>OY728160.1:379802345-380427345 GCA_963277665.1 Viscum album | reverse complement strand
TATCACTTATTACCACGTTCAAAACATTTCATAACTTTAAGTTAATATTGGTCCTTTTGTCGATATTTGGTACTTGAGTCAAAAATAAAGTTATTATAATTACAAATTGTCCATGTGGTCAAAATTTCATGATTTAAATATCATATATATCCAGTATATATGTATTTAAAATAGTCCATAATATTTGGATATAATAAATGAAAATAATTGTTCATGGAGACGGTAAGTCGTACGTACACATGAATGCCACTTTCATTTATTTTTCATATTTGAATGAAAACTAAATGATAAAAAGGTATATTATAATTATAGTAGAATATTATATTTTATATAAGTTATATAAGTTAATTAACACCATCATTTATACGTTCTATGTGTGACATGAACGAGTCATATCACTTTGAGGGGGCGGTAGTCCGCACTTCCTCAAATGATATTATAATATTTACCCTTTATGGAAAACCATAAAGGTATTCTATAAATGAAAAATAAGGAATCATATAGAAAATTAAAATATAATATATATCGTATATACATACAGTTCCATCATAATGTCCACCATGAGGGGTGGTACGGAAAAATCAAACAATCATCATTTCGTGAGGGATTAGTTCGCCGTATACAGAAATAGTATGTTCGTATCCATTATATGGAGGTGTGTGGAAGTGTAGTTTGAATTATTATAAAAAAACATCCTATTATATTTAAGATACCATTTTTTTAAAAAAATAATTTAATAAAGATATTTTAGGGGGTTGGATATGGAAAACAAATGGAAGAAGCTTGAGAGAAGACGTTGCCTTAAATTGGGTAACTGCATATGATTTAAGCTAAAAGGACTTCTTAAATTGCCTTAATCCTAAGTTAGATATTCTAGGAGAAATATAGGGATGTTGTGAGATTATTTGGGGAGAGTTTGGATGATCCAAGGGGTCTTGATATGTGTGATTAACGGTTAGAGGTGGTGCCCTTTTATAAGAGGGAGGAGGGGTGATTAAGGAATATCTTAAAATATTATTTTATTATAAATTTATTTTCGGTTTCAAAAGGTCCAAAAGTCATTTATTTCAGATATATAGGGTGATTTTGGGTCAAAAAACACTCAAAAAATAGGTTTTAGAAATTTTTTTGTCTCAAGTTTAACCTTTTCTTTTAGATTTAACCCTTAGTTAACTAATTTGACTCTTACTATGTCTTCTTGTATATTCATACTACATGGTTAATATGGTTACTATAAAATTCAAATATAACCTGACATGGTTCATTAATGATATTTTAAACATTATTTAAGTCATTTCACAGAATATTATATTTTTAGGACTATTATATCATTTAATAAAATATTATTTGTTTTAAAAAACTCATTTATGTTAATTTATATACTATTCATATCATGAATTTTAAAAAATCCATAACAACTTGATTCTTTCAAAAAAATATCATTAATTAAAATTTAACAAGTCATAATTATCCCTAAAATTCGTGGATGGAATAAAAAGTTTCAGAATGAATTTATATTAATATTTATACTCTCATTTATTTAAATAATTAATTTATAAGGTAATCACTACATCATCATTATGTCATAAATATATTTATTTATATGATGTCTAAAAAATATAAATAAAAAACCATTATGTAGCAAATGTTTTTATATTTATAATTATTATTTATAGTTGAATAAATCACTTATATAAACCTATATAATTTTTTTTTTTTGAAAAAGATACATGTTTAGGTTATATTTTCCATAACTTTAAACTAAAAGTAATTAAATGTCATTTTCACACACAAGTGGCTCCATGGGATCTGAAAATCGACCTAGGGATGTACATTGTCTGAAATATATCATCCAATAGGGTTGGTACACATGTTATGGTAATTTAATATTATTATTTTACACTTATTTACATGATTTACCCTTTAACCATGGTAAATAATGTATTTACTGAAGTTACTATTCATAATGTATAAAAATAAAAGGTATCTATTTATAAACTTTCGACATCCTGATTTCAAATATGAAATCCATTTTTCCAAATTCAAAACATATAATTTGTAGAAATTAATTTAAAATTAATTCCCGATGTCAAAACCAAAAAGCGTGTTGTTAAGAAGAAAAAACTACTAAAAGATTAAAATGTGTTTATGCCCAATTTAAAGGTGAAATTAATTCTAATAACCAAAATTGGATTAAATGATAAAAATATGATCCAATAACACTTTAAAATTAATTAAAAATATAATTTAACCATATAAATAATTTATATGAAAAGACAATTTGGACTTAAACTACATTATTTTTTACTATTCATTAAAAAAATTAACTTTATCAAAAAAATTCCAAAGATTTACCCAAAATAAATTTTGATGTCCCAATTATAGATAAGAAGTTTATTTTTTCAAATGGAACAAATAAAAGTGAAAAAAACTATATTTAAAAATGGTTCTCCATCAAAAGTTAGTAAAACTACCTTTTAAAAATATTAGAGTATTTATGCTTAAAATTGGATTCATTCTCATCTTAAGCCTCTAAAATTTATTGAATAAATTTAAAAACATTTAAAAAATGTTTAATCATAATATAATTAGTTTTGTTCAATACCTCCAGTAAAATAGCTAGAAATTAACTACAATTTAAAATAATAATATTATATTATTAATTTTTTCAGTATGACTCGTCATTGTGTGAAACATAATATTTCACAGAAACACATTGTTTAGTGTCAGGTACACCATCTAATAGAGAATCCCCTTTAAAGTAAAATTAAAATTTAATTCACATATATTAATAAATATGATAATTTCATATTATTTATTTACCTAGGATGTTATATCCTTTCTCTCTTTTGGAAATTGTGTCCTCGCAATTTTATTCACTTATCAAATACGTGGGGGTATTTATCCCTCATAACATTCTCCAATTCTCATGTTGCCTCTTTAACCATATTTTTTTTCTATAAAACCTTTACCTGATCCAACATTCTCTAGGATTTAATTGGTTTCAATGAACCTTGGACTTAGCTTTTCTCTTTTTACCAAAATGCATCACACTTTTCCATGGAGAAACCTTGAGAATGACATGATCACCTACCACAAAAGAAAGATCCTTCCTCTAGTTATCTAAATAACTTTTCTGTCTGTTCTGAGCTGTTCTCATGTGCTTCTAAATCAACTGAACTTTTTTTCCCATCTCTTCTACCAATTCTGGTCCCATCAACTTTATTTCACCAAATTCATCCCAAAAAGCTTGAGTTTGATATGGTTTTCCATATAATGCCTCAAATTGTGCCATCTGTATACTGAAATGAAAAAAAATATTATAAGAAAAATCAATCAAAGAAATATTTTAGTACCAAATTCCATGGTAATCTACTGAACAAGCACATGGAATATCTTCCAAGGTCTGAATTGTTCATTCTTAATGTCCATCTGATTGTGGATGAAAATCTGTACTAAAATTCAATTCAATACCCAACGACTTCTGAAGGCCCTTCCAAAAGTTATAAGTGAATCTGGGATCATGATCAAATACAATGGATAGGGGAACTTCATATAACCAGACTATATCATTAACATACAATCGATAAAGTTCATCTAGAGACAAAGTATCTCAAATAGGTACTAAATGAGTAGATTTAGCCAATCGATCAATAATAACCCAGATTCCATTGTAAACTTGAGATGTCTTTGGTAATCCCACAACAAAGTCCATGGATATTTTTTCCCATTTACACCCCAGAACCAGTAAAGGGTAAAGCATCCCTTTAAGTAACTATCACTCTGATTTAACCTGTTGACTAGTCAAACACATCCTAGTAAAGTCAGCAATATCTATTTTCATTATATACAACCAGTAATACTCCTAAAGATCTCTGTACATTTTAGTACATCCAGGATGAACTGAAAATGGAGAACTATGAGCTTTACATAATAAATCTTTCTTCAACTGGGAATCACAAGTCGCACATAATCTCCTTCCAAACCTTAAAAAAGTCTTTATCAATGTTAAATTCAGGTAAGTTACCCTTTTGAACCAAATCTATCTTTTTCTGAAACTCACTATCTTCTTTCTGCACTTTCTTTATTCTATCTTCTAGAGACAATTTCACTGACACCTGAAACAAAAAAAGGAATTCCCTGCACCAATAACTTCCAATACAAAATTCATCAAATCAAAAACCAAAGGATCTCGTTCCGAATGTATCATGGTTAATGTAGCGCTACTCTTTCATCTCAAAGCATTAGCCCCATTATTTAGATTTTTTGGATGTTAGTGGATCATGCAATCATAATGCTTGATTAATTATAGTCATATCCTCTGTATCATGTTTAATTCTTATGAGTGAATATATACTTCAGAATCTTGTGATCATTATATATTTCACACTTTATGCCATACTAATGATGCCTCTAAATTTTTAATGCAAAAAAAACACCAGCTAATTCCAAATCATGTGTAGGGTAATTTAACTCATGAGATTTCTACTGACATGAAGCATAATCCATTACGTAATTATTCTGCATTAGGAAACAACCAAGTCCTTTCAATGAATCATCAATGTAGATAACAAACTCACCATTTCTGTAAGGTAATTCCAATACAAGAGATTTCACCAATCTTCTTTTAAATTCCTGAAAACAATCATCCCAATATTTTATTTAGATAAATTTAACACATTTTTGAGTTAACTTAGTTAGTGGGATAGATAACCATGCCAAATTTTCAAAAAACCTCCAGTAATAACCTTCTAAACCAAGAAAACTACAAATCTCGTTAACATTTGTGGGTCTTGTCCATTCTTAAACAACTTTATTTTAGGAGGATCAATAGTTATTCCATCTTTAAAAACAATGTGACCAAGTAATGAAATTTTTTGTAACAAAAACTCACAATTTTTTAATTTCCCATACAGTTTATTTTCTTTTAATGTTTTCAAAACAAACCTTAAAAGACTTTCATACTCCTCTTTAATTTTAAAATATACTGAAATATTATCAATAAACACAACTAAAAATTTATCCAAGAACTGACGAAAAATTATTTTCATAAGATCCATGAATACATCAGGTGCATTGGTTAACCCAAAAGGCATAACTACAAATTCATAATGGCCATATCTAGTACGAAATGCAGTATTTGGAATGTAAGATTCCTTTACATTCAACTTATGGTACCCTGACCTCAAGTAAATCTTTTAAAAATACTGATCTCCCTAGAGCTAATAAAACAAATCATCAATACAAGGAAAAGGATACTTGTTCTTAATAGTGGTATTATTCAAGGCTCTATAATTAATACCAAGTCTCATTGAACCATATTTATTTTTTAAAAAACAGGACCACCCCATGATGATGTGCTAGGTAGAATGAAACCTTTATCTAATAACTCTTGCAATTGCTTCTTTAACATTAAAAGTTAAATTTGAGCCATTGGACAAGGGGTTTCTGAAACTAGATTAGCATCATGAATTAAGCCAACTATAAATTCAACTTCCTGGTCAGGCGTTTTATTGGGAAACTCATTCGGAAAAACATCAAGATACTCATTTACCACTAACACTTCATTAATCTGAATATTTCCTTTTTCTCAACAATATGTTCAAGGTAACGTTCATTTCTATCTTTTACTAGTTTCTCAGCTTGCAGATTGGTTATTAAAATTAAGGTTTCATTCTTGTGCACAAAATGAAAATTTTTCTAAAAATAAACCTATTTAGCTCTGTAGTCAATATTATCATGATAAATGGAAAGACAACCCATACCCAAAATAACATTGAACTCTACTAGAAAAAAACAATAAGGTCTGCAGGTATATTCTTTCCGTACAAAATTAAAAGAAGGTTCTTATAATTCCTTTTTATCTCAAAATTTATTCTAGGTGTTTTTACCACAAGTTTGGGATTCATATCTTGAGATGGAATTTCTAATTTAGTAAAAAATTTCTCAGAAATTATAGAATGTGTAGATCCTGAATCAAACCATACATTGGCATAATATGAATAAAAAAACGGTGTACCTGATACTACTTTATTTGATGGACCAACATCTTCTCTAGTAATTGAAAAATATTTAACCACCCCTTTATGCTTGCAGCCTGGCTTCTTTCCTTGATTTGAGTTCTTTGTTGGACACTCATTTTCATAATGACCCATTTCATTACACTTAAAACATTTTACTAACTATAAATTAGATTTTTTCTTACCATTACCCTGATATTTTTCAGTGAAATTATGATCCTTATGACCCATTTTACCACATCAGTAGCACTTACTATAATTCAAAAGGAATTCCCTAGTGTCCTTTTTACCACAATTCTTACAAATGTAAACATAAGTTTCTTACCATTATAATTTTTTAAAGAGTTATTCCCTTTCGTCTTCCACCTCAAACTATTATTATGTTGTTTATTAAAGAACACCAGATCATCAATATACTCTATTTACCCCTTCTCTGCACATTGAACATGTTTTTCATAACTTTTGAACTCATGGGAAGATAAATCCCTTCAATAATTTGAATTTAATCTTGAGTTAAAATGATTGATTTTTCCATCATGTTCTCATATGAAATTTAGAGAATACCTTGTCAGTCGAGTGAATCTTGCTTCATAAGAAGCCACTGAGTCATCCTCATACCTCAATTTCAAGATTTTTTTTCCATCCTAAATCGAACTACCTGAGGAAAATATTTCTCAAGAAACATACCTTTGAATTCATCCCAATCAAGAGCATCAATCTCTTCACTATCCCTGATATTTTTAACCATCGACCACTACTAATCAGCTTAAACTTCAAAAAGGTAAAAAACAAGACACACCTTTTGATGTTATGAACACCCCATGACATCAACAGTCTTTTCCAGTGATTTAATCCACCCTTCTGCTAGAATTGGTTTAGATGATCCTTTGTATGATGGGGGATGTTGCATCATTAAAATGCTCCACTACTGACATGTTCCTCTGTGGTTTATCTTGCTAATGTCATGCATGGATACCACCACTATTTATAGCATGAGTCAACTATTCCATCACTGCAACAAACTGTTCAGTTTTAATTCTGACCATCTCAAGTTGATGATTTGGAAGATTGTTTTCCTCTTGATCTTGTCCCATCACATATTCTTTGTTTTCTCTGTGGCAAATCATTCTAAACACAGAAATATCTTATGCGAAGCAACATGGTAATATTAAAATTATATATCATTTCAATCTTACCATAAAGTAAAAATAATTTATGGATATTAATTTAACAATATAATAACTCCTAATGTTGTCTAAACCAACCTCTTTTACCAACTTTAATGCCCCAACCTTAAATATTACTTAATCTTGAGTTAATTCCAGATTTCTACATTGAGAATTAGGCCATAACTATTACATTACATCTCAAATATTACAAATTATACACATATACTATATTCAAATTTTTTCACAACAATATAAATACTTAAATAATACATGAATTATTTTCTTGAAACATTTTAAAAACTTGGGATGAGCATAAAAAACTCAGTAAGGGTTATAAAATAAAGAAAGAAAACATTACTCCATTAATACATACAAATCAATAAAATCATACCTTTCAATAATAAAACATAATCTCTTTAACGTACCTCATGAAATCATAAGATTTATGAATAGAACATAGAAATCACAAATCATAAAGGTAACTTGTGGCATCTATAACATACTTACATTGTAGCTTTCACAGGTATGTAAGGAGTTACATTTGGAAAACCCATCACAGTAAATTCCCTAAATCTATTTAGATAAACATTAACATTTACCTTTGTCACATTACCCAATGCATTAGAGAGATACTCAATATTACACACCCAAGGTTTATCATGGAACCACCCATATACATAAACAATGCCCAAGAACCATAACATAATCATAACACATAAAAGAAATATAACACTTCCACATTTCAATAACAAGATATCAATTCAAGATATTGACACAACCAATCCATTATCAAAACCATTTTCAGTACCAAAATACAAAAAAAAATTGAATAGGTTATTTATTTTACTTTTCAAAAACACTACGGCTTATAGAGGAATCCAAATATCAAATAATGCTCGCAGTAGAGGAAATGTCATTGTCACCGCGTTCATTGAAAAGAAACATTGTCTTTGTCATGTAGTAAAACTCTACATAGAAAAAAGATTCCCTTTGAATGAAATTAAAAGTCAAAGGTATTTATACACCATATAAAACAAAGTCGAGTATAAATCAAAATATGCCTCAATCAAAGGATATTGAGATGAAGTCCCTTACCTTGAATTAGACTCATCATTTATGTAAAAACCTAGAATTTATGTGGGAATTTTTTTTCTTAAATACATGGAAATTTTATGACTCCGCGGAAATTAGCGGTGCATGATTCTAAGGCTCAGTGTGCCTGGAATAAATTTCTAAAGTTTTGTTTGCGTACATTCAATAAACGTACAAGCGGGTTTTTATAACTTTTGAATTAGTACCCGGAATTGAAATTTGAGGACACTGTTGAACTTGCAGTGCTGGTATTCCCTTAAAGAGACTTTCACATCGGCGACAGTGGGTTGATAATAAAGGTTAGTTTTTGGGTTTTCATGGAAAATAATAAAATAAAGTGAGCTTCACTTTATTTTTATTTGAGCTGCCATGTGGGTGTTTGGAGGTGGGTCCCACTAGATCTATAACCTCCTTGTGGAGGTCCGAAGTAGTGACCACTAGGCCATAACCTCCCATGAGAGGTTATGGTGGTGGGGACGACCACGCCTCATCCTTTCATGTGGGGTTAATGTGGTGGGGACCACCCGAGACCACATAACCTCCCAATTTGAATAATAGGGGTGGCGACCACCTGACCCCTTTTAATGGGAGGAGCAGAAAATCTCTCTACTCCCCTCATTAATGAGGGGGTTCCCCTTGACCTCCTCTACAATTTATGTTGCCACCACCTCCCCTTTAATTGCTTGAGCCAATGCATAATTTATTATTCTAAATCCTACCCATTAATTAATTGAGCCATCTATTTTAATTAAACGCTAAAATTTGAATTTTAAACCCAACAATCTATAATAATAGACAACATATTATTTAGAGGGGCTATCTATTTACTTTTGTCATTTTGGGTGAATATTGGGGAGAGGAGAGCTTGGGATAATTAGAATTCTCCAACGAAGAACCCCATCTCCCAACGAAGAATGAAGAATGCGTTCTTCCAACAAAAGAATGTTGGCAAGGAGCGTCTTTGACTTCTTCCTCAGAAGCAACCGATGTGGGATGTCTTCGACGACCGAGTCCCTCTTCATCATCGTCAACGAACCAACACACATGCTCGGGATTGAAAGTGTGCAGTGGATGCAACGAACGACAATATTCTCCGTCTTCTTCCCGCAACTTCATCGACGAATAAAAAATAAATGTAGGGGTTGTTTTCTTGCATGTGTAATGTTCTTCTTTTCTTTAAAAATGAAGAACAAGGATATTTTTCCTTTGACATGTGAGCTGTTGTTCATCGTTCTCCTACCATGATGAACCGATTGATATCACCCTAATCGCGGAGGGTGCGGGCCCAACTAACACGGCCCGACTCCCTCCGTCGATCTCATTTGGGATGATCTTCGGCATGGAGAAGAAGAAATGAGGCGAAAAAGGTGGCAAAGACAAAGTCCACGCTACCTGTGGCCTTCGTGACATGTGCCGCCCCCGCGGCGCCCGCACCGCTGCCACCTGAACTAGCCCCGGCCGACCACCCGCCGGCCGTTCCGCTCGCCGAGCCGAGCCACGGCTGCCTCCCAAGTCGGCCCAAGACCCACCTCATGGTTCCCTAGATGAACTGGCCCTGCCGCGCCCTTGGGGTCGAGCCTCGCCGGGCCGCACCCTCACGGTGCTCTGGGCCGAGCCCGGGCCGAACCACCCACGGGGCCTGCTGGGCTGGGCCTAGCAGGATGGGATGAGCTTAACAAGATGGACCATCCAATGGGTTGGGCCAGACCCAAAAGGTCTGACTGGGTCAACCCAGATCGGGTCAGTCCGACCGGGTCAGACCGGACCCGGGCCCACTACCGACCCTTTACTTTATTTGGCCATATCATTGGCACCAGACGACTGTTTGACTAACCATCAGTGGTGCTAGTTTTCTTCTAGAGTGACGGTCCCTTTGATTATACCCCACTAGATTTTAGGGTAAAGTTGAGATATGGTCAGGTTGGACCGTGCACGAATCCAACCAGGCCCCCGGAACTAAAAGACAAATAATTTACAGACTGGGCATCCAATTGACTCTTTGTCTATTTCACTGAGACCCCTATGACATGGAGGACCTTTGAGATACTTCTACGTTGGGCTTCGTGATAGTTTGAGTATCTACCTGTAGCTCGTAGAGAGGATCCTCCCAGAGACGAGCGAGCATAGTGTGGAGGCATATTAGCTGGATGAGACCTGATGACTACTGACCGATTCGACTCGGAGTGATTCAACTATCCCATTGGGTAGTGCCTTGGTGTCGTGGAAGACCCACAGTGGGGAGCGCATTGGAGCCACAGCAGACCCACGGTACTCGATAGGAGGAGTACCTCAGCAGGCTACGAGGGGGAGCGCCTTGGTGATGCGGCAGACCCACGATGGGGAGTGACTTGGTGACACAGAAGACCCAAGGTACTCGATAGGAGGAGTACCTCAGTAGTCCAAGGTTAGTGGGAAGCGCATTGGGGACACGGCAGACCCACAGTACTCAATAGAGGATGAGTTCTCCAACATCTGAGGTTTCGACAGTGTGACTGGGGATGTTACTTGACACTACCCCTAGAACAAAATCCTAGTTTAAGCTGAGTCAATAACTTTTGTGTTTACCTCATGATTGAGATGGATTACTTGATAACTTAGGTATATGTATGGGCATATACCTAAGTTGGTTTATCTGTTGATTTCATACTTTGTGGTTTATCTTTGTTGGATTTGTGAGGCCTTGAGGGTCTTAGGGTACCTACTGAGTATTTTTATACTCACCCCTACACAGTATATGCCCACACCTCATTGTGTTGGATGAAAACGACGGACAGCACTGACTAATGCTAAGCGTACCAGGACTGGATGGTACCCGGAGGTGGACCACACGGTGTGACGGTACACGGAGGAGACTGATGGACTTTGAGTGTTGTGGAGGCTATCTGTTCCTACCTTTCAGGTAGAATTTCCCAATGGACAATCCAAGAGCCATTTTTTTCAGTACTTGTACTTTCAGTTTCTTTGTACTTTATAGTTGGTCTTGTATTTCCGGCCCCCTTTTAACATTTCATCAATCCTTTTGTATATAGTTTTACACAGTGTTTTTCTTCTAGAATGTACTCTATTGTGTGTGTTTACAGTTATAAATGAAATTCCTTCCCAGATTTAGGGAATTACGCCTTTGGTGATAGTCACCAGCCCCTGGCCTATGGAAGGTAGGCTTGGGGTAGTCACGGCACGGGACCCTGGGGACGGGTGGTGAAAAATTGGTATCAGAGGAGTCAGTTCTACCACAGAACTTATGACTCTAATCTTTTCTATGAAGAAAATTTATTAAGGGTACTAAGTGTGGTTTTCAGTTCAGGGAGTCCAATGTTGGTCGACGTATCCATACAGCATGGCCCTGACTACTAATTTTCCGAATCAGTGCATGAAAACACTGATTGCGTGTGTGTTTTCAAAATTTTTCTTTAAGTCAGCTCAACCAGGTCAGTTCATTAGGTATAATATTTGACCGTGTCACATCTGTTTCTTTCAGGGTACCTCCCCATGGATGACCAGCTAGAGCCCCGAGAGTTGTTCATGCAGATAGCCCACCGAGCGACGAGGCCTCGGTGCAGGGCCCTATCACAGCGGAGGCACTAGCAGTACGACTACCTGTTGGGACACCGATGCCACCAACCCCAGTGGCAGAGAGTGCACGCCGCTTGAGCGCACTGCATGAGTTCCAACACCAGAGGCCACCCAGGTTCAGGGGAGAGACGGATACGTAGGCAGTGGAGGATTGGCCAGAGGCTGTGGTGAGAGTCTTCAGACTGGTAGGGACACCAGCCGACCTCATGGTGATTCATTTCATGAGTCGTTTTCAAGAAGCAGCAGGCAGATGGTGGAGCTTGATGCTCCAGGTGCATGAAGAGGCGACACTACTCTGGGAAGACTTTGAGAGCCTGTTTCAGGTGGATTTTTTCCCAAACACCCTTCATGCAGTGCGGATATAGGAGCTACTTCACCTGCAGTAGGGAAACATGACGGTGGCACAATACTCAGTGAGGTTCACTGACCTCTCGTGCTACTCCACTGATATGGTAGGAGACCCATTCTTAAAGCCCTGGACCTTCGATTAGGGGCTCAGGAGACAAATCAGGGCTTCGATGATCTCCCTCAGCGTCCCGACACAGATAGGGGTGTTTGAGCGAGCCCTCTTAGTGGATAGTTTCCTTACTGAGAAATATCCAGCAGCAAGACCCACCACTAGTCGACATGCAGTGGAGTATTCTGCAGCTAGAAGTAGAAAGATGTCGTAGAGTTCTAAGAGGAAAAGACCCACTGGTGGATGACCGCATGACTCATGATCAGTTTTGCGGGCCACTCTGGGCAAAGACATACATGCCAAGAGCGGGCAGTGTTTCTCATGCGGCGGACACGGTCACATGGCTCGTGACTGTCCGACCCGCCATTCAGATGATCAGAAGATGGTCAAAGAGCTGCCCATGTAGAGATAGATATTCGATCGAGGTGGTCCATAGGGCGCAGTCGGACGTGGCAGAGGAGCTAGTCGAGGAACTGGCGGTGGTAGACATTTCGAGTTGTTACCGCCACCACAACTATGAGGTCCACCCCGACCGTAGGGAGTATGTGGACAGGGGAGAGCTCATCTCCAGGAAGCTGAGGCTTATGATCATGGAGCTCCGAAGATGATTCGTGGTATGGTCTGTGTCTACTCCACCTTAGCTGTATTTCTTATAGACACAGGTGTCAGTCACTCTTTCATTATCACTGCCCTCTTTCGGAGCTCAGAGATTCCAACAGAGCCATTTGATCGATCCGTATAGCTAGAGACTTCTATGGGAGAAGACTTGATGATTACACACTCGTGCCAGTAGTGTGAGCTTACTCTTGGATTCAAGAGCTTCAGCTGGGACCTCTTAGTAGCAACATCGAGGCCTTACAACGTCATCTTGGTTATTGAGTGGTTATCTACAGTCCATGCTCAGATCAACTGTATTAGGTGCAAAGTGCAGTGTTTCCACAAAGATGGGACCAGGTTTACCTTTACCGCCTAGAAGGGATCCTTTTTAGCATAGGACGAACTTACTTGGAAGAGGGTGTAGCCGATCACTCATCAGTTGTCCTACCTTACCCTCAGAGAAGTTGACGTGGGGAGTCCGAGCTATCCTGTAGTGGTGGACCATTACGCGGATGTTTTCCATGATGAAGTTCCAGGACTACCTCCTTGTAGATAGGTGGACTTCTACATTGACATGTACCCCAAGATGACACTGATATCTACACCAGCGTATCGGATGGTTCCCATGGAGCTTCGCGAGCTGCGGGTACAACTAGAGGAATTTCAGGGGAAGGAATTAATCTGTCCTAGTGTTTCTCCCTAGGCAGCCCCGATTCTGTTTTCCAAGAAGGTGGATGGGAGCTTGAGGCTTTGTGTCGACTAACGTTTCCTAAACCAGGTGACCATGAAGAACAAGTACCCACTCCTGAGGATTTACGACCTCTTTGATCAGTTTAAGGGATCACGGTGGTTATCGAAGATAGACCTCAGATCAGGCTATCACCAACTCATAGTTCGAGATGAGGATGTACAGAATACGACTTTAAGATGTTGGTACAACCACTATGGGTTCTTGGTTATTCCTTTTGGTGTAACCAACACTTCATTAGTGTTCATAAGAATCATGAATAGAATCTTCCATCCATACCTCGATTACTTTGTCATAGTCTTCATCAATGACATTCTGATCTACTCGACTACTGAGGAGGAGAATGCCTACCATTTGTAGGAAGTACTGGACACACACTGAGAGAACCATCTTTATGGTAAGCTCTCGAAGTTCCAGTTTTGGATCCAAGAGGTTTACTTCTTGGGACACGTCATCTCGGAGGCTGGAGTTGCAGTGGATCCAGCGAAGATTGAGGTGGTACTTGCTTGGGATCAACCCAGGAGTGTGATGGAGGTATGAAGTTTCCTGGGTTTGGCTGGTTACTACCAAAGGTTTGTTCCTGACTTCTACAGAGTTGCAGCACCACTATCAGCCTTGACGAAGAAGGGGAAACCCTTCGTGTGGTCAAAGAGATTCCAGTAGAGCTTTCAAAAGCTGAGGTAGAGGCTGACTAGTGCCTCTATCTTGAGTCTTCCAGAGGAAGGCCTAGGGTACATAGTGTATTGAGACACATTAGGGACTGGACTCAGGTGTGTCCTGATGTATGAGAGAGCAGTGATCACATATGGTTCTCGTTAGTTGAGATAACACAAGCAGAACTACGCTACCCATGAACTGGAGTTAGAAGCAGTGGTCTTCGCCTTGAAGATGTGGAGACGCTCTCTGATGGGAGAAAATTTTAATGCGTACTCTGATCACAAGATTCTCAGGTATATCTTCTCTCAGAAGGACTTGAACCTGAGACAGTGGAAATGGCTTAAGTTCCTCCAGGACTATGACTTTGAGATAGTCTATACTTCTAAAAAGGGGAACGTTGAAGCAGATGCACTCAACATGAGATCTGGTATACAACTGCTAGGTGAGGCGACAGAGTAGTTGGCCGCTTTACAGATATCCTTTGTGTATAGAGATGGATCAGCCTTCCTTCAGTCCCTTATAGTCACTCCCACACTTATTCAGCGAGTCAGGGAGGCACAATATGGGGACGTCGACTGTGAGATACGAAATTCTCATATATCCATAGGGTAAGCACCTGATGGATTTTATGAAGGTGGGGAGCACACCATCCTCTATAGAGGATGTCCTATGGTACCAGTGTCACTTCATGAGTAAGTGTTGAGGGATTTCCACACATCCCCTTTAGCAGTACATCCAGGGGTGGTGAAGATGTACTAGGACCTTCGAAGACAGCACTGGTGGCCAGGTATAAAGAAAGCAGTAGCGAAGTTTGTATCTCAATGCCTCACCTGTCAGCAAGTTAATGCAGAGAACCAGGTACCGAAAGGCTTGGTTTAGCCTTTAGAGGTCCCAGAGTGGAAGTGGGGTGGGATATCCATGGACATCTTGACAGAACATCCACATACATCCAGGGGTCATGACTCGATTTGGGTGATCGTTGATCGACTCACCAAGTCGGCCCACTTTCTACCGATCAGAGAGCAGAGTTCAGTATAGAGCTTGTTATTCCTCAATGTGTAGGAGATTATGCGGTTACATGGATTACATTTGATGATTGTCTCCAATCGTGATGCACGGTTTACTTCCCGGCTATGGAAGGGGTTTCAGGAGGCTTTCCAGACACAACTTCATTTGGGCACCACCTTCCATCCTCATACGGATGGCTAGACTTAGTGGACCCTTCAGACTCTCAAGGAAATTCTCCATGAATGTGTCCTCAACTTCGGTCACAACTAGGAGGATCACTTGCATTTGGTGGAGTTTGCGTATAACAACAAATATCTCTCCACCATAGAGATGGAAACTTTTGAGGTGTTATATGGGTGACCTTGTAGATCACCCTTGTTCTAGACTGACCCTGGGAGTCAGGACTAGTGGGACCAGAGATGGTATGAGCTACCAAGGAGAAGGTGTAGATCATCCAGGAGCAGATGAAGACTGCACAGAGCAGACAGAAGTCGTATGTTGACAGGAGACAGAGACCTTCGGAGTTTGAGGGTGGCGACCACATCTTTCTATAAGTCTCACCTCGACAAGGTCTACGGAGATTTGGTCGAGGTGGAAAGTTATCCTTGAGGTTCATTGGACCCTTCCAGGTCCTCAGCAGAGTAGGTGAGGTGGCTTACTGTCGGGCTCTTCATCCTCAGTTACACCGAGTGCACGACGTCTTCCACATATCTCAGCTAAGAAGATACATGTATGAACCTTATCACATCATCGACCATGGAGAGCTGGACGTCGGCAATTGGGTGACTTTTACGGAGGTCCTAGTGGATATTTAGGATCGATAGGAGCGGGTCCTATATGCTCAGTATCCCCACTTGTTCCCTTAGTTCGAGTTACAGCTTGCGGGGATGTAAAGCCCTGAGGTGGGGAGAATGTAAATACCCATAATTTCTGTGGAATTTGTTTTCTTAAATAACTAGAAATTTTATGAGTCTGCAAAAATTGATAATGCATGACTCCGACGCCCGGTGTGCCTGGAATCAATTTCTGGAGTTTTGTTTGGGTACGTTCAATAAACATACGAGCGGGTTTTTATAACTTTTGAACCGGTGCTCAGAATTAAAATCTGAGGACACTGTTGAACTTACAACGATGATATTAACTTAAGGAGACTTTCACTTCGACGACAGTAGGTCAAGAATAAAAGTTAGTTTTTGTGTTTTCATGGAAAATAATAAAATAAAGTAAGCTTCATTTTATTTTTATTTGAGACGCCATGTGGGTGTTTGGAGCTGGGTCCCACTGAATCTATAACCTCTTTTTGGAGGTTAGAAGTGGGGACCACCAGGACATAACCTTCCATGATAGGTTATGGGGGTGGGGACCACCACGCCTCAACCTTCCATGTGGGGTTAATGTGGTGGGGACCACCTGAGACCATAAAACCTCCCAATTTGAATAATAGGGGTTGGGACCACCCAACCCCTATTAATGTAAGGAGAGGAAAATATTTGAACTCCTCTCATTAATGAGGGGGAGCCCCTTGACCTCCACTACCATTAATGGTGCCACCACCTCCCCTTTAATTGCTTGAGCCGACGCATAATTTATTATGTCAAATCCTACCCATTAATTAATTGAGCCTTCTCTTTTAATTAAACACAACAATTTGAATTTTAAACCCAACAATCTAAAATAATAGACAATATATTATTTGGAGGGGCTATCTATTCACTTTTGGCAGTTCGGTGGAATATTGGGGAGACGAGAGCTTGGGAGAATTAGAATTCTTTAACGAACAACCCCATCTCCCAACGAAGAATGAAGAACACGTTATTCCAACAAAGAACACAGGCAAGGAGCATCTTCGACTTCATCCTCGGAGGCAACCGACATGGGACATCTTCGAGTACTGACTTCCCTCCTCATTTCCATCAATGAACCGACGCACGAGCTCAGGATTGAAAGTGTGCAGTGGATGCGAAGAACGATTACCTCCTATGTATTCTTTCCACAACTTCATCGACGAACAACAAACAAAGGTAGGGGTTGTTTTCTTTTATGTCCCATGTTCTTATTTTCTTTCAAAATGAAGAACAAGGATATGTTTCCTTTGACGGGTGAGTTGTCTTTCATCATTTTACTACCTTGATGAACCGACTGATATCACCCTAATCGCGAAGGGTGTGAGCCAAACTACATGGCCTGACTCCCTCTGTCAATCTATTTTGTGATGATCTTTGGCATAGCGATGAAACAACACGGCAGAAAAGGTGGCGAAGACAAAGGTCGCGCTACTCGCGGCCTCCATGAGTCGCACCGCCCCCGCGGAATCCTGCACCACTTCCGGCCAAACCAGCCCCTGCCGAGCCACCGCCGGCCACGCTGCTCGCCGAGCCAAGCCGCGGCGGCTAGTCGGCCTACCCGTCGGCCCGCCTGGCCGCCCGCCGGCACCCCCACAGGTCCCCCCACCATCCCGCCCGCCGGACCTCCTTCCGGCCTGCCCTCTCACCTCCCGAGCTGGCAGTCGGCCCCTATCACGGCGCCCTGGCTGAACCAGCCCAGTCGCGCCCTCCAGGCCGATCCGCGCCGAGCCGCACCCTTGCGGCGCTCCAGGCTGAGCTCGGGCCTAACCTAAAAGGTTGTCCCGCACAATGGGTCGGGCCATACTCTACAGGTCTGACCGGGTCAACCCATACCGGTTCGGCCCAGGCTGGGTCATATCAGGTCGGTCCGACCGGGTCGGACCGGACCCGGTCCCACTACAGACCCTTTACTTTCTTTGGCCATATCATTGGCACGAGATGACCATTTGACAAACCATCAGCGACACTGGTTTTCTTCAAGCGCGATGTTCCCTTTGAGTATACCCCCTGGAGTTTGAGGTAAAGTTGAGATACGGTCAGGTTGGATTGTGCACGAATCCAACCGAACCCCCAAGACTAAAAGGATAATACCTCACTGACCGGGCGTCCAATAGATGTTTCGTCTATTGCGTTGAGACCCATATGATATGGCGGACCTTTGAGATACTTCTATGTGGGATTTTGTGACAGTTGGAGTATCGACCAGTAGCTCGTGAAGCAGATACTCCTGGAGATGAGTGAGCATAGTGCAGAGACCTAGTAGTTGGCTGAGACCTGACGACTACTGATCGATTCAACTCTGATTGATTCGACTATCCCAATGGGGAGCACCTTGGTGTCGCGGAAGACCCACAGTGGGGAGTGCCTTGGTGTCACGGCAGACCCACGGTACTCGACAGGAGATGTACCTCAGTAGGCTACGAGGGGGAGCACCTTGGTGACGTGGAAGACCCGCGGTGGGGAGCACCTTGGTGACATAGAAGACCCACGGTACTCGATAGGATGAGTACCTTAGGAGTCTAACGTTAGTGGCACTATTAGAAATTGCTTCTATCCCAACGGCACTATCCCAACGGTTTAGAAAAACCATTGAGATAGGAGTATCTTCCCAACTGTTTAAAAACCCCGTTGAGATAGGCCATATATGTGATTATTTTCCCAACAGTTTAGAAAACTTGTTGAGATAAGCCAAGCTATGCCAACGGTTTTTCAGAACCGTTGGCATATATTAACCTAAAATCTAAAAAACACCCCGACTCCAGATCCAAAAAAAAACCTAAAGTGTCACGGTTTTTTTGGGATATATTTTCCACATAAAAAAATGCCCAGCCATCTCGAACTCCAGACCCGATTAGCGTGAAAAACCCTAAACTAGTTTTGCAGTGCCCCAATCTTCCCACATCTTTTCTTCCCCTTATTCCGAGGGGTTCCCGTACTTCCTGGTGGTTCTTCCCAGAACCTGTCACTCCCTTCTTCCCAGCCGTTCCCGTACTTTTCAGTGGTTCTTCGTAGGGCCTACAGTTCCCATTCATCCTAGTTGTCCCCATCCTGATTTTAGTCATTTTTTGCCTTCCACTTAAAATCGGTAGTTTTGCACTGAGTTATATCTTCTGGCTTGATTTAATTTGGGTTTTTTAGTGGTTATAAATGAATCAATTATTATTAACATATTAAGTTAGCGTTTCATATTTCAGTTCAAATCAGTAAGTTCTAATCGAGATTTATCTTCTTCCTCCAATTATTAATTTTTTTTCTTTTGGGTTCTGCTACAATATGAAGTTTAACTTGAAAAATGTTTTGTTTGTTTCTTTTAGCCACTTTGAATTATGAACCCCTTATGTGATTTATTATTTTAACTCATCATTAATAAAAGGTTATAATGTTAAACATAGCAATAAACTAGTTGTGTGTGAATCTGGAAATTTTTTGGAAAATAGTCATGCAAGAAATGAAGAAATCTTTTATAATCCCCCTTTAAATTGAAATTGTGGTAATTATGGTGGTGAAAATATATTTCTATGCATTCTATCATGTATTCTATTTTTACATTGTGATTTTTTGGAACTTTTTGGGAAATTATGGTGATGGTTATGACCATTTATTATGTAGATTGTGTTGATGTAGTGAGGTTTTGGTTCGATTGGCATGGTATATGTTGAGGGATGGTTTGTGGTGAATGGAAGATGATTGTTGGTGTGTGATGGTTATACTATAGAGATCAAGATTATAAGTATGTGTACATGAATTTTTAATCATTTTCATTCTGGAATGATTGTTTTAATTTGTTATTTTTATAAGATTTTATAAAGGGAGTAATTTTAAATAGGTATTGAATATTAAATTATTAAAAGTAATTTGGATTTATCTTTATAAAAAAATTTTACGAATTAATTAACTTTATCTGATATAGTTCAGTGGATGTGAGAATTGAATTAGTTAAGGTGTTTTTTTTTGTATTCAAACATGTTAAAACTAATTACAATGATAACCTTGTAACTAAAAAATTATCTACGATCCATGATCATAACATTTTCGATCATTCCATTCTATATGGACCATGACCATAATATTTTCTATCATTCCATTCTCTGTGATGTGAATGATTATTTCTGAAGAGTTGTTAGTTAGAGATTTAGAGGCAAACTGGCTAAGTCTGCTCTAAGAAATTGATCTATGGATCCAAGGGGAGTCACTAACAAGGAGTCGAGTGATAAGACTGAATGTGAAGATGAATTTGGTAATGGATCTGGACCCAATATAGAGTTGTGTCTTGTTTGGGTAACTTTGCTTAATATATTCATTATTTTACTCTCTGTAAGAGACATAATATGTGGCAGGATGCTACTGTCATTAATAATCTTTTTTTAGTGTTTTTAATTCCATGATTTTGTAGGATATGCTTCTTTGAGACATTATTGCATATGGTTTTGAGAACCTGTTTTCAATCCAGCAATGAGGATTTGTTACATCCTTAAGGGGTCTTGATGTAATCCTTCAAGATTTGTCTGGACCTGGAAAACTATTATCTTATGTTCTGGTTTTCTCCAGCGGCTTGATTATGGTCTGCCAGTGTCCCAAACTCATGTTCTGCCTCTATCTTGAGAGCTTGCACAACAGATTGTAAAGGTCATGTGAATGGTGTTAAAGTACATGCTTGTGTTGGAGGACCAATGCATAATGTGTAAGATTCCTTCACATTTCCCTTTTGGACTCTGGTATATGAAGTCTGCAGGATCATTGATACATATTTTGAAGGATAGATCAATTTTGAGAATTTTGTTTAGAACCATTAAGGGGATCTGAAGGCTGTTTTTCTTTCTGAATTTTTTGATAAGGGGGCAATGCTTCCAGACACTATTTTGACTCTCTATTCTATCTGGGGTTTCAGAAATTTGTGGTCTTTCTAAGCCTGTTTTTCTCACTTTACATGGTCTCTATTTTGGTTGGAATGGGTGTTATAAATGCGGTTGAGGATGTTTTTTGAGATGATGGAATCAGTCCAAATGGATTTGGAATTTATTCCCATTGGATTTTGTGTGCCTGATTCCCAGGATGTTCCTATCACATTTAGAGGATGTGATTAGATCTTTTTGGACAGACTCTAGAATTAAGTGATCATATTTCAAGGAGACTTTTTGCATTGCCTTTGTTGTGATTTTGTATGCTCATCTTCTTTTGATTTTTGGTAACATTTAATTCTATTGTGGTGCATGATCATTGCACCTTGTGTAATCTTTGTAAACTTTTTTCATTAATAAAATTTGAGGAGTATCGGTTGGTCTCCAACTCACACTTGATTTTGTTTCAAAAAAAACCTGGCAAGATGTTCCCACCTGAATGAAATGATGAACTCTGTATTGATTATAGAAGCGTGGCCATCCGGTGGGGTCTGACTAACCACAAAGATATCATTGCTGAATTTTTCAGGATTATTTGGATTAGGTTAAAAGGTTGAAGCCTGGGAAAAAAGTATGCAATGTGTTGGTGTATTTCCCGGTCGAGATGGGGTTCCATTCTTCTGATATCTATACCACAAGCACTAGGAGTTCTGGCTGAAATATGTAAGCTTCTTGTTTGTCAATTTTTTTGTCAGGCTGTGTTTGGTTCATGGAAATGTTTTTATCAAACCAAACATAGTGTAATCCTATTTTAATGAATCAGATCCTGATATGTTGCGTGTGTGTGTGGCAATTGCAGAATCCAAGGAGGTACCCGGAGTTCAAATTCTCATTTGTCACCTCTATTGATGGTGCCATGGGTGGGGGTGTTATTCATCCATGATGACCAACTACACAATCAATTTGGATTAAATTTTCACCCACTACTTCCTCTGTTTTACTCTTCACAATTTTTGGTTATTTTCCATTAATGTATGAGACTATCTGATATTGAAATTTATAGAATGAGAATGTGTATCTATTTTGTTTACGTATGGTTTGTTTTTTTCAATAATTATTTGCAGACGGTGATGATGTTTTTAATTGCAGTGCCTCATTCCTCCCATTGCTATATGAGACTATTTGGCTACATATAATGCTGCTATTTTTAATTGCAGGTGGAGTAGGTGTGGTGCTGCTATTTGTAGAGAGTGCTGATTTTTTTAATTGAAGTGCACCGTTTTTAATTGCAGTGGGTAGAGAGTGCTGATTTTTTTAATTGTAGTGCACCGTTTTTAATTGGAGTGATTTTTTAATTATAGTGCACCGTTTTTAAGTGCACAGTTTTAAATTGCAGTGATTTTTTTAATTTCAGTGCACCGTTTTTAATTATAGTGGGCAGTAGATATTGTTCCCCCATTACCAACGGTTCAGCTTAACCGTTGGTATATGAAATATAACCCCGCATTTTCAACGGTTCAGCTGAACCGTTGGTATATGAAATTCAATCCATCATATTACAACGGTTCATACAGAACCGTTGGTATAGGGGAAAAACTTATACCAACGGTTTGAACCGTTGGTATAGGTTAATGTAACTAATCTATCCCAATAGTTCTAAATAAACCATTGGGAAAATGTTTTCCCAATGGATTACTTACTTACGGTTGACAGAACCATTGGTATAAGATATACCAACAGTTCTGCAGCCTATCCCAACAGTTATCAACCGTTTGGAAATATACTATTTCTAGTAGTGTGGGAAGTGCCTTGGTGATGGGGCATGCCCACTGTACTCGATAGAGGAGGAGTTCTCCAACAGCTAAGGTTTTGACAGTGTGACTAGGGATGTTACTTGATTATACCCCTAGAACAAAATCCTTGTTTGATCTGAGTCAGTAACTTTTGTGTTTACCTCAGGATTGAGATGGATTACTTGATAACTTAGGTATATGTATGGGAATATACCTATATAGTGTTATATGTTGACTTCATACTTTTTTTTATCCTTGTTGGATTTGTGAGACCTTGAGGTTTTCGGGGTCCCTACTGAGTGGCGTTATACTCACCCCTGCACGGTCTATGACCGCACCTCATTGTGTTGGATGCAGAAGACGGATAGTGCTGACCGAGGCTGAGTGTACCAGGACTAGATGGTACCCGGAGGTGGACCGCACGGTGTGATGGTACATGGAGGAGACAGACTGACATGGAGTGATGTGGAGGCTATATGTACGTACCCTTTAGGTAGGATTTCCCGATGGACGATCTATGTGTCGTTTTCTTTTTTCAGTACTTGTACTTTCATTTTCCTTGAACTTTACAGTGGGGCTTGTATTTCCAGCCCCCTTTTTACTTTTCAGCACTCCTTTTGTATAGAGTTTTACTTAGTGTTTTGATTCCAGCTTGTACTCTATCATGTTTGTTTATAGTTATAAAGGAAATTCCTTCCCAGATTTAGGGAATTACGCTTTTGGTTCAAGTCGCCTGCACCTGGCCTATGGAAGGCTGGCTTGGTGTAGTCACGGCATGGGCCCCGGGGGATGGGTCGTGACAATTTATGTTTCTTGTTCTTCCTAAATAATAAACTTAAATAAATTTCTACTTGCTTTAGAACCCTTTTGAATTTTATTATTCCTTTTATATCACTTATTACCATGTTATAAACAATACATAATTATTTAAGTTAATATCGGTCGTTTTGCAGATATTTGGTACTTGAGTAAAAAATGAACTTGTTATATTACAAGTTGTCCATGTGGTAAAAATTACATGATTTAAATATCATATATATTCACTATATATGAATTTAGAATAGTCTATAACATTTGGATATTAGAAATTAAAAGCACCATTCATGGAAACGGTAATCCATACGTATGTATGAACGCTACTTTCATTTCTTTTTCATATTTGAATGAGAAAAAATGATACATAGATATATTATAATTCTAGTATAATATCATATTTTATATATATTACATAAGTTCATTAACACCATCTTTTATTCATTCCATGTATGGAATGAACGATTCATATCACTTTGTGGAGGCGGTAGACCGCATTTCCTCAAATGAAATTATCATATTTACCCATTATGGAAAACATAAAGGTATGATATAAATGAAAAATACATAAGAATAAAGACAATATAAATATAATATATATAATATATAAATATAGTGTCATCATAATGGCCACCATGAGAGGTGGTATAAAAAAATTCGAACAATCATCGTTTCCTGAGGCAGTAGTTCCCCGTACACAGAAACAGTATGTTTGTATTAATTAGATGGAGGTGTGTGGAAGTTTAGTTATAATAATTATTATAAAAACATCCTATAATATTTTAGATACTGTTTTTGTTATAAATAATGTAATAAAGAGATTTTAGGGAGTTGAAGAAGGAAAATAAATGGAAGAAACTTGTGAGAAAACATTACCTTAAATCAGGTAACTCAATTTGATTTAACCTAAAAGGCCTTATTTAATTTCCTTATTCCCAAGGTAAGGATTATGTAAGGAATATATGGATGTTGGGAGCTCATTTAGGAAGATTTTGTATGATCAAAGTGGGTTTGAGAGGTGTGAGTAAGGGTTAGAGGTGACGCCCTTTTATAAGAGGGAGGAGGGGCACATAATGAATATCTTGAAATATTATTTTACTATAAATTTATTTTCTGTTTTAAAAGGTCCCAAAGTAATTTATATTATAGATAGGATGATTTTGGGTTAAAAACCTCTCATCTAATAGGTTTTAGACACGTTTTGGTCTCATGTTTAACCTTATCTTTTAGATGTAACCCTTACTTACCTAATGTGACTATTACCATGTCCTCTTGTATATTCATACTATATGGTTAATATAGTTACTATAAAATGAAAATATAACATAAAGTGGTTCATTAATGATATTTTAAACATTATTTAAGTCATTTATTTGAATCTTATATTTTTAGGACTAATATATCATTTAGTAAAATGTTATTTGTTTTAAGAAACTCATTTATGTCAATTTATATACTATTCATATCATGATTTTGTAAAAAACAATAACAACTTGATTATTTCAAAAATAATAATTAATTTAAATTTAAAAAGTCATAAGTATCTTTAAAATTCTTTTATGGCCTGAAAAGATTCAAAATAAATTTATTTTAATATTTATAATCTCATTTATTTAAATTATTCATTAATAAGGTAATCACTACATCATCATTGTGTCATAAATATATTTATTTATTTTATGTCTAAAAAATATAAATAAAATATCATGATATATTAAATATTTTAATCTTTATAAATAATATTTATATTTTAAGAGATTAATTATATAACCCCATATAAAAATTGTTTTAGTAAAAGATACATTTTTGGGTTATATTTTCCTTAACTTTAAATTAAAAGTAATTAAATGTCATTTTCACATATAAGTGGCTCCATGGCGTCCTAAAATCTACCAAAGTATTCCCATGGTCGGAAATATATCATTAAATAGGGTTGGGATACATGTTATAGTTATTTAATATTATTATTATATTATTTTTTTATCCTTATTTACTAGATTTTCCCTTTAACCATGGTAAATAAAATATTTACTAAATTTACTATTTGTAATGTCTAAAAATAAAAGAAACATATTTACAAAATTTATACCTCATGATTCAAAATATGGAATCCATTTTTTAAAATTAAAAACTTATAAGTTTAAGAAGTTGATTTAAAATTAATTCTCGTTGTCAAGACCAACAAAGGTGTTTTTAAGAAGTAAAAAGTATCAAAAGACTGACATGTGTTTATGTCCAATTTAAAGATAAAATTACTTCTAATGACCCAAAATGGATTAAATGATAAAAATATAATCTAATTACACATTAAAACCAATTATTAAGATAATCTAACCATATAAATAAATTAGATTAAAATATAGTTTTGACTTAAAATGCAGTATTTTTCACTATTCACTAAAAAATGAATTTTATCAAAAAAATACCAGAAATTTACCCAAAGTAAATTATGATTTCATGATTCTAAAGAAGAAGTTTATTTTTTTAAATGTAACATATAAAAGTGCAAAAAATCTATATTTAAAAAGGGTTCACCATAAAAGGCGATAAAACTACCTTTTAAAAATATTAGAGTATTTATGCTTAAAATTGAATTTATTCTCATTTTAAGCCTCTAAATTTTATTGGATAAATGTAAAAACATTTAACAAACATGTTAAATTATAATATAATTATTTTTGTTCATTACCTCTAGAACAACAGTTAAACGTAAACTACGATTTAAAATAATAATAATATTTTTTTATTTTTTTTAGTATGACTCAGCACTGTATGCAACATAATATTTCTGAGAAACCCATTGTTGCATGTCAGGTACACCATCGAAAATAGAATCCCATTTAAAGTAAAAATAATATTTAATTCACAAATATTAATAACTATGAAAATGTTATATTCTTTATTTACTTGATATGTTATATTAATGAATATTTATTCAGTAATTAGTGAGTAAAATATTTATTTATTTACAAGTTCTGATAAAGGTCTTGGAGGGTATATGAACCGAGTTAAGAGTTCGATAGAAATGATATGTTTTATTTTATATTATTTAAATAAATGATGATTTATTTATTTAATAAATGATATTTAAACACTACTGAAAAATGGATTATTTCGATGGGTCCTTTACGACGGGGTCCCGTCGCAAATGGCCCGTCTCGGTAAACGACATCGTAAATATTATTTTTTGCAACGGTCTGTCGCAAAAAACATTTAATTTTTTTTAATAAACTATTTGTGACGAGCCAACGACCTGTCACAAATAGCCTCCTTGTTTTTTACTCTATTGCGATGGTCTATCGTAATAAGCCCTTGAAATATAAAAAAATAAACCCTTTTGCGACAGAATGTCTCAAATAGTGAATAAATTTAAAAAAAATAAATTAAAAAATATTATAATATGAATAATAATATAATTATAATATAAATAATATAATTATATTAATATTAATAGAATAAAATTATTTATAAAGTAATAAATATAATATAATAATGTTATAAATAAAATATTAATATTAATATTCATAAAATAAAACTAATTAAAAATTATTAATTAATATATTATTATTTTTATTAATATTAATAAAATAATAATATTAGTAATATAATAAAAACCAAAGTATTCACAAAAATATAAAAATATATTAGTCAATAAAATAATAAAAATAATAAATTAATAATAAAAAATTATAATTTTCAAGACAATATAAAACAAACACTATTTAAAAATGTAAATAGTTAATATTGGAAAAAAATACATTAAAATGTTTCATAATAAATAAAATAAATCACTGATCATGGAGAAGGGTCATCTGGAGGAGCTGAAGGAGATGGTGGAGGGAACTCCATCCCTAAACTATGAGTTAGACGTCCCATGTACTCCGTATACTCCTACTCCTACTGCCATCGACGCATCGCATCTTGTATCTGTTGCTGCTGATTCTACTGTCAGAGGAAATATTCTTGATGTTGTTTCTACCACTGAGGCATCTCCTCCTGTTGCTTATGCATAGTCTCTACAAGTTCACTGTGAGATCGCAACTGCTCCTGATACTATGCATGAAATGATGATCACTCTCCGTGAGCTCCTCTCGAGTTGGACGATGACATCATAGAGGTGCCATAAAAATCCTTTGGGGTCACTTGAGAGCTGATACCAACAACTATTCCTTTCTCGAAGCCATACTGGGTCGGCTACATCCATATTGCCTCATCAAATTTGGAGGCACCAGTCTGACAATCGGTCTTAGCCTAACTCTCAACATCTTTTTGAGACGTGATCTCATATGACTCCTTCAATTTCAATTTTAAATTAAAATAGTTAAAATATTTTTTAGTTAAATTTAAAACTCAAAGAAACTTATACTGACCACAATTTGGTGTCAGGGAACACCTATAATCACCCTAATGGTTGGATCACTGTACATCCTCATATAAACGTCATAATCTGTAATATTGGGTTGTGCGACAGCTTAAATGAATACTAAAGAAACCATTTATATTTAAATTCATATACAATATTTAAAAAAAAATACTTATCATATGCTCTCTATGCATACTGAACGTAAGAATTTCAGCTCGATGTGTCGCCTACTATCTCCCTCGATTTTTTCAACTAACTAATGATCTACTCTGAAATCGCCTACTCAACCAGTGTATACATAATCCATCCCAAACCTGAAATGAAATATAATCAGGTCTGTGGACATGACAAGTCTCATTAAACTCTTTTCCTCCTAATTTCTCCATTGATTTTATTTTTAAATTGTGAACAAACTGAGTGCAATTCATATGCATAGCTCCCTACCATGCCTTCCAAATAGGCTCACGCATGCTCTCATCAATGGGATATCAAAAATAGTAAAAATAATTTATTATATCAAGTTATTAATTAAATTAATTTCAAAATAAATATTATTTATTTATGTACCAGACCATTCTCGAACATATGCTGCTGAACATCGATGGGAATCTGATCCCATGTCACCCATGCATCAGAAAAATAATTGTGCAATATATCGCTCCCATGTCCAACTGATATATGCATAAAGATGTAAATAAATAATAATTAATCAAAAAATTATAATATAAATACATTAATGATAACTAACTAAAATTCACAGGTAAACATACTGCTACATGCATGTATTGAACCCAATATATGGAAGTTGCTCAGGTATAGGGTCAGGAATCATCAGTCAGGAAAGACCACACCCCCTTTGGGTGCCCCCTGAACTTCGAACAATCTGAGTGTCAGCTTATCTGACCTCCTACTCGTCCAAAAGTAGATCACCCTCCTGCAACATACGAAATAGATTTCCATACATTTGGAACATGAAATCATTATTTCTAGTAAACAATTGAAAATAACTATTATATATAGATATATTTTATATATTATTATAACCAACATTTAACTATGTCAATGTTCATCTTCATCCTCATCTTCATAGTTTTTCATGTCAATGTCTTCATATTCCACTTCAACATCATCAATTTCTATATTAGTTTTAGTTTTATCATCTCTTATCATTTCAAATTCAATTGTAACATCATTAAAATCATCATCACCATCATGCCTTAACTATGGCGTGTCGTCAATGATTTTCGTGTCTCTTCGTGTAAAAGATGGATTTGGAGCAGTTTTTGGAAAAAAATTTGTTCCTTTCATTTCAGCAGAACCACATTCACTTTTAGTAAATTTATTCTATCAAGATTTAATTTTTATTAAGATCCACCAATCACCCAACTCCCTTGAAGTAGAACAGTAATTTGCATAATAAATCTGATGTGACTGATGAGCCAATAAAAATGATTCATTTACTACAAGAAGACTTTTATATTTAATATCAACGATTCTAGGGATCAGATGAACACACAAGCCTCTCTCAGAATAAAACCATTGACATTTAAACATAATTATGTAATGTTTTACCAGATAACACACTTCAATTATTTCTTCTAACAAGCCATAAAAGTCAACTTCTTTTTCTCTATGATGAGATCTTCTCAAAAAAACACCACTATTCATTGTTTTTTTATTCCCCCTATGCACATGTATGAAATCGATAACGATTCATCACATATTCATTATAAATTTAACCATTTTGGATGGAGGGTTACTTAATAAAGAAAATTGATTATCAATTTTATCACCATGTTGAGATACCTAAAAAATTTTAAAAAAATTATCACCAAAAGAATTATTAAATTTATTTTTTATTTGAAATAAAATATAATTTACGTTACCAATTCTTGAAACAAGGAGGAAATTTTTTTTGACAACGTTCTTCAAGAGAAGCTGCTATAAATTGTGGAAACTATTTCTTGATATGATTATCATATAACCTATAAATAAAATAAGATTAGTGTACTATTATAAAAAATATGAAATAATTGATAAGAGCACGCACAATACGAATGGTGTCATTTTTTCATAGTTCAACAGAATATATGTATGAGCTCTGTGATGTTCCTCATCTGAAAGCTATCATTTAGGAAGTCCTTCAAATCTAAGTTTGGGCTAATTGAAAACTGAGAATTTATTATAATTTATTACTATTTATTACTATTTATTCCTATTTATTTCAATTTATTCCTATTTATTCCTATTTATCCCTATTTATTCTTATTTATTCCTAATTATTCATAATTATTCCTAATTATTCCTAATTATTCCTAATTATTCCTAATTATTCCTAATTATTCCTAATTATTGCTAATTATTACTAATTATTACTAATTATTACTAATTATTCCTAATTATTACTATTTATTACTATTTATTGCTATTTATTACTATTAATTACTACTTAATCCTATTTATTCTTATTTTTTCCTATTTTTTCCTATTTATTCCTATTTATTACTAATTATTCCTAATTACTATTAATTATTACCAATTATTACTAATTATAATAATTTATTTCTAATTGTTAAAATTTATTACTAATTATTACTAACTATTACAATTTATTATAATTTATTGCAATTTATTGGTAATTATTACAATTTTTTACAATTTATTATTAATTATTACAATTTGTTACAATTTGTTAGTAATTACTACAATTTATTAGTAATTATTACAATTTATTATAATTTATTAGTAATTATTAAAATTTATTACAATTGATTAGTAATTAATACAATTTATTACAATTTATTAGTAATTATTATAATTTATTACTAATTATTACAATTTATTTCTAATTATTAAAATTTGTTACTAATTGTTATTATTTATTTTTATTTATTACTATTTATTACTTATTATTACTAATTATTACAATTTATTATTAATTAAAAATTAGATATAACTGTTAATAAAAATAAATACTAATAAACAAATATGTAATTCTAATTTAATTAATTTACATCTAATTAACAAAAATTATAAATTACATAAAATAAAATAAATTGACTAAATAATGATAAAATAGATAAATACCTTAAAACTGAAGCTTATGGAGTATTAAAGTCCCAAATAATGCTCCGATTTGAAAGTTTAAAATATGAAAAAGGTTAGAAGAAAATTTTTCTGTAGAGATAGCGAGAGAAGTTGAGTAAATAGTGAAATGAGAGGGGAAATAGATGGGGGGTATATATAGGTTAAATTATTTACAACGAGTTTCTCATTGCAAATACGTTTACCCGTATTAATTGCAGTGGGCCATTAAAAAAGCATTTGCGACGGGCCCCATCACAAATACCACATGCTGACAAAATATTTGCGATGGGGCAAGTAACTTGTTGCAAATACTACATATATTCACTGGCTATTTGCGACGGGAATAGGGACACATCGCAAATAGAATTATCCATGGTTTAGAACGTATTGCGCGCCAAACCTTTTGTGACATAACGTAAGACCTCGTCACAAATAACCATTACTTGCGACAGGGTAAATGACCCGTCGCAAATAACCCCTTTCGAGAGGTTGTTTGCGACGGGCCCTTGGTACAGGACAAATATCCATTTTTCCTTAGTGAAATATCCTTGGGGTTCTTCATGTCATGAGATGTAATAATATTACTATTATTATTATTTTAAAAGGGATTTATTTATTGTTAAAGATTAGTTAAGGGCCTCCATACAATAACTAATTACCTAAAGCTAAGTATGTAACATAACTTTTATCATTTCTAGGAAGTCTGTGAGAATTAGTGTGAAGAACAACATTCTATCAAGAGAATTTTTTTAAGAGGATTGAGAACTCTCTAAATAACACTCTCATGAATGAGAGAGGATCATCCTCTTCATCCCACACCAGATCAAAATAACAAGAGATAATTCTCATCCTTCTCATTCTTCTCAAGATCAAGAGAACAAGAGATATTTATTCATGCCTGAAATAATTATCATTGTGATCAATTGTGACTAATGAAACATAATCAAATCCTATGAGATAACTTCCACAATTCCATTGGTTATGTTCTAAGATTTTAGAGAACATGTTGATACTATTAGCATAATTCTTATTTGTACTCTCCATCACAATTATGGTATGACATGAAAGTCCATCGAGACGATCATCAACTAATAAAGAATTATCAAGAGATAAAATCCTTGTTTATAAATTAATTATAAATCATATATTAAAATATCATTTTCTACAATATTATGGCGTTTCTATCATCAAATTATGTGGATTTTTTCTGAAGAAATTGATGAAATAAATTATTTGGAATGGGCCTAATTGCTTCCTCTGGGGCCCAAAACCTTCATGACATTCCATTGGATTAATCCAAGAATTATTATTAGAGTGGTTCTAAAAATATGTAAATGAGTTTCAATAAATGTTTTCCCTATCTTCTCAAAGTGTTGAGGATGGATGAACTTTGCATGATGTATCTAGATTCTAGTACTACATTGACAATACTAGTGGGTAAAAGTTCAAACTGAAAGAAAAAAAGTTAGTTCGAAAGACTAATAAGGTTTCTTCAAAATATCCAATCAAAGTAATTGAAACCTAAAGGTAAATTCATGAAATAAGGACATTGTTTCCATATGATATAAATATTTGAGAAATATAAAGAAGTTTTGGTAACTCCATGTCATGTATGGGGGTTATAGAAATTAATTCTTTGATTTTTTAGAATATATAAAACTAAATTTATCTTTTTTAATGATGTAAATATACAAGTGTTCAAAATCAACTAAATAATTGATATATATTATCATTATCATTTAATTGATAAATTAAAGAGCTTCTAAATTATGGGTTTGAATGTAAAGTAATATTTCAAACTCATATGGATCTCATTTTTCACACTAAAACTGTTATATGATAAGTGAATTTGTCTATTAACGAAGATTTGTTATAAAAAATATGAGATGAGGGTTTTAATACACATGGTTTTTGATTCATCAAATTCTACAACATAATTTAGAATAAGATAAGCATAAAAAATATTATCTATGATAAAAGTCTTTATCTATATGTTTATTAAAATATAATGGATATGATCCCACCACCCATAAGTGACATATTTTAAATAATAGATCATTATTTTTAGAATAATTCTTCAAACATATATAATACCATATAAGAAATGGATATAATAGTTTATTTATTTAGTATTCCCACTAAAGGAAATAAGAGTTATTTTCAAAAATAAAGGGAGTTTTTGTATCATAGTTGAATATTCTAGAAAGAATATAATTTCCAAGTGACTATTGAAATTATTTTTAGACTTATATAATTTCAAAGTTAACAAATAAATTATTTTATAAGTCAAAATATAAAGTGAATTTCACTTAAATATCCTAAACTTTTTAAGGTACATTGATAAAATATAAATATAAATATTACATTAGTTACCCAAATATGTCATGGAAAAAGTTTAATAGAAAGGGATCCAAGAATGATGACGATGATAGACTAGGAAAGAGTTCTAAGTAAACAATATAAGATATTAACACTGTAACATTTGATGTTATGAAGTAAATAAATATGGATACTTTGTTCAATAATTTGAACTTTAAGAATATTATTCCTTAGTAACACTATTATCCAAATAGGATTTATTCATATATGTTACCCACTAAAGAGTTTAGTGGGAGGATTTGTATCATATGGTCACATAAATATGTAGTAAGAGTTACATAAATATTTAATGATTTTAGAAAACCCCTAAAAGTGTAGTAAACAAAAGGATGATAGGGTAGTCAATCATATGTGATATGGTGAGATAAGTTCTTATGTATGGTTTTTAAAAATTATGAAGATTTGTAATATAATATGTATTATGTTTTAAAAAAGGTACTCTTCACATTATAATTTTTTCATGTTAGTTGCATATACACATGAATTAAAGTGATAATTGGCCACACAAAGTGTGACTTTGATTTATCATTAATTACTGTTTTTATAGAGTACTATAGGTAGTAATGAGATGTTAAGGTTAGAGTGAGTAAGATTTTGTATATAGAAACACTAATATAAGTTATGGATATACCCATTACCTTATACCAACAATTGGGGTAAATCATTGGTATAAGTTACTCTATACAAATAGCTTACACAAATTTTTTGTATAAATAAAGATATACTAATGGTTTTAAAAAACCATCGGTATACATAGCCTCTATACCGGTGGTTATTTAAAACCATTTGTATCTTATCTTCCCCAAATCCCCAACACTCATCCCTCCCCCTTGATCCCTAATTCTTCTTATTCTCTATTTATTGTCTCCCTTTAATCTCCCTCAATCGACACATGAAATCTCCCCCAACACTTTTGTTTGTTCATTCAAATCCTCTTCAACATCAAACGGTATAGTTTCGGGTCCATCATCTCTAATATTGTGTGTAAGATTTATTTTTTTTTCTTGGTTTCACATGATAACTGACAGCCTATTAGTTCATGATTCTTCTCGATTCATTGATTCAAGGTTCATTTAGAGTATTTTATTATAACAATGTAAAATAAATATGATTGTACACCATTTATAATTTTTAAATCTTAGTTTCTAATTGATTATACCATAATCCAATGTAACATTGTTTTTAAGGTGATAATTATTAGGGGATTATAGAATTAATTATTTTGTTTTTCTGTTTTATTTTTTTCTACGTTCCATATTCCAATGAAGAGCTTATTAGTTCATGAGTATTCTCGATTCATAAAACCAATGTTCATTTAGATTATTTTTGTTATATATTATTATTATTTTCATTTATATTAGTATTAATTTCTAATGTAATATTTATTTTTGTTCATTTTTTTTATTAATCTTCATTTAGGATTTTTAGGTGATATTTATTAGTGGATCATGGAATTAATCATTATTGTTTTTTTTTCTTAATGTATTGGGGGGTAATTGAATTATTTATTTAATATTTTTATTTTGAATAATTAATTATAAAAAATTTATAATAATTAAAATCAATATAATTATTTTTGGTTTCATAGATTCTAATTTAGAAATACACAAGTGAACACAAGAACAGGGAAATGGATAGATTCATAAATTTTTTTAAATAAGTTTAATATAATTAAGTCCTAGAATCCTATAGATTCATTAGTAAAGGATGTCCAATTCCTTATCTCTGAAACGTCTTCACTTTTAATTCAATGTGATAGGATGATATTATTACTAGATTTTGTTAGATATAAATAAGAACTATTAATATAAACATACAAATCAATCCCTTATAATTATAATTTCATCAATTAAAAAGATTAAAAAAATAAATTTTATAGATTACAAAGAGAATATTCTCATCCATTTTAAATAAAAATATTGACAAATGAAAAATTAGTAACATATATAGATGAACAAGTGGTGATAAAGTACACGAAAAAATAACATGTTCATTGGTAGAACAAAAGGAATAAATGTTATAATTTTTTGAGAGCTCTATATTATTTTAATTCATGAGTTGGTTTAAATTTAAGAGATCATTCAATATTTCTTATCCATGTGGATCTAACCATTGAAGATCAATGATAGTTAGAGTATTAATTTCTAACTCCAAAATATTATAAATAGAAATTCTCCATTATTAATGACAATCTCATAGGTGGTTATTGATTATTAAATATTTTTTTCATCAAACAAGGACACTGAAGAAATAAAAAATGTAGGATTTGATTTCATTGTGTTATTATCTAGCTATCTTCTTGAACTTTGGTAAGAAATTATTGTTGAATGGTTCTTCAGTTTTTTTTATTATTACTTCAAAATAAAGTTCTAATATTCAATTTATGATCTTTATAGTATCTTATCATCAATACTGGTTTTCTATGGTTCTTAGTTAAAAGTGAAATCTGGTTAAATATATTTTCCAAATGAATTTCAATATAATGTTTCAAAACTAAATCTACTGTATGAATTCAAAAAAACTTACATAAATTTATAATTTAAAATTTTAGTTCATATAAAAATATGTAATGATGATAAAATAGTAGTAATTTAAATATATATAGGTATAAAATTTAATACTTACTAAGAAACCATTCCTAAAAAAATATGTATATTGTGATTATCAAAAAAAGGTACCAAAATTTTTCATTCATGAGATAAACAGATAGAGTTGAACTAAGATTTATTGAAGGTTAAATTAGAGTTTAAATATATTATCTTGTATAATATGATCAATATATACTTGTTCAAATTTAAAGGTGGGATATATTTAGAGGATATAATAATGAATGGATAGTTCATATTCAATGACTTATTGATTCAAATTTATTTTATCTCTTTATGAATGATTTAAAATAACATAGAAGAATATAGAAAATGATTTATAGGATACAATAATTATAATAGATATTTCTGAGTCCATCAATAGAGACTAAGTTTTTTTAGGGATGAGGGGATACTTTTCAAGTGGTTTTTTATATATTAGAAAATATTTTTATAATATATTTAACATTTAGGAAGATTGGCCTACTAATATGGAATAATATCTTTTTTCATTGATATTTTTCTCAGATAGGGACTACTCTTTCTTTAATCAAGTGGGTGGGTTGTTGGATAAATATGTGGGTCACTATTTTTGTGGGTAATAAATTATACCTTCCTAAACATCATTAGAATTCACTTTATGATATTTTTTATTAATTTATAAATTAGAGGATTCTAATGAGTATAAGGAACTAGATAGCCACAATGTGGGTGATCCCTATAAATCCTGTGTGTCTGGTCTATTTTCTCTACCTTAAAATACTTATATGATGACATAATATAAAAGAAAAGAGAAATTATTATATTATAATAGGTAAACAAATGTTAATTAGAAATAATTATAAAAACTTATATATACTAATTCAACCCCTTCTCGCTATCAAATCTATATTATTATTAGGAACCAAAATTGGTATTAGATCCTCATGGTTCTACTTTGATCTAATATTTATTGATAAATTTGAAATATTTTATAAATATTTTATTCCATTGGCATAATATGGATACTTGAATTATATTAATAATTGAGGAATTATTACATTTTAATAAAAAACTATTATATATTCAAAAACAATTTGATTCCCTAATTATTATCTTTGGGACTAAAAGTTCTTAAATATATCACTAACGGATATATCAATACTAAGTAGTCAAATAGATAAGATAAATATTTATGATTATGGAAAATCAAGGAATTACATATTAATATCCATCAAAAATAGGATTTACAATAGTGATGATTCCAAAAATTATTAAATAAATTTGTGGAAAATTTGAAAATATTTACATATATATATAAAGGTATCAAAAAACTTAAAACATAAATTTTATAGATTAAGAGAGATAAATTTAAATATGCACGGATTTAAAATAATGAGGCGGAAAAGGGAGAAGTGTAATTATTATTTTTCGATTGATCTTCAAATATTTATTGTATTTTTATGAACATTGAATCTTGGATTTAATCACATGCGAGTTTTAATGATAGGGTTAATCCTATAAAAGAATTGTATTGTAGAATATCACCTTAAGTGAGTGGTTTAAGGCATGGTATAGCTCTCTTTATTGAAGATCATCCATGAATGTGATGTGAGATCGATTCCTTTGAATCCCACCTTAAATGAGTACTAGGCATGTGATATTAGTCATATGTATCACACTTAGCTAAATACTTCAGACACAATATACAAATTATTCTAACAAAAGGTAGAGTTAATCAAACACAGAAGGTGTATTTAATCTTTTGTGAGCTTCCCCTTGATTTATTCACGCACAAAACATGACCGGTTTGGTGATTCTTATGAAACACATCCCTATGATGCTTCCCCCCTATATAGTAACTTTTCCAGTGATTTATTCTTACATAGCATCCAAGAAACCCACTTATTCACACACAAAATCACCCTAGATTCAATCATACATGACTACTTCCCCCCACTAGATTAATCTCACAAAATAATCTTTTAATAATATGTGAGGTTCATTTCACATAAGAATAATTGGTCACCTAAAAAATCATTAAGGATACTTCAAAAACAATTTAACACATAATTTTAATAAAACCACTAAAATTAGAATTTAGTCCACCTTTTCACTTAACTCATTATTCACACAATAAAACAAAAACTTACTTATTTTCACTATTCTAAAATATTATTTATATAAATTATAGTAAATATAAAATAATAAATAATGAAAAAATATAGATTGATCTCATAACACCCCAAGTGTATATTAAATCATATATCAAAAAATATTCTAACAAAATAAATCATGTTAACAAAAATAGGGAACTTTTGAAAACACTCCCTCTATCAAACATGATGAAGGGAAGACTAAACTAAATGAAATCCTTATAATTCAATAAATACAACTACTAGTATACAACAAAAAACGTTTTAAAATACTTAAGAAAAATAATAATATACTTTATAGAATTTAATACTTTGTAAAAAAATTTATAGAAATATATTTATATAAATATATAATCTTAAAAATAAAATTTAAAATGTTTTATTGAAAACACATATCAATATAAAGGAATTTTTTTGAGGTAGAGGATAAAAAATTAATATTTTTACATTTTGAATAAAAATTATCCTTTAACTATATTCTGAAGCTTCATTGTTGTTATGAATTTAAAAATTATGATGTACTTTGTTGATTTCAATAATAAGTTATTTTTTGTACTAGAATGGATAAAATTAATATGTATGACGCTAATCAAATCTCAACTGAGTTCCAGAATGAGTTGGTGTTACGTTTATATTTTTCATCTCAAAGTCCTTCTGGTGGTGGTCTTATTCACTTCCCATGTTATGAGTGTGTTGGAATATGATGGTTAAGTAAGGAAGCATGGAGATATTTTATCATAATAGTTGGTTTTCAAAATTATTATTTTATCTAATATTACAATAGAGAAAAAAATAATGTGTGTTCATTTGATGTCAAAAATAAAATGTGTCGAATGGAGTATTTTATATTTTATTGTTTTCCATTTTCTCATCATCATGAGGATTAAAGTAGACTAATGTAAGAAGATGATGGTACGTTTACACATTATAAAATTAATGGGAATGATGATGTTGAGAGAGCAGAAAAAATTGATGGATAATACAATGAATCTTGTATATCTAGCATGTTGTAAAATAACAAAGTTTAATTTTTTAATATGTTATCATGAATGTATTTCTCAACATTAAAATTGGTTATATTGTTATATTTTTTTATGATGGTGGGGATGAAATTGACATCATTAATTCCACCATTTAACTTGATTAGAATATTTTATATAATTATTTAAATACTTCAATTGTAAGAGTTGATGGTAAACCTAAAGTAGTGGTGTAGAATTTATAGAAGAAACTATATGTGCTCTCTTATATGAATTTAGTATGTAATTATTTATAGAAAAATCCATTTAAATGTAACAATATATAAATTAGGTCTCAAAATGAGCTATTGAAAATCAATGTTATGTTAGTCCTCACGTTCCCTTGATTCATGCATCTATTTATTTCTTTTGAATACATATTCATTGTCATAAATGAATAATTTTTCAACAATTTTATGGATATTTTTCTACATTTTTTAAAATTTGGAAGGTTGGTGTTAAAATTTGGAAGGATACTATTAAAATATGGAATCTTTGTGCTAAAATTTGTTAATTAGATATTAAACTAAGTAAATAAAAAATGTTGTTTTCAGTCACTAATGTTTACTTCTTAATTCTATTTATATGATGGATTTAGTTTTTTATATAATTGTTATATTGTGGAATCTAAATGTTAAAATATAGAACATAAGTGTTATTCATCAGATGTTTTATTTTTAAAATGGTTTTCATTTTCATCAATGGATGTTTTTTTTAATTCCCTTTTATTGATGCCTTGATTTTATTCGATACATATATTAAAATCATGATGTGAAGCGGGAAAATCTAGAATGTTTTTGCTAAAACATGGAATCTTAATGTAAAGACCCATGTTTCCATAGATCTAGAATTTGAGAAGAAATTGGAATTTTTTTCGTTAGGTGATTGTGAGGAATTAAATGGACATTTTCTCCTAGTAGATGATCTTGAATAATTTTTCTAACCACTCCATTAGTCTTAAAATATAGTGTTCACCCTATGATAGGTGTTTGGTGGAAATCTAAACAGTTCACATTTTGGCGGAATATTTAATATTTCATTAATTAAATATTAAATTATTCATGTGGGTTTGGATGGATATATATTTTGAACAGAGTATTAGATTGAGATTATGAATACATGATTGACTCCAAAACTGGGGGGTTTTATTAGGTGAGGTATAAACCTGCTTTGGGTTATGGGACTTAGGAAGAGTATAAAAATGGTCATTTTATTAATTAAAAGACCCCCCCCCCCATTTGGATTTCTACACATGGAAGAAACGGATATGGTATTCTCCCTTACATACAAGACCCAAACCAAGAGGTAATGGGGAGATAAATATTAATGGATTCCATCCGTGGTGAGTTTGAGTCTGGATTGATGTGTGGAATATTTTAGGAGTGGATATGGACCTAAAGCTTTGAAATTTTCACTACTTGGAAGGCTAGTTTTCATTTTTATGTTTGGATCCCTATAAATTAGTTTTTAATGTTTTGACACATTTTTATGACTTTTAAGGACCACTTAGGGGTCGATTTATTCTTAATTAGGGAAAAACAAGGCTTTCGGTGGGTTCAAAAAGGCTTCCCATTCAGAAACCTTTACTAACTAACCTCTAGTTTGAAAAAAAATGCCATGGGATTGTCCTATTTGGGAAATATTAAGTTTCAGAAAGTACGTTCTGATTACTTGGATTACTCTCTATGTATTTCTACTTGGCCAGGTAGCCAACTATAGGGACAGACGAGGATTTTTTGAAACTATATATTGTGTATTTGAAGTACATGTTGTGTATTGGTGAATGTCCATGTGGTCGGGTACATAGGTTGAGGAAATTTTGGGACCATAAACCATGTTTTTTAAGTACATGGTACGTAGTGGGACATGGTCATGTGTCCATGAATAATGGTAGATACCACATTTAAGGGGGACATGGATGTGTGGAAGTACACGATCAGACCCCATATATTTGATGGCTATGTAGAAGTACATGGCCAGACCCTAAGTGTGACAAGATGTGTGGAAGTACGTGGATAGTCATGAGTTTTTATAGTACATGTCATGTATTGGAGGTAAAAGTTGTGTGTTGCCCCTTTGTTAACCTTTAGAGGGGTTTGAGTGATTTTTTACCACAAAGTCAAAATTGGACACAAGAGGGGTCTATTTTTAGTTTTTTCCATATAGAACATGATGGTGGAACCTTTTGGACGTTTTGATTACTTCTAATAGGTGGATTTGGGAAAGTAATTTATAATAGAGATGTTTTCCTCCATAAATCGATTTAGCTATCTCCTCAGTGTGATAAATGGGTTGAGTCATAGGTGAGGGTCATGATAATGATTGGAATATGTATAATGGGTTCAATAGAGGCCTCAATTGGTGTGGTAATGGGATTGTCCCTGGTTAGTAGGATTGGATTGTGACTCGAGTTAATGGATAAGTTGGGCATACAGACCAACCTAGGGTGACTTGAAAAGGGGTTGGGAATTCAGGCAATATACCTTATGAGGATTTACTATCTTTAAGGCATGTGAGGACATGTTATGATACAGATTGGGTTGCGAGATGTGTTCCCTCTGAGAGATGGGTGGGACAAAGAGTTTGGTTGTTTAGAAGGACTGGGAGATGGATTTATTATATTATTTTTTAACATATTGGATCTAAAGTGGGATGACTTCCCCTTTGTACTAGTTTTGAGGATCTATATATTTATGCCTTTGTTTATGTGTTGACCTAGAGGGCCAAGGGGGTTATTGATTTATATAATAACCTTGAGCGGTTGCATGTGTTTAGGTAATAATGGTTGTGGTAATTCCCTTATGACTCGGACCAATGTTAGAGCCGATGATGTTGAGATATGATAATGGAAATGGGTACTTAGACAACCCTTGATATGTCTTCACTTAATGTTGTTTTACATCCACAGGGTTTTTTGGGTTTAAATGGGTTGGACTTGATGCTCTGTATGAGTATCGATAGTATGTTTATGGTTTGGGTGATGGACTAAGCTTCCAGAAACATTTTATCCCTTGATATGGATGATATTGGTCGACAAGGAATTATATAGATATGGTTGGGGTTGGTGGAAATGGTTTTTCACATATGTGGTTATATTTTGGGTTGATGCTCCGAGCATGGGTTGTATACTATATGGATGGGGTCTCAAATAGAGGCTTTAGACATTGAGAGTATACTTTATGTTCTAAGTTTCAGACTGATGCTCTTGGAAATGATGGTATATGGGGTGGAATGAAATGTCAGGATGATACTTTGCATCTATGGTTTAGGTGTTCCTAGTCGATGGTTTATGGTGTTGGACATGGAATTCTTAATCCATAGTTTAGTGTGCTGGACAAAAAATTCCTCATCCACGATTTACAGTGATGGACTTGGTGTTCCTTGTCAATATATTAGGTGTCGAACTAATTCTTTATGCACTATTATGTTGATATATAGTTAGGTGTTGGTTTAAAGTTATGGGAACTTTTTTTATGAACCATGGGTAAGATGTTAAACTGATGCTATAGGTACTAGTGGTACTCTAAAATGATATGATTATGTGAGACTGATGCATCTGGGTACCAAGTAAGAGGTAACAATTGAATTCTTGAGGTTTGGTTGGGGCTACTATAGAGGTGGACCCGTGTGTTACTTGGGATGCATGATCATTCAGACATGCTTCTGAATACCCTAGTATTGGCCAAAGTAGGAATGGTCAATCGAATTCATGGTCCCATGGATCGACAATAGTTTTATTTGTATTTATTTTAATTATTTTTTGGTTAGGCTAAGAATATTGGATGTGCATGCACTTATGGAAGCAGGTTATAGGTTAATTGTTGGTGGTGGCCTACTGATATTTATTTCTCACTCCCTATATATGAACCTCAATGTGCATGTAGACCTTATGTATTCTTTCAGGTTGAGAATAGATGCATTATGGATAGGGATAATTGCTAGGATTTCATTATTGAGAAGGTTTCTCATGTGAAGTTTGATAATCGGTCTAGATATACTCGACATGGTACTGCAAACTATGTATGTGATATGACTCAGAGTTGGAAGTAATGCCTGATTTATTTATTTTTCATTTGATTATTTCTTATACATGATCCTTGTGGGTGATCAATTTTTTATATATATCATAGTTCTTTGGACCTTTACTGTATGTTATTTTATCAAGCATTCTTTTGTTTCAAATTTATTTATTATTTTTGCATACATTTATTTGTATGATGTTTGTTTATTTAATTTTGATTTTTCACTCTGATATGGGGATGTAGTATCCTCACATTTCAACCATAGAATCCCTCTTCTAGTAATTATCCTCTAGCGTATGAGGAGGAAAACATTAGGTATTGTGGAGAAACAGATTGGGGCACTGGTTTAGTGGAATTCGGGCCAAGATGTTACACTTAATGTTAAAATTATTGAAAATTTTATGTTAAAATTCTTATTTTTTATTTTTATTTCTACTAAATATGACATGACAATCTTATGTCACTACATGTTCATTTTTTGGTTTGAAAATTGTCTTGTCATTATTATTTTATGACAACAATTATGTATTATTTAGATTAGCTATTAATAATTAATTTTTAATTAAATATCTATTTTATTTTCAAATGATGGAAATGAAAAATATTGATGAGATATACAGGATAACATTTCTTGAAAATGATTGATGAATGATAGAGATAAACATTCATACTCTAGTGCCCATTGTGAGTATATTATTTTAAATATATTTATCAATTACATGACATATAATGTCACATAATTAATAATTTTAAAATTTTAATCAAGAACCACTATCTAGGAGACAACTGTTCTCCACTCAGAATGGAAAAAATGGTGACCATCCTGATAAGTAAGGGGAACTATAGGTGTTCAAAGCACTTTTCATACTCAATAGTACCCATGAACTCCATCACATATACTATCAATCACACTTTTCTATCCCCAACATCCACTAGAGATACAATGTATATTAATACTACCTATATCACCTCCACCATTTCTATCCATCCATGCTTCACATCCTCCCTTTCCTTATCTAATGATGTCTTAATAATAATTCCTATTATAATTTTCTAAAAAAAATCTATGCAACACCCATTTCCTGCTTCTCTAATATCTTCTTAATTTTAAGTTCATTATACTTCAAATTAATCTCCAATGCATTTTGATCACCCAAAGCATATTGATCATAGTGAGTATATATTGTATCCCACCGACACTACACTGGATGTCAATCCTTCAAAATCTAGGGACCCATTAGAGATCATTGATCAACCAGACTATGATTTATATATAAAAATATATTAAATTTTCTAAACATAATTTATTTCCATTGAAACATGTATTAATTTTATGTTTTACTTTTTTCTCATAAATACATCTACTATAATTAGGTAAGCTGGGAAAACTTTCAGGCGTGAAGTATAGAACCATCATACACAAGTAATGGTAGAGTATACTTAATATAATAAAATGATGAGTAAACATGTAAAATAATGTAGTATTTTTATATAAAAACATTAAAAATAAATTTAAATCATTCCCATGTAACAAGTCTATTGAAGAAACATTGGAGATGAAATCAAGGATAATGAATGGTCTTAGATATGGGTAAGAAAATATATTACATCAAATTTTATATTATTATTGTATAATATACATTAATATTTTGATGGTCTCTTCACTATATTTTTCTTAATGTTCAAGTAACAAAATCGATGAAATTAGGTGATATATGAAGGTCATATAACTATGATTTATATAATGTATAGGTTTGTAGATTTAGAACAAAATTTTATGGTATACTAATCCTTAATGATTTTCCAGTCACATGGTACCATGAGATGGTTTCCTATTGGAATAGTGACCAGTTAAGGTTATTATTATAATTTGATGGTTTTTATTAAAAAATATTATGATTTTTATGAGAACTTTTATTCGTAAACTAATAATTTTTGTTTTTAATAATTCATCAAAATGAAATAAAAAACAATAGTATTATGTAGTATGTCAGCATTTGGGATGAATGTTTATGCCAGAACAATATAGAAACCAAGTATTTTTCAAGTGAAACTGAGAATGACTACATTTTTTAGGATTTATAGAATAAAAATATCATATTATAGTTGTATTTTTTATTTTTTAGGTTTAAATTATTAATATAAATATTTAATTTTATTTTATTACATTCACTAACTATTGTAGAAAGTTATACTAAATTTCAACCAGTGTGTACCTTGAAAAAAAATATTTTTCTCGAGCAGTAAAGGGAAAGATGGGAGTTTTGTTAATTCTAATATAAAAGAAATTATTATAAGATTAATTATATGTATTAAAATTTTAATTTCTATTTTCTTCAAGTTTATCTATTTTATAATGTTAATAGTGTTCATTAAAGGATCTTGATGAGAAAGAAGGTGATAAATTTATCCCTAATGATAATTTTTTATAGTTATTATGTGAGGAGGTTTGAAGGATATTATTATATCATCCTAGGAATTTTATCATGTGTAAAAGGTATTAAACCACTTCAATCAATTCAAATGCCTCCTCTAGTACTGGGGAATAATTGCAAGAGGATTATTTAAAAGTAGAAGAGGTAAAAAAAATTGGTAGTCTAAGAGAATGAAAAAGGGTATAAAATAATTGAGCAATTTATGAAAGAGTTATGGATATATTTCCATCACTTCCACCCTATACTAGTGTGGGTTTGGAACATTTATTCTAATGATACACTCGTTGTATGATGCTCCAGGTGATGGTGATGATGATTCTAGTGGTGACCAGGGTAATGACCTTATGAGTGATGATTTTGATAATGTTATATATGATAATGATTATTATGTGGGGGTTTAGTATGAGTATGATGGTAATAATTACCAAGAAAATATTTTTGGCCATTAATAGAATTTTTTAGAGTAAGATATTATTCCACCCAACTTTTGATTTCATTTTTATGACACTTCCAACCTTGTGGATGACATATTATGAATGGAACTAACTATATATATGATATTTTGTGTTTTAAGATATTATTTTTTTTGAATTTAAAATATATAATATGTTTTCTATTTTTAATATGTTTTGTAATTGGAATCGATATGTTGGTTAGATTGTATTATGAGTTTGGTTTGCATATTGTTTACTAGGGCTGTAGGCTGGATGAAATGGTTATTTATAGGTGGAAGATATTTTTCAATGGTTCATGAAACCATTGGTATATCCCTATAAAAATGTTTTCAAGTAACCATAGGTATATCCTTATACTAAGGGTTACAATAATTCGTTGGAGTAGACTTTTCCCAATGGGTCTATATCAGTGATTTCTAGAAACCATTGGTATAGTACTATACAAATAGGTACAATACAAATGGTTTAGGAAACCATTTGTAAAGGTTATACCAACTGTATTAAACTATTTTTACAAACGAACTTCCTATTAGTGATATGAAATATGGTCATGAGGCACAACACAAGTTTTTTACACTGGATGACCCATGAAGTATACCACATGGAGTGTTATTCGCTATGAATTAGGTATAATAGGGATGCATCTTTCAATATTTATACTTCCCCATACATTAGGATAGTAAGATACCTAGTATAACAACCTTTATACTTTGATACCATTATTACATAATCCTTATGTCTTAGCTAATCTAGGGGTGGTTGGGTATGTTGTTGATCATGTCAACAGTTGGATATTAACTATGATAAAATTTATACTCTCACATAAACAGTATAAATTATGGTCCCTCAATTGAGATAACAAAAAGGATTGTATAACCATACCTAGATAAGACACATGATGTACTTATCTATTTGGGTAAGGAGAATGTGATGTGCTCATTTTCTTAGATGAATGAAAAGTGATGTATTTATTGACCTGGACAGTCTATATTCAAGAAATTTGAGAACATATAAGTAGTTATACCATATTAAATAATTTTTCCCATGGATTCTTGATATATTGGACAATGGTATCTTATGAAAATTCATTCTTATAAATGATATAATTTGTGGAAATATGTTTTAAGATACATGTATTTTATGGAGAACATACCAAAAATATTTATAATTTGAGTAAGACTAATTCTTTTTTAATGGAAACACTTTGATCATATCTATGGATTTAGAAATTCATATTATTTTTCAATGAAAAAAGTCCTATGGGGTCACACTTTGTGTTTTATTGAATTATTATTGAGTTTTATACAACCAATATAGCTACGCTAAAAGAGTTTAGAGTTTATACAAAAAATATTTGGATGGATATTCTCATGGTATTGAATGTGATGTGATAAAAAATGGAAAATGATGATAAATTTTAAAAAAATGGAAATATACAAAAAAAAAAGAAATAGTTTCTATATTTATTGTATATGATAGAATAAAAGGTGAAAAAACAAAGTCTATGCGGATTTAGTGTAAGTAGGATATTGATGGATATATAACCTAAAACTAAAAACATAATATTTTTTTACTATATCATTTTATATACTATTTGTAAATGTCATATGGTATGACATATGGGAACTAGGAATATAATATTCCTCATTAAAGGGTGTATTGTAAAGAAATATTATCAATTTATTTCTTAATAGACATATTTTATAACTTGGATATATCACAAGGAAATTTTAAACCAAATTTATGATTCATGTAACACTATACATTCATTAATTCATTTGAATGTTTAACTGTTAATGTTAGGTTATCCACCTTATCAGATATCATTAATAATAAATTTCATAAGATGAAGCATACGTGATATTTGGATGGTAAAAGGAGTTACAAATTTTTTAACTACAAGCATTAATCAAATTTTATGAAATTTGTGAGTGCATTCTGGAATACCTAAGAGTTAAAGGCTTGTAATAAGGTTGGTTTCATCGAGCCAACTATATTAATGGTTATATTTTGTGTGTACCCATGCTCCCAGAGATTCTCCCATAACTAAATATCTATACACCTATATTTTCTACCTAGGATACCAGAATATATGTTATTGAGAAGGGTTCTTCCAATTTTATTGGTGATTTAGTTCATCCAATGGATACACTATAGAGGAATTGGTCCAATGGATACTTCTTACTGGTCTTTATCAGTCAAGGTTACTGAATATGTATCAACAAAATCTTATGGTGTTATTTTCACATGATTTATTCACTTTTATATACACATGGTTTTAATTTTTTTTATGGGGGTCTCAATAATTTTTTAATTCTAATGTATTTCACTACGTTGAATAGCTACTATTAGATCCTTAATAAACCATAAAATTATTCATTAATGTACATATAAATGTTTATATTAAGTCTTTATGTGGAAAACTATAAAATATATTCCAAAATATATTTTGAATGATGTGATCAATGGTTTAAATAAATCAAATGTGACATGTTTAAATTAAGTAAAAAAGTTTAAATAATATATGAAATTTTTATTATTCAATAATAATTTTTTTTGAAAAATATATTATAAATAAAGGAGTTCATATTGAAACCATGTAAATTATAATATGAAAAGTTCGTATTGGATAAAAATGAACTGCTCATGCTTATCTATGACTAAATTATAATGTGTTCATAATTTATTTATGAATTGTTCATAAATATTTATCTCATGTCTAAATTTAGAGAATATTAATTTATCTTGAGTTATTACTTTCTTTGTTATTAATAGATATAAATTGTTTATATTTTGAATTTATTTATGATTTAGTTAAAAAGTGTTTAAAATAATAATTTAAATATGCATACATTCATATGTGCAGTTACATGTAAGGTATGACAATTCATTTAGTTTTCTTATACCTTGACTATGAATTGTACAAATTTATGATCTTGAATTATGAACATAATTATAGTTTATACATATTAGGTTCAATAATTATAATGAAATTAGTGTGTATCTTGAGTAGATAACCATGGGTAGAGGGACTTTGGGTCAGAAAAATCACTAGACTGGAGATTTATTCCTTGTCTAAAAAATGGGACCTTACTACCAATCGCTCCATGATTACTCTTATAGGGATTATTGATTTCCTAGAATTCCAATACATTACAAGAAAGGGTCTCATATTCCTTATACATGAGATGTATTTGGATATGTTTGAATATAGTTGTAATTTTATTTAGGTTGTTAACAAAAGAATTGATTTTTGTAATGAGTTCCACAACAATATGGTTTGAACATATTTTTTTGATAGGTAGAATTGGGATTTGAAACTAAATCATTAGATTCACGAATGCATATAAATAAAATATATGATATAAGAGGGTGAAATTAAATACATTTTAAAAATATAAAAAGTTATATTTATTCTAAATAAAACACATATCATGACTTGAATAATCTTATTGGGTAGTTTCATACTAAATCTAGGTGCCCATAGATAATCTTTTGTATGGTAAACAAGTAATTAGGTCACCCTAAGAGTTAGGTGCCTTGTTTTTTATGTTTTATTTTGGTTACACTTAGTTAGGAAAACTTAATAGATACGATAATAGAATAATAGGCTTGATTTTATCCATATTATGGACTAGAAAATGGTTTTATTTTAAACCATTAATTAATCATATATGATATGACTAGCATGTTGGTCTACCTAAATAGCTAAGTTTCAAGAGGAATGTCCAAGTAGACTCATTTCATAGGGAAATATGGATCTTGGCATAATAATTAATTTGATGAAATTTAAAATCAAAGAATTATTTTAATGGGAGCTTGATAATAGCTATTTTTAAAAAATTCTTAACCAATAAATTTTATAACCTAATAATGAAATATAGTGTGCACCCTCAGGATGATCTCTCGAGCAGGCCAATCACACACACTATTATCCTATTGTGACTATTAAAAATTAGAATATAATACAATAATATAATACCAATATAGTGGGAGTGATTAAAATAAATATGATATTAATATATATGAATTATTTAAAAACAAAAAGAAGAAAACAAAACATAAAGATATATGTCAATAAGAACATGGTGTTCTAAGGAGTTCACTAAGAAGCGATCATTTTTCATTAAAAAAATAATATCATTATCCCATTCAACGTTGAGATCAAAATTTTCACTCTTGTTCAAATTTTTATTATCCTACACTGACCCTATACATGTAGTATAATCCTATTCAGTTCCAATAACTAATCCAAACTCTATTGTTTGAACAAATAAAATTTTGAAGGGAAAGAAAATATATGAATGAGGAATAAGAATAAAAATAGAAATGGAAATAGGAAAACCACTCACTATAATTGATTTAACCATTAATAAAAATTTTAGAACAAAATAAAGGGTTTAAATTTAAGAATAATAATGTAAAGAAACACTATCCCCTTCAAAAAACTATCAAAGTAAGATCTCTATTTTCATGGAGATGATTTTCAATAAGGGAGAAAAAAAGAATAAAATAAGAGAGAAGAAGAAGTGAAGAATAAAATAAAAATTTTATATATATATGGAGTATTAAAATAGTAAAATCACCTCTTTAGCTACTAAAAATAATAACCAAATGTTTTTCTCTTTTAAAAGGAGGCAGAGACACATTTTTATAGAAAATAATGGTAAAACGTTTTGTCTCCAAACCAATCCTTCGAAAGATTACACGTTTTTAGAATATTAAATAGCTGAATTTGAATCAAGGTTAATATAAAAAGTTTTTATATTATCTATTTTATATTAACCCACAAAATATGAGCTCCATTGGTCACATGAAGAATGATTTATGAATAAATTCTTAGGAAAACATTTTCTGGCATGGCTTACTGTTTGAATTCCCATAAACCGATTTATCATGAATTTATGGATATAAAGAAGTTTTAACCACATGTATATGTATACATGGTTTAATAGAATTATCCTTGACCTATTATATATCTCCATGTCAAATTTTATTGTATTTTAATTGTCTGTTTAGGATATATAGGTCCATCTCTAAAAGTTTCCATAACTTTGAATAGATTTCAAGTACTAAATTGTAAGATCCTTTTAAGCCAACAAAGATTATATTCAGAACATTTTCATCCTAAATGAAATGTATCCTAATAAACAAAGAATCATAAAAAATGAATTTCACAGTTTATATTAGTTTATAAAACATTTTGGATGAAATAATAAAGTAAATGAATGTAGTTAAAAATGAAAAATTAGGTCAAGATAAAATTATTCTACAAACCAAAAAATGATACAATTTAACTTAAATGAAAACATATTGGTATAGAAAACTTTGAATTTGGGAATAAAATTTGTGAAATTAGGATCTTAATCAATCCTCTATAGATAAACATTGCACTCTTGGGAAATCATCTATACTAAGATCAAAGAAAACTTTCCAAGGTAAATTTGATAACACCACTCAATTATCACATCCAAAGGAAATATTAGTCCTCCTACATAGATCTAAATTCAATAAATTTAAAATGGTCATAAAAATCATTCAATATCATGATGATTCCCATGTTCATTATATATCTTTCTCTTGAGAAATTTATTTCTATCTCACTCAATATTTTGAATATAGATATTTTCTCATGACAAAGAACATGAATGATCTCCATAGGCTGGTAAAAATTATCATATCTCCAAAAAATGATGTAAAAAATAATTTCAATCCTGAGGTATTTTTCAAGGTGATATCAATTGCTATGGGTTTATGGGTAAAAATATCCAAAAATTTAAATATGGAAGGAGGAGGTTAACCTCTTAAAAATAATTTCATGAATATTCAAGTGAAAAAAAGGAAATATACCTAACTAAAATCCCCTTAAAATACATCAAACACAACACCTTATTTTTTAATGACATGGGTTATAAGTTAAGTAATGAATACAATTAATATATTCAATATAAATCTCCATTTGTTTTAATTTACTTGTTTTTTATTTTTTTTATAGAGGATGATATAGAAATTAAATAGAATGAATGAATGAAAATTCATGATCTTACTTTTTTATTGAAATATGATTCATAAAATTAATCATAATAAATATTTAAAGCTCATCATCATTTTTTAAAATTTTTTCTTTTCTTTTCACATTTTTTAGAGAAAAGGATGATAATAATGTAGTACAAAAAAACAACTCAAGCCCAAGTCTCAAATGCCCAAAATGTTAAAACACACCCCACATACCCAAAAATTATTTTTTATCCAAAATAAAGAACACGATAATCCAATCCCTCACACTCATACTTGAAATATCCACAAAAAAATATTATGATTAAAGTTACACCAATACAAAATAGGCCTTTAGCAACGCTAAAAATGGCCTTTATTAGTGCTAGAGAATCCCTGGAAACCTGATCGAGATTAAAACCCATAGTCTTTTATCAGTTCTAAAACACACTAATAAAGAGATCATTTATTAGTACTTATATGAGAAAATATAAAGGGTACCTTTATCAGCATTTGTAAAAGTGAGGATAAAGGGTTATTTATCAAAGATTTTAAAATTACTGATATAGGAGCATACAGCAGTGTGTTGTAACAACACACTGCAGAACTAGTGCAATACACTATAGTAGCACACCACAACACCAGAATCACCACAAAATATCAACAAGATAAATTACCAATACATAATTTAAATGAAAATAAATTTATAACACAAATACAAGAAAAAACACTACAATATAGACATTTCAAACATTGGTTTATACAATTACAAAAATAAAAATTATTATATACATTAAAAAAATTTCAATATTATTTTATCTTCTGATCATGATCCCAACTCATGATATTACTAAACAAACCAACCCTACTCAAGAAAAATTATGCACCTGTATGAGAAAATAATTATTATGTTAGTAATAATATAAAGAAATTAATTAACTAAATTTTTTAATTTTAAACTACACTTTGAGTCATACGAGGAACACTGTGTATCAGATTCAGTTATAGTTGATTCTTACATGTAACACTATTTTTTTATTCAAGAATTATCACTATGAAAATTAATTAAATTAACATAAGATAAATCCCCACAGGCACAACCTTGTGGTTGCGTCCTGTGGTGGTGTTTGCGAGGTCTTGGTTTTGAGTTTCCCTGTTCGCATTTATGTAGTTTTTTGTTTATTTATTACCACTCCTCTAACTTATATAATATAAATAATTATAAGATACAAATATTAAGGAAATAAATTAAGTGATATAAGATAAAATTATGAGAAAACAATCTAATCCTATTTTCTCATTTTTGGTGATGTGGTTCACATTTTAAACTAAAATGACAATTATATATTGAAAAGACTCACTTGGAGACATACCGATCGTACTATTTATTATATTGAGGTGAGGATGGTTTCAAATGTCATAAATTACTTATGGATAGTTCTCTTAAAGTATCAAACCAATCCTAATGTGTTTGATCAGTTTTCAGTACGTCACTTATATTTTTTAGTAAAATGTCATTTTAAACTAGAACTATGAACTTTCACTCATAAAAATCACATCGTGTATCAGTTTTATGTGAGGAGAATTATTACATGTCACAAATAACATATGAATCGTTATCCTAATTTATCAATACAATCCGAGCATATTTTCTAGGTTTTTAGTGATTGAAACTTTCTTAACAAAAATATCAATTGTAAACTAATAACTCACACATTGAGTCATACCAAGAACACCATGTATCATATTGAAGTTCAGATGATTCCTATATGTCACAAATGACTTATGGATTGTTTTAATAAAGTATTAAAACAATCCAAATCTATTTTTACATTAATGATTTGGTTACTTATCCTTTTTACTAAAATTGATGTCAATTTTAAATAAAAAGATACACTTTGATTCATATCGGTCACAATGTGCATTAGATTGAGGTGGGGTTGATTCCAAAACATCTAAAATGGCATATGAATTATTTTATAAAGTATCAAATTAATCCAAATTCATATTCTTAGTTTTGATTATGTCACTTGTTTTTTTACTAAAGTGTCATTTTAAATAGGAAACACATATTTTGACTCATACCGGTCACATCATGTATTGGTTTGATATTAGATTGATTCATACAAATAAAAAATGACTTATAATTATTTTTTGAAAATTATCAAGACAATCTGAGAGTGATTTATTAGTTTTCAGTGAGTGACACTTTTTGAACTAAAATGTCAATTTTAAACTGATAATAGATAGTTTGAGTCATACAGGGAACATCATATATCAAATTAAGGTGAAAATGATTTCTAAACATAAAAAATTAATTATGTATAGTTTTCCTAAATTAAAAAAAATATGTATATGTTTTCTCAGTTTTGAGTAGGTCAGTTCCACTTTTTACTAAAATTGATGTCAATTTTAAATAAAAAGATGTATTTTGAGTCATACCAGTCACACTATGCATCGTATTGAGTTGAATATGATTCCAAAATATCTCAAATCACTTATGGAATTTTTTCCTAAAGTCTCAAAACAATACTAGTGTGGTTTCTTAGTTTTGAGTATGTCACTTTTATTTTTTACTATAATGTCATTTTAAACTTAAAACACGCACTTTGACTCAAATTGATCACATTGTGTATCGTTTTGATGTGAGACCAATTCTTAAACATTAGAAATATCTTATGAATAATGTTACTAAATTATCAATAAAATCTAAGCATGTTTTCTTGGTTTTCAATTAGTGGCACTTTTTAAACTAAAATGTCAATTTTAAATTTATAATGGAGCATTGAGCCATACCGAGAACATCATGTATCAGACTTAGGTGAGTCTAATTACTACACATAAAAAATAACTTTTGGATCATTTTCCTAAAGTATCAAAATAATAAGAATCCATTTTCCTGATTTTAAGTACGTTGGTTGTCCTTTTTACTAAAATTGATGTTGATTTTAAATAAAAATACACCCTTTGAGTCATATAGGTCACACTATGCATCAAATTGAGGTGTGAATAAATCAAAAACATATAAAATGACTTCTATATAATTTTCCTAAAGTATCCAAAAAATACAAATGTGTATGTGTAATGTCTGGGATTTTCTATATATTATTTTTAAATATTATATGGAATTATTATGAGACCAAGATTTGTGACGGCATGTGATTCTGAGGCCTGAAGTTCCTATAATAAATTTTTGAAATAAATTATACTTTTAAATAGTAAGAGCAAGTTATTTTCCTAAAAAAGTGTAATAACTTTTAAATGGGTGCCCAGATCAGAAATCTGAGGGCCCTATTACGTTCAGAGAAGCAACTTTACCTTAGGTGGGGCCTAACATCGACCAACGTGGGTTGGCAATAGAAGTAAGTTTTTGGATGTTTTAAGGAAATAAAATAAATTAATATTTTATTTTATTTTAAATTTTTTCATGATGCATTGACATGTTAATTGGTTTTAAATAACTTGGAGCCCATGGTTTTTCTCATAACCCTAGAAACTTTCCTTGGACGCTCTCGAGCTTGGTAGAGGGGCCATCCTTGGAGGAATTTCGATGAAGGATGACAAGAGGCGACACGTGGATCATTGCACAATGAGATCGAATCTTGACAGATAACTTCTCTCCCTCTTCATCGAAGATTTAAGTAGCAGTTTTCATTTTGATTCCATTTTTTCTCATTCTTTGATTTAACGATGAACGCAGATCTACCCATGAACAAGTTAACCCATGGATCATTTGTGCTTATGGGAGGGTCTTTTACAAGGTTTATTTTGGGGAATTGATCCTTGTTTGATTTGATTCATAATTTGATTTTCTATGTTTGATCATTCTAATGGGATCAGATTAATTTCATGATGAACGATGGCCGAGTTTCATTCCCCGATTTTCTATTTGGATTTCTTCACCATTTTGACCTGCGCGTTCTTCACGTTCTTTTCAGGGTTATGAACAATAGATTTTTGTGTGTACATTTCACAATGAAACAATCCCAAATCCTAGATTCTTCATCGTGACGACCTATTGGAGGTGTGACGAAGGAGGCGGTGGATGAATCGAATCGGTTTGGGAGAAATTGTTCTTTAACGGTTCTTTGTGCAGATGGATCAAAACATGTTTTCGAGGCTGATGAGAGGTATGAAATCAAAATAATCAGCTTTGTCTTGATGAAATGACTCTAGATCCTTAGTATGGAGGCCAATGAATAGGTGTATTGAGAATCATAGGATTTCTCAAAGCGCTGGATGAAGGACCTATAATTCTGGAAAATCACACAGAATATAACGTGTTTCTTGAAGGACATGGTGTGTGGGCCCCGTTCAGCAGTGGATGGGATTTTGGGAAATAGGAAGCGTTGACACAGTGTGTGACCCGAGTCACATGGTTTGTGGGTCCCTACGCAGGACTCGGCATGTATCTCAGACGACACATAAACACGGGGTGGAGTACACGACATGTACTCCACTACACGGACAGACCAAGCCAGTTATGCGGGTTACCCCATGTGTTGGTATATGGGTTGGCATACACAAGTTGAATCTGTGTGCAGTTACATGTCCAGCATACATTAAGCATACCTCGGATAATCAAACATGGTGTGTGACTATAACTACAAGTCTTGTATACACTTTTTATATGGCATATCTTCTGACTTGGTCCATTATACACGAGTAGTACCCGAAGTCATGGGATGCAGATTTTGACCTTGATACATGTCGTGTACTATCATCTACATGGATTTATCTCCTTGTCCACCATTCCTTGTAAAAGTTTCATTTGGGTCAGTTCCCCCTTTTCTTATTCCCCTTATGGGCAGGTATCGTTTCCATCCACAGGAGTATGATCCCTTCAGTAGGAGTTTCTGGATAAATCCATAATCCCTTAGAGAGGCCCAAAGTGAGATCCTCTACCCATTCTTGGCCCTAGGTAGAGTTAGGTTTTTATGTGACTAATTATATAGGGCATAGATCCTCTTCTTATCAGGTGAATCCAGATGAGTCATGGTATACTCTAAGTCCCGGTCAGTGATCCTCATCTGTGAATCATGATCTTTACCCACTCAGGAGTGAGTTCTCCCGGAATACATGTATCTGTTCTCTCTTCTGATCTATCAGTATGTCTTTCTATCTCCTGATACTTCCTAATGAATGCACTTTTTGGATGGACTTCATCAAAGCTATCATACTCATGGAGTGATTTCTCTGAAATGAGTGCTTCATGGAATCTTCGAATTGAATTTGTTGCATGGGTATGTGGTCATTGTGACTTACCACTAGACTACAGGTCTGGGTTCTGAGTATATCTGGATATGTTCTCTTATTGTATGTCATGTAGACATATACTATGTAGAGATAATTGTATCATTATTTAGTGTATTTCTATGTAGTTTTCGGGCTCCTCTACTGAGTATTTTTATACTCACCCCTGCACGGGCTTTGACTACATGTGTCATGTCTTGTGTAGACGAGCGACCTTTTGACGGAGTCCAGGGAAGACCAGGACCGGACCGAGATTTGTGATATTCCTTAAAGGCCAAGGTGTTCCAACAGCTAAGACAAGAAATCCAAGTACTTATTTCTTTCTTAGAAGCTGGACTTTGTAGTTTTCAAACTCTTCCTTTTGGTGGGCTTGTATTCTGGCCCAGTTTACTTTCTGCACTATACTTTCTTTTGTACTATGTTGGTTGCATTTAGGTGTATGTATACATTTTTTTCCTTAGTGGCTTTTACATTTCATCATTTCTGGGAATGGGGATGTGTGTGTGTGTGTACAGGTACATAGAAAATGCCTCCCATGTTAGTGATATGCCTACTCTATGCTAGTCACAAGCCTCTAACCTATTAGAGGCAGGCTTGGGGAGTCACAGTATTGGCCCCACTAGGACGTGTCATGATAGAGTGGTATCAGAGGTGTTTGGTTCTACCTTAGGACCAAGAGTCTATGATATTAGTTTGGGGAAACAATGTTAAGTGTTTTGCATTCAGATTTCAGGCTAGGGACTCCAGTGTTGGTGTGGGCGGTCGATGTATCCATACATATGGACTCGGACACTACTACAACCTGCGCCTTTATCAGCACTAAAAACCATCATTAACAGCACTAGAAAAGCACTGTTAATTCCGGCGTAGATAAAGGGGGGGGGGGTCCCCTATATCAGCGCTTCTAGGAGCGCTGATAAAGGGGTCCTTTATCAGCGCGCAGTGGAGTGCTGATAAAGGTCAACTATATCAGCGCTTCTCGGAGCGCTGATACAGGTTCCTTTATCAGCGCTCCTTTAGCGCTGTTAAAGGTTTCCTTTATCAGCGCTAAAAAAGCGATGATAAAGGGCCCAGCGCCTGCACCTAAAAAACAGTACCTGCACACCAGAATACCTGCACAAAGTAGCACATGCACACCTGCACACCATAGCACCCACACCCAATATTTTGACTAACAACGGTATATACATTTACTTAACATCATGAATACAAAAAAAACACATTGCTATATACATTTCAAAAATTGTTTTACATGGTTAAATTTACAATTATTCAACAACAGTTATAAACATTCATGTTTCATCCTTTGATATCCGTGATCCGCTCTCGATGTTATTTGTTTCCGAACAAAGCATCTGAACTCAAGGAAAAAAAATCACCTATATAAGAAAACAAATATTATGTTAGTAATGTAATAATGAAAGAAATTAAAACAGAATATGAAAGAATACATTAATATGGAAATTTGAAACTAAAATATTAAATTTTAAACTCAAAAGTTTTCATTTTCATAACAATGAAAGGGAATAATGTAAAATCAATATGTTTTTGATTGATTTATCTCATTTAATAAATACTGATTCTTTATCTAATGAAAAGATTTACCGGTCACACCGTGCGTCAGATTGAGGTGCGGTCGATTCATACACGTCACAAATGACTCGTGGATCGTTGTCCTAAAGTATCAAAACAATCTGAAGCCATTTGCTCGGTTTGGCGTATGTCATTGGTGTTGTTTTCCAAAGTTTATCTCATTTTCAAACTGATATCAGACACTTTTATCCATACCGGTCACACCGTGCATCGTATTGAGGTGCGGTCGATTCGTACGCGTCACAAATGACTCGTGGATCGTTGTCCTAAAGTATCAAAACAATCCGAATGCGTTTGCTCAGTTTGGCGTATGTCATTGGTGTTGTTTTCCAAAGTTCATGTCATTTTCAAACTGATATCAGAAAATTTTAGCCATACCGGTCACACCGTGCGTCGGATTGAGGTGCGGTCAATTCGTACGCGTCACAAATGACTCGTGGATTGTTTTCCTAAAGTATCAAAACAATCTGAATGCGTTTGCTCGGTTTGGAATATGTCATTGGTGTTGTTTTCCAAAGTTTATCTCATTTTCAAACTGATATCAGAAACTTTTATCCATACCGGTCACACCGTGCGTCGAATTGAGGTGTGGCCGATTCGTACGCGTCACAAATGACTCGTGGATCGTTGTCCTAAAGTATCACAACAATCTGAAGGAGTTTTCTCGGTTTGGCGTATGTCATTGGTGTTGTTTTCCAAAGTTTATCTCATTTTCAAACTGATATCAGACACTTTTAGCCATACCGGTCACACCGTGCGTCGGATTGAGGTACGGTCGATTCGTATGCATCACAAATGACTCGTGGATCGTTTTCCTAAAGTATCAAAACAATCTGAAGGCATTTTCTCAGTTTGGAATATGTCATTGGTGTTGTTTTCCAAAGTTTATCTCATTTTCAAACTGATATCAGACACTTTTATCCATACCGGTCACACCATGTGTCGGATTGAGGTGCGGTCAATTCGTACGCGTCACAAATGGCTCGTGGATCGTTGTCCCAAAGTATCAAAACAATCTGAACGCGTTTGCTCGGTTTGGCGTATGTCATTGTTGTTGTTTTCCAAAGTTCATGTCATTTTCCAACTGATATCTAACAATTTTAGTCATACCGGTCACACCGTGCGTCGGATTGAGATGCGGTCGATTCGTACGCGTCACAAATGACTCGTGGATCGTTGTCCTAAAGTATCAAAACAATCCGAACGCATTTTCTCAGTTTGTCGTATGTCATTGGTGTTGTTTTCCAAAGTTCATGTCATTTTCAAACTAATATCAGACAATTTTAGCCATACCGGTCACACCGTGCGTCGGATTGAGGTGCGGTCGATTCATACACGTCACAAATGACTCGTGGATTGTTATCCTATAGTATGAAAACAATCCGAACGTGTTTTCTCAGTTTGGCGTATGTCATTGGTGTTGTTTTCCAAAGTTCATCTCATTTTCAAACTGATATCAGACACTTTTAGCCATACCGGTCACACCGTGCGTCGGATTGAGGTGAGGTCGATTTTTACGCGTCACAAATGACTCGTGGATCGTTTTCCTAAAGTATCAAAACAATATGAACATGTTTTCTTGGTTTGGTGTATGTCATTGGTGTTTTTTTCCAAAGTTCATGTCATTTTTAAACTGATATCAGACAATTTTAGCCATACCGGTCACACCGTGCGTCGGATTGAGGTGCGGTCGATTCGTACGCATCAAAAATGACTCATGGATCGTTTTCCTAAAGTATCAAAACAATCCTAACGCGTTTTCTCGGTTTGGCGTATGTCATTGGTGTTGTTTTCCTAAGTTCATGTCATTTTCAAACTGATATCAGACAATTTTAGCCATACCGGTCACACCGTGCGTCGGATTGAGGTGCGGTCGATTCGTACACGTCAAAAATGACTCGTGGATCGTTGTCCTAAAGTATCAAAACAATCCGAACTCGTTTTCTTAGTTTGTAGTATGTCATTGGTCTTGTTTTCAAAGTTCATGTCATTTTCAAACTGATATCAGACACTTTTAGCCATACCGGTCACACTGTGCATCAGATTGAGGTGCGGTCGATTCATACGCATCACAAATGACTCATGGATCGTTGTCCTAAAGTATCAAAACAATCCAAAGGCGTTTTCTCGGTTTGGCGTATGTCATTGGTGTTGTTTTCCAAAGTTCATGTCATTTTCAAACTGATATCAGACACTTTTAGCCATACCGGTCACACCGTGCGTCGGATTGAGGTGCGGTCAATTCATACGTGTCACAAATGACTCGTGGATCGTTTTTCTAAAGTATCAAAACAATCCAAAGGCATTTTCTCAGTTTGGCGTATGTCATTGGTGTTGTTTTCCAAAGTTTATCTCATTTTCAAACTGATATAAGACACTTTTAGCCATACCGGTCACATCGTGCGTCGGATTGAGGTGAGGTCGATTCGTACGCATCACAAATGACTCATGGATCGTTGTCCTAAAGTATCAAAACAATCCGTACGCGTTTTCTTGGTTTGGCGTATGTCATTGGTGTTGTTTTCCAAAGTTCATGTCATTTTCAAACTGATATCAGACAATTTTATCCATACCGGTCACACCGTGCGTCGGATTGAGGTGTGGTCGATTCATACGCGTCACAAATGACTCGTGGATCGTTGTCCTAATGTATCAAAACAATCCAAACGTGTTTGCTCGGTTTGTCGTATGTCATTGGTGTTGTTTTCCAAAGTTTATCTCATTTTCAAACTAAGTAGTAGGAATTCACTAATCTAAGGATATGAAACATAAGAAAGGGAGATCATAGATGATCAATAAGTGTAAAGGGAGATATCAATGACCATATAAAGATAACATAAGTATTAGTAATTCACCTTCATTGTCCTATTTGTTTACATTCTTCGATCAGGTACGCTGCCCATTCGTTTCTAAAGACATTTATATCATCTTCTGAATAGGAGTTTTTGTGACAGTCATAGTAGTACTGAAAAAAAAAATACACAAGGGATTAATAATTATTTTAAATAAAGTAGTGATTATTTTCAAAAATACCTCTTCAGGGATGCTAGTTTGTCCATGAAATACGATCTCTTTCATAAATTTACAAACATAATAACCGCAGTCCTTGTCATTTGTTTGTTTCGGACACAGCAGAAACATCAAGAAAAATAAGTAATTTGTTTTGATATGTATTTGGATAGTGAAATATAATTATATATACCCAGATACTTCTCCATTTGTAGATCTTGTGGGCATTGTCGTCCTTACGCCCTGGATTTATTCCAGCCTTTAGACGATATTCATACACCGCCCTATCATAACAAAATCCTCATTAAAAGATAACATAAATTATATAACTAGATATTTAGTTCTAAAATGTTGGATCTAGTGTATTACAAATTGACAATCGCCATCATGTGTGACCGATTAGTTGGATATCCATGCAGTGAATCCAGAAAATAAATCTTTGGAGTATCCAAATTGACTGTAATGAGCATCCAATGTTCCCTAAAAACACAAAAAGAAATAAGTACTGATAGAAATGAAAATATAATTGATATGATTAAAATGTAGAGTTTTACCCTTTCATCGTTGGTATTAAAAAGAGCCTGTCAGTCGTAATTCTTCTTTGAAACGTTCTGAGCAGATTTGACATCAATTCAGCCTGAAAATTAGAATCTATTTCTGTTCATTGTGTAGAAATGGTGTGAGGACTAACGAGTCCAAATTTGTATTCATGGGCAAATCCCTTCAACTGTTTTTCATATATACTCCTGTGAAAAATATGAGATGTATTTATCCATAATTATCAAAGTATATCAGCTTCTGTAAAATCAAATCATGAAAACATACCTCATGTATACATTTATAACTGAGGCGCCTAGCCAGTCGTATGTGATGATCTCAGAAACAGTGTCTGCACTAATGAAATCCATTGTTTCCTCTCCGTACATATCTTTTTTAAAAACAATTGTATGATTCTTTCCATCTTTCATTTTCGTATCCACATGAGCTTGCAATGATATTAAATGTGGATATAGAACGGGCGGGGTGAACGTGCTCTCAGTAGATCGTTTTGATCGGTTGGTTGATCTAATCTTGGAGCCGCTCTTTCGTTTTAGCTTCTCCATTTTATCCTTCTGTAATAACATTCATCGGTTCAGCCATTTTCTAATTTAATGTTAAAGGTTCTGCTTGAAAAATGAACTGGAAATGAATACCTCCTGCTCGACGTGTTTTTTTACAAGATTCGACGGCCATGCAATGAATGTTCCAATAGCTTTTTCCACCGTATGAATGTCGTCATCATCATTTGGCATGGGTAGCTCAGCCCTCGGCTCATTAGCTACGTTAATCAACACTTTGACATGACCGGTTGGAAGTGGTCTGGAGTGTAGCGTGTCATTCTGCATATTGAACACTGTAGCCCTCGCTACAAGGCGATGGGTGGGAGTTGACAGATATAAATCACAGTCATTTTCACCCTACAGAATATCATTAAATGAAAGGTATCAGTGTCTATGTGATTCACATCTCACAAAAACGAATATTATAACATTGATTACCTCGGTTAAGTCAGGTCTTTGAGGGTAATGGATCGCCTCAAAGCTGGTGAGGGGTGGATCTTCTCGCGGGGGTTGTTCTTGAGTTGTTTGTTCTCTTCGCCTCTCCTCCATCAAACTCTTTAGCATCTCTCCCTGAGTTTGGATTAGTTCTTCAAGGGTAGCTACTCTATCTATCATTACATGAAATTCTTTAGTTTCTTCATCCTCTTGTTTTTTTTGCTTAAAATATGTCTTGGGTGACACCCCAAAACCCACACCTCTGACGCGGCCATACTGTTCTGGCTGTTTCAAGGCCGTTGAAAGTATGTCTGCATCCGGTGCGGGTGTTGATGTTTCCTATGACTATGTCAAATAGAAAATATGAAAAAATAAGTAACCATCGTTATGTAATAGTGATTTAAATCAAAACAAGTTTATATTATGTCATACTTACACATGTTTCCCACACTTTTTGTGTGTTTTCATCTATCAGTTTCCCCTCTTTATTAACACGAGCCTCCTTCCATAGCACATGGAGTGGAATGGAAGTGACTTGAGATTTTGCTTCATCAATCTTCTTATAAATAGAGAAACATGGTTACAGTGTTGTTTTATGTCACATAAAATTATTACAGTACTTTAAAATACATACCAATTGTTTTTCAATTGAAGCATACCCCAACCTTGCTTTACGGTAGGGGTATGCTGGTTTTGCTGCCCGTTCATTATTTCCAGCACTCAGTTGCTGTTTCATAAATAAAAACCTATCAATCAATGTGATGAATACAAGCAATGTTACACAACGTGTAACCAAACACAATGTACCTGAAAATTATTTTCCGCACGACGGTTGCAAAACGTATCCCACGTTCCTTGGGATATCAAGTGTGCATAAAGAGGAGGCGGGTGCGGCTTGATTTTCCCTTCGGCATCTTTCAGATTATTTTTCGTTAAAATGGTGCGAAAGCCTCTATGAATCCTTCCTGCCAGTCTGAAAACATATTCTTTGTGCGAAACATCTACTATAAATGCACTCTGCAAGATATGATGAAGGGTTAGTCAATATTTCAATATTTTATTTTATTTTAATAAATTAAATAGATGATATCGTAATGTTACCGTAATCTCTTCCCACATTAATGTTTTCAACCCGCTGACAACATGGTTCCACGACTCTACGTCAATCGGCACACGTTGTCGAGTGACGATTCCAATGTAGCTACTAAACATGGCTTTGTTGGGGTTTACATGCTGGCCTAGCTTATTCCATCTCACCTCAAATTTGATGCCTTTTTCTTTTGCCTTAAGGATTTTTGCTAAAACTATCAAACTACGGCGCACCTGTTTTTTTTGTGTCGTTGGGGTTTCATCGCCTACCATTTCCTCAGTTTCTGCATCATCATTATGTTTCTTCGAAACACTAGCTTCGGCACTGACACCAGCTGCAACAGGTTGAGAGACCTGTTGTACGTCAGCAGTGGGACCAGCTGCAACAGGTTGAGAGACATGTTGTCTCTCAGCAGTGGGACCAGCAGCAACAGGTTGAGAGACCTGTTGTACGTCAGCAGTGGGACCAGCTGCAACAGGTTGAGAGACCTGTTGTCTCTCAGCAATGGGACCAGCTGCAACAGGTTGAGAGATGTGTTGTGTCTCGGGATTGGGTGCATCAGCAGGTGAAGAAGTCATTATCTGCAGAACTGGTTTAAAATTTAAGTTAGATCACATAAAAGCATCAGCGAACAGATAATAACATAATGTAACCCAATCTATATTACAATAAAAATCAATAACCTGATTATTGAACTCCTTTTTTTTAAAGGATGAAGGGATTTGACCCCTCTATCAACTATCCATATCCCTTCATTGTGGTCTCCTCTGACATACAAAACATCGTCTACATTGAGACCACTGCGAAATGATTGCGAAATCCCAATGAAAGGATCATCTTCCGTTGAATTTTCATCTGACCCTTCAGCTGTTTTAGTCGATAACAGAACACTTGACCAGTTTTGGTTTGCGGGATCGGGAACATAAAATACTTGCACTGCCTGTGATGCCATTATAAATGGTTCGTCTTTCTCCCCTTCCTTACTGAAATCAACTTTCACAAATCCCAAATCATCTATTTTAACATCACTCCTGTTATCAACCCACTTGCATTGAAATATCGGAACTTGAAATTCCGTATAATCCAACTCCCATATTTTTTTGATGATGCCAAAGTATGACATATTCGCATAAATTGGATTTCTGTACTTAGCACCGGAAACATGCATCGCTTCAGCCACAAGTGTAACCCCACTATTCTGCACGGTACTGTCTTCATCATGTTCATTAGTATAAAATGTATAACCATTAACTACATAAGCATTGTAAGATAATGCATACACACTTGGTCCTCCAGCTAGCCATCGAAGTCGTTCTGAAATAGACTTTGGATTTTCATCTGACTCCTTAAAAATATGATCTTGAAACCATCCTATAAACTGTCGATTATGTGTATTTGATATCCATTTTTCAGCCCTTGATGGATTCAATTGCCTAAGAATTTCTTTGTGGATTTCAAAATATGGGTCAACGTCCAAACTGTTATGCAAAACATAAAGGTGGGCCTGCTCCCGATCTGTAATATTGATTATGACAACCTTTCTTCCAGAAATTCCTTCACCCTCTAACGGCCCAGTGTGACAAGATTTCAGTAAGCCAATGCTCTCCACACCAGACAAGTATTCGGTACAAAATTCAACGGCTTCCTCAACAATATATCGCTCTGCAATACAACCCTCTGGCCGACTTCGATTTTTGACATACCCTTTCAAAATCTTCATATACCGTTCAATGGGGTACATCCATCTGTAATGTACAGGACCACATATTCGAATCTCTCTCACCAAGTGGACCATCAAATGAACCATCATATCAAAAAATGAAGGCGGGAAGAACATTTCTAATTCACATAATATGACGGAAATTTCTTTTTCCATAGCTGGCAATTTCGCCGGGTCTATAACTTTGCTGCATATAGCTTTGAAAAAGAAACACAGTTTCGTTAATGTATGGTGGACATTCTTGGGCAAAATGCAACGTAAAGCAATTGGAATGAGATTTTTCATCAAAACATGACAGTCATGTGATTTCAGACCTTTAAACTTCAAGTCGCTCATTGACACAAGGTTTCTGATATTTGACGAATACCCCTCTGGAACTTTTACGTCATTCAAGAAGTTTCAAAACTGATATCTCTCCTGCCTGGAAAGAGTGTAAGCAGCAGGAGGAAGAAATGTTCGTTTTTCACCCTTTACTGGTGCCAACTCTTCTCGTATTCCCATCTCAACCATGTCCAACCTAGCCTTAATTCCATCTTTTGTTTTTCCAGATGTATTTAGCAATGTGCCGATAACACTGTCAAATACATTTTTTTCTACATGCATAACATCAATAAAATGTCTTAAATACAGACAATTCCAGTATTGTAATTCAAAAAAAATTGATCTCTTTTTCCAACCGATTTTCGTAAGGTTTTTTGAAGCCGGTTTACCAAAAGTAGTGTCCAAATTTTTAACTTTCTCAAACAATTGATCGCCTGTTAGTGGAGACGGTGTTGTAGGTTCTTATGAACTTCCATTGAATGATGTCTTCCAAGAACGGTACTTATTTTGTCGCGGTAGAAATCTGCGATGTCCTAGAAACACGGTTTTCAATGAATGTTTCAACCTAATTGATTGTGTACCTACTTCACAAACGGGACAGTCTTGAGTTTCTTTAATGCTATATCCTGACAAATTTCCATACACTGGGAAGTCATTTATCGTCCCATACAACATGACTCTCAAAGTGAAATTCTACTTTCTGTAAGCATCATACAATGTAACACCTGAATCCCACAATAATTTCAAATCTTCGATCAATGGAGCTAAATAAACATCAATATCATTACCCGGTTGTTTTGGTCCTGATATAAGCATAGATAACATGATGTATTTTCGTTTCATGCATAACCACGGTGGTAAGTTATAATTTATCAACATAACTGGCCATGTACTGTGACTGCTTCTTTGAAAACCAAAAGGATTCACTCCATCTGTAGATAACGCAAGACGAAGGTTTCTCGACTCGTTTCCAAATTCAGGATACTCATGATCGATTCTCTTCCACTGAGGAGAGTCTGCCGGGTGACGTAGTATCCCATCTTTAATTCTTGTATCTGCATGCCATGTTAATTGTTCTGCCGTCTCCTCACTTCCATATAGGCATCTAAACCTTGGAATGATTGGAAAGTACCATACAACTTTAGTTGTACTGGATTCATCTTTCTTGTATCTAGAAGAACCACACATTGGGAATTCTTTAAGTGATTTGTGGTCCTTGCGAAACAGTATACAGTCATTCGGGAAGGCGTGTATTCTTTCAGAGATCATACCCATAGAGCGTAGCATTCGTTTGGCATCGTATGTTCGGCTCGGGAGCTCACTGTCTTCTGGGAGCATGTCATTCAAGAGGGCAAGTAGTTTCGTAAAACTGTCGTCACTCCACCCGTTATCTGCTTTCAAATTATACAGCTTCAGTACGGCTGACAATGCTGTATATTTAGTGCAACCAGCATACAATGGCGTCTTTGTACAACTTTTTAACTTCTCAAACAATTTTGGGCAATCACGAAGTTCATCTTCGAAGGTCCTTTTCATTTTCTCAATACGATCTTCATCATCATTCACATCTGTAATCACATCCTCCATACGGTCATCTTCATTGTTCATGTTTGTAATCATATCAGATGATCCATAAAACGCAGTGTCACCCCAGTCACTACCTACATTCGTTGTTTCCCCGTGTTTATTCCAACATGTATAACTTTGATCTATTCCGTGACAGATCAAGTGTTCTTCCAACTCATCTGGACTAATTTGTTTTGAATAACAACAGCGTAAACACGGACAAAGGATTTGAGAAGAGTCACATGCATGATCTATTGCAAACTTGATAAATTCTTTCACGCCTTCTTCATACTCTTTTGTCAACCGATTGGCATTCATCCATTCTTTATTTATATTCATCCTATTTAAAATCCATAGGATAAGTATATAGGTTAATGGAGAAGGAATATGAGTATAATTTAGATAAAAACAAGATACTTCAAGAAAATAAAGGAATAAATAAATACCAAAATAAAAAATATATTGGGAACCACTACAATCCCCAAGCCTCACATCAATATGATACCACCGTGCGCCAGTTGAATCGCCCATAAAACCTAATCTAGATAAATCAAAAATCAATAGAAACTAAATATAAAGAATAAAATGGTAAGGAAGATGGTGAAATCACTTGAGGCACCTCTCAAACCGCGGTGGAGGAGGAGGCCGCAGAGTAGGCAGAGGAGGAGGAGGAGGAGGCGCCGGTGGAGGAGGAGGATGAGGAAGCGGACTAGGAGGAGGAGGAGGAAGCGCCGGTGGAGGAGGAGGAGGACGAGGCTGCGGTGGAGGAGAAGGAGGAGGAGGAGGAGGAGAAGGAGGAGGAGGAGGAGGAGCAGAGGAGGAGGAGGAGGCAGCGGAGGAGGAGGAGGATGAGGCCGATGGAGGGGAGGAGGAGCAGGAGCAGAGGAGGAGGCGGCGGCCACGGTGGAGGAGGAGGCAGCGGAGGCAGTGAAGGAGGAGGAGGAGGCCGCGGTGGAGGAGGAGGAGGCCGCAGTGGAGGAGGAGGCACCGGCGTGACCGCGGCGTGACCACGGCGTGACCGCGGCGTGACCGCGGCATGACCGCGCCGTGACCGCGGCGTGACCGCAGCGTGACCGCAGCGCGCGGAGGAGGAGGAGACATGGAGGCACTGGCGGCACCAGCGGAGGAGGAGGAGGCATCGGCGGAGGAGGAGGAGGCCGCAGTGGAGGAGGAGGCACCGGAGGCACCGGCTGCAGTGCGGAGGCAGGGCGGAGGCAGGGCGGAGGCAGCGAAGGCAGCGGAGGAGGAGGAGGATGAGGCCGGTGGAGGGGAGGAGGAGCAGGAGCAGAGGAGGAGGCGGCGGTCGCAGAGGCACCGGCATGACCGCGGACCGCAGAGGAGGAGGCGGCCGCGGAGGCACCGGCGGCACCGGCGGAGGAGTAGGAGGCATCGGAGGAGGAGGAGGAGGAGGCCGCAGTGGAGGAGGAGGCACCAGCGGCAGCGTAGAGGCAGGGCGGAGGCAGGGCGGAGGCAGCTGAGGCAGCGGAGGAGGAGGAGGATGAGGCCGGTGGAGGAGGAGGAGGAGGAGCAGGAGCAGAGGAGGAGGCGGCGGCCGCAGCGTAATAGGAGGAGGCGGCGGCTGCGGAGGCACCGGCATGACCGCGGCGTGACCGCGGCGTGACCGCAGCGTGACCGTAGCACGCGGAGGAGGAGGAGACGTGGAGGCACTGGCGGCACCGGCGGAGGAGGAGGAGGCATCGGCGGAGGAGGAGGAGGAGGCCGCGGTGGAGGAGGAGGCACCGGAGGCACCGACGGCAGCGCGGAGGCAGGGCAGAGGCAGGACGGAGGCAGCGAAGGCAGCAGAGGAGGAGGAGGATGAGGCCGGTGGAGGGGAGGAGGAGCAGGAGCAGAGGAGGAGGCGGCGGCCGCAGAGGCACCGGCGTGACCGCGGACCGCAGAGGAGGAGGCGGCCGCGGAGGCACCGGCGGCACCGGCTGAGGAGGAGGAGGCATCGGCGGAAGAGGAGGAGGCCGCGGTGGAGGAGGAGGCACCGGCGGCAGCGCAGAGGTAGGGCGGAGGCAGCGGAGGCAGCGGAGGAGGAGGAGGATGAGGTCGGTGGAGGAGGAGGAGGAGGAGCAGGAGCAGAGGAGGAGGAGGCGGTCGCGGCGTAATAGGAGGAGGCGGCGGCCGCGGAGGCACCGGCGTGACCGCGGCGTGACCGCAGCGCGCGGAGGAGGAGGAGACGTGGAGGCACTGGCGGCACCGGCAGAGGAGGAGGAGGCATCGGCGAAGGAGGAGGAGGCCGCGGTGGAGGAGGAGGCACCAGAGGCACCGGCGGCAGCACGGAGGCAGGGCAGAGGCAGGGCGGAGGCAGGGCGGAGGCAGCGAAGGCAGCGAAGGCAGCGGAGGAGGAGGAGGATGAGGCCGGTGGAGGGGAGGAGGAGGAGGAGCAGAGGAGGAGGAGGCGGCCGCGGCCGCGGCGGAGGAGGAGGAGGCAGCTGAGGCATCGGAGGATGAGGAGGAGCCCGCGATGGAGGAGGAGGAGGCCGCGGTGGAGGAGGAGGCACTGGCGGAAACGCAGAGGCAGGGCGGTGGCAGGGCGGAGGCAGCGGAGGCAGCAGAGGCAGAGGAGGCAGCGGAGGAGGAGGATGATGAGGTCGGTGGAGGAGGAGGAGGAGCAGAGGAGGAGGAGGAGGTCGCGGCGGAGGAGGAGGAGGCGGCGGCCGCGGAGGCACCGGCGTGACCGCGGCGTGACCGCGGCGTGACCGCGGTGTGACTGCAGCGTGACCGCGGCGTGACCGCGGCGTGACCGCGGCGTGACCGTGGTGTGACCGCAGCTTGACCGCGGCGTGACGGTGGAGGAGGAGGAGGCCGCGGAGGCACCGGCGGAGGAGGGGGAGGCCACGGAGGCACCGGCGGCACCAGCGGAGGAGGAGGAGGCATCGGCGGAGGCAGCGGAGGAGGAGGAGGATGAGACCGGTGGAGGAGGAGGAGCAGGAGCAGGAGCATAGGAGGAGGCGGTGGACTTTTACTACTCACTTATTATATTTTTAAGAACGCATGCATAATGCGTTATTTTATAGGTAATGGTACTGGATATGATAGTGTTGGATGGGAAAAGAGAAAACGGGCGAATGCTATGTTTTATGGACAGTGAAATAAAATGGTATTGAAAAAGATCGCACCTTTTAGGATGAGGAAAATACGGTATTTGGACCCACCATTATACGCCCCAGCTACATGTTCACCCACTAAACATCTCCCCCACCTAAACACCCCCACCTAAACACCCCCCCACCCACTACACCCGCAGCACCTGCACCCCCCACTTCAAATAAAATTGATTCACACAAATCATGATAGTTGAAATATAGAACAAAAACAAAAAACAAAGCAAATTACAGGCATAGCATACCGCACAATGGAGGAGGAGGAGGCCGCAGAGGAGGAGGAGGCCGCGGAGGCACCAGCGGAGGAGGAGGAGGAGGAGGAGGAGGAGGAGGAGCAGAGGAGGAGGTGGCGGCCGCTGCGGAGGAGAAGGAGGCGGCGGCAGCGGCGGTAGCGGCGGCAGCGGCGCAGACGAGGGCTTCCGCGAGAGCTTCGACGACCACAATATCGCGAGGTTATCTCGCAAACACGCTGCAACAAACATACGAAAACTGAAATTACACTAACAAAGCCTTAAAACAACCCAAACGAGCAACAACGTGAAAGAACCACCTCGATACATTTTCAAAACATCACTTGCGCCATCGACATTATTTACAAAACCACTTTTAAGACTAAACACGCTTTTGACACTAACAAAAATTCAACTGCACCACGACACTTTCAAAAACACAACTGCACAAACTATCGATGCTGATAAACAGCCCAAAGTGAGTTTTCAAAAAGAAAACGTACACTAACATCACCTAAACATAACACTAACAAATCAAACACCCAAATAACCAAATCAAAACTAATTTCGCATCTTGAAAAACAATACACATTTGATCCAAATTAATTTAATAAGAAAGATTGGCACATAAACAAGAATATTGGCGCAGATACAAGAAGATGTAAACTAGGGAATCATAAACAGAATAAAATATTGACCTAAAACTATACAAACAAAAAAACAACGCAAACCTCACCTCGGCACAGAGGTATTCTCAACTAGCAGGGTCTGGGCGGGGTTCACTGGGGCTGCGGGACTCGCAACGGGAGGCCAGGACAACGCCGGCAAGGCGTGGGCTGGCCGGAACGACGCCGGCTGGCCGCGCACTGGCCAGAACGGTACCAACAGGGCGCACAAAAGCCGAAATGATGCCAACAGGGTGTGGAAAGTCTGGGATGATGCTCGAAAGGGCGGCGCGACACCGGCCGGGGCGGCGCCGGCAAGCGCGGCGCCGACAAGGGTGGCGGTCGGGCTATGTAGGGAGAAGGAGGAGGTGCGGCAGGGACCGATGGTGCGGTGAAGGGGATGCGGGAGCAGCGGGGTCCGGAGGAGGTCGTGCGAGGGAGCGGCGCCGCAGGGGGAGTGGCGCCGGAGGGGGAGCGCGCCGGAGGGGCAGTGCACCAGAGGGGGAGCACTTCGGTTAGGCTACTACGCAGAGGAGGGGGCCGCAGGGAGAGAGAAGGAGAGAAGGGGGAGGGGTTTCGGTAGCCGCGGCGGAGGAGAAGGAGGCGGCGGCAGCGGCGGCAGCGGCGGCAGAGGCGCAGACGAGGGCTTCCGCGAGAGCTTGATTGTGTGCGGGGAGGAGGAAGAGGACCCGCGGGTTTTTAATAAATCCGCGGGACCCTTTATCAGTGCTAGCAAAAAGCGCTGATAAAGGGTGTATTTATCAGCGCTAAAATGAAAAGCGCTGATAAATACAGCATTTATCAGTGCTAGAAAAGCACTGATAAAGGGTACCCTTTATCAGCACTTTTCTAGCGCGGATACAGTGTAAGGCCTTTATCAGCGCTAAAAAAGCGCTGATAAAGGTCCGGCCCATTATCAGTGCTTTTCCGTTAGCGCTGATAAAGGCAGGCGCATGCCTTGCCCAGTTTTGTGGAAGTGGGATAACCTACTCTTCGAATCGATACATGAAAACACTAGTTGCAGGGAAACAAAAAAATGTACATGAATCATATAGAAATGGGTAGTTTTTTCCATGTCCTTTTTTGTCTGCTACCCAAATATACTCTTTTATTATGGAACATTGTGTTTCCTAATAGGATTCCTTCACAACACATACTAGCTAGGATTTAGCAGCTTGATCACAAGGATGAAAACCTTAGTGAAAAGGCTTCAATTCAGGGACCAGTTCCCCTTGCATTACCTCCAGGTGGTGCACCTGCTATACCACCACTAGTGGAGCAGCACGTGGTACCTGAAGTACCAGTATACAAAGAGTCCAGAATAAGCATGCTCTATGAGTTTTAGAGAAAGAGACCCCTTCGGTTCCGAGTTGATCCCAGCCCTTAGGCAGTTGAGGACTGTCTTGAGGTGGTGAAAATAGTTTTCTATCTAGTGAGGGAACCAATGAACCGGATTGTGATCCTAGGAGCGAGCCTTATTTAGGTTTTGGTAGGGAGATCGTGGAGTTTGACCATGCAGACTCAGGACAAGGATTCTCTTTCCTAGATTTAGTTCAAGTGACTCATTTCAGAGGAGTTATCTCTAGTTACACTGAGAGAAGTGCATATCCAGGAGCTTCTTCAGCTCCATAAGGGAAGTTTAATGGTTGATGAATATTCATCGAGGTTCACCAACCTCACCAGGTACTCGATGGATATGGTCAAGGATAAGTACTTTATAACTTAGACTTTCAAGTGAGGTCTACGATGGGACATCTAAGCTAGTGTCATGCCTCTATTCATTTCAACTTACTCAGGAGTTCTTGATAGAGTTTTGGTGGTCGAGAGATTTTTGGATTATTAGAGACAGCCAGTGGCAGTGAGTAGCAGGAAGACAAATGCAAAGACCTTGGAAGTAAGAAGCAGACATGTGACAAAGGGATCGGGATGAGGTAGACATCATAGGAGGACCCAGGACTGGGTATTTTTTGGTCCAGGGCTCTCAGGATGGATCCATTCAGCCTAGGGAGAGATGATGCTACTCGTGTGATGGCAGGGGAAATCTCTCTAGAGATTCCCCAACCCATTGAACTGCTTACAGGGAGTCAATGGATGGACCATTGAGAAAAATTCATAGAGTGGGGTAAGAAGATCCACCAAGAAGCATTCATGGAAGTGGAGCAGGGAGAGCTATAGGAGGTCGTAGGCACTTTGACCTACTTTCACCCCCTAGGAGGTCCGCACTAGGCTCGCGGAGATGGGGGACAGGGGTGGGGCAACTACATGTGTTGAAGGAGTACAATCTAGGGACTCTAGGGATGATCTGAGGTATGATCTGTTTCTTTTCTATAGTAGAATCGGTACTTATATACACAAGTTTCAGTCATTATTTCCTTGCGACATGTCTTTTGTGAAACCTTGATATTCCAATGGAGTCATTGACTCGACCCAAACACTTGGAGAAACCTACGGGAGGATACTCGATGATCATACATATTTTTTGATAGTGTGATCTTACCCTTGGAGGTGAGAGTTTTGGTTGGATACTCTTGGTGGTTGTTTCAAGGACTTATGAAATCATTCTCGAAATGGATTGGTTATCTTTGGTCTATTCCCTAATTGAATGCATTAGGAAAAGAGTGTGGTGTGTCCATAATGATTGAATTAGGTTTTCTATTATTGGTGAAAAGAAAACCCAGGCCACACAGAATGGGCTCATGCTTAGGAGGGTTCATCCAATCACTCATGAGTTAGATAGCCTTTCCCTCAGAGCAGTATATGTTGTGAGATTTTAGTTCCCCGCAATAGTGGTGGAGTACGAGGATGTCTTTCCAGAAGATGTTCCAAGATTACCTCCCCACCGGGATATTGACATCTGCATCTACTAACACCCTGAGACGACACTGGTATCCTCACCGACATATGATATGGCTCCTATAGAGCTTCAAAAGGTGAGGGTGTGGTTGGAGGATTTGAAAATGAAGTAATTTGTAAGACCTAGTGTTTCACATTGGGTGGCCCCAGTTTTGTTTTCCAAGAAGGAATACTGAATTTTTAGGTTTTACACGGATTATCAGCACCGGAATCAGGTAACAGTGAAGAATAAGTATCTACTACCAAGGATTGACAACCTATTCGATCAACTGAGATAGGCGCGATGGTTCTCGAAGGTTGACCTTCTATCGGTTAACCACCAGTTATGAGTACAAGAGGAAGATATATTGAAGATGGGTTCAGATGCCGATATGGTCACTAAGAGTACTTAGTGATCTATTTTTGTGTAATGAATGCCCATTCAGTGTTCATGGGACTTATGAACTGAATCTTCTAGACAAACTTAGACCGTTTCATAGTGGTCTTCATCAATGACAACCTTGTGTACTCAGCATCATAGGAGGAGAATTCTAGACACCTAAAAATGGTTTTAGATATACTCTGATATCACCATATTTATGGGATGATCTCTAATTTTAGTTCTAGATATAGGAGGGCTGCTATCTAGGACATGTTATCTCAGCATATAAAGTAGCATTGGACTCATCCATGGCCAAGGAAGTGTTAGAATGGGATCCACCCAGGAGTGTGACATAGGTGCGGAGCTTCCTTGGGTTGGAAGGATACTACTAGAGATTTATCCATTATTTCTTTTGGATATCAGCACTGATGACAGCGTTGACCTAGAAGGGGAATCCATTCATATGGGTGAAGAATTTATAGAAGGGTTTTCAGTAGTTGAGGTAGAGTTTGACGAACGCACTGATCATGAGATTGCTAGAAGATAGTGTTGAGTACGTAGTTTTCTGCGATGCATTAAGGACTGGGCTTAGATATGTCCTGATACTGAGACAGGGGTGATTGCTTATGGGTCATGCCAGCTAATTACGCATGAGCATAACTATGCAACCCATGATCTTGAGTTGGTAGTGGCACTCTTCACGTTGAAGATGTGGCGACAATACCTGATGGACGAACGATTTATAATCTACTTTGACCACAAGAGCCTCAAGTAAATCTTCTCGCAAAAGGATATGAATCTGAGGCATGGGTTATGGAAAGAGTTCCTCTAGGATTATGACTTTGAGATCTTCTATACTCCGGGGAATGGGAACGTAGTAGCTGATGCTCTAATTCGAAGATCGAGTTCACAGCTATTGAGCGAGGTGTCAGAGAATTTAGAATTTCTATAGTTATCAGTCATAGTGAGGGAGGATGAAGCTTATCTCTAGTTGATGGTTGTTACCCATCCACTCTTACAATGAGTTAGGGAGTCACAACTAGGGGATATCATTTGTGAGAAATTAAATGCTCAGTTATCCATAGGACAAGATCCTGATGGGTATTCCCAAGGTGGGGAGCATGTCATCATTTTCAGAGGCTGCACAGTTGTGCCAGTGGTATTGTGGGTGGAGGTTCTGAGGGAGTTTTATGCATCCCCCCTTGGAGGTACATCCTGGAGTGGAAAAAATGTACCAGGACCTCCACAATCAGTTCTAGTGGATAGGTATGAAGAAGGCAGTAGCAGAGTTCATTTTCCAATTTGTTATGAGCTAGAAGGTGAAGGCTAAGCACGAAGTACCAGTGGGGCTATCTCACCCACTATAAGTGCCAGAGTGGAAGTGGGATAAAATATAGATGGACTTCATGATGGGATTATCCTGAACATCTAGGGGACATGATTCTATCAGGGTTATCATTGACCAACACACCAATTAATCCCACTTTCTAGCTATTAGGGAGAAGAAATCTGTAGAGAGCTTGTGATGCCTCTACCTGCATAAGATAGTTAAGATCCATGGAGTACCTTTGAGGATAGTCTCAGATTGCGATGCTATTTTTACATCTCAACTGTGGAAGGGATTGTAGGAGGCAATTGGGACTTAGCTACGCTTGAGCACAATGTTCCATCCATATAAATATGGTTAGGTAGAGAGAACCATTCAAGTTTTAGAGGATATGTTGCGGGCCTATACCTTGGAATTTGGTCGTAGTTGGGAGGACCATCTACCACTAGTGGAGTTTCTGTACAGTAACAACTACCACTCCACCATTGGTATGGGACCATTTGATTCATTGTGTGGGTGACCCTGTTAGTCACTGTTTTGTTGGACCGACCCCAGAGAGTCAGCACTCATGGGTCCAAAATTGATGCGAGATACCGCCAAGAAGGTGCAGATCATCCAAGAGTAGATTAAGACTACACAGAGTCAACAAAAGTCTTCTTCTGATAGATGAAAAAGACCTCTAGAGTTTAAATAGGGAGACTATGTATTTCTTCAGGTCTCACTCGATGAGGGTTGCAGAGATTTATCCAGGGCGGCAAGTTTTCTTCGAGGTTCATCGGCCCTTTTCAAATACTACGCAAAGTTGGCGAGGGGGAATATCACCTAGCTCTACCATTGTTGTTGTACCGAGTACATGATTTCATCCACGTATCGTAGTTAAGGAGGTACTTCCACGATCCGTCGCACCTCATCAATGGGGGAGAGATGGACATCAAGGATGGAGCGACCTTCACAGAGTACCCAGTGAAGATCAAGGAACGACAGGAGAGGATCCTTCATGTGAGATAGATTCCCCTAATGAGTGTTCAGTGGTATCATGAGAATCTTCAGAACAGCATATGGGAATGGGAGGCTCATATTCATGCACAGTACCAACATCTATTTGATTATCATTTTTTTGGCTTTTCGGGACGTAAATCCCAAATGTGGAGAGAATTTAATGCCTCATATTTTCTATAAATTATTTTTAAATGTTATATAGAATTATTATGAGACCAAGATTTGTGACAAAGTGTGATTTTGAGGCCCAGAGTGCCTGAAATAAATGGTTGGAATAAATTAAACTTTTAAACAGCACGAGCGAGTAGTTTTCCTGAAAAAAAGTGTAATAACTTTTGAATAGGTGCCCGGATCAGAAATATGAGGGAACTATTGCATTCAGGGAAGAAACTTTACCATAGGAAGGGTATAACACTGACTGATGTGGGTTAGGCTCATAACCCGGGAAACATTTCTTGAATGCTCTAGATCTTGGGAGAGGATCCATCCTTGGAGTAATCTTGACAAATGACTATGAGAGACAATGCATGGAACGTTGCGTAGTGAAATCAAATACTGAATGAAAACCTCTCTCCATCTTTGTTGAAGATCAAGGTAGGGGGTTTTTTATTTCATTTTTCCACATTCTTTTATTTAATGATGAATGCAGATCAACCCAGGAACAAGTTGACCCACAAATCATTTGTTCTTGTGGGAGGGTCTTTTATCGGGTTTATTTTGGGGAATTGATCGATGTTTTATTTGATTCATAATTTTATTTTCTCCATTTGATCCTTCTAATGCTAGATAATCAATTCAATGAAGAATGATGATGTAGGTTTGTTCCTTGAATTTCTATTTGGATTTATTCTCCCTTTTTACCCACGCGTTCTTCGCGTACTTCATAGGGTTATGAACAATTAAACATTGCACATCCATTTTGCAAGGCAATGATCCCAAATCATAGATCTAGCATCATGAAAACCTCAAGAATGTGAAACAATGATGGCAGCAGATGAATCAACTCGGTTCGGGAGATATCATTCTTCAATGGTTCTTCATGCGGATGGATTGAAAAATGTTTATGGGGCCAATCGAAGGCCTGAAACCAACAGAATTGGCTTCGTAGGGATGAAACAACCCTAGATATTTGTTTTAGATCCAAATTATAGCTGGATCAAGAATAGAAGGATATCCCTAAGTACTGAATCAAGAACCTACGATTCTGGAAAATCATGCACAACACGGCATGCTTCCCGAAGGACACAGCGTGTGGGCCTCGTTCAGTGGCAGCTAGGGTTTTGAGTGATAGGAAGTGCTGACACGGCATGTGACCCTGGTCACATGGCATGTGGTCCCTATGTGGGACTCAGAAAATATCTTGGATGAAACATGGAAATGGGGTGGAGTACACATCTTGTAATTCACTACACAGCCATACCGAACTAGTTATGCGGGTTACCCCATATGTTTGTACACGGGTTGGAATACACAGGCAGCAGCCATGTATGGGCACATGGATAGTGTACATAGATAGGACCCTGGATAATTGTAAAAGTTGTGTGATATTAACTACACATTGTTCATGCACTTTTTACAAGACATGTCTTCTTACTCGGGTCGTTGCACACGGGTAGTACCCAAAGTCAGGGGACAAGGCGTGTGACCTTGCTACATGACATGTACCATCTTCTACATGGCTTGATCTTCTTTTCCATTGTTATATGGACAAGTTTTTTTTTCTTTTGTTCCCCCCTTACTTGTTTCCCTAAAGGTCAGTATCGTTTCCATCTACAAGAGTACGATCCCTTCAGCTGGATTTTCTTGATAGAGTCAAAATCCCTCCGAGAGACCCAGAGTGAGATCCTCTACCCATTATAGGTCCAAGGTAGAGTCAGGTATCGACGTGAACGATCCTACAAGATGTCAATCCTATACTTATAAATTGAATCCATATTAGTCATGGTATACACCAAGGCCCTAGAAGTGATCCTCATTCGTGTATCATGATCTTTCCCCACTCAAGAGTGAGTTATTTCCGAATGAGTGTATCTATTTTCTCTTCAGATTTATCAGTCTGTCTATCTCTCTCATTACACTTCCCAATGAACATACTTCTCGGAAGGACGTCATCAAAGCTATCAGACTCATGGAGTGAGTTCTCCTGGATGAGTGCTTCATGTAATCTTAAAATTTAATCCATGGCATGGGTATGTGGTCATTGGTACTTAACTCTAGACTACAGGTCTAGGTTTCAAGTATATCTGGATATGTTCTCTTGTTGTATGTTTGATAGTCATATACTACGTAGAGCTGACTATAATTTTACTTTTTGTATTGCTTTCTAGTTTTGGGGTCCTCTACTGATTATTGTTATACTCTCCCCTATATATTATTTTCCTACACATGTCGTATCTTTTGAAGAAAAAACAGACTTTTGACAGAGTTCATGGAAAACCGGGATCAGACTGAGCTTTGTGAGCTTCCTTATAGGATGAGCAGTTTCTAAACCTATGAGAAGTAGTCCCAGTACCTATTTATTTCTTACAGGTTAGAATTTATAGTTTTCATACTCTTCCTTTTGGTGGTCTTGTATTCTGTACTAGTTTACTTTACGCATTTTACTTTGTGTTGTACTCTATTGGTTGGGTTTAGATGTATGCATGCATTTTGTTCCTTAGTGGTTTTTACATTTCATCATTTGTGGGATTAGATATGTGTTTGTGTGTATAAGTACTTAGGAAATGCCACCCATTTTAGTGATATGCCTACTCAGTTCTAGTCACCAGCCCATGGCCTATTAGATGTAGGCTTTGAGAGTTGAAGTACGGGCCCCATTGGGACGGTTCATGACAGCTTGCTCAGTTTTGAGTACGTCATTTGTATTTTTTTCTAAAATTATATTTTAAGTTGGAAACACACAATTTGACGCATACCAATCACATTATGTATCAGTTTGATGTGATACCAATTCCAACATATAAAAAATTACTTATGAATCATTTTCCTGAATTTTCAAGACAATCCTAGTGTGTTTTTTAGGTTTTCTGTGAGGTACACTTTTTGAACAAAAATTTTGATTTTAAGTTTATAACAGACCCATTGATTCATACCAAGGACATCATGTTTCAAATTTTGGTAAGGATGATTAATTCACATCACTAATGACTTATGGACCATTTTCCTAAATTATCAAAACAATCCAAATGCATTTTCTTCATTTTAAGTAGGTTAGTTTTCATTTTTACTAAAATTGATGTTTATTTCAAATAAAAAGATGTATTTTTAGTCATATAAATCACACCATGGATCAGATTGAAGTTAATATGATTAAAACACATCTAAAATAACATATGTATCATTTTATTAAAGTATCGAAACAATCTGGATTGTTTTTATTGGTTTTGAGTATGTCACATTTATTTTTTACTAAAATGTAATTTTAAACTGGAAACATGACCTTTGACTCATACTGGTCATAATGTGTATCGGTTTAATATGAGACTGATCTATACACATCAAAATAAATTATAAATTTTTTTTCCAAAATTATCAGGATAATCTGAGCTTGTTTTCTTGATTTTCAATGACTAACACTTTTTGAACTAAAATATCGATTTTAAACTGATAATAGACACTTTGAGTCATATCTATCACATTGTGTATCAGATTGAGGTGAGAATGATTCCTTCACATCAAAAAATGACTTATGAATCATTTTACTAAAGTATAAAAACAATCTGAATGTGTTTTCTCATATTTTAGTAGTTCAGTTGTCCTTTTTTACTAAAGTTGATGTTAATTTTAAATAAAAAGACACAATTTGAGTCATATCGATCACACTGTGCATTAGATTGAGGTGAAGATGATTTTAAAAAGACCCAAATGACTTATGGATCGTTTTCTTAAAGTATAAAAACAATATGATTGTGTTTGATCAGTTTTGAGTATGCCACTTCTTGTTTTTTACTAAAATATAATTATAAACTGGACACACGAACTTTGACTCATATCCATCACATGGTGTATCAGTTTAACATGAGACCAATTACTACACATCAAAAATGGCTTATGAATCATTGTTATAAATTATCAAGACAATCCAATTGTGTTTTATCAGTTTTCAGTGAGTGACATTTTTTGAACTAAAATGTCGATTTTAAGTTGATAACAGACACATTGAGCCATACTGGGCACATCATGTATCAAAGAGAGGTTTGACTGATTCCTACACACCACAAATTATTTATGGATAATTTTAATAAAGTATAAAAATAATATAAATGATTTTTCTTGGTTTTTAGTAGGTTGTTTATCCTTATTACTAAAAATGATATCAATTTTAAATAAAAAGATGCACTTAGAGTCATACTGTTCACACCGTGCATCATCTAAGGTGTGGATGATTCCAAAAAATCTTAAATGACTTATAGATTATTATCATAAAGTATAAAAACAATAAAAATGTGTTTTCTATGTTTTTATTAGGTCACTTGTCTTTTTTACTAAAATTTCATTTTAAACTTGAAACACAGACTTTAACTCACATTGATCACAACATGGATTAATTTGATGTGAGGCCAATTCATGTACATCAAAAATAACTTATTAATAAATTTCCTTAATTATAAATTAAATTCCAGCATGTTTTTTTGGTTTTCAGTGAGTGGCCCTTTTGAACTAAAATGTATATTTTAAATCGATAACAGATACTTTTACTTGCACCAAGCACGTATTGTATCAGATTGAGGTGCGGATGATTTCTACACATAAAAAATGATTTATGGATCACTTTACTAAGGTACCAAAACAATATGAATTCATTTTCTAGGTTTTTAGTATTTCATTTTTCCTTTTTACTAAAATTGATGTCAATTTGAAATAAAAAGATACTCTTGGAGTCATACCAGTTACACCATGTGTTAGATTGGCATGCAGCTAATTAAAACATGTCTCAAATGACTTATGGATTGTTTTCCAAAAGCATCAAAACAATATAAATGTGTTTTCTTAGTTTTCAGTACATCACTTTTCTTTTTTACTAAATAGTCATTTTAAACTGGAAACAGACACTTTGACTCATACAGATCACACCCTGTATCAGTTTGATGTGAGACCATTTCCTACACATAAAAAATGAATTATTCATATTTTTGCTAAATTATCAAGATAATACAAGTGTGTTTTATTGGTTTTCAGTGAGTGACACTTTTTTAACTAAAATGTCTATTTTAATGTGATAACGGACACTTTCAGTCATACAAAACACATTGCGTGTCAGATTGAGGTTCGTCTAATTCCTAAACACCAAAAATGACTTATGAATCGTTTTATTAAAGTACTAAAACAATATGAATATTTTTTTCTCAGTTTTGATTATGTCATTTTTCTTTTTTACTAAAATTAATGTCAATTTTAAATAAAAAGAAGTACATGGAGTCATACCAGTCATATCATGTGTCAGATTGAGGTGTGGTTGATTCCTACACACCCCAAAGTCTCATAAAATACTAAATACAAATGTTAACATGATTTTAATTTCTTTTATTTTTCAAACTTCCAACACTACATATTGACTTGATGTTCTTAACTAAAAAACCATTCCCATTGTTGAAATATAGAAGAGTATAAGAAGCTCATGTGACCATTATATCAGGAGAATTTACCAAAATAGGTACATGAGCATCCTATAGTCTTATATATTTCAACAATGAGAAAAAAAATTCAGCTAAGTACATCGACTCAAGATGTAGTGTCAGTAGTTTGATAAAGAAAGGCAATGGAATGAATTCTCACATTGGCTGAAAGGAACAATTTACTTATTTTATGGATTTTTTTCATATATTTGAAGGACAAATATGGCTTCCCAAAAATTTATATTAAAAAACAAAAAAATGTATTAGATAAAAATGACAAGGAAATTAACTAACAAATAGTTGATAAAATGATGGAAAAATTAATTACATAAAAAGTAGAAACTCAAATTTTCATGATGGTTGTATGAATTATTCACACATTTCCTTGTTTTCATTATCTCAGTTGTATGATTGAAGTCCAATATCCAACAAGCATGATTAGATTCGAACAAACCATCCCAGATCAAACAAAACAATGTAACTATATTATTAAACAATTATTATATGAGTAATATAAAAAATAAAAAAATAAAACTTAAATATGAAATAATATATTTATTATATGGACAATTATTTTACTATGAAAAAATCAATATTAACTCTAATAATGAGAAGTGGAGGTAACATGAAGAAAAATTAAAACTGCCAACATTTTAGGGGTGAAAAGGTTTTAAGGGAGAAGAAGTCTGTTGATGTTTTGGTGTAGAAAGGAATGAAAGATGGACAGAACACCCCAACTTGAACAAAATAATCCACCAGTATAAGAAAACAATCATTATGTGAGTAATACTAAAAAGAAATAAATTAAACATAAATATAAAAAATAAATTAATTCTATGGAAAATAAATCTATTTTGAAAACATCGATATTATTTATATGATTGAACATAAGAACCATCATTTCTCTTCTTGCAAAGGCAGTGGGGGAAAAATGAAGTAAAGTAAAAAATGAAACACCATGGGAGTAAAAAAAAATTGAGGGATAAGAAGTATGTGGATTTTTTATTGCAGAAAGGTGTGAAATATAGATATAAATATTCTAAAATAAATGAAATTTACAAGTAATAATGAAAATTAAATCAACGTTTTATTAAATAAATTTTCAATAAAATAGAGAAACTATATCATAACATTACCATTACATATTCCAAAAGTGTTTATGTTATTATAGTTTCTTCTTCTTATGTATTGGTAACATAATCATGTGTAGAATACATTTTCTGCATAAGTAGTCAAACATTTAATTTATATTATCTTATTGTAGTAGGGGACATGAAATATTTTGAGAAAAAACATAGTATATTAAAAAACACATTTACCTTCTCATTGAAATCTCTTTCTATTTTAAACTCTTTTCGGGATTTGGTTGCTCTATTAAGAATTAAAATCCTCTATTTATAGTCCCTTGTAATGTATAAGACATTTTCTACATTGGGACCAACATTAATAGTTCGTGATCTCTTAATGAAAGGGTAATCCTTAATTGAAGAATAAATCAGACGGGGGAAAGGCTGATGATGGAACCCTAAGGGTAGTGGAGTGGAAGTAGTGCAGATGGATGGATCGGATAAGGAGGATTCATTGGAGGTGGTCATGGTGGAACAATGACCGGATTTGGACAGCTCAAAGGAAGCTATAACGAGCTCGCTAGTGAGTGATATCCAAGGCTTCGGGGACCCCCAAGGCCATATATGTGAGGATACAAACGTGAAACCTCAATTTATGGGTTGTGGGTATGAACAAATCACAAGTATAGCCATTTCAGTACCCCCATGTAGTGATTCTTCTGTGGTAAGCATGGAGGCCCAGAAAACTGGAATGTCACTACCGGGGAAGTCTTTTCTACATGCTGCAACAAAATCTATTTGTTGAAAAGGGGGGAAAGAGGGGGTTAGTGTCTTGGGGACTTTGCACCCAAACACTCATGTCCCAATTTCATCATTCCTTGAGAAGGATGAGAGTATAAGGAAAAAAGATTAGTTTGTAGAACAAAGAATGCAAGGCAGATTCTTTGTGCAGGCCGAGGCCCCTCAATGTTAGCTCAAAGTTTGAATTTAAAAAACCGCTTTAAAGACTTGGTGGAGCAATTTGAACCATTGAATCGTGAGGAGGATGATTTCAGAGAAGATAGTCATAGCCAATTCTTAGTTTATAGCTCATACCGTTTCCAAGGGGAAGGTCCTTATAGCCCAAGAAGAAAGCAGGGGAAAAGGGAAGCGACACCCAGGGAAATGCATTGTGGTCCAGGAGAAAATACCCATGGGACGCAACGACTATTCTCATTTGCCTAAACCAATGGAAACCAGGTCGGCCAAGAAGGGGGGAATAAAAGAAAGAAAAGACCTACAAGATGGGGACAATGGAGATCCAAGTAGTGATCTACGTGGGATGGAAGGAGAGGAAGGAGGGTGTTTGAAACTCATACTCCACTCCAAAGAAAAAATGAATGAAATGGTCCTTAACCCCATCACATCAAATGAGGAGATTTTAATAATATGTGAAAGGAAGTTTCAAGTTGCTTACACCAAGGATCAAGAAGCGTGGATAGACAAGCAAGACAGAATCATAGCTCAAGGCTTCAACCAAGGAATAATCACCCTATAGGAATTCATTCAGATAATGGACAGAATGGTTACTCACCTCGAAGAACTTATTAGCAAGGATCCAGACACACAAGTTCGTACTCTACACTGGGAATTGTTTAGAGTGGTTGACTCAAATAATCTTAGTCTTGTGTTTAATCTCTTTGTGAGATCTTTCAGCACGTAATGGTATTGAGAACTACAGTTTTCCACTTTCCCTTAAAGTGGTGTCATAAAAAAATATAATTTGGAGGAGGATCCTTATTTGAATTTCCATCTGAGCTGACATTTTTTTATCACCAGTAGTACAATCAACCAATTCTTGGTTACTGGATCTGAGAAATAAAATACATTCACTTCTTGTGATTCCATTATGAATATCTCATCTTTTTCCACTTCCATATATAAATTCACCTTCATGAATCCCATTTCAGAAAACTTCACTGCACTCTTATTTTCAACTCATTTGTAATGAAAAATCAGCACTTGAAATTTTTTATAATCCAACTCGTATATCTGTTTGATAATGCCAAAATATGAAATATTTTCATAAGTTGTATTTTTATCCTGGGAAGCATATATGTGCATCACTTCCGCCACAAGAGTAAAACCACTATTTTTCTTCATATTGTAGTCATCATATTATTTTGAATAGAACATATAACAATTTATTTTAAAGCTAATGTAAGATATTACATTTTCATTCAATACCCTAATTAGACAACAATGTTGTTCATCAATTGAATTTATATTTTCAGATAACTTCATATAAATTTGATCTCAAAACCATTCTATTAATAATTTATTAGATGTATTTGATATCCATCCTTCATCCCTTGATGGATTAAAATATCTAAGAATTTATTTTTATAATTATATGTATGGATCAAGATATTCACTGTTATATAAAATTTAATGGTGTGCTTACTCCAGCTCTGTCAGGGTAATTGTAAGAACATATCTTCTGGAAATCCCTTCACCCATAAGGCATCCACTGTGACAAGACTTTGGGAGATTGATGTTGTCAACATCTGATAGGAAATCCGTAGATAATTAAATATATTCTTAAACAATATATTGTTCTATAATACAACCTTCTCTCAGACTTAAATTCTTGACACAAAATTTTAAAATATTCATTCATTGTTAAATGGGATACATCCATTGATAATGGATAAGACTACATAGTTGAACCTTTATAACTAATAGAACCATTATGTGGACCATTATATCAAAGAATAATGGTTGTAAGAACATCTCTAATTCACATCATATGACTAAAACCACATTATTCAGGATTGTAAACTTCATCAAGTCTGTAACATTACTGTATATGTCTTTGAAAAAGAAACAAATCCAAGATAATGTATGTCATAAATTTGGAGGCATAATGTACTAGAAATAAACAAGTATTAAATCTTTCATAAAAAATGACAGTCACGTGATTTTAGTCCTTGTAACTTAAAATTATTCATTAACACGACATTTTAGATATTTTAAGAATACCCCTCTAGAAAATTTACACTATTAAGAAAACAAAAAAATCCAATTTTCTCAGTCTGGAAACAATGTAAGATGTCGGAGGAAGAAAACTTTTACCTTTACCCTTCACTAGTGCTAACTCTTCCTTTATGTCCATGCTAATCATGTCCATCCTATCCTTGATTATATCTTCTTTAGGAACATTTAGTAATGTGCCAATAACATGATCGAATACATTTTTTTCTATATGCTTGACATCAAGAAAATTTCTGATATACAAATAATTTCAATATGGTAATTGAAAAAAAAATGATATGTTCTTCCAACCTGATTTAGTAAGGTTTTTTTAAAATGGTTTACCGAAAATAGTTTTAATACATTTTACCTTATCAAACAGTTGACTACCCATTATTGGAGATGGTGTTGAACCTTGTTTGATATACCCATCGAATGTTATTTTCAAAGATTAATATTTATGTCATTGAGGTAAATAATTCTAATATCCTAAAACCATAATCTTCAAGTAATGTTTCTACTAAACTTATTTTATTCATTTTTTAAAAATGATACACCCCAACATTCCTTTAATGCTATAGACTGATAAATTTCCATAAATGGGGAATTAATTTATCATTGTGTACAACATGGACCTCAATGTGATTTATTCCCTTCTATAAGCATCATACAGTGTAACACCTGTATCCCAAATCAATTTCAGATCCTTGATCAATTGATCCAAAAAGAGATCAATATCATTATCAGGTTTCTTCTATCCAGATTTAAGTAGAGACAACATAATGTATTTTTGATTCATGCATAATCATGGAGGAAAGTTATAATTTATCAACAAGAAAAGTAATGTGTTATGAGTGCTAATATGTATTCCAAAAGGATTTATTTCATCTAAAGATAATTCTAGATTAAATTTTCTCAGATCATTTCAAAATTTAGGACACTCATAATCAATTTTCTTCCATTAAAGAGAATCTGTTTGATGTTGTAGATTCCCATATTTAATTCTTGTATTTTCATTCTATATCAATTTTCTTATGATTTCTTGACATCCATATAGTCTATTAAACCATGGAATGATATTAAAGTACCATATATTTTTAAATACTAGATTCATTTTTCTTCTATCAATCTACAACACACTTAGGGAATTTTATGAGTGATTCATGGTCCTTGCGAAACAATATGAAATCATTTGTAAAAGCATGTGTTTTTTAGAGATCATTACCATTGAACAAAGAATCAATTTTTCATTGTATGTTTGACATGGTAGTCCGTTTTCTTATGGTAGAATATCATTATGGAGACCAAATAGTTCTGTAAAGCTAGTGTCACTCCATTTGCCGCCAGATTTCAAATTATTTAACTTTAATATTGCTAACAATGTTGTGTATTAATAAAACTAGTATAAATGATTTATTATCATAGTTATTTAACTTCTCAAAAAAATTACTAAAATCACGAGGGTCATATTTATTTTTCATTGTCATTTCTTCCATGTGATCTTTATTATCATTTACACTAGTATTCATGTAAAATGATCCATAAATCGCAGTATCATCCCAATCGGTGTGAACATTCTATTTTTCCCTATGTTTATTCAAACACTTATAGATTTTACATATTCCATGAATAATAAATTGTTTTTTCAAATCTTGTAGACTAATTTTTCAGTAATAACAATAATGTAAACAAAGAAAAAGGATTTGAGAAGGTTCGTATGCATGCTCTATTACAAACTTGATGAAATCTTTAACTCCATATTTATACTCTTTCATCATGCAATTAACATGCATCCATTTTTGATTCATATCCATCCTATTAGGTTCATAAAATATTAATTTTTTCCAATAAATAAAGAAATACACCTAAAATATTAATTTTCAAAAGTGAAAGTTATAGATAATTATAATAAGGGAAACCCAACATTTGATTGTTTCAAATAATTTCAGTATGCTTTAAAGAAAATGATTAATTGAATTTAAGAAAATAATTACTCCAATATGGTAGTTGGTATCCTATGAATTCATTAAAAAGTAAAAATTATATACAACTTTCAACCTCATCTGCTCATCTCCCAAACATTTATTATTTAATTTTTTTACACACATCCTCTATTTTTTGTGAAAATGAACATATGTTACTTGAAATACTCTAAGCAGTTGTCATCCATGGGATGAATAATGAAAATAATTGTACAAAAAAATAAAATATATGGGGGATTATTCCCAGGAAACAAAATTCAATAATAACTTTTCAGGAGATGAAACTGATGAGGATGACAGTTGTACTGCATCTAGTCCTCTAAAAGGGGTAATTCCTCCCATTTGTGAGAATTACTCCATTGGCACTTGTTATTAACTCATGACCAATTGAAGGTGAGATTTGGGGGCATAAAAGTTATGGTATATGGTTCAAGGGACTCAGTGGGGACATGTTATGATATATGAATATTTAGGGTATCTATGAATTCTATATTTATAGGATAAATCCCACTTTTAATAATTTCAATCCTATAACTAAGACTAGTCCTACATCTATTATAAATGTATTATATGAAAAACAATGTAATGTAAGAGGAATTTTTAATTGACATCACACTAAATAATTTACAAAAGAAACATCATTTTACCTTATATATTGGTTGATCATCTCACATGACAAGTAAATTAATGTAATTAATGATTTTTACAAGTTCAAAGGGAACTTACTATTTTAGAAATGGTGGATCTCTTAAGACAAATTTTTTGTATTTAAAAGATGTTGTAAATAAAAGGCAATGTTAAGGAATGACCTATTTTTAGATGTATTAAAGTAAAACATAAATAGTGTTTAATAGATGTGTGATGAAGGAAATGAATTGATTTTTAAGAAGTATTAATGAGTGGGTTATCATTTCAAAGATGGTTACAAAGGTATAGAAAACTAGTCGAATCATATTCTAATTTGGGGTTAGAAAAACTTTATGTTAGTTGTATTTGAAAAAGGAAATAGATTTGTGGCAGTGAAAATTTGATCATATTAGATAATGAGATATTTAAATACTAACTTAAAAAGAGTGGGTTGATATGTTTTTATGATTACAATATAAAATTGTTAGATATTTTTTACTAATTACAATGGTGGGGTTGTTAATAATTAAAAAAATAAATTAGATATTTAAATGAAACAACCCTTGGACTTCCCCTAGTGAGACTTCCCCTTGGAAATGCTCTATTTTGTGGTTATGGTCATTTGATTCGACTAGAAATATTAAAATGTGAGTTCACTCTCAAATTAATCACAAGTTTTAATTAGAATATCAGGATGGGATATTTTAATGATTTATGGAATATGGGGCTTCCCTAAAGTTCCCTTTACATTCTATATTTTCATTTCATTTAGATTTGACCATCATCTCACTTAATTCTTAGCTAGGACATTCAAGAATAAAGGAAGAACATTTCACCTTAATGGAAGGTGGAATTTTGAGGGTGTCAAAGATACTATTAATTTTATCCACCCAATCCTCTATCTATTTAGGATAATATTCCCTTGAAAAGATGGTGGATTATACTGAAGAAACTCTTGATCAGGATCCTTATCTATATCAAATGTTCTATTAAATCAAAAAAATGGTTATAAAAATTCATGTCACTCTATAAATATAGTGAATGTGAACTTTACATGGACCAAATCAAATGGAACGATAAAATAATCTACAATTAAAATATTGTTTCCAACCTCACATTGAAACACATGAGAGGAGTCTAAAAGTTTTGGATAGACACTCCTTTACACCTATTACTCAAGCTCAGAAAACTCTATCTCCTTTTAACTAAACATACCCAATAAACATTGTTGACCATAGGGATATGAAAACAATAAAGAAAGAATGATGATAAAAAATGAAAATAGATATCTCCAAATAAGAAATCAATGAGTGAGGAAGAGGAGTAGAAAATAAGATACCTTGGATTGAAGCTTTGAATCATCTGAGATAAAGTAGAGATATTGAAAACTCTAAAAATGTTTGAGCCTTGGATTCGTTTGACCCTTGAATCTTTAGAATCTTGGATTTGATACTTGGAATTGTTTGATCCTTGATTTGAGCCTTGATTCAAGCTTCGATTCACTAAGGAGAAGAATCGACATCTGGTGGCTTCTATGGAAGCTTCAGATATCGTGACGAGTTTGCAACTGGTTAGGGTTATTTAAATAGATCATGACACTTTTATGAATGCTTCCAAAAAAGAACTCATAAAGATCACTTTTATCAGTGCTAAATTAATTAGTGCTAATAAAATTTATCCTTATTTGTTCTTTTTTACCACTGATAAATATTTCCTTTACCGACGCTTATTACTCAACTGCTGATAAACGATTTATAATTGTAATTATAAATAAAAAATTTGTAAATATATTTATATAATTATATATATTTGTTTAATAAATATATATTAATATAAATATAATCAATATATTCTTTATTTAAATATATTTGTTATAATATTATAATTATTTAAATATATTATTGTTCATTTTTAAGTATATAAATGCATATTAAAAAAGCAATATTTATATCATTTTATATATTTATATATTTATATATATATAATAAATATATATAAATATAAATATAGTAAATATATTCATTATTTAAGTAAATATTTTATAAATTTATAATTATTTATATATGTATATATAATTACTTATATATAATTATATAAATACTTTTTAAAAAAAATAATATTTATTTATTTATAATTATAAATATATAAATGTATAAATACAGTAATTATATATTTATAAATATTTTTTTAAAATATATTTTTAACATTATTAATAAATACTTAATCTTAAGTGCATTCATGTTAAAAATGAGTGAAATTGAATAATTAAAAATGAGTACACTTTAACAATACTAAAAAAATGGATAAGTTTTATTAATTAAATAAAAAATATTAAAAATATATGGATATATATATTGAAATAAATATGCATCCATATTAAAAATATTAAAACATAGTAAACAAATATATATATAATAAATAGTATAAATTGATTAAATTCCCAAACAAATAAAAAAAATAAAAAATAAGACATAATAAAAATGATTTAATACCTAGCTGTAATAAAATTAAAAATAAATAAATGAAATTTACCATGATTAAATACATGATATAGTAAATGTATCATGTTATAATGGAATTCTAAAATGAATACTAAAATTTGAAAAGATTACACAAATATTACGTGTATGTGTTTCTATATAAGATTTCATTAATTACATAAATATTTGTATGTGTGTGTCATATAAAAAATGAGTTAATTATGTATATTTGAAATCAATATAACACACATCTGATCTAATTTAAATTGAAAAATCAAACGACATTCAATTATGTCCCTTACTTGAAGCAATTATTCAGTATTTTTAATTCATATTAGTTTTTAGTTATAAACCATTATTTACTAAATATATTACTATTTAATGTAAATAATAAATATTTTGTATTATATAAATCATATTTATATACATTTATATATATATATAACATATACTATTTATTGACATTATCAAAAAATATTTAATTAATAAAATGTTTAATATTTTTCTCAATTTACTTGTTTTTATTTTTTATTTTTTTATTTTTTATTTTACATGTATAATTATATTTAATATAAACTATTTATTATTATTTATAATTTATATATAGTTATTCAATTTATTCATTTTTATCAATAATTATTTAATTAATAAATTTTTATTATTTTTTAGTAAACTCATTTTAATTTTAATTTCATTTGTGGACCTTTATCAACACTAAAAAAATTACTGATAAAGGATCCCATTATGGATTCTAAAACAATCATTCATAAAAGGTACCCTTTATCATTGCTAAAATTAAAAGCACTAATAAAGGGTTCCCTTTATCAGCACTATAATTAAAGCACTGATAAAGGGTACTCTTTTCCAACTTTAAAAAAAGTGTTGAAAAATGGTACCTTTAATTAGTGCTATAAAAAAGTGTTGACAAAAGGTACAATTTATAAGAACTTGTTTCACCATTGATAAAGGGAACCTTTATCAGCTATTTTTTATAGCGTTGATAATGGTCAGTGTTGTTAAAGTTCTGTTATGTAGTAGTGTTAGATAAAGAAAAATAGGCATGTAATGTTTTTTAAAATTATAAGGAAATTCATGGAATCTAATGTCTAAATAAAGATATATTCAAATGGTTGGACTCAAGTTAAAATGTGGCTAGCTAATAAAATTCATCATTTAAGTCAAAAACATATTATGAAATCCAAATCTTTGAAGGAGAAAAATCACAAGTTCTAGATCAGACACCATAACTCAAGTCTATCAATAAAAATATAAATTTGATAATATGTTATAATGGTTTAAAAACCTCTTAGTTTGGTAAAGATATTAAATTTGGATATTATTAGGGAACCTGAGTTTAATAATCAATCAAAATTACTTAAATGAAAAGATAGTAAATTTGGAAACAAAATCTACTTAAGAAATTATTTAAATACTCTAAATCCAAAAATACCAATAAGGTTTAACTTCCAAAATTATTTTATTTATACTTTATAATCTTAAAAACAAAAAAAAATTAAAAATCTGAAAAGAAAATCTGAAAATTTTGGGGAAAACATGCAAAAGAAAAAAAGAAAACTCCCAAAATTTCTAAAAGTAGATTGGAATCTACTACACATTTAATATCTAATTACTCTATCATTTTAGAGTACGAGATTTCAAAATAAAAGGGAAGTAAAAATAAATATAAGGAAATATACATCCCGAGTTTATTTAAAGTGGAATATGGGAGTTAAGATCAGAGATGCTACCACTTCAGACCTGGAAAAAAAGTAAAAATATAACAAATTTAATGAAAGAAAAAGAAATATAATCATAAAGAATAAAAGTATAGAACATGGTTTATCCCCCAAGTGGGTGACATGATTTTATTGCACCTATTCAGGGAGTTGAAACATTTTATCCCCAATATGATGGTGTATGGGGTTTCTCTCTCATGAACCACTAAACAATTTTACTTAAAATATGTTTCCCTTAATAATGATTTTATAAGAATCTATGGATAGAATTTGGTAGGTCTATCCCCTTAGAAATGTGGTACAACTTGCAAAGTGGGAGATGGAGAAATAATGGGTCCTCTTAATTTAATGCCACTACTTGTGTGGCCCCTTCAACATCCATATTTCACTCTATATATGTTGTGAAAAAAATTTCAAAAAAATGGAAATCCAATGAAAATTTAAATTTAAATAGAATTAAAAAATGTTGAATCAATAAAAATGTTCCCCTTTATGTAGGTCAACTTGAAACTTTACCTCTTTAAGAAAGGCCACTGGTAACTCAGACTTAGTAGATGTATCACATTCTTCATAATCATTCTTAAATTTAATCCAATTGTTTATAAAATAAGAAACTTTCAATGCAATGGGAGGTAATGATCGATTAATTTTCAATTTAATAAAAAATAAATGTGTTAAAATAAATATTATCACCCTTATTAATCTTAACTTCGATTTCTTTTTCTTTACTAAATTCCCCTTAGAGTATATTTTTTGTGTATTTTATATGGTGGTCAATCTAATCCAACTTTTATTCAAATTTCACCACATAGGTGGTATCTTCTTCGAAATAAAGATGGAGATAGAGTGTTGTTGATTTTTTATTTTCAATTTTTGGAAAGTAAAATACATTTTTAGGTTCTACAAAATTATCCCAATATTTATCTGATTCATCTTTATCTTCCATATCGGAATCAGTTGTAAAATCATCTTCTTTAAAAATCTCAAGTAATGGTATGGATAGGTTTGATACAAGTAACACCATAATTTTTTCCTCACATGGTTTCTCAATTGAAAATTATAGAAAAACAATCATCGAATCATCATTTTCTTTAGCCTCTTTTTGAGCTACCAATTTCTCCAGTAAAATTGAAATTAGAGTATTCATTATAAAAATCCATATTTTTGTAAGAAAATAAATATGAGAAATTATGATCTTTTTTTTGTGAAATTTTTGAAATTTTTAGTCTCCTATAAAAACAATGTGTGAAATATTTTGGAATCCCTTAAAATGGATCCCAAATGATAAGAGTAATTTTTCATGAATCCATAAACAATAATTTTTTTTACCTAATAATATAATATAATGTGCATCATAGGGTATATCTCTCAAAAAGGCCACTCATGCACACACCATTCTCATATTAGCACTATTTAAAAATAGATTATACTATTATAATATAATAAAAATATAATGGGGAGTTTATAACACATATGATATATATATATATATAACTAAATTCATGAAAAATATAAATAATAAAACAAAATAAAACTATATTACTTAATAATGAACTTTTATTAGGAGGATTTCATGGTAAAACAATCATTATTCATTAAAAATATAATAACAATATCCCATTCAATATACAGATCAACCCAATCACTCTAAAACCTCATGTTTTAATTGGGATTATCCTACACCAACCCAATATTTATCATATAATCCTCCTCCACATTAATTCCTTAGTCAAAATCCATAATTTTAATGGCCTAAATATATAATATAAACAATATATATGATCAAGGAGGAAGAATAACAATATCAATCAAAATAATAATAATGATCTCTCTAATCGATTTAACCACTACTAAAATTATTTAAATAAAATAAAAATATAAAATTCAAGCATAATAATGAAAATAAACATTTATACCTCTCTTAAAAAAATGTCAAATTTAGTTCTACATTTTCATGGAGATGAGATTCATGGAGGGAGAAAAATAAAAGAATAAGATAAGAGAGAATAATAATATAAGAAGAAAATAAAATTGAGAACTAATATATATATATATATATATATAATATTAAAAAAATAAAAAACTCATCTTTAACTATGAAAATGATAACTAAATGGAAAATATTTTGAAAGGAGTTGGAGAAACATTTTTATAGTCAATAGGGGTGAATAATTTTGGGTTTAAATTTATCCTTCAAAAGATCACATGTGGTGGGTATAGTATATGAATGAATTTAAAACTATAAAATTATATAAATTTATTTGTATCCTTATTTTATATCAATTAACAGAATTTGAGATCAATTTTAAATATTTAACCTAATTTATGACCAACTCATTATGAAAAACATTTCTAGAAAAACACACTATTCGAATTCTCATGCATCGATTTAATACGCATTTATATCCATGAAGGAGGATAAATCACATGAAAACATAATTGAAGAAAATCATCCCCAACCTATTATACATCTTTATTTTAGTTTCACCATTTTTTTTTTCTATTAAGGATATATATTATCCCATCTTTGAAATTCTCTAGAACTATGCACAAATTTTAAGGTGTGAATTATGAGCTTCTTTTGGGTCTCTAATGTTTAGATTAAGTACTTGTTCCTCTTAAATGGAATTTATACCAAACAATATAGAATCCATATAAAGTAATATTCCAATATAGATTAGAGTAGAAAATGTTTTTTCTAAAATATGAAAGTAAATGAAAACGGATAAAAAACCAAAATTAGGCCATTTTCATAATTAATCTCAAATTATTCTAAAAACCTGAAAATGTGAAAATTTACCTTAAATAACAAATTTAATGGGATTAAAAACATTGAATTTAAGAATAAAATATTCGAAACCATCTCTTGACTTAGGTATGGATCCTTTAAATTTTGGTCTAATTCTCTTTTATGGACCTAATGTGGATGTCTTATGAGTTAGTGAAGGTTTTGTGGGTGTTGGTATATTTTTCAAAGTTATGAACCAAAATTTCTAGAGGTATTTGACCTATCATATGTTTAGAGTAAAGTATGTGATGTAGGCCGCATAATTAGATTTAATTGTACGAGTCTAGATAGTGGGATGGAGTACAGTGCAGGGTTTTCCCAGACCATGTGCTCTGGGATGTACAGCCATGAAAAACACTACAAACAATTTCCAGAGGCATTTCACACAGTTTCTGCATGGATACATAACTATGTGGACTAAATATGTAGTACACCCCTCTTTACAGATTCCCATGCATAGTTTGTGCATGGTTTGGCCAAACCGTGAGGAGGAAAATTTTGGGGGGATATATGATTTTCACCTAAAAATTATAATTAAAAAAGCCTCATTTACTTTCTATTTATAGTGGACAGAATACCCTCCCCACTCTCTTTCTGGATACTTTTTCAAGCCTAAGTGGATTTTGTGAAAAAGTTTCTATCCTGAGTCTAATTCGATCACCATTCATCTTAATAGATCTATGTTGGTAAGATCTCAATAACTTTTTAATATTTCATCATTATTTTTCCTATCAACGATGTTATTTAGATGTTGGATCATATTTCCTATTTTTAATTTATAGGACCATTCATAATATCTACTCCAATCCAAGATGAATTAGAGGCTGATACTGGATGATGAGAGTTGTATGAGTATGAGGTAGGTGGTCTATAACTCAATCCACATCATTCATCATTTTATTAATTATCGTGTGGGCACACCGATTTCATCGGGCATCATCTGTTAAATTAATATTCCTTTATTCTAGTCACTAGAACCATGTTTTAAGACCCATGTCATATATGTAATTCAATGTTGGTGGTTACACCCACAACTCCAACCACCCCAAATAGGGTGTTATTAATAATTTGGTTTTTATAGCTTTGACTTGTCTATCAGCACCATCGTTCTGGTGTACCTTAGCTTGACATTATTAAAGTTAATACTTCCATGTTAAATGATGATTGTGTTCTAAATATATCATGGTAATTACCATGTATACTAATCACTTTACCTACCTAAGGTAAGTGCTCCAATTTATTAATAAATGTTAAATTTTAACTTATCAAGTATATGGAATAAATATTACTTGGCCTAGTTTATATTAAATCAATGGCATGAAATTTATCATCCTTATACCATCCTTATCATGTTATAAAGGGTAAAGGAGAGAAACATTTGATTAAATATGAGATGAATTTAATAGTTTCATGCCCCTTAACCTTGTCACACTAATCAAAGGAAAGGCTTGAACCGCTTGACTTTTTAAATTGTATGACTGAAACATGGCTTAATAAATTAAATGAATTAAATTTAAGGTTACTAATTATGAATATTTAACTTGAAGTTATTATAGAAGTAGTCAAAATTAAGTTATCTTTTGGATTCCCAAGGGAGTACCTTGTGCACTCATGGATGCCATTCTGATTCAAGGGTTTTGGTTGCCTTTGTTGAGACCACCTTGGTTCCTAATCCAAATCTATCAGTGGATTCCTATCATGACACCGTAATATCCCTCCTTTACTATTATATGATTCCTTAGATATACTCCTTGGATCCATCATGTATTTTATGAACATGAGTTTCCTCGGTTATATCCTTGGGCATATCCATAGATTATCTCATTTTACCATGTATGTATTCCTTGGACTCAGTTAGATTATCACTATCCTGGAATTCCTTAGATAATGATCCTTGGATTAAACTCTTACCACTTATCCAGGCTATAGTTACTACTGTGTTGGAAACCCTTGAGATCTAGTTTACCTTGTTTATTACCTTAGAACCTCTTTATTATTATTAATAATATAGGTTTCCTTGTTACATCTTAGAACCTTTACTATTACTATCATGAGGTTATGTTAGTTCTAGATATTCCTCACATGACTTAAATATATAAACTAGAAATTAATTAATAAATGGATGGGTTACATGTTGAGACACCATCTGAGGGATAAAGTATGTACTTGGGTATTTACATTATTATACTTCTTTACTTTTATATATGCATGCTTGTACACTATTTTAGTATATATTATACAAACTGGATGTTATAGACACCATTGGTGGTGGACTACTGATATTTATCTCACATCTATTTCTTCTTCCATTGGTACCTAGGTATACTATATGTATGCAGGTGTTAATAAAGGAGTAGTGTATCACTTCAGACACTTGATTACTAGATTTCTTGTATCGTAGGTTACTTGGGACAATTTTAAAATACATTTTTTCTAATTTTGAATAGAATTCTTATCTACCACATTTTATCCATGTTTTACAGCATTATAGATACATGAAATATTCTATCATTAGCTTTTGATTGTTGGTTATTATTATAAGTTTCTCCTACTTATTATTATTTAGTCTACTTCTGTTGAGCTTTCAGTTTACTTATAATACTTACACTATATACCTATGTTTCTTATTGATCTATTATGACACACTTTGTTAATGAGGGAATAGTCTCCCCATGGACACACCTCAAGACCTTTCTTCTAGTAAATAGAGTATAGCATTTGGGGAGATGCGCTTGAGGTTATGTGTCCAACCAATATCAGGGAATCTCTAAGTGGAATCTGGGGTCAAGACATCCCAAAGTGGTATAAAAGGTTTTCTTTCTTACTTTACTATTTGGAGACAATATTTCAAAGATTAGGAATGCTTGGAACTTGGTTATAAGTCATGATTTGGTGTTTTGAACCCATGTTTAGGGAAAATGCTGAGTTTCCTTAATTACAATTCTTTTTATACTATTTCCTATTATTTTTTATATCATTTCACCATTGGGTAATGCACATGTTGTGTGTGGTTATTATTATTATTCTAATAGAGGGTCTTATTTCATCCTTGGCCTAATGATATGAGGGAAACTATCATTATTACATGAATTATCATAGGCACCTAGAATTTGCATGTCATCCATATTTTCATGCCATATAGGTTTATTTTTCTCTTTACATTCCATGATATGAATGTGATTGTTGAGTGGTGTTGTGGTAGTAATATTGTTCCTATTCTTTTCCTTGGATATGACTGAGTGATTGTTGGTTTCAATTCATGAGGTGTTATGGACCCTTGTGATTTGGAATTGGTAACTTACCAATCCATTAGATTAAAATAAAATGGGTGTCATTTTCCAGGATAATGTGTATGTTCTTTGACTCACTGAAAATGGTGATCCATTTTAAATGAACTTTAGTATAATTTAAAATCAAATTCAAACATTAAAAGTGATAAAAATGTCTTCTAAAATTAAATGGTTTCATGTCCTTATCCCTTCATGTCATGTTTATGAAAGTTAAATGAGTGAACCTATAAATTAAATATGAAATGAATTAAATGGTTTCCGATAAATGATGAGGCATGGTGTTATTCACCCTTCATCTGATGGAACCCCTGAACTAATACTTGATTAGTTACCAATACCTAACCTTTTAAGAGGGTATTTGGGTTATTATACCAAGGGTGGTTGTTCCCTTCCTTTCATTCGTATTTAGTTAGTGTTTCTAGCTATATTCTTTAAGCTTATTTTGAGTCACATGTTGGAATTTGTAGATCAATTCTTCCACGATGTCCCCATGTCATGAAACAGGAGGGTGGAAACAACCATGATCTAGACATGGTGGGCCTGAGCTTCCAATATTACCTATAGAAGTGCCACATGAGGCACCACCTACTTTACCTGATCTGTTAACTGGCACTCATATCCATGATAGTTTCTTATGTCTGATGTAGTCCATGCATGGTACTCCAGGACTTGCGCCAAAGATGGTTGATCTGACTCGTGAGTTCCAATAACAGTATCCACCTAACTTCTCGGGGGACGATGGTCCACAAACTAGTGAGTCTGGGATAGAGGCCACATTTTATATCTTTGATCATCTAGATAAGCCTTTGTTTGAGAGGTTCAATATTTATGAGTACATGCTATGTGATTAGGATAAGCACTAGTGGAATATAGTTACCCAGGCTGGTCATCATCAGGGCATGGTATGGGCTGATTTCTATACTTCTTTCTATTATCATTTCATTACTATGATGCTAATAACTGATAGATTCATAGAGATCATGTATCTTGAGTATGTTTCTATGTCAGTTATGGTGTATTCATCAATTTTCACTGAGTTACAGTGCTTTGAACTGCTTCTACCTGGTGATGAGCATTTGCGTGGTAGACGCTTTGAGGATGGGATTGTGTATGCCATCCAGACTCGGGTGAATATATTTCACCTACCTACCTTCTATGAAATAGTTAATTAGTATCTTATCCCTAAGCACAACCTGATAAATAGTGATAGTACTGGGCATTGGGGACCATCACCGTGGTAGGACAACAGTTCTTCTGGTCGAAAAAAGTGATCTCTCAAGGTTTCTAGTTAGGGTAGTGGCATCTAGAGTACCCATACTGGTATCTCAATGGTAGGTAATCATTTTGGATGACATGGGAACCTAAAGACTTAGTATGATAGAGACCCTATGGAGTGTCGGGATTGTGGTTGTCTGGGGAACATTTGAATATTTTGTTAGACCTTTCCATCAGATTATAGTGGAAGAGGTATAGCAGCAGTTCCAAATTCAAGGGTGGGTTCTTTTACGCTGCATCAGGAGGGTATTTGGACTAGAATCAGAAGGACTAGCTGAGGAGGAGGTCATGGACATGGTATCCAGAATCCAGATTACCAGCTGTGCCTGTAGAATAGTTTTGATCGGGGTAGCCCATTTGTTGAATAGAGTTGTGAATCAGTTTAGTTTCATGATTTTTATATGATACCCAAGGATCCGGTTTCAGGACCATCTATAGTATTATATACTATTCTAGTAGCCTCCACTACAGTATCTACTTTATTTGATATAGGTACTTCACACTCTTTCAACTCTTTATCTTTTTTTGAAATCATTTGATTGTAAATACAGTATTACTATGGTGTAATGACCCTTGATACACAGTTGGGGGTATGTTCATATGTAATATGCTAATTTAAGGACTTTCCTCTTAAGGTAGTCAGTTACCCTTTCTTGTGGTACCTCATTATTCTCAAAATGACTAGATTTTACGTCATTCTCGGGATAGATTGCTTGCTCTCGTATCACACCTTTGTAGAATGCTATCATTTTAGGGTATTTTTTTCATCATCAGAGGGTAGTAGTTATCTACACAATCCTGAGTGAGGTTTCTAGAATAGTAGAGCTGGACCAAAGCATCATGGGCTAGGTGGAGTACCTTCAAATATTTTCAATATCTTCATGGATGATCATAGTTTGTCTCAAGAAGAATTCCCTCCAGTAACTGATCATTTCAAGGATGTATTTCATGAAGAATTATATGGCTTTCCTTTCTAAGATATAGGTTGAGTTTACAATTGGGATCATTCTAGGAACATATATAGTGTTCATTCCTCCAAACAAGATATCACCTACTGAGCTCATGGAACTCAAGCAGTAGTTAGAGTATTTGTAATCCAAGGGTTTAATATGGCCTAGAACTTCTTCTTAGGTTTTACTAGTGCTTTTCTCCAAGAAGTAAGATGGGACCCTTTGTCTATGAGTGGATTTCAGATGGTTTAACTAGCTTACGATCAAGAACCGATATCCACTGCCTCGAATAGATGATATCTTTTAATAGATCCAAGGATCTAGGGTGTTTTAAAATATCAACCTAAGATTGGGAAATCATTAAGTGTGTCAGGAAATTATCTATACCTCATATAGATTTATATATCATGTATGGTATGTATGAGTACCTTGTAATTTCATTTAGTCTTTTGAATGTGTCAACTTTTTTCGGGGCTCTCATGAATAGGGTGTTCTGCCCTTATCTGGATTCCTTTACCGTAGTATTTTTGAATGACATATTGGTGTATTCTCACACTCAAAGAGACTGTGATAATCCCATTGAGCTCATTTTGAGTACATTAAGAGAGAAGCAGTTTTATGCCAAGATTTATAAGTGCCACTTATGGATCAAAAAACCTCACTTCTTAGGTCGTATTATCTCATAATTAGAAGTCGATATTAAACTAGAGAAGGTTAGTGTTCTGGTTTCCATGGAGAAACCCCAGAACATGTGTGATATATGGAGTTTCTTGTGGATGGAGGGACATTATATGAATTTTATAAAGGACTTATCACACCTTTATTTACCTCTTACTAGTCTTACAAATAAGGGTTTCAAGATCTAATATTTAGAAGAGTGAGAGAAATACTTTCCAAAGATGAAATAAAGGCTTGTCTCGGCACCTATTCTAATTCTTCCTGATCATGGAAGAGGTTATACAGTGTTATGTGATGTATTTGACATTGGCCTGGGAGTAGTGATGCTGCATGAGGATAGAGTTATTGTTTATGGATCTCAGTAGTTAAGGCCTAGTGAGAGAATCTACCTGATTCCTGACCTTGAGCTAGTAGTAATTTTTTATGCCCAATGTTTCCAGATACATTATCATTTTGGTGAGCACTTTTTGGTGTATACATACCACAAGAGCCTTATATATATCTTTATACAGTGTTACATGAATCTCATATAGTGAATATGGGTTGAATATCTTTAGTACTTTGATTTTGAGCTTGCTTATATGCCTGGAAAGGAAATTTTCGTAGTTGATGCACAGAGTCAGAAAACTCAAGAACAAGACGTATGGGAATCCAGTGATGAATTCAAATTGATGGCCCTATTTTCTGAGCCACATCTAGAGTTTTAGGATATTAATGAGTATTATTTCCTCTCATCCTTGACAGTTACCTCTTCTCACCTTGAGAAGGTGAAGAGTGTTCCATTTTTATATCATGAGGTATTGTTTCTCCTTGAGAGTATTTCAAGAGATGACCCGCCTCCAGATTGGTTTGTGGAAAGGGATAGAATCCTACGTACACATGAACATGTTTGGGTTCCTATAGATATGATATAGGATTTTATGTGAGATTACTATGCCTCTCAGTGGGTAGTTCATCTAGCTATCACCAAGATGTATCAAGACATGTGATTCCATTATTGGTGACCTGGGATGAAATGTCAGATAGTAGGTTTCATCACTAGGTGTTCCACCTATCAACAGGTAATGGTTGAGCACCAAATACCTATAGTCTTGTTACATCCACTTCCAAAATTGGAAAGTAATTGGGAAGATATTTCCATGGAATTTATAGTTGTTTAACCAAGGTTTTCTTGTGTTAGTGATGATTTATGGGTAGTTATTGACTAACTAACGAAAGTATATCACTTCCATCCTATCTGGAAGACTTACTCAGTTGATGAGTAGGGAATATTGTTTTTTTGTGAGATCATTCGACTACATGGGTTACCTCTTACTATCATTTTAGATAAGGATACTCCTTTATTTAATGGTTATAGTAGGGGTTGTAGAAGGCTATGGGTACAGAGGCTCTTCTAAGCATATGTTTTCACCGTTAGACTAATGGATAGTTGAAACAGATTACAAAAGTTCTAAATGACATGTTTTGGGCATTCTTCCTTGACTTTAGTGGTTCTTAGGAAAATCACATCCCAATCATCGATTTCTCCTATAATAATAGCTTTCGTAAAATGATTCATATGGATCCTTTTTAGGCCTCGTATGGTAGGTCGTGTCATTCGCCCCTATCTCAGATAGAGGTTGGAGAGGCATCCCTACTAGGTCCCCATCTCAGGAAGGATACTTTGGGGTATGTTTAGCTGATTAGGAAGTGTATATATACTACTCAGTTTGGATATAAATCTTATGTCAATCATTGTTGATGACCTCTATAGTTGGTGTTCGTAGATCGTTTTTTCCTTTGGTATCGCCTAGGTTAGGGTATAGATGGATAAAAAGGTATGGGTGGCTGATGCCACACTTTTTAAATCCATTTGAGATTCTAGAGAGAGTTAGGCTGGTAGCCTATCAGTTGCTACTACAACAGAGGTACCGTGACATGCAATATTTCTTTAATATTTCATAGCTTCACAATTATCATGATGACTCCTCTCATACATTTTATCCTAGGGAAGTTGAGCTAAATGTTGATTATTATATTGAGGAGTATCTTTTACACATCTTTGACCATAGCATGATGGATCCCTGATACTGGTCTATCTATCTATTATGGGTGCTATGGTAGCACGGTCATTTACAAAATGATACATGGGAGTGGGATGTCAGAGTACATGCCCAGTGGCCAGAGTTATTCATAGAAAATGGTTCACCACCCTTTGAAGGTGAACTCAGGCATGAGTTCCATTAAGGATAAGTACTGTAAGAACCTAGTTTTTCACTCAGGTATGGATCATTTAAATTTCGGTATAATTATCTTTTATGGACCTAATGTGGATTCCTAATTATTTAGTGAAGGTTTCATGGGTTTCTAGAGAAAGTTCGGAGCTCAAAACCCCAGCAAGTGGAGGTTTTTGGCCTTCCACATGGTTAGAAGAAATTGTGTGAGGAAAGAAACATGGTTAGATTTAACCTTGAAAGGTATTATAGGGGTTGGAGTTGGGAAAACAGTTTTCACAAACGCTGTGATTTGGGATGCATTTCCATGAAAAATATTTTAGAAAAATTTTAGAGGCATTTCACATGGTTGTCATAGGGTTCTCTAACTGTGCGGTCTAAAAATGTGGTATGCCTCTCTATATAGATTCTTGTGCATGGTTTATCCAAACCATATGAATGAAAAATTTTAGGGAAATTATAGTTTTCCATTAAAATTGTAATTAAATCCAACCATCTTTCCCTTTTTATTTCTAGAAGATATAACACCCTCCCCTCTCTCATTTTAAATCTTTTTTCAAGACTAAAGTATCTTTTGATATCATAAATCCATACAGAGTCCAATTTGATCTTCTTTCATCTCATTGGAGTAGCACCAGTAGTATCTTCATTCATTTTTAATATTTTATCATTCTTTTTTCCTATCAATGATGTTATTTTGATGTAGTATCATATGCCATATTTTTAGGGCAGTGGATTGTTCTTCATATCTTCTTAAATAAAGGTTGAATTAGATGATGATACTATATAAGGAGAGTCATATGAGTATGAGGTAGGTGGTATATAACTCACTCTTTATGATTCTCTGTTTTATAAATTTCCATGTGGGCATGCCAATTTCATCAGGCATTGTATTTTATATTTATATTCTTTTATTTTAATCATTAGAACCATGTTTTAAGACCCATTCCATATATTTAATTCAATTTTGTTGGGTATGTCCATTCTAATTCAAGGATTTCACTTTCCTTGGTTGATACCCACCTTGGAACCTGATCCTCATCTATCAAATAATGCTTGGTATGACACAATAGGACCCCTCTTCACTTTTATAGGATGCCTTGGATACACTCCTTGGATACATCATATCTTTTACTAACATGAGGTTCCCAAGTTATAAACTTGGTCTTAGCCATAGATTATATCATTTTACCTTGTATGTATTCCTTGGACTCAATTATATCATTACCATTATGGAATTCCTTGGACTATGCTCCAAGGAATACACTCTTACCCCTTAGAAAGGTTGAAATTACTACTAAGTTGGATACCCTTGAGGTATAGGTGGCCTTGGTTATTACCTTGGAACCTCATTATTATTAATAACAATATAGGTTACCTTGGTACATCTTGGAATTTTACTATTACTATCACGAGGTGATTTTAGTGCTAGATATGTCTCACATGAATTATATATATAAACTATAAATTAATTAATAAATGGACTAGTTACATGTTCAGACATCAACCAAGGGATTAAGTTGGTACCTGGGTATTTACATGTAGTGATTTACTTTTATATATGCATTCTTGTACATTATTTCAATTTATATTACACATACATGATGTCACAAACACCGTTTTGGGTGGCCTACCAAGATTTATCTCACTCCCTATTTGGGCGGCTATTGGTACCCAGGAAGATTATATGTATTCATGTATTGATAAAGGTAATTGTATCACATCAGAAACATTATTACTTGATTTCTTAGGATGGAGATGGTAGAAAATGATCGGGATTGAGCTCAGGATGCTTGGGATATTTTTTGTATTTTTTTTTTTGCAGATTTGGTATAGTATTCTTGTATTCTACTTTCTATCCAAGTTTTCCAAATTTATAGATACATGACATATTCCATCATTAGATTTTGAGTATTGATTATTATTATCAGTTTATCTTGTTTAACATTATTCATTCTTATTCTACTATGCTATCAGTTTTCTTATACTAATTTTACTATTTACATGTGTTCCTTATTGATTTTTTGTTCTACACTCTAGAAATGTGGGCATAGTCTCCCCATGGAGACACCTTAGAGCCTCACTTTTAGTTTCCAACCATTGGTGTCTGGGGAGATGTGCTTGAGGATATATGGCCAACCAAGCACGGGGCACCTCTAACTATCATCCGAGTCCAGGACGTCACATAAAATGTATTAAATTATGATCATAATCAAACCACATTTAATAAAAATAATTCAAGGCATGATACTCATATAATAAAACATTCTATTATAAATTAAAATTGAATCGTCATCATCAAATATGAATTTGAGATAAATCCTTGAGAAAAAGAAGATTAATGGAAGAAACTATTTAGACTAGTATAATAAATTCACAATCATTCTTAAGTAAATAGGTAAAATTTTATTTTATAAGTGAAATACCTTCCTAAGTAACCAAATGTTAAATTTGTTTATCTAAATAATCATGAGAACATAGGATACTCTTGAGGTTTCAAATTCATTATAAGTAATATAACTAGAGTAAATTTAGTCTATACTCATATAAACAATATGATTGGATGAATCATTGACATGAATATAATGAAGCTTTCCTTTAAATCTTATTTGGATATGGAATTCATTCTACATCTATCATTTGAAAAATTCTAACAATGTGAACGAGTTTAACAAAAGTTCACCCTTTTTTCGAAAAGTATTGAGAATAAATGAGAATGACATGTGATGTCTAGGTCTTTGTGTTGTGTTGATGTCACATAAGGGTAACCTTTTTACCTAAAAACAAAATATTGGAGGTATAATTGTTATCCTTGGTCATCTAAGACTAAATAAGGTGTTACGAAGAAAAAATAAATGTAGATATATTATACAAAATTTTATAAAATATTTGAAGGATTTTTATAAACTCATGGAAAGAAACTATGACATATATTAGTGTTATATAAATTAATTATTTTATTTTGAAGGAATATGATACTGAATGTATTTTAAAAAAATATTAGAAATATATGGGAGTCTAAAATCATGACAATTATTGATGAAGATTTTATTTTTCATTCAATTACTGAAGTAATGGTTTTCTAAATCATGGAGTTGGATGTAAATAAATATTTCAATATCGGATGAATCGAAATAAAGGATGTGTATTTTTATCTTATTTATTTTATATGACATTAGAATTTATTTTTTAAAAATAATTATTTATAAATAATTGATATCATACAGATGGTTTATGATTTATTAAACACTATAACATTCTTGAAAAATAGAAAAGAATGAAAGGAGTTTTATTATGGATAAAATAGATTATCCAATATATTTTTTACAATATTAGGAGTTGATATTACACCACTCACTAGTGGAATATTTTACAAAATAAATTATAATTTTCAATAAATTAATCCAAAAAAATATAATTTCATATTTGATATGATTGGTAATAGTTTATTTGTTATATTTTACCACTAAATTACAAAAAAATTTATTTCCAAACAAAAATTAGTTTGTGTGTCTTAGTATTATAGAGAAGAATATAGTTTCTAAAAGGCTAGTGAGAGTATAATTTAGACTTAGAGAAGTTCATTTAGAATAAATAAAATATTATTATAGACTAATTCAAAGTTTATATCACTTAATATCCTAAAATATTTTGTATTATTTCGGTAAAAAAAATGTAAATAGTTACATTTAGTTACCAAAATAAAGTCAATTTCACTTTTATATCCTAAAATAATTTTGGAATTGTTGTGAAAAAATAATTTAATGATTTACATTAGTTACCAGGTGATCTCAATGGAAATGTTCTATGGAAATGTTTCAAGAATAATGATGATGATGATGATGAACTAAAAAAAGAGTTATAAGTAGACAAAAAAAGTTATTAACATTGTAACATTGGATGTTGTATAGTAAAGGAGTTTGAATACTAAGTTCTAGAAGTTTAAAATTATGAATATGATTCCTAATGCACACTATATTCAAAAATACTTATCTATATCGTTTTTAATATCTAAAAATTTTAGCGGGATGGTTTTATCAAAAGTTTATATTAAGATGTGGTCGGAATGTAATGATTTTAAGAAGACCTAAAAAGTGTAGTGAACCTAAGGACTCCTTGGTGGTCTATCATATATGATATGATGAGATAATAACTTACGGGTAGTTTTTTTAAATATTAATAAAGATTTAAATAATATAAAATTCATCATTTTACACAAAATACAACCTCTATTTTATCACATTTTTATGTTGGATGTTTATATTTGGTGAAATGAAATGATAATTGACCTCTTAAAGTATGACTTTGAGTTATATCAAATCGATGTTCATCCTAGAGTATTATAATTTGTGATTAACTTTTAGGGTAATCATGGGTATGATCTCATATAGAGATACAATATATACTTATGAGGAATAAAATGGGTTTTACGCATTGGATAACCTTCCAAGTATATTACATGGAGTGTTATAAAAAAATTTACTATACAAGGGGGTGCATGTCTCATATTGAATCCTTTTACATAAGGTTTAAAAGATACATAGAATAGTAACCTTCATACTTTTATACCTTTATTTTATAATCATTTAGGGTTAGATAGTCAGGGGTGTTTGGGTGTGTTGTAGATCATGTTGTTGGTTGAAGCTTAAGTAAGATGGGATTCTTATTCTCATATAATGATTATTAAATATGGGACCTCAATTGAGATAGTTTTTTGAAGTGTATTTCCATATCTAGATAAGGTTAATTTAATGTTTTTATCTATCTACATTATGTACATGTGATGTAATCATCCTTTTATATGAATGTAATGTGATGTATTCATTGAACTAGTCAGTTTATCTTTGGTGAATCAAGAATGTATGAGTGGTTATATGAGACTGACATACTTTGTATCTTGTGGTCACTTTATATATTAGACAAATATATCATAATATTATGAATAATTTTATATGATGTAGTTGGTTTACATTGGTTTATAGATACATGTGTTTGATAGAGATCATGAAAAACCCCTTTGTATCTTGAGTATCATTAACGCTTTTCTAGAGGACGATCTTTGATTATATTTATGGATTAAGGAATTTATAATTTTTATAAATTCTAAAAAAGGAAAAAGGGTCAAACTTCATTGTTTCAAATTAAGGATTAAGTTTAGAAAACATTAAGAGCTACACCAATTAAAATTTAGAGGATATATGGAATGACTTCAAGATGAATTTTCAAAAATTGTTACATATGATCTTTTATGTGGTGAAAATTTATGATAGATTTGTTCAAAAATATTTTTGTAAGATGTGAAAAAGGATTTTTGGATATGGTTTCATGGGTTGTTATATATGATTTTATATAAGGTAAAAATGCACTAAGTCTACGAGGATTTTATTGAAAGATGGATATTAATGGATATATATACTAATATTCCAACCAAATAATGGTGGATTAGACCACACCATGGTATATCTTTAGCACAACATTAAATAGTTTGAAAAAACATTTTATGGTGTTTGTGTATGTGATTATTGTTTTGAATGATAATTATTGAGTTATCCACCATCTTCCACTCTAGTTTTCATTCTCAATTTGATTATCATATGATGATGATTAGAGGAGTTTTAAAGTCCTAAATTAAAAGTTTAAACATTAAAATATTTATCATAAATGAATATATAAAAGTTTAATGGTTATAACTCATGAATCATTTTTAAAATACTCTATTTAGTGTTTCCAAATGATTAGTATCTAAAGGTTATCCTTTCATTGATATATAAGTTAACTCTTAGTTTTTGATTTTTGTGGAAATTCTCGAGTATGAATATATAAATCCATATCATAATGTAAAGGATTTAACTTTTCCATGCCATTAATTTTCCATTTTTTGACATTGGATGTGTTGATAGGTAGTTTGGATAATGGGTTTTGGCATATGGGAGGACAAAAACATAAATATTGGTCATGTTTGGACTATTTTGGAGGTTGTAACAGTGTTGAATAGTGGATGGTCATTCTAAGTATAAAAAAGTATATGTGGACAATTTTAGTTTTTTTATAAGGAATTTGGTGGTCTGTAGTGTGGTGATGGTAGTTTCAGAGGACAAGTTACTTAGATATTACTATAGGAATAACTATATGAAATGGATAGAGGATGTAATGTTTATTTCGGTGGGTTTGAAAGAAGTAAGTCATTGTGGGGAGTTTTATTCGGTGTGTTTAGGTAGCAAGGGTGGATGAAAATAATGAGGGAGACTCTCCTATGTCATGGTGGTTCTTATAAGGTGTCTTAGATGGGATGATATATACATTTTGGAATCTACTACACTATATAGGTTGTCAAACCCATTTTTAAAAATGGCTAAAATTGACACCGAGAAAGGGGTCATTCCATTTTAAAGACTTGTATTTTTATATCTTTCTTTTTCCAGTACCATAACAACCATTTTTTAATCAACCATGCTACTATAGAGATAATTTAGGTTTTATATATAAATGGAGTTCAACCTCTCCTTTGGTTATACTTTATTTTATTTTCCTTAAACCCTAGAAAACTCCAAACACTTTTTGGATACTATGCAGCCATCCCTTTGTGGATGTAAACATTATGAATTTTGTGATGATTTATTCTTTGATATAAGGTGCCCATATTCTTTTCTTTATTCTAATCTATTACTTTCCTCTTAATCTATTTCTTCTTAGATGATATGGTAAATGGATTCTTCTAGTTTTGGTCAATGATTATTTATGGTTCAATGATAATTTCACCATGGTTAGGCTTGATGGTGGTTTCATTTGAGTTCTCTGGCTATTGATGCTCAATTTCATTCATTCTTATGTGATGGTCTCCAAAGATATGATTAAGTTTGGGGAATTTCTTATTATTTAATTATGTGTGGATTAGGATTAATCATTATTTTATTTTCATTAGTTAGATAAATATAATCAACCTAATTAAGATAATGGGTCAGATAAAATAAATAAAAGGGGTGATTCACATGTTATTTATATAAATTCATTATATTTCTTATTTATTGATGATTTTTATTGATAATTATTGTTTTGATAAAACTTTTTTTGTTTTTGTTATTTCACAAACCAACCTAGGACACACATGACCTAGTACCCGAGCTAGCCCATAATAAGGTATTAAGGGTTTTCTCAATCATAGTGGGCTGGAAACTAGTTCCCAATCATAAAAAAAACATATATAGGGAATGGTATTTCCAAAATAAATCAACTTTAAAAAAAAGGGAACCAACTGGGAACCCGACATGACCTCTCAATTATGATTCATTCTCTTAAATAAATGAAATTATAATTATAATTATCAACACAATATAATAATAAATGAAATCACAAAAGGATTCCATAACAATTAATATAATAAAATGGTTATCAAAGCATATCCAAGAATGAGTCAACACACATATATAAAAGGGAATGGGATGCGAAAAAACAGTGATATAAGTGATAAGTTATAAAAGAATCCAAAGACCTAAAATAGATAAAAATTATACTACCCATATATATATGACATGATGGCTCACTCCCACTATGTCACCACCTCCAACCCAAAGTTAGAAAGTGTGAATAACCAACACCTCTAAGGGGTGAAATTCAGTTAAATATATTATTCAAAAAAAGTTCCACATGCACCTAAAGGATGTATGTTGTGTGTGATCATAACTAACCTAGTAGGATCCCACCCAGTTTTCCATGAGAAACTTTTGTTAGAGAAATAAAATCAAGCACGTTTGAAAATAAACCATATAAAAAATCATTATTTAAAGTTTTAAAATGGAAAGTAACACATAATAAGATTTAAAACATTTTAAACATGGAATATATTCCACGAAAATATACATTTCCAAACAAACACCACGGAAGAATCCATAAGTTCTCGGAGGTCAAGGTACCCTAAAATAATTCTATTCTCTTATTGTTAATACCAATCATATCTAACCATGCATGATCTACTAGGGAGAGTATAATCACATGTCTAGTAGTGTGGTGACACCCAATTGATAGAACCAAAACTATTCAATCCAATTTATGGGGATTTTTATTTAGTAAATAGTTTAATTCAATGTTAGGGATATGATATCATATGCCTAGTGTTACTTGTATTAGGTTCCCACCTAAGCACCTGAGATTCCCATGTTTCATAGACCTTTTAAAAATTTATAATTTCACAATTAAAACTATTTTCTTTAATTATGAATTTCATAAAATAAATAATGGGCAGCTTCCATTTCCATATATAAAACATACTTTTCAAAACACCCTAATTAACAACATCATAAGAGAAAATATTTATGGAGTTATATTATATAAATTAATCCTTGATGGTAGTATGAAATTAATTTTAACTGTTGAAAACATATTTTATAAATCCAAAAATTGATAGTTCTTCACACAAAAATAAACCATGGAACCACCTTCTTTAATATGATGAAACCATTTTCCAATGGTGATAATCCACTATAAAAAGTTAAAGAAAACCCCTAAAATCAAATACATACATGATTAGGGTTAACCAACACAAACCCTAAGACATCATGTCTATAGGTAAAATAAACTCAAGGAAGAGAAAAGAATAAGACCAAGGAGTGAGTGGGGGGGTTACAAAATTGATATTCTAGGTCAAAAATCACAAGGAATAAAAATAGAATTAAAGGAAGAAAAAAAAGAAGGTGGATAGACCAAGAGATCTCGAGTGAGGATTCTCCTCCATGATATGGATAGGAAAAAATAACAAAATACCATTTTACATTTCACTAAAATTTAATTAATATTTTAAAAAATAGGTTAGAACAGATAAATACATGAAATCCATTGTCATTGTGTGGAACTCATCCCAAGAGCTAAGGTATCCACTAAGGGTGCATCAAATTGTGATCCACATCTCCAAGGTACAGTAAACATATCCAAAAATTTCCCATTATGTGACACCCACATATAAAAACATCTCATCATAGCATGATGCATAGATTTTGTAGTGTGGTAATTCCAGACTAAGATGTTATATAGAGAAAACCACTATTGCAGCATGAATTGTTATTTCATGACATGAACCCCTTACTTCTAGTTTTTTATCTCTAAATCCTTACATATGTGCATAACATGCATAAGGATTTATTTTTACATTATATATATACACTGATACATAGTATATATGACTTATCCATTTCAAAATATTCTAAGGACCCATCCAATATTGCCTCATTTGGTCCCAATGCTGCTTACTATAGTCTAGAACTATAATTTCCCCAAAATTAAAAATACACTAAAAAACCTAATAAATGATTAATTAAAATCAAAAATTAAAAAATAGAAAATTTCATACATGAAAATGATACCATGGGTGTGGAATGTAATTATTGAGTTACCTTCCACAAAATTTCAACCACTTAGAGATGGTAAAGAAATGGTATCTTGAAAATTTGGATTCTTGAAATTGATGCTTGTATATAAAAATTTGATCTAATATAGAAGAATTATTAATAATATAATGTTTCATGTTATTTTATGCTCTATTTTAAATTAATTTATATTGCATGTGGGGTTATTATTTTTGTGGTTAATGTTTTATTGGCTGATTTTAGTGGTTGTTTGGGATGATGATGCATGGTTATTATTGTGGTAGTAGAGGATGTATTGTTGAAAGATTAATTTAATGGTGTAATGGTAGGATTCATGGAGAGGGAATGGTTGTGGATATTGTAGTGTAAATGGAATGGTTGGGGTTGTTGTTGGCATGATATTGTGTGATGGTTGACATAGTATTCTGAGAGTCTGATCTGGATTTTTTCATAGTTTACTAGTAACATAGTTTTGTTGTTAAATAAATTAATGAATGAGTAACTAAATTAAAGTGGAATGGTTTTATGGGTTAATGATTTATTAGAATAATTTAATAATGAAATGGGTGGATGATATTTAGTAAGTCATCTATTTAAATAAAACATGAGTGTGAGTCTCAAGTGATCATATAGGGACACTAAGAAGGCAAAAGTGAATCAGTGAAAACAAATTTTACTAAGTTTTCTATTCCCTTTTAATTCTCCCCACTTTTCTCTTGAACCATTATCTTAGTTAAGAGGTATAAATCAAGCAGTGTTCACTAGATCCTCACCACATCTTGTAAACCATTATCAATCAAGAACAACAACTCACCATGTTTTTACAAGCTTCACAAAAGACAACTCCTTTTCATGTTGGAATCTTTTATCATGTCATTTATTTTAAATCACTATAATTTATAGTGATTGCGTGTTTGGTTCAAATCATAAACATGTTTTGGTCAGGTATCATCCATGTTACATGGGGCTGGTATCATCCACTTCCATTTCAATGATGAATATAATTGTTTATACTTGAACCACCATTTATTAAAAGGTCCCCCTTGAAATCCTAAAAGTGACTTATCCATTTTCCTTGTATGTTACAACATCAATTGGAATAGGATAAATTTCTTTATGTAATTGATCTTTGAGTGTTAAAATAACAAAACCCAAAATGCATGGACCTTGATTATGTTGTATCAACTCAAACACAGTGTGTATTATGATCATAATTTCTTTGTTATTCTTTAAGGTTCATAACACAATGACTATTAATGGATCATAACATCATTCCCTTATCTTCTCATCTTTTTCTTCTATTGTATATGGATATCATAGACTCATTACAATTATTCTTAAATACTATAAGGTGTGAAATTCAAGGTCCAATATTGGTTTCCATCTTTTTCATCATTTTATATATGTTATATCTTAAAATATGAAATACTCAAAGGGTCTCTGTATTTAAAATCACTTTTATTGACTTATAGATTGTTCAATGGAAACATTAGAGTCTAATATTGTCATTTTGTTTCCTCGTGAAAATATATATTCACTGATATCATGAATAATATAAACTTATTTAAATAAGGAAACTCCATTAATTATGTTTATGTTATTTTTGTATGTTCAACACAAATTCAAAACTATGTAAAAAAAATCTAAGAATTGTTAAAGACTCGGGGTTTCTATTGTCATGCAACATATAAACATCACAACTACTACTCCTAAATATATTTCATTTCAAAAATAACATCGTTGTTGTTTTTGGTTTCTTTTTTATTACCTTAAAAAAATAATCTTGATATTTACTCCACATATTCTTTAAAACCATGAAATATTATATACATGGTTGTTGTGTATTCACAAAATGACACTCCATCATTGGGTAAACATATTTTTTTTGAATTTATGTATGACCATAATTTATTCTTAAAATTCATAAATCATCCTCAAATCAAAAAATCCCTGTCATGCATGCACTTTACATCCAAATTATTCACTATTAAATAGATCTTATCTTACAAATCAAAAAATATTTTACTCAACTAGGATCATGGTTTTGAAATCACCATAATATTTTTATGATGAAATAATAATAATGGATCGTCGTATTTATTCTCCTATTAGAGAAATTTATCTTCCAAATAACTAATTTTTTACTCTTATGATATATTTTACATATGAATTTAAGAAACTATGAACTAATGATATTTTTTATAAATAAATGAACTCCCAATTATCTTAAAAAAATATCACACGAAACCATTTATCAACACAATATTAGTTGCAACAAAACATTCATAAAAAGCATGACATGATAGTTATCACATGAGGAAGATGACCTATGTGGAGTTATTTCAACAAATGCAATATGTACACCCACATTTTTAAAAAATTAACAATATATATATAAAAATTAATACAAAATTGATTCCATTTTTCAGGTGCCTCTTAATTAATACCTACATCACTCCTTACCACGTCATCAAATTCCCTAGGGTATGCCCTCCCAAAGGGTCATTGTAAACCCCCAACAGATCTCTCCCACAGTGTCATCCCATCATCTCCCAACTTATGCTGACCTATGTTGGATATTTACATACCATCCTCATTGGTTTGAATTTAAGATCGATTGGATATCTCTGATGGATGGATGATTGGGTGGTATTTGATTTAGAATTGTTGATTTTTTTTTTGCATGCATTTCATAAGATTTAAAGTCTTAAAAACTCAATATAAAACCGATTCACTTCATAAGACTTATTTTAAGACTTATGAACTCAAAAATAATTCAAAAAAATAGTAGCGTGATTTATTTTAAATTTATGATCATTTCCAAAAACATAAACCTTAAACTCAAAGTAATGATTGACTATTTCAATGTTTCTAAGAATCAATATCTATTAAAAAATTAAAACTCATTTTACAAAATATCTTAGTATGAAAAGCCAGTTTCAATATATAATTTCCACATATATCTTAAATGGAAGAAACTTAAATAACAATTGTCTTTAATCAATTCAATACATCTTCAAAATAAATCCAACACTTCAAACTCAACATGTATCTTTTGAATAAAATTCTTAGTATCATTTCAACTCAATGAAACTTATACAATCTATCCATTTTTATAAAATATTTTTCACCACGTGAAAGGATCATTAAAAATTCATTAGAAGAAACTAAAATCACTTCTAATACATAAGATGATTCTTTAATACGTTTCTTGGTGATTCCTAGTCATCATCATCAGGCTTGGGTACCTCAACCTACTTACAAGATATTCTCAACAGATAGTAAAACTTACTTGTCATCATGTTAATCAATGTTATTGACAATAAATATAGAATTTGAAAAGGGCTCTTCAATATCCCCATTTTTGTATATTTTCAATACCCTCAAATACTTTTTAATTCAAGATATGTGCATGATGGCTTTTCTAAATCCCCCTTATTGATAATAAATACAAAGGTGTTTGTAGGGGATGGATATCAACAACTTCTCTCCCTAATTCTATTTTTTTTGTAGATATAATCAATCTATAGAATAATTGGAACCATATATATATTTTTAGTAAAGATCCTATATTTAATAAACTCTAATTCTATATATGATAGACCTATATGAAAAACAAGAGTGAGTAACCAAGGTATTTAATGATTTCCATAAATTATCCTACATGTGATACCATTCTCAATTTTTCTCTTTCATTGGGCCTATTTAAATTGATTTATCTATAATATTTTTTATCTTCCACACACCTAAATAAACACATTGGAAGGATCAAGTGTAATACATGAAACTCCCCATTTATATTATATTTTCATTAACAAACATAGCCACTTTATAAACATGTTTGATACAATATAAAAGGGTTCTGGTTGTGATTGGAATAATTAATTTTTATTGAGCTATATAGAATTATAGATTTTTTGAAGAATTAAAATTTTCACATATTCTCTTCATGATTTCTCCCTCACAAGGGTTTCACTCACTTTGAATTCTAATCATGTTTGATTTCCATCAATTCATATTCATGATATACTCTTCTTTTTTTATCCAATAGTGATAGACTCATCCAAATCTCCCATTATGTTTTTATAATTCAATTCCATGCATGTTAGTATATAAACATATAAAAGGGAATAATGAGATTATTTATTTCACTTTAGTAAGAGCAATAGGGATGATACTTGAGTCTCAACCGAGAAACCTTATCTCCAGCTTTAAAATGCTAAAACACTCTTATTCCTATACTCACTTTATTCTTAAAAATTTAATATTTTTTGGAGTAGTATGGTTTCTACATCATCTGTATACTTACCTTTGTGTGTGTATTTTATCTTCACATATGAAACTATTTTGGTTTTCTCACCCAGTGCTTGGTTTACCTTTTTCATTATCTCTTATTGAGTGGGTAGTAATGTCATAAAATCCTTTGCATCATGTTTAGACAGCTTGAGCCTTCCACATATTTCCTTTCTTCCTTCATGTGAGATTACTTTCCTTACATTATCCCTTATATATTCTTGGGGTTTGTACAACATTTTAGCCTATTTTAATTTATCTATCCAGATAGTCAGACACTCTCTCCTACAATCCTAGGTTTTTGAATCATTCACACAGTTTCTTGAAATCCTTTTATTTACCATTTTTGGGAAATTTCTCATACTATTAATCAGGTATGTATTCCACTAAGCCAATATTTTTATTTCCTTTTTTTATAGACTCTTATTTTTATTTTATATTGCTCTTTTTAGTTTCGATTTTCATGGAATACATGCAATAACCCATGGTGTGGACACTTTTTTCAAAGTAAAAGTATATTAACTTTGGATTTACATCATTATAATATTCCTTGTTTATATTTTTATCCCTCTTAGGAGTGGTTTTCATGAATCTCATTTTTGTTAAGAATGTTTTTGTTCTTGTTTACATCCCCAGAAATCCTTACATCCTTTCTTCTTTTGCTTTATTTTGTATTATGTCCTTATTTTAATATAATCGCATGTTTGATATTTGACTAGTACATACTAGAATTTATTGATATTATGACTACTCTCATATTAGTAATCACATAATTTATATAGACATTAAAATCTATTTTTAGTGATATATTTATCATTTTATATGAGTTATAATTTTGTATAGTATGATTTCTCTTTCTTTCTTCTTTACTCCCTATTTAGGCTATAAAAATATTCATAAATTGATACATTGTACTAAAAATTAGTGGAACTATGCCCAAACTTCCAACAACACTAGAAATTTCCAAAGAAACCTCCTTTATTTATCTTAATTACAATTTCTCCATATTATTTATCTTATTGTTTTAGGGTGGTAAATCCACAATTTTGGAATTATCTTAGGTGTTTCATTTATAGGACATGCACACATACAATTTTGATAATAATATGGGATTCACAACATTTTTAGTTATCCATTTGTTTCCACATTACAAGTATAAATTTGTATAAATAGATGAAATTGAATTAGTGAAAAACAGTTTCTAGATTATAGATTCCCTTTCTTAAGAGCTTGAATTAGATGTTTCTCAAGATGATCTCAGATTCCTCTTTACATCATTATGATTATTACTGGGTATAATATTCTCATCAGAAGTTTTTAAGGTGAATATATTCATTAAAAACATAGGAAGTTCTAGTTTTTCCAAATTATTTATTTTTACATATGACTTACAAATCAAATAAATTTAGATTGAGAATTTTTTCTAATTCTTAACTAATCCCAACCTACCTTCCCATTATTTCTTCACTTTATGAATGTGATCTTCATTCTTATTAAATATTTTGAGTAAATACTTATCAAGGTCCTCGATCCTCTTATCATTGACTTCTAACAAATAATTCTTGATGTCCATGATAATTTTATAACCTTTTTCTAAATCAAAGATTCTTTCTAAAATAACCATTTCAAACACATATTTATTACAAATATGTATTAGAAATTTTTCTTCAGTTAGAGAGTCCTTTTCATTACGAAGTAATACTTATTGTTAATTTTATTCTATAATATATAAAAGACCATTTAAATTTTCAAAAAATTTACTTAGTGCCTAATCTAATTATTAAAATTATTACTCTAGCTAGGATTTTTCATCAAGTATACCATTGATAAAACCAAGTATGTTGGTGACAACTTCACAAGGTATTTTATTTAAATAATTTTTCACTAGAGAGAAAAGGCCCTCAATTATTTTGATATATTCAACATCCTCATACTCTCCAAAACTTGTACTTTATTTATCAAAGGGATTAATCTCAATAGATCTATATTATGAACAATTTATACCTAAATCAATATCAATTAGTTATCAATACTTATTATTTTATAAATAATTTCCTAATCTTCTAGCCTCCAATTTCTTACTTTTTTACGTTTTGGTTTTAACCTATATAATTGCTTTGATATGGATATATTTTATGTTATCCATCAAAGTTTCTTCTGATATTTATTAAAATATAAAATTCATGTATATCTTCTAAAAAACTGTGAAAATTTTGATCCAATAAAAGTCAAACTTGGATTATGTTTGATACTACTTTTATGTCCCAGATGATTATACAAGGAAACTGATAGGGGAGGGTGAATTAGTGTACCCATATTTTACAGAGTTTTCTATTATCTATTAATTATCGACTCTTTTATCTAAAAACTATGTCTTGGTTAAGAGTTATGGGTTAATTTGTGTGCACTATAACCATACCACAACTTGAAAAGACGAATTAAACAAGAATAATAACATATCAGGTTAATAAAAGGTTTGATAAATCATATTCCTTGTCTTGTTTGAATATTTTTTTGTGACATGGATTTTATTATCACTATAATTTTTATTGATTATAAGTGTGTTTCAATTCACACATAAGTGTTAGGGTGTTATCATCCATGTACCCTATGGGTTAGTATTATAAAATCCCTTTTAAATAATGAATGGAATTGTTTATACTTGTACCAAAAATTCTTAAGTTCCTATTTTGAAATCCTAAGAGATACCACTACTTGTTCTTCAAATTTTACCACATCAAATAGAATATTATTTCACTCCCCATGAAATAGTTCTTCGAGTGATCCAATAATATAAGCTATAATGTATTCACATTGTTTCTTTTATAACAAATATAAAACACTATGTATTATGATCATAGTGTCTTATTTATTCATCAACTCTCTTGACACAAAGAATATAAATACGAAATTGTGTTATCCCCATATATTATCATCATCTGATTCTACTGTATAAAGATATCAAAGGCTCCTTCCACTTCTTATTCAATACAAGCATGTTTTATTTTCAAGGTTCAGTATTGGGTTCCCTCTTCTCCTCTTCAACAAATGTTATTTCTAAAAAGGTGCATGAATTAAAGGATATTTTTATTTTATCTCACTTTTCTTGAATTTTGGAATGTTAAGAATAAGTATTAGAGACAAATAAAATCATCATTTTCTCATCCTATATATATAGTCACAAATATAGTGAATATTATTACCTTATTTAAATACAAAAACTCCATTAATTATGGAAGTGAGATTTTAGTATGTTCAAAACACATTAAAAATAGGTCAATAAGTTCATATAATATTTCCTAAAGACTCAAGGTTTTCATTTTCAAGTGATATAAAAATACTATGGCTTTTTCTCATCAATATCTCCTATTTCAAAACCATCATCTTTAGTGATATCAGTTTCCTTTTTAATCCCTTCCAAAAAACCTACCTGAGAGTAACTTAATATAAGCATGAAAATTATCCAATATTAATTTCATGGTTGTGGTTTATTCAAATCACTACACTTCTTCTTATAGTAAAATTCTTCTAGTGTATTATGCTTGATAATCAAATGTTTTTAACATAAGGACATCAATTTAAGGTCATAAAAACTATTTTATTCATATGATTTATAGCCATTTTATTCACTGAATCTTAGAGATCATATTTTGAAGAAAATTATATTTGAATCAGTTAGGATCATGGTGTTTAAATCACCATTATATTTCTATGATGAAAAAATAACATTGTAGCTCCATATTACTTCTCTGATTCAGGAATTTTATCTTATAGGGAACTCACTTTTTCTTATTTTGATATATTGTATGTATTCATTCATGAAACCTTGAACTTTTTATATTCTAGAAGCTTACATGAACTCCTAATGATCTTAGAAAATACCCAAATGTAACCATATCTCGTTGCAATCTTATTTGGCATGGCACATCCAAAATAGGTACGACATGGAAATAGTCACACAAGGAAGATGGACTGTGTGGAACCATTTCAACAAATGGAACACATGAACCTCTGTTTTTTAAATGTGAATAGTAACCATATAAAATCACATCCTAGGTTGATGTTTTCTTTAAGATACCTCTTTTTTTCTACCTAAAATTCATATCATTTCATAGATAAATAACTTAGGGCCTACATGCTTTGTGGGAAACCATGTCGCCCTACACAATGCTCACTTATAGCACTACACCACATTCTCCCTACTATAGTTGACCGACCCTAGCTCTCTATATTTCATCCTCACTAGACTACTTTTAATCTCACCTAGATATCTTTAATATCTATCTTCCAAGGCGGTGTCAAGTTGAGGATTGAGCATTTTTAGAAGCCATTTCATAAGAATAAAAGTATTAAGATCTCAACAGAAAACTCACCTATTTCTAAATACTTTGTTTAAGTATTATGAATTCAAAAAACACTCATACAAATTGTATCGTGATTTTTTCATGGATAAATATCCTTTTCCAAATAATATTATCTTTTAACTTAGAGTCAATATGACTCTTATAAATTTTTTCTGAATCAAAATCAATTTCAAATATAAAATTACTTTCACGAAAAATCACATTACAGAAAACCAATTTTAGTATATAATTTTCACATATATCTCAAATAGTAGTAACTCAACTCATATTTGACTTCAATTACTTCAAGGAATCTCTAAAATACTTCTAATATCTTTACCAAATCATTTATCTTATGAAGAAAAGAGTTACCATCCTTTCAGATCCATATAAATCAAATGATATATCCTTTTTCATAAAATAATTTCCATCACATGAATATATATTTAATAAAAAATAGTATCAACTTAAATCACGTCTAATACTTAAAATAATTCTTTAATACTTTTCTTGGGAACTCCTTATCATCATCATCAAGATTGGTTCTTCAACCTACTTCTAAGAAATTTTAAAAACATATTAAAACTTCCTTATCGACTGGGTAGACAACCTCATTGAAAAAAATACTACCTTTCACATGGTCTCTTTAGTGAGAAGGCTGGGAAAAATTGTGGCTAATTATTAATGAATGGATTAAATGTGATAAGTGGAAAAATGAATGGTTTGACATTAAATATGGATAAATAAACATAGTATACTTGGTAATGGTAAATATATAGTTTAACTATAATATATTTAATTAGAATTTGATGTTTTTTTGTGGCTATTTTTGGTGGTGGTGTGGTCGGATTACACAAAAAAAAGTTGTGATGGTAGAATTCAAGGTTAGTGATGGCTATGATGAAGTGAATTCTACTAGTAGTAGTGATTATGGGGTTATAATTTGTGATTTGACCCTTAGATTGGTATTTTTTTATTTATATAATTTTATTTTATTTCTATTTCCTATGCACAACCACCGAAGTTAGAAAAACATATCAATGTCCAAATGAGGAAGTGGGTTCTATGAGTCTTTAGGAAGTCCCAATGGATCAAATAAAAACTAAGAAGTGGGGGAAGCAGTTGAATTAGTAGTTCAATTTTTTTAAGTTTAAATAATTTTAAAACTTAACCTCTATAACCTATTAAAGTTTATATCCTTATAATCTTTTAATAAATACCCATGCATGAAAAACTAGGAATGAAAATAAAGCACATGAGATTTTTAAGGTTCAGACACAATGTGAGAACCAAAATCCCTTCTATATCCACTCCTATGGGTATTTGTAAATTCACTATTATGAAGAATTGATTACAAATTGTTCCAAATCCTATTAGAAACCTTCAATATCCTGATAAGAAAGATTATACTGACTCTTATTAGTTAACAATGTTGGTTAAAAAATAATTGAGATAAAAAAGGAATAAATACTTGGTTCAATTTGTTCCACAAAAGTTCTTAGGTATGATTACCCAATGTTTGATGGACTTCATTCTAATGAACTCACTCCGATTGACTCAATATAATCGACTCTATATGATTCTCCCTTTGCCATTTTCTGCCAAAAGAAACTTTTTATTCTTTTTGGATAACAAAACAGTCACTTCTCAGAAACTACCCAAAACTCATTCTGAACTTCCATAGTCCGATGAATTTAGTTTTATGGAATCAGTATGATGAACCCATTATCAATCTAAAGAGATATGTGTCTGTAAATAACTCTTACTTGGATTCCTTAGCACTCTTCCTTTTACACTCTCAAGAAAAAGGTGAAAAGTATGAATGCACTCTACTTATATTTATTGGAATATTATAAAATCAAAGGTAGGAAACTGAAAAACATTTTCTACATACTCAAATTAAAAAAATATGAAAAAAAACCCAGGCATTTAAACATCAACTTTGAATTCATTAAACCTTCTCAAGATTTTTTCAAAAATCAGTCTTCTCAAACCTAAAACTTTTCTTCTTTCCGATATAACTTCCTTGGCTTCAGTATGTTGTAACTTCTTCATCTTTATTAAAATGAAACTTCATTCCTATGCTCATTATGATATGGTTATCTTCAAATCACTGTGATCAAACTATCTTCGTTATAGTTGGTCTAATTGACTTCCTATCATAGAGTCAGTCGGATCATCTTTCCTTACTAGAGATGATCTGATTGTATCCACATAATGATAAAATTATTATTTTGATGGAATTATCATTATGATTTAATTCTCATTATGATGAAAACCTCACTTTGAAACTTTGAAATTCTTCAAACCTCATCTGTTATAACTAATTTAGACTTCTGAAAAATTTTGTGTCTAGTTCTTCTAGATCTGATACAAACTTTTCCTTGATCTCTGTAATCGATACAATATTTTTTATTCCTCCATTTTAACAAAATATTTTATCAAAAGAGTTTTCATGATATATTAGAACATTAATATTGGTAAATAATCATCTGACTTAGGTTAGAATTATGAAAACTTTATAACTCTTGAATTCACTATATTCTTTCAAAACACCTCAACAACATTATAATTTCTATACACATCAAGAAAATTCTTCCAACCTATTGATATTGTCACACTAATGATTCTCATACTGATGGTCTGTAACCTTCTTTATTCAGTGTTCCTCACACTGATGAAGTATCTAGAATACTTTACATCATATTCTCAACTCTTCCACCAACTCTATATTATATCATAACTTATTTATGATTTATGAGAGCTAAATAGTCCTAAAATAATCATAAGATTTAATAATTGGAAGTCCTATTACTTCCCAACCTTTCAGTATCACTCAATATCTTCTAAGACCAATTCTTCCTGAAACCAATTCCCAACAATCTCTGACATTCAATCGAATTATCATTCAAATTGCCTGGTTATGTTCACTAATGCCAATGGGATGAGTCTTATTTCACATATTAATGGCATGGGTCTGATCTTAAATAATAAAAACAATCTTTTACAAAAAAAATTAGTTGTCAAAAAATATAAAACTTTGATAAAAACATCACAAATGTTCTTAACTTTCCTAAAATATGAGTTATAGAAGGAACAGATTGTTGAGTTCTCCCTCTTCCTCGCTCTCAATTTAAACATAATATGAGGTATGAGAGAATGAAGAATTAGTTATACATATATGTATATGTATATATATATATATATATGGTTTATAATAAAATGAGGCTATAGTATATATATGTCAGCTGGTATGGCTTTGTGGTTGTAATATGGATACATGATGAGGGAAGTGCATGGTATGTTAAGAACTGACCCATCGGGGCCCCTCATGGGCTTGTAGTAAGCCAAATGTAACACCTCAGGCCCACCACCAATAGGCCAGGGTATGGAGTCTATCCCCAATAAGTAATATCATTGAAATGGGTGGACTAAGCATAAAGTACTTTTATACACACGTACACACCCAACTCTATGAAATAGTGTTAAGATAAAATAAAACTGAATCCAATAGTTAGTAAAAAATGTATGAAGCATCCTATAGGAAATAAATCAAAGTATAAGAAGATAATATAAAAGAATAAGGTAAAAATAAACACCCAGACGAAGATAAAGGAGGTATAAATCTGATAATAATTGTAAATAAAATAAAAACATAAGAGTGTTTGGCTCACAATCATTAAGTCTGACCACCAAACATGGTTAGTGCCTCTAAGTACTAATATGCTTCTCTGATACCAATTCCACCAAATTCACCACCAATATACCTTTTGACTACATAATACATGAAACATATGGGTAAGCCCCATGAAGAGATGAGTATATAAATATCCAGTAGGATGCTACAAAAACTAAGAGGGTAATGTTAGAATGAAGATATTTTGCTCAACCCATAAGTCAAGATGGATATAAAACCCATCATCAGATATTATAAAACTAAAACCTCAATCATAATCACTATTATCATCCATGCATCAATGTAATGATCAAACATGATCACTGTTATCAACCAAGCATCGTTAAAGAAAGATTTATTCTCATTTCAACTCACATTGTATCTCTAATACCAAATTAAAGTCTACCATTGTGTCTTATATTGAATTATACTTAGTATGGGATATTCATGGGCCCAAATAATAGTTTTGAATGAATAGATTCCAAAGTTATAAGATTTTGAAAAAATTATACGGTGTGTTCTTCAGGGCACTTGGTGTGTCGCACTACCCAAGAACCTGGTTGTATTCTTCCTTGGACATGGCTCAGCCATACATGTCTCTTTACAAGTCATGTATATGAGGGGAAATATAATGTATAATCACTTAGGGTGATAGTCATGTTCTCCCGACACATGGCTCGAGAACTCTAGTGATGTCACACAACATGTGTTCTAGTGCATACGACATGTGATATTTAACCTGGGTTACAACTATATCCACTATGAGAATCTAAGAAATCTGACTTGTGTTCCTCTAGCATATGCACCAGGTATATAATGATTTACACCAGACATGATTTCTTCCCTGAAAATCATTGTATACTTAGTTTTCACTACCAATCTCACATATAACCCCACATGAAGACCAATGTGGAAGGAAACATAATCATCCATCATTTTCCTATCTCCAATAGCTAGAAAATGGAAATTTCAATGAACTTGATGAGATCTTTCACCCCACTCATCACCATAAATGGGGTCCCTATCCTTCAAAAAACATCATTTTTCTTAAATTAACTCTATCAATCCAACAAAATATAAGGGACACACCATTGGTCCTCGATTCCCAACCTCCAATTCATTTCATCACCATAATCCATCCAAAAACCATTGATCCCAAGGTTTTTCATAGGACTTTTATGTATCTGGAGGTTTGATTACACTTGAACCATTATGAAAATTTCAATTTTCTAACCCCATTTTACAATAATAAGGAATGAAAATAATAGATATGAGACAGGCACAAAAACAAGGTAAGAAATATTGTTGGCTGATACAATCCCGAAAATGATCATAATTGAAAAAACCAAAAAGGGTAAAACATGATCATAATGAAAAAAATAATCAAGATCAAGAACATTTACTAAATTCCAAGATAATTTGAAGAAATAAATTAAATAATCAATCATATATATGATAAATTCTCAAAAATCAATAATTAAAGTGTGGTAATCTATAAAATAGTGCACCCTACCTCGAGAAAAGATCGATCATTAGTGAAGAACATGTTTTCTAGAGATGTTTATGAATATCCCACTATGTTATACATTCATACCATTAATCTCTTTGATTTTTTTATAATCAATCCATGATCCTAATCTCATTATAGCCAACAATGGCTCCTCCTCCTCCCCTCTAATCTACCAGTGTTATGCGGCTAACAATATAGATTTTCTATAACAACATATAAATTTATGTGACAGATAGGTTTATCATTAAGTGAATAAAATTAATTATATAATTTAATTTATTTAACACAACTGCTAATGACTACATTCTATAGAATTTTCGATTCCACCCAACCTTATATCACACTTAGGGTAAACCCCATGTTCCTCAAATTTTCACAGTCTTAGATTTTCTATCTGAGGCATTGACCAATGGGAACTTTATTTATCTTGAAAATATGTGTGTATATGATTTAATATATTTTATATTTTTAACATATTAATTTTGGGGTCCTAATATGTTCAAAACATAGTTCCAAATATGAAGAAAAAACTATAGATATATAAATAAATACCCAAAGGATCAAACTATGAAATCTAGAGTTGTTACATTCTACCCACCTTTGAGGTTTTTCCCCCTAAAATCATAATAGACAGAAAAAGGTAAGGGTACTAAGCCTAAATATTTTTATATTTCTCCTTGGATATCTCCAATATTTTCCCATTATTTTCAAGAATTCAAACCAAAGTAATGGTTCTTCCATGTTGGATCATATCCTGCTGACCTTCGATCATCACCATGTACTCCGAGAAGGTTGCTTTATCCTCAATGTCCATCTCTCCCTAGTCAACCACATGAGATAGTTCATGCACATATATAATCAATTCTGACACGTGGAATATTTCGCACACTCAGTCTAACTATGAGGGTTGTGCCAAGTGGTATGCAACCTCTCCAACCCTACACATAATTTGGAATCAATTGATGAACCTCAAGAATAAATTTCTACCCTGACTGAAGCATCGCGGTCCACATCGTGGAAAAACTTCTAGGAATAAATTTAACGCCTACTTAAACATAAAAGGCATGTGACATTGATCTATGACATATTTTTATAGACTCTGATCTATCTTGAAATGATCATGGATTTATTGAATTTTCTATATTGTCTCTTCCACCAACTCTATCCCAATAAGAGGTGTATTTCCAATCTCAATACAATAAAAGGGTAACCTTTAATGTATTATATATAGTTCCTAAAATAGTGCCTTGCCATTAGTAGAGGTATATTTGTTATTAAAAGTGAACTCTAGTAATAGATGGTGATCCAAAAAGCTCCAAAAAAACCAACACACATGCTCTCATCACATCTTCAATAACCTAGATGGTTTGCACACTCTAGCCATCTGTTTGGGGGTGAAACATCTTGATCATCCATAACTAGGTCTCGAAATCTTCTTACAGACCCCTCCACAACCATAGCATGAATCAAGAATCACATTTAAAGATGTTCATCATGGGTACCCCATGAATCTTTACAATCAATTGCACACAAAATCGCTCCAAAATCTTTACCGAACTCTTCTCATAAAATGGAAAGGAAAAAATGCCAACTTTTTAATTAAATCAACAAACACTCATATAGTGTCATGTACTATCACTATATATGGAAGCCCTGACACAAAAATCATTGGTATTCCATCCCAGTTCTATTTTGGGATCTCAATAGGTTGAGTAAAACTTACTGGAAACTGAATTTCAGCATTAACCTGATGACATGTGAGGCCATCGTGAAACAAACACTGAAAAACTACACCTCATTCCAACTCCCCAAAAACTGATATCTTTGGTCCTAGTACATCTTGTTCACTCCCAGATGTACCACTAAGGGGGAGACGTGAAATAGCCTCAATAAATCCTTGTAAAATGTGGTCGGAACTACTATCCCTCCCTCAAAAAGTATAATGTTCCCCCCATCTTCAGAAAATTAATCTGGTGAATCTCTTGAGGATATCTCATCATGTTTAACTTCACAGTCAACATCTACCAAATAACCCTCTCTCACACACCACAGAAATGGTTTATTAATCACCATAAAATGAATATTTTTTCTCCCTTCTCCTCTAAAGGGGTCAGTTGTAATGAAGCTAACTACTCTGATACCTCCTCCACCAATAAAGAATAGGATTTAATTTTGAAGGAATATACCACCCCATTTCCCCTTCCTAAAGTATAGACAATCTCGAATTCATATTCTTGATGGAATTCCAACCATAACCTCTATATAAATTTGAGGAATATCTATATAAATATGTTTCATATAATTTTGTGGTCTAAGAGAATAATTAAATGTTTTTTCCATAAGGTAAAACCTCTACATCATCAAGTTAAAGACTACGATTGACAAAACCAAGTCATCGGTCATATAGTTAAGATAACCTGGTATCAAATACCTTGACATGTAAGAAAAAATTTCCTTCCTTTAAATCGAAACACATCCAATCCCATGTCTGGAGGCATCGCAAAAAACTATGTACTCGAATCCCTCCTCAGTCCCAAAATAGGAGCACTGGTCAAACTCTACCTCAGCTCCTCGAAGGTCCTATGACACTGCTCGGTCCAGAAAAATGGATTCCCTTTCTATGTCAATGACTTTAAAGGGGCTTCAAACATATAAAATTTTAACCCATACATCCATTAATTCCATACCAAACCAAAGAAACTCTAAACCTTCACCACACACTTGGGTGGAACCCAAAATAGCACTACATAAAGCTTTTTTTAGGTCCACTTTTACACCATAATAAGATATGAAATTCCCCAGAATGTGAACCTCTCATATCGAAAACTAACACTTTGAAAAATTACCATATAATTGGTGATCCCATAGTAAGTCTTGGACCATCTCAAATAATCTATATGACCCTCATATATAGATAAATTAAGAATTTCATTGATAAGGATAGACATGAACCAGTCCAAGAAGAGTAGGAATATATGGTTCATAAGTTTCATGGACATAGTGAGGGAATTCATGAAACCAAAATGGAATCACCAGTACCTCATCAATCCTGTAGAAATATCATAATTTCATGCTTGGAATATGATCCCCGTGAAACCTCTACTGATGGTTTCAGGACCTGAGATCAAACTTTTTTCACCATCTCCCACCTTTCAATTGTTTGAATAAGTTGTTGATCCTTTGAAAATGGTACTTGTACTTGATCATCACCAGATTTAGCTGATGATAAAAAATTGAAATCCTAAAACTCTCATTCAAATTTTTCATGAATTATGTTGTAACCTCCTTAGGGGAACATTGGTTCTAATAATAAAAATCAGAAAGGTATTACAACTACACCCTCATCTCTCAGATCTCATTAGGGTATATCTAATAGGTCGTAAAAGATATCAGTGTGATCCTAGGGTGAAAGTTGGAGGAGAATTCAATCCCCCAAGGGGGACATAAACTTGGAATGTACTTAGGGAAGACATCCTCATACTTATCCACCATTATAGTAAAACTAAAAGTTTATTTCATCTACTACACTAGGGGTCATACTATCCAACTAAATATAAATTAGGGGTAACCTCATGAATATGATCCTAACTTGATCTACCTGAGATTAGCTATAACCAATGGAATAAAACCCTATTCCACCCACTTAGACACATTGAAACCCTCACTGGTAATAGTCAAATTGGGTGTGAATAGTATAAACCAGTCCATACTAAGAAAAATATTATATGGATTCATCACCACTTTAAAGAGATCCCACACTATTATCTATCCTATAAGAGTTAATTCACACCAAAAGAATAGAAGTGTGATCATCTTAACTTCCTTAGCTGGAGTCTCTAAATTTAAGGGCTGAGCTAAATACCCCACTAGAAATTACACGTCCTAACCAACTACATATTCTATACAAACTGAGTTCTCCATAACACTTTATCACATCCAAAACAAACTCAAAAAAAATAAATAGAAGGAACTAAACAACCATAACTTGAAATTATCCACTTTGGGTAGAGATGAATCACTTTCACAACTTTAAATCATTTCATAAGAGAACACTTATTGGTGGATTAAGTTTCCCTCTTCCTTATGTGCTCAAAACCTTATCACACATTACCAACATAGGGCTCCACCAATTTTAACGATTTACTTAAACAATACTAGTCGTTATGACCACCATCTAACTATGATGGGTCTACCATAAGGATAAAAACCCCAATACATCATCTCTTAATACTTTATGCATACTCATGGGGTTACTATAAAGTACACCTCTATGAAGAGATGCTCTAACCAGAATCCACCAGATCCATGAGGCTCTAAGAAGAAGATTGGTTGTGAGAGAAACCATATAATCTGGCATAAGTCTGAACAAGTTAGAAAACATAGACTTATGACTTAACCCAAACTTCTACTCTATAAGGGTATGTATTTATATAAAACATGGGAGATATTTTTTTAAAGAACCCATGAAACATGCAAAGCCAGCACGCATCTCCATCCCAACCTACTGTAGCTATCAGTTTCCCAAAATGTAGATGATCATCCACCTAACCCACTAGAGCCAAGTCAATGTAATTATAATCTAATGGAAGCACTTATCAATGCTCTCATGAAGGGAACAACTTAAGAATAGGTCTTAGAACTAATTCCTCATCACTCAACTAGTCATCATCATAACCCTATCTCGGTATCTTATAAGGATTTCATTCTGGAGGTATCTTCAAAACTAACAAGACGTACCTTAATCAAAAGAGAACATCTAGGGAGATTAATCAAGAAGGAATTGGAAGTAAAAATAAACGATACTATATGATTAATGTACCATTGGTTTCCTTACAACCAATGCATGGGTATACTAAGTTGATGAGTAGCTTTCCAAAGTCCCGGTGTATAGATACATTATCTACCACACCATCACTGGGTTCTATGGCTAGAGAGACGAACATGAGACACTTCAATATTGGTTCTCTAAGTTCCCAAACCAAAACTCATGTGATTTCTATATCCATGAATTATACCTAGTATAGAATCTTCTTTGATACTAATCTATCATGACCTGACCCATCGGATCACTTCTAAGGCTAGTTGTAAGCTTAGAGTGACACCCTAATCCCACCTTCAATAGTCTAGAGGATGATGACTATAATTGAGAAGGAATATCATTTTTTTAATAAGAATAATTTCTAAAATTATTCAGAGATAAAAAATAATTGAATCCTATAAAAAGTAAAAAAATTATTGACACAAGATCTAGAAACACTTCAAGGTGTATAAGACAATAAAAAAAATATGAGGAAAATACACACCCAACTTGAGATGAAGGTTATCTCAATCTGAAAATAATTGTAAATAAAAGAAAAATGGAAAATTTCCCATCTCACAATATATAATTTTGGCCACCAAACACAGATAGAGCCTCTAAGTAATATTATGCTTCTCTCATACCAAGTCTGCCAAAGTCACTACCAATCAGCATGTCGAATGCATATTACATGTCAAGTGTGAGCAACGACCTTGTAGGGGTGAGTATATACATACTTAATAGGACACCCTGATAACCATGAGTGGAATGATATAATGAAAATATTCATATAAACCTATAATCCAAGAGGGATATGAAACCCATAATTAAATATGCTCAAACCAAAACCCTAATCATAAAAGAAGATAAGATTTAATCTCTATATAAGCTAAGAATGATGAGACTACCTAAATCTCCAAAGGTCCCATCTCTAATGTCATGAAAAACTCAAAACCTAAAAATAACCAGAGTGTGGAGAAACTTCCTACCACTATGCTCCATGACTAAGGGATCATTATCTATAATGGAGGACCCTCTCCCTATTAGAGCTTGATGACGTGGGAGTACCAATCCATAGATAGAGGACCCACACCCATTGTAGAGTGGGTGGTATTGACTCGAACTATAAATAGAATATGGAAGGACCCATTACTTAGTCCTTCAGGGGAATACCAATCCCAAAATCTCTCTCATGATCAAATGTGATCACTACCATCATCTAAAAATCTCTAAAGGAAGTTTCTTACTCATTTCACCTCATGTCATATCTTTGATGCCAAAGAAAAGGCCACCATCTCATCTTATAAGGAATGTTTCTCAATATAGGCTACTCATGGGCCCAGATATGAGTTCTAAATAAAAATATATGCAAGGTAGAGTATTATTGGAAAATTACATGGTGTATTATTATAGAAACACTAGTATTTTACATATTTTATTACATGATTTTAATAAAAATTATCTGATAAATACAAACTAAGGATCAAAATGTCTAGTGTATTTGAAATACTAGGTACATAATTAGAAAACATGAAACTAGAATAAAACATATTTTTATTAATATAAATTATGATCTCTTAACTCCCTTTGAGATTCTATAACTATATAGGATAATCTTGGGAATACAAAGATAAATGGGGTGGGCTAAAAACCCTAGTAAGGGAAGAAATAAGATAATGAAATATATAATATGAGCCAAAATTCAAAACATGATAACATAAAAGGCATGGATCATAAATAAACATATGGAGTAATAACATATAGAACATGGAATCATTTAATCATGTAAATATAGGAAATTTTAAGCAACATATAACATGACATAAACATGAGTCAAGGCTAACTGCCAAGACAATATCACATGGTGGACATAGTGCCATAATAGATTAGGCTTACTCCCTAATTCCATAAATAATGACTCATGAGAAAAACAATTACCTAATTAATTATAGTGAAATCTTAGTTTACACATAATAACTTATACATGTTGTGTTTTCCACATAAATAAATCAAACACAAGGAATAAACTTAAGGGTTTCCCATAGAAAGAAATTGGTTTTGTAATAATGTCATAAGGCATAACCAAAGGGTGTATCGTAATAGTATCCATGAAAGAATGGATTAAATAATTCTTGGATAATAATAAAGTAAAAAATAATAATATATCATAAATAATGATTTCCAATATAAGTTAAAACTTGAAAAGGAGTGTTTAGGTAACTTTAGAAATGTTCCACTTTTGTTTGGCTTTAAGGAAAAGAATAAAGAGTATTTAAAGTGGATAAAGTCATAATTATTTCCACAAAACCAAAAAAGAACAAAAATAGTTTTCATGATAAAATGAGTTATTTAAAAAAATGGGTGGAATAAAACATTTTATGGAGTGTAATTTAAAATAAATAAGAAATAGAGAAGTTTCCTTTAATTAGATTTTTGTATTGTGGGGAATTGAGAAGGAAACCTTTTGAAAAATGTATTTAACCATATTAGAAATATGGATTGGGATAGATATATATGTTTGGAATATATATAAATAATATAGGACAATAATATAATAATAATAATAATAATAATGATATAATTTGAGGCAAATAGATAGAGTTTATAACCCAAAGAAAATATGGAGGTTTGGAGAGATCTCATACCTTATGTCTGAATGTGTTCTGTAGTTATAATTTATGTTTGGAATAATAAAATTAGATTAATTAATTAATTAATTCAAATCCTATTGAGCATATATTTTATTCATTATAATTTTATTAAGTTCATTTATGAGATTTCGATGAGTTATAAAAATCAATTTAGTTGTTTAGGGAGAATTCCTTTCATGGTTTCATGGTATGTTCAATTGTGTTTAATTATGGAAGTTCTTATAAAATGTGAATACTACAATAGAAGTGAAATAAAATGGTATTAATTCACTTCCAAAATTTCACATGGTCTCATATATCATTTTTCTGTTATTTGGATGGTTCGTTTAATAAAATGTCAATGATGAATGTTTAGTACATTTTGGTGGTTTTTTCCGACCAACTAAAACTCATTTTTTTTTTATTTAATATTATGAGCCTATACTATTTATAGAATATGAAACAATATATAATATACATAACTAGTTAATTTTTAACAATTATAAGTGAACTTAAACTTTTTAGAAAGGAATTATTAGAGAATAAAAACTCATCATCCAGGAAGGTGGTTAACTGACATAACATGGACAATGGTTTCATTTCTCTTTGAATAAGTGGTTATAAGAAAAGGGGTGGATAAAAGATATTCTATTATAAATATGAAATTATAATATATACATGATATTGGATTTATTATGATATTTTTTAAGAATAAGGTGAGGAGTATGTAGAAGAATAAATGAAATTAAAAGAGGTAGTTTGAGAATGTTACCACTTGAATATCACCTCCTTGAAGAGCCCCTTAAGTAACTTGGAATTGGTATTTTGGTTGGACCAGAAGCACTTGGACATGAGGAGAGTTGGTAGGAGATTATTTTTTATATTTTTTAATTATTAAATTCATAGAACGTTTGAGGAGAAGGGGTGGTGAGGGGTGGTATCTATAAGGGGAGGTGAGGGGTGTTTTTTATTATTATATTCATTGGTTTATTATTGTGGCTCAAGAATATCAATATTATTGATTCTAATGAATATATATTGTAAATATTTAATTTTAGTTCAAACCATTTCTTTCTTACATCATCCATGAGTCAAAAATTCATGTATTTGGATTATAATGTTAAATATTATAAATTATTGTATTTCACTATTCACCGAAAATTCTACTATTTTAAAAAATGCCAAAAAATAAACATAACCATTTTTCAATGTTTATATTTAAAAAATGGATTCAATTTTATGAAAATAATTTTCTAAATATGATATATTTAATATTTAAATAAAATTATCATTTATTTAAAAATATTTATTTTAATATTATAATTGATTTTATGACCCATTGAAAAATTACTTAAGGTTTCATAAAATTATATTATCATTATAATAAAAAATAATATTAATTTATTAATCCATTCTATGAAAATAAATTTTCTTGTAAATCATTATATTCATTATAAAATTGAAAATAAAACATTTACATTTCACAAAAATACCAACACTTAATTTATCATTTTTAAAATATTTATTTACTTGTACCATGATATTAATATTTCATATTTTCATTTTTCAAGATACCTAAATGTTATTTTACATTTCCATAGATGAGGTTACTATTCTAACTATCATGTTTCTATTCCAACTGGTCATATTACTATTCCAATGGTCGGGTAACTATTCCAATAATCAAATTACTATTCCAATGGTCATATTACTGTTCCAAGAGTCATATTTATAATGGTCATATGGATTCCCTACATTCTATAAGTATATATTACCCTATTCAATCATAATTAAATTTTATTTTCTCTCAAAGTTATATATACTTTCATCTTCAAAATGAATATTAGATTAAAACATTATGTTTTATTTCTAAAACTTTGTTTGTGAGTGAGTTAATTCCAGTGGATTGAGAAAATCCTAATTTTTCAATTATTTGTATTTTATTTTTTATTTATTATCCCATTATACAATTTGGAATTATTATTGGTTTAATTACTGACTAATTTATCATTCTTCAATTATGAGAACATGGTTTCTCTATGTGATTTATATTTTTTATTTTGTATGACATAATTATAAGAAGGGAAATTTCATTGATAAAATTATGCGTCATTATATTATTTCCCACTTAGGAAATTTATTTCTCAAAATTTCATTTTAAATTATAAGGTGAAATTAGTTGAGGTTACTTCTCCTTCATCACTTCCTCCAGATCTCATGTTTCCCTCTCATACTTATGGTTTCACTATAGATCTTTGACTAGGTGATTTATCTTATTATAAATAACTTTATCTCTAATATCTAAAATCTTCACCGACTGCTCTTCATAAGAGAAATAATATTAAAATTATAAAATATCTAAATTCAGTACATGTGAGGGATCTGGTATGTACTTCCTCAAGAGGGATATGTGTAATAAATCATATACTGGAGACATTGTTGGTAGAATTTCTAGTTGATATACCAGATCTCTAATGAGATATAGAATTTAAAAGGGGCCAATGTACCTGGGACATAGATTTCCCTTCTTCCCAAATCTCATGACTTTATTCCATAGAGATAAGAAGAGGAATAACTTATCTCCAACCTAAAACTATAGGTCACATCAATGATTGACTGAATAGATCTTCTAAAGACTTTGGGTATCCCTAATATACTGTTAAATGGTCTTCACCTTATTTAACATTTCCTTTACCATTTTAGGTCACGGTTTCTTTAATTAACCAACTCCATCCTATAATTTAGTTGTTCAGCATATTTGACCACAAATGGATTCATATGAATCTATTTGGATTATTCAGTGGAAACTATTATTGTAAGAAAATTTGACTAAAATAATTTGATGGACCCATCCTCCTTAAAATTCCATCAAGCATGCTATCATAATATCTTCTAGTGCCTGAATATTCCACTCAGACTAGCCATCAGTTTGAGGGTGATAAGTTATACTAAAGTTCAGCTCAGTGTTTAGAGGATGTTGGAGACTTTTCCTGAACTTATAGGTAAATCTCAGATCTCAATTGAATATAATTGAGAATGGTATTCTATATAGAATCACCACTTATCTAATGTATATTTATGAAATTTTATTGAGTGAAAAGTACTCTCAAATTTCAATGAAGTGAGAAGTATTTGGGAAATGATCCATAACAACCCATATAGCATTATTTCCCAAATATGTCTTTAGAATTCCCGTGACAATGTCCATAATTATGTTTTACCATTTCCATGTAGGTATGGTTGATAGTTTCATTATCCCCTTATAATTTAGAATTTCATCCTTTACTTTCTAACATACCAAAAAATTTGATGTATATTCATTTACTAACTTCTTTATACTATCCCACCAAAAATTCTCTCATAGATCTTGATACATCTTTGTATAACCTTAGGGGATATAGAAGTTTTAGCTTTGTGAATCCTTAAAAATATCTATCTTTACCTAAAAATTTCATGGTACACATATTCATGACCCAAATCATATGAATTCTTACGCATTAGTTTTGAAATCTGTGGATTTTCTATTCTGATAGCATCCACATTCTTCTAAATTTCTACATCATCCCATTAAGCTTCCTTTATCTTCTCTAAAATTGATGTTTGGGCACTAATTTGAGAAAGGAATGATGATGTTACTTCCTTTATAATTCACATGTCTATATTATAAAATTCTAATAATATTGGTTCCTTCTCAATTCTTATCATTGATAAAGTTATATGATCCTTTAAACTTAGAGCATCTACAACTTTATTCACTTTACCAGGATGGTAGTAGATTGAGTAGTCATAATCATTGATGATCACTAACCATCTTCATTAGTTCATATTAAGATCCTTTTGTGTGAATATATATTTGATGTTAATGTAATATATATATATATATATATCACCCTTATCCCTATAAAGATAATTCTTGTATATTTTCAATGAAAAGATCACATCCACCAACTCCAGATCATGTGCGGTATAGTTTTGCTCATAAACATTTAGCTACCTTTAGACATAGACTATCACTTTATCATTTTTCATATGGTACACAACCTAATCCCTTATTTTATACATCATTTTATACCATGAATAGTTATCCACTTGTTGTTAGTGTAAGAAGTGGTTTAGTGATGAACCCTTTTTAAACTCTTGGAACTAGTCTTCATATTCCCTAATCTTGACAAACTTTACTCCCTTCTGATTTATCTTAGTTAGTGGGTTGAAAATCATAACATGTTCCTCAAAAATCATTGGCAATACCAACCTAGACCGAGTAAAATTTGAATCTCCATTATAGATGCTATCATGGGCCACTCCTAATTTTTATTTGTCTTATAATGGTGCATATATATCCCTTTTATGGTGATAACATTCCAAAATAGTGATACTTCATCCATCTAGAACTCATATTTACAATACTTTGAATATGTTTTCTAACTTATCAAAGTATTTAACATAGTATTCAAATATTACTAATGATCCTCCTTTACCTTGGAGTATATCATAATATCATTTATAAATAATACCAACAATTTTTTTAGGTAATGTATAAAGACTATGTTTATTAATTACATGAAAACTTTTGAAGCATTACTGAGTTTGAAGGGAATAAATATGAACTCATAGTATCCATATCTTGTTTGAAAGGTGGTTTTAGTAATATCTTCCTTATTCACCTTTAATTGGTGATATCTTGATCGAAGGTCCACCTTAGAGAAATACTTAGCCCCATGTAGTTGATCGAACAAGTCATCTATCCATGGAAGGTAATACTTTTTCTTTATAATGATTTTGTTAATATCATGATAATAAATGGAGAGGTGCATTGATCCATCCTTATTTGATGAAGAGGAATATCACACCCACAGTGAAGCACTCGGGCATAAGAAACCCTTGCCCAAATTCTCTAATAATAGCTTTTGTACTTCTTCCACCTCAATGGGGTACATCTATTAAGGAGTATTTAATATAGGATAAGATCTAGGTATAATTTCAATTGAGAACTCAACCTCTCAGTCTAGAAGAAGACATGTAAATTATATAGGGAACACATCAATGTATTCCCTCAGAATGGGCCTATATTTATACACGATCATCTCCTTTATCTCAATCATTTTATCTACGTATGATTTCTTTTAAGAAAATAGTATCCATTCTTGAGAATAACATTCCAAAATATATCCACCCTCCCCCTTATATTTGTACAAAATTAGAGGATTCCTCAAGATGTGTAGAGTAATCGCCCACTCTAGATAGTTGATCTTGGTTTTATATAAATATATCCAATTCAGGCCTAATATACCATCAAAATCTATAAAATAAAGTAAGCCAATATTTTCTAGAAGGATCAATCCAAAAAAAATATTAATGAAGATTTATATACTTTGGATGAAAAAATTTCCCTATTTTTTATTCTCATGGATAAATCAACCTCCATATTTTGAGGTGGTTCTTGAATAGTTATAATAAACTTGAAAGATATAAAATAATTACTCGAACCAACATAAGAAAATTATATCCTTTAATGAATAACCCGAATCTTTGTCACCATATCATTGTTGGGATCCACCTTAGTAGTTGTGATAGAATATGCCCTTCCTTTCTTCCTTGGAGGTTGTTGTAGTTGATTTAATCAAAAAAACCTTATCTTATGGAATTATATAGAATAATTTCTATTTTTTTATAGTTGAAAAAATATACTTTAGGTTGATTATTAATATAAACCTTAATTTATTCTTTGACATTATTGGCATTCCTCATATCCCTTCAAAAATAATTATCCTGATTTTCCTATTTTCTATATTTGAATCATCTCTCAGTTCCCTTTAGACAGTTCCCAGGATGATTCTTTGAACACTTTAGATATGTGAGATATTGGGTGTTCTTACCTGCATGTGATTTATCTGTGGATCCTCCCATATTAAACTCCATTTTACACTTTTTATATCTAAGACCACGAGACCACTGAGAGACATCAATCTCCATCTCAACCTTAAGGGAATAATAGACTATCTCCTCGTAGCTATTCAAGTCTTGAATCACCATGGATTTTTGTAGGCTCTGATTTAATCCACTAAAAAAGTGATCCACCTTGATTTTAATGTTCATGAAAAATCCAAAGGAATTTCGTACAAGCATTGTATGTTTTTTTATACACCCTCATAGACTCATCTTCATTTTACATTAGTATAAGGAACTCCCTGTCCATATTAAGATAGAGATTTCATGGAAAATTGACTAGCCACTGAAATAGGCTAATATTCACTATTAATATTTATAATATTCTTGAGATTTATTATCCATAAACACCATTTTAGTGCATTTTACACTTTGAACATTATTTCACATTACGATTGTAAGTCTTTATTGAAGTGAACTATTACTAGGTACATATTTAAACACATAATAAAATAAAAAATGGAATTGATTTTATTTTCATATTTTAATTTTAGGTCTCCCATTCTATAAAGAACAATTCATGTTTTTTGAGCACTAGAATATTCACATTAGAAGACCACCAAACTTGGCCTTCAACCAACAACATTCTGGGAAAAGTAAACTGTAAAAATCCCAATAAATAGACTATATAGTTAAAGATACAAGACAAATGATTCTGAAAATTTAACTGAAGATATAGGAAATCATAGATAAAATTTTATCAAATAGTGAACAGAGCTAATTTGGATGTTTTATTGGAGTTCCAGGTGGCCCAATTTGAAGACTAAATTTTGGTCCTGATTTAGCGGCCCGGAAAAACATCCCACCATTTAGATAATATCTCAAAAAAAATATTCTAATTGGGCTGAAATTTTATAGTCGGTTCGGAGATATCTAGAGATTAATTTTATGATTCTATAGTCTACTCTAATTCAGCCATCTAGAAGGCCATTTTGACGCTTCTGTTCAGTGGATGCAAGTTGCCTTCCACTTCTGGTCAAGGGTGGAAAAGTATAAGTTCCAAAAACTTTCCACCACCCTAATACTACAATACTAAAGTGGGATGACTTTCACTATTAGAGGATCAACCCAAGGCTCCTAAAATTCCTATTTAAGGTCATGATCTTGGAGTATTTATTCATCTTTGGTGATTTCTTTAATTGTAATGTTATGCTGCAATTTTGTTGTCTCAAGTTTGTCTCTCACGTGTAAGTTGTTATAATTCATCTTAGTTTCTTAATAAAAGTTTTTCTTCTCCTTTTATTTTGTTCTTATTCATATCAAATTGATACCTTTGTATCAAGGTGTGAATTTATTCACACCAAACCTTGTGAAATTATCACACAACGGTGGAGTGATCGTTATTTCATTTTCTTTTTTTACCTCTCCATTTCCTCCCTCATAAGTCTACTTCCCACTTCCATTGAAACCATAGCATCAATGGAGGTATTACCCACTTGTGGGTTGATTAAAGAGAGTAGCAAGGGGATATATTGGATTTTATTTACACCACATTAATTCCTAATCACTTCTTTTAATTTATATTTTTATTTGATGGTTTTAAAACTTCTTCATCCTTGTTGAATTTTAAGGCCACATACGTCAAGTGATAATATGAACCTTTACATTGTAGTGCTCATAAATTTGATCCTCCAAGTATATAGGGGATTAATTTTATGGTTTTTTGGTATAAAACCAGTATGTGGTGAAGTTATTTTATCTTCTTTAATAAACCCATTGCGAATATAAGAAATTGAAATCGTTAAAAAATAATTTCATTCAATCAACCCTTTTGTAATATCCTAGGATAAAACCTTATCATAATATTATTTCACTTAATTAATGTAGTGTTAACTTAAACCTATCTAAAATAAACACAATTTTGGCCACTTAATATCCAAAATCAGTCTATATAATGTGTGTGTCTATAGTTTTTTTCTTAGGTCTTTGAGGAATCCACAACCCAAGTTACTCTACATTTGACCGCTTAACCCTAAAAACTTGGGTAAATTTGGGTGAGACCAAATTTTGGAATTGTTTTTGGGGTCCCAAGTAAGTCATCTCAATAACCATTATATTATCCCGCATTTCTTCTATTCTCATCAAAATTCTCTTATCTTTTCATATTCCCATTTTTTTCTTTTGGCGCATGTCCGCCTACACCTGTGACCAATCAAACCATCTAGTTAGGGTAGATAGTCCTGGGGTTGTGGGGTAAATTACACCAAGGGAACTCTTTCCATTTTATCGTAACCTTCCAAATAATATAGAGTCAAAAATTTATCTCATTTAAATGGAAGATCTTCAAAGAAACCAACTCATAAACAAGACTGGGAACCAAAATGGAATTCCAAATGAGGCAGCCCCAAACTTGGGGAATTCAGTCAATCAAACCATGAATGACTACCTCACACCTTCTTAGACCAATGCACTCTCTTGCATTAGTCATGCTACCCTAGGAGAAGACCAATATGTTTTCAAACCCCATTTATTAAACCACCTTCCAACCTTCCATGGGATGGAGTCAGAAATTTCGTACATTAATGTCAACGAGTTTAATAACATTGTTGATACCATGTTCCACCACATAAACTTGAGTCCGCAAAGATGATGTTCTTTCCTTTCTCACTAAAAAAATGAGCCAAGAATTGGTTAAACAATATGATACCCGCATCAATCTACTCCTGGGACTAATTGAAAAGATAATTTTACAAAAAATACTTCCCCCATCACAAAACAATTTCACTTAAAAAGATCATCCAAAACTTTTTGAAAAAGAAGGGGAGTCATTTTATGAAACATGGGAATGGTTAAAATACACACTCAACATGGTACCTCCCCATGTATTTTCAATGCTAGAAAAAAATTTAATTTATTATGAAGGGTTGGGTCTGGGAAACAAACAATTCATCGACATGATGTGTAATGGGACCTTCAAAACCAAAGCCCCAAATGATGCTTATGAGTATCTTGAAGGACTCGACAAACAAAACCAAACATGGGGAACAACACCTTACTATGAGAATACACCCAAATATGATGGAATTAACACACTTAGGGAGTAGGAAAGCCTTAGGGATAAACTTTCTGCACTCACTAGGAAGGTCTAGGAGATCTATCTTGGGAAGGTCTTTGAAATTCAAACAGTTTACCTTGTTTGCACAATTTGTGGCAAACATGACCACAAGACTGACAATTTCCCTACCATACCTTCCATTAAAGATGTTCATCTAGGAGGACCACCAGCGTAGTTCAATGATTTGAACTTTCATAAGGTGCAATACCAAAACACATTCAACCCAAGGTATAATGACCACCCAAGCTTCCACTAGAAAGATAACCAATAACCTAGCCTACCATAAGGACCAAACCCCTACCCTCCACAAAATTTCCAAAACCATAACCGATTCCAAAAAGAACCATCCCAATACTAACATCTTCTTGTCCAATACTGATAACCCATCCAGAAACCCATGAAACAACCAATACAATAACCAAAGTATCCTCCTAGGATAAACCAACCAACAAAATCCCCTACTCAATCTATCCCTCTTCCAATCCTTGAGAAGTTGTGTACAAAAATGGAGAAAATGAACTCAGAAGTCTCAACCCTTAATAATTAACTACAAACTATTAAAATTGGGAAGGCACCCATTCCTACTCGAGAGGTACCACCCTCAAGTTTAATGGGAGAATCCAGTTACACACAAACCTCTCATGAACAACTCAAAGCAGAAACTATTTTAAAAAGTGGGAAATCCATTGAGAACCCTGAAAAAGAAATACCAGAATCATTAAAAGCATCAAAAATGCATGAAAATGATGAAGAACCACCCATAGATTCTGAAAAAATACAATGATAATGTGAAGGAACTACAACCACACTAAACAATCAAACAACCTTCTCCCTTCCCTCAATGTAAGAGAGGAAAATCTAAACCAGAACTAAATAAAATTTTGAGAGAAACATTCTCTCAGATTAAGTTGAACATCCCCCTTCTTGACGCAATCCAAACCATTATTTCCCACTCAAAGTACCTTAAGAACTTGTGTACTTCTAAAAGGAAATTTTCACATAAAATCCAAGTCCTTTTGGTTGCTAATGTGAGTACCACCATTCAAGGGACCATTCTTCCAAAGTTGAAACATCCACGATGTTCATACATCAATGTTGAGATAGGAGAGAACAAAGTTGTCAAATCCCTTTGTTATCTAGGATCTAGTGTGAACCTCATTCCTTATGCCATGTATTTTTAGTTAGGACTCGCAGAACTCCAACCCCCATTATCACTCTTCATCTTTCTGATCGTAGTGTTCTAGTTCATAATAGAATCTTAAAGGATGTTTTGGTGAAAGTTGACAATTTCATTTACCCATATGACTTCATTATACTTGAAAATCACCCAATCTTAGTTCCTAGGGAACAAACCCCCATTATACTTGGTCATCCCTTCTCACCAATAATCAACTTAGCCATCCGATTTTGAAATGGGAACATGACAATAACCTTCGGGAACATGAGTCCAGACTTGAACATCTATAATGAAAAATTTCAAATTGGGGATGATGACAAGATTCATGAGGTTAATTGTATAGTTAGTGTTGATAGTGAACTCGAGGAACCTCAAGGAATTTCTAGAGGATGTTTAAGTCAAGAATAGATTGATTTTATTTGTTCACATGAGGTAAATTGGTCTCCTTGGCTTGAATCTCTTTCCGATATCTCAATTGATGATTTTCTAGAATCACCAATCAATGATACCACGGGTAAAATCAACAACATTGATTCTATACCCATTCATTACACTGATCAAGCTAATTTAGTGGATGAAAATTCTATTCACAAGGAACCAATTCTGTTAAGAAATCAGAACAAAGAACCTGAGTTCAATACAAAGTCTCATCCTTTCTTGGAAAGTGATAACAAATCTGGTATCGAATTTAAGGTCTTACCTTCATCACTCAAGTTTGCGTTCTTATGGGACAATCGAGCCTTTCCAATTATCATTTATTCCTATCTTGAAGACAATCAAGAGATGATGTTTCTTGATGTCCTAATAAAGCATAAGAAAGCAATTCGATGGACCCTTTATGATATTCCTGGGATTATCCCACTCATTGGAACTCATAGGATTGTTCTTGAATATGAATCCAAACCATGTCTTCAACCTCAATAGATACTCAATCCAAATCTTATGAATATGATAAGGAAATAACTTCTTAAGTTATTGAAAGCAGGTATCATATACCCCATAGCTGAGAGTGAGTGTGTAAGCCTAATTCAAGTTATCCCAAAGAAAGTTTTAATTACTGTGATCACCAATGAGAATGGTGACCATCTCCCCACAAGGTTCAGTAGTGGAAGGAGAGACTATATTGAATATAGGAAGCTTAAATCTTGTACCTATAAATACCATTTCCCCTTTCCCTTTATTGATCAAGTCCTCGAGTGAAGTTCCAGGTCATCAATTCTATTACTTCCTAGATTGATTCTAATGGTACAATCAAATCGAGGTATCCTTTGAGGATCAGGGAAAGATGACCTTCACTTGTCCATTCTGAAATTTTTCCATCAAGTGCATGGCCCTTGGGTTATGTAATTCCCCTAGTACCTTCTAGTGGGGCATGATGGGAATCTTCTTAGACATGGTGGGGGATTGTTTAGATGTCTTCATGGATGACTTATCTATCTTTGGGGATAATTTTGAGGGATGCCTTCTGAATATTTAAAGGGTTTTATGAAGATGAGAGGATAATAATATCATCCTAAACTAGAAATAATTCCATTTCATGGTAAATGAATTTTTCTAGGACATTTGGTATCTGGTATAGGGATTGAAGTTCATAAATCTAAGGCCGAAATCATTCATCGCCTTCCCTATCCAAAAACTATTAAGGAAGTGAGGTCATTCTTGGGACATGCTGGTTTCTAGAGAAGGTTCATTAGAAATTTAAACACTATTTCTCGACCACTTTGTTCTATATTAGTGAAATATGATCCATTTTTATGGATAGAAAGCTGTGAGGAATCATTCTCTACACTCAAGTCAGCTCTTATCTCTCCACCTATCATGCAATCCCCAAATTGGAAACTTCCTTTTGAGATCATGTGTGATGTGAGTGACTTCAATGAAGGATCATTCTTAGGAAAATGGTGTAATAAAACTTCATGTGCCATTACTTATGCAATAAAATCTTTAAATTATGCAAAAATAAACTACACCACCACTGAGAAAGAGTTTCTTACTATTGTCTTTTCCTTAGATAAATTCATGTCTTATCTCTTAGGATCACCCATCATTGTCTTCACTGACCATTCAGCCCTAAAATTTCTTTTCCAAAAACAAGATGACAAGTCTAGATTGATTAGGTGGGTCCTTCTTCTTCAAGAGTTCTATTTAACCATTAAGGATAAAAATGGTGTTTAAAATGTAGTATTTGATCACCTCTCTAGGATGAAATTCAAAGACAACTCACAACACCTTTCTATGTCTGATTCATTTCCTGATGATCACCTCTATTCTATGAGTGATTTCCCATGGTATGCTGATATAGCAAACCACTTGGCTACGGGTGACATTCCAAAATTTGTTGGGACCAAGCTAAGAGGAAATTTCTTTTTGATTTCAAACACTATGTGTTTGATGATTCTTACCTCTTCAAGTTTTGTCCTGATCAAATCATTAGGAGATGAGTTCCAGAGTCTGAGAAAGATTCCATTCTAAGATTCTGTCATGCAGAGGCATGTGGAGGCCACTTTTACTTAAAGAAAATCACTACAAAGTTCCTCCAAAGTGGTTTCTATTGTCTTAACCTCACTGAGGATTCCTACCAATTTGTTCAAAGTTTTCCTCAATGTCAACAATTAGGATCCCTTTCCAAAATGAATCAAATTCCCCAAACACCCATTCTTATCGTTGAAATCTTTGATTATTGGGGAATTGATTTCATAGGACCCTTCCCAAGTCCAATGACCATTATGTTGTGATATTATTTATAAAAGAATACATTTTTCTCAATTTGGAATTCCTAGGGAAACAATCAGTAATCAAGGAACACATTTTTACAACCTCGTATTCTCTTAACTCATGTCTAAGTATGGTATTTCTCATAATGTTTCCACTTCATACCATCCTCAAACCAATGGTCAAGATGAGTTAGAGAATAGGGAGATTAAGAGAATTCTTGAAAAAACTGTCAATCCCTTCAGGAAATATTGGTCTGAGAAACTTGTGGATTCCCTTTTCATATATCGTACATCCTTCAAAACCATCCTAGGAAGGTCACCATATAAGTTGGTTTATGGAAAATCATGTCATTTACCGGTTGAAATTGAGTATAAGGCATTTTGGGTAATAAAAACATTAATTTTGACATTTCTTTGGCTGAAGCTAAGAGGAAATTAGATCTTAATGAATTTGAGGAACTTATTATGGAGGCTTATAAAAATTCAAGGATAAATAAATCTAGAGTTCAAGACTACCAATCCAGGAATATCAGAGTCAAACATTTTGAACCAGGAAAAATCATGCTCTTGCATAGATCAAAACCTTATTTACACCCAAGAAATTTAAGATCAATATGGTCAAGTCCTTTCATAGTGCATCATGTGTACCCCCATGGGGCAGTAGAAATTATGGATCCCACAAGTAGTCACATTTTCAAGGTCAGTGGTTATAGGTTAAAACCATTCATTGAATCAATCAATAAACAAGAAATAAAGGTTGAGTTAACATATCCAACCAATGAACCAAGAAAAAATTGATAGATTTAGGATCCATGTCGGGCTAACGACATTAAACAAAAGCGACGCACGGGAGGCAACTTGTGGTTTTCATGTTTCCAATATTTTTGAATCATATTTATTTTTCAAATAGGATTAATAAATCATTTTTATATTTAAAAAAAATAGACAGTTGACATGTCCTTATACTATGATTATGGATGGGTATGAAAGAGGATCTCCATATTCATTTGTGTCATGTGGTGTGATCTTTGAGTAATACCTTAACCAAAAATTTTAAAAGAAGACAATGTATCATCAGTTCATTTTATTTCAATGTGTTTTTAGTTTAAAATAAAAATAAAAAAATTAAAGGACACATTGTAGGTTATGGAAGGAAATAATTAAACACTAGGGACAGTTTTATTCTATGTTAGGGAGTGAAAAGAAAGAAAAAAAATTAATTTTGTGTGCTTAAAAAATGTGTGGAAGGAAATTTTTCTTTATCCTTGATCAATATAATACACATTGCACACTTTGAAACTAAATATCAAATAATTTACCATGCCATGATTATAATTTTAAACCATGTATAATTTCATGAGCATAGATTTTGTAAAGTGTGGCTATATAATGTGAAATTTCATAGTTTATATTTTCATCAAAATAAAAAAAAACATCACAGTGCACTTCCTTTGGATAGTGAGGTATTAGTTTGAGTTCATGGGGTCCCACAAATAAATAGCATAGGTTTGGTGATAATTTTTGTTTTAATATGAGTATTCAATAAAAAATCATAAAAAAAATAATAAATTTGTGCGTAGAGAAATGAAATGACCTAATGCGTGGCTTTCAGCACTTGGAGATCATGAATCCGTTGTTTTTTGGCTCGGAGTTTTAATTTAATCTCTATTTGTGGTAATTTGACTTTTTTTGACTGATTTAACTCGAGATGATGCCCAAGTATGTTGGCTTCACTTGGTGCCTATGGTCTTTGAGCCTCTAAGTCATCGGCAAAGTCTCTCTACATGGGATGACTCTATTGAGCTCAATTTCAATTACCATGGAAAAATTGAAAAAAGAAAAATGAATACTCATATTAATATTGAAATGTGATTCCACCTAGAGCTTCTGTCATTTCCCCCTTGAATTAAGATGAACCCCCATGTCTATTGTGATACAAAACACATCCTCATGCTTAATTGATATTGGATGAAATATGGTGATGAATTTGAACAAAGTAATGGGCTTTGGATTAGGATATTATTATGAAACTATCATGTATTAAAATATTTTTATGGGTTTCAGAGTTTTTTGGTATAAGGGTTTTTAGTGATCAATGTGTATTAAAATGTTTTTGGAAAAGGGAATTCAAATTTCATATTTTTGAAATACATTTTTCTCGGGACAAGAAAAACTCAATTTGGGGGTGTTATTAGACACTAAAATAGGCTAATATTCATTTTTAATATTTATAATATTCATAAGATTAATTATTCCAAAACACCATTTTAGATCATTTTACACTTTGAACATTATTTCACATTATGATTGTAATACTTTGTTAAAGTGCACTATTACTTGGTACAAATTTAAACACATCGTAAAATAAAAAATGGCCTTGATTTTATTTTCATACATTATTTTCAGGTCTCCCATGATATAAGGAAGAATTCTTGTTTTTGGAGCACTAGAAAATTCACATTAAAATCCCACAAAAGTTGGCCTTGAACCAACAACATTTTGGGAAAAGTAAACTGGACAACATCCCAATAAAGATACATTAGAGGCCAAGATACAAACACCATGACTCTCAAAAGTTTACTAAAGATAGAGGAAATCATGGGTAACATTTCATCAAACAGTGAAAAGAGATAATTAGGATGTTCTGATGGAGTTTTAGGCGGTCCAATTTGGAAATTAAATTCTGGTCCAGATTCTGCGGCTCAGAAAAACTGCCCACCATTTATATAATATCTAAAAAAACTTATAATTGGGATTAAATTTTACAGAAGTTTAGGATATATTTGGGGATCCATTTTATTATTCTATATACCAATCTAATTATACCATCTAGAAGGTCATTGCAACGTGTCTGTTCGGTCGATGCAAGCTACCATTAACTTCGTGTCAAGGGTGGAAAAGTCTTAAGTTCCACAAGCTTTCCACCACCCTAAGCCTACCATACTCAAGTGGTATGACTTTCACTATTGTAGGATCAACTCAGGGCTCCTAAAATTACTATTTAAGGTAGTGGTGTTGGAGGATTTATTCATATTTGGTTCTTTGTTTCATTGTAATGTTTTGCTGCAATTTTGTTGTCTCAAGTTTGTCTTTCACATGTAATTTGTTCTAATTCATTTTAGTTTCTTAATAAAAGTTTGTATTATCCTTTTATTATTTTCTTATAAATATCATGTTGATACCTTTGCCTCAAGTTGTGAATTTATTCACGCCAAACCTTGTGAAATTATCACACAACGGTGGAGTGATTGTTATTTCTTCGTCTTTTTTTTACTTCTCCATTTCCTATCTCATAAGTCTACTTCCCGCTTCCATTGAAACCATAGCATCAATTGAGGGATAACCCACTTATGGGTTGATCCAAGGGAGTATCAAGGGGCTGTATTGGATTTTATTTATCACTCTATTAATGTTTAATCACTTATTTTAATTGATATTTTTATTTGATGATTTTAAAACTTCATCGTACTTGATGAATTTTAAGGCCTCATACTTCAAGTACTAATATGAAACTTTAACTTGAAGTGCTCATAAATTTTATCCTCCAAGTGTATATGTGATTATTTTTATAGTTCTTTGGTATAAAACCAATAAGTGATGAAGTTATTTGATCTTCTTGAATAAACCCATCTCGAATATAATAAATTGAAATCGTTAAAAAATAATTTCATCTAATCCACCCTTTGTATTAACCTAGGATCAACCCTTCTCATAATTTGATTTCACTTAAGTCATGTATTTTTCACTTAAAACTATCTAAAATAAACCCAAATTTTTCCAATTAATATCCAAAATCATTCAATATAATGTGTGTGTCTATGGGTTTCTTCTTAGGTTTTTGGGGAATCAACAACCCAAGCTACTCAACATTTGACCTCTTAACCCTAAAAACTTGGGTAAATTTGGGCGAGGCCAATTTTGGCACTATTTATAAGGACCCAAGAAATTAATCTCAACACCCATTATATTATTCTCCATTTATTCTATTCTCATCTAAATTCTATTATCTTTTCCCTTTCGCATTTTTTTTTCTTTTGGTGCATGTCTACCTACACATGTGACCAATCAAACCGTCAAGTTAGGGTGGATAGTCCTTGGGTTGGGGAGTCAAGTAAACCAAGGGAAATCATTCCATTATATCATAACCTTCCTAATACTCTAGAGTTAAAAATTTATCCTATTTCAATGGAAGGTCTTCAAAGAAACCAATTCATAAACCTGGGTGGGAACCAAAATGGAAATCCAAATGAGGCAGCCCCAAACTTGGGGAATGTAGTCAATCAAACCATGAATGACTACCTCACACCTGCCTGGACCAATGCACCCTCTTGAATTAGGCATGTTTTCCTAATAGAATCCCACTTTTTTTTCAAACCTCATGTCCTAAACCACCTTCCAACCTTCCATGGTATGGAGTCATAAATGCTATACCTTCATGTCAAACAGTTTAACGCCACTATTGAAACCATGTGCCCACCACATCAACTTGAGTTATAAAAGATGAGTAACATTCTTTTCTTGCTAAAGGATAGAGTAAATAATTGGTTAAAAAATCTGAGACCTACATTAATCCACTTCTCAGACCAATTGCAAAGATAATTTTACAAAAAATACCTCCCACATCACAAAACAATTTAACTTAAAAAGATCATCCAAAATTTTTTGAAAAAGAAGGGGAGTCGTTTTATGAAACTTGGGAAAGGTTCAAAGACACACTCAACATGGTACATAACCAAGGATTTTCAATCCTAGAACAAGTTTGAATTTTCTATGAAGGGTTGGGTCTGAGAAACAAACAATTCATCGACATGATGTGTAATGGGACCTTCAAAAACAAAGCCCCAAATGATGCTTACGAGTATCTTGATGGACTGGAAGAACAAAACCAAACATGGGGAACATCACCTTACTATGAGAATCCACCAAAATCTAGTGGAATTCAAACACTAAGGGAGGAGGAAAGCCTTAGGGCTAAACTTGATTCTCTCACTATGAAGGTCGAGGAGATCGATCTTAGGATGGTAATTGAAATTCCTATAGTTGACCCTGTTTGTATAATTTGTGAAAAACATGACCACAAGACTGAAAATTGCCCAACCATGCCTTCCATTAAATATTTTATTCTAGGAGGACCACTAGCGGAGGTCAATTCTCTAAACTTTGAGAATCCCATATACCAAAACAAATTCAACACAAGGTATAATGACCACTCAGGCTTCTGCTTGAAATATAACCAACAACCTAGACAACCATAAGGACCAAACCCCTACCCTCTACAAAATTTCCAAAATCATAACCAATTCCAACCACAACCATCCCAATACCAACATCCTCCTGTCCAATACCAACAACCTATCCAGTAACCCATGCAACATCCAATCCAACAACCAAAGTATCCTCCTGGGATAAACCAACCAGCACAAGCCCCTACTCAATCTGTTCCTCTTTCAATCATTGAGCAGTTGTGTAAAAAAATGGAGAAAATGAACTCATAAGTCTTATCCCTTAAACATGAACTACAAACCATTAAAACCGAGAAGGAACCCATTCCTACTTAGGTGGTACCATCCTCAACTTTAAGGGGAGAATCTAGTTACACACAAAATTCTCAGGAATAACTCAAAGAATAATTGTTTTAAGAAGTGGTAAATCCATTCAGACACCTGAAAAAGCCATACCAGAACCCTTAAAAGTTTCAACAACGCATGAAAATAATGAATAACCACACATAGATTTAGAAAAATACAATGATAATGTCAAGGAACTACAACCATACCAAAAAATCAAAATACCTGCTCCCTTACCTCAACGCGTGTTTGGAAAATCTAAACTAGAACTGAATGAAACATTGAGAGAAATATGATCTCAGGTTAAATTGAACATCCCCCTTATTGATGAAATCCAAAACATTCCTGCCTACTCAAAGTACCTTAAGGACGTGTGCACTTTTAAAAGGAAATTTTCACATAAAAACCAAGTCCTTTTAGCTGCTAATGTGAGTACCACCATTCAAGGGACCATTCCTCCAAGAAAGATCCAGGATTTCCATACATCAATGTTTAGATAGGAGAAAACAAATTTATCCAAGCCCATTGTGATCTGTGAGCTAGTGTGAGCCTCATTCCTTATGTGATGTATTGTCACTTAGGAATCAAAGAACTCCAACCCACATCTGTCACTCTTCAAATTGTTGATCATAGTGTTTGAGTTCCTAAGGGAATCTTAAAAGATGTTTTAGTGAAAGTTGAACATTTCATTTACCCAGATAACTTCATTGTCCTTGAAAATAACCCAATCTTAGGTCCTAGGGAGCAAACCACCATCATCCTTGGTCGTCCCTTCTAATCAACAATCAACTCAGTCATCTGATTCTGAAATGGGAACATGACAATAACCATCAGGAACATGAGTCTAGACTTGAACATCTAAAATGAAAACTCTAAAATTGGGGATAATGAAGAGATCCATTAGGTTAATTGGATTGGTAGTGTTGATAGTGAACTCAAGGAAGATCAAGGAATTATTGGAGGATTTTTAAGATAAAAAGAGATTTATTTTCTTTTTTCACGTGAGGTAAATTTGTCTCCTTGGCTTGAATCTCTTTTAGATAGGTCAATTGATGATTTTATAGAATCACTGATCAATGATACCATGGATAAAATCAATAACATTGAGTCCATACCCACTCATGAAACTTCTCTAGCTAATTTAGTGGATGAAAATTCTGTTCACAAGGAACCAATTTTATCAAGAAATCAGAACTAAGAAACTCAGTTCTATACAAAGTCTCATCCTTTCTTGGAAAGTGATAACCAGTCTAATCTCAAATTTAAGGTCTTACCTTCTAGAGGTGCATGAAGGGAATCTTCTCAGACATGGTGGGAGATTGTTTAGAGGTCTTCGTGGATGACTTCTCCATCTTTGCAAATATTTTTTAGGGATCCCTTATGAATGTTGAAAGGGTTTGGTCAAGATTTGAGGATATAAATCTCATCCTAAACTAGAAAAATTTCCATTTCATGGTAAAGGAAGGATTTTTAGGCTATTTGGTATCTGGTAGAGGGATTGAAGTTGATAAAGCTAAGGTCAACATCATTTTTCACCTTACCTCTCCTAAAACTATTAAGAAAGTGAGGTCCTTCTTGGTACATGCTGGTTTCCATAGAAGGTTCATTAGGAATTTCAGATCTATTTCTCGACCACTTTGTGCTCTATTAGTGAAAGATGCTCCATTTTTATGAATATAATGCTATGATAAATCATTATCTATACTCAATTTATCTCTTATCTCTCCACCTATCATGCAATATCTAAATTGGAAGCTTCATTTTGATCTCATGTGTGATGCGAGCGACTTCATTCTAGGATCAGTCTTAGGAAAACGGTGTGATAAAACTCCATGTTTCATTGATTATGCGAGAAAATATTTAAATGATGAACAAATCAATTGCACCACCACCAAGAAAGAGTTTCTTTATGTTTTCTTTGCCTTAGATAAATCCAAGTCTTATCTCTTTGTATCAGCCATCATTGTCTTCACCGACCATTCATCCCCAAAATACATTTTCCAAAAACAAGATTCCAATTCTAGATTGATTTAGTTGGTCCTTATTCTTCAAGAGTTAGATTTAACCATTAATGATAAAAAGGGTGTTGAAAATTTTGCAGTTGATCACCTCTCTAGGATGGAATTCAAAGACAACTCACATCACCTTTCTTTGTCTGATTCATTTCCTGATGATCACATCTATTCTATAAGTGATTTCCCATGGTATGCTGACAAATAAAACCACTTGGTTATGGGTGACATTCCAAAATTCCAAGGGACCCAATAAAAGAGTAAATTTCTTTATCATGTCAAACACTATGGGTTTGATGATCCTTGACTCTTCAAGTTCTATCCAAATCAAATCATTAGGATATGTGTTCCTGATTATGAGAAAGAGTCAATTCTACGATTCTGTCATGTAGAGGCATGTGGAGGCCACTTTTCCACAAAGAAAACCACTAAAAAGTTCCTCCAAAGTGGTTTCTACTAGCCTAACCTCACTAAGGATTACAACCAACTCTATCAAAGTTGTCCTCAACATCAATAATTAGGATCCCTTACCAAAAAAATCAAATTCCCCTCACTCCCATTCTTATCGTTGAAATATTTTATTGTTCAGAAATTTATTTCATCAGACCCTTACCAAAATATAGGTGATACCTTTGTATCCTCTTAGCTATTGATTATGTCTCAAAATGGGTTGAGGTCATTCCCACCAAGTCAAATGACCACTATGTTGTTATCAGATTTCTAAAAGATCACATATTTTCTCGATTTGGAATTCCTAGGTCTATAATCACTGATCAAGGAACCCATGTAGGTAACCACCCATTCTCTTCAATAATTTCTAAGAATGGGATTTCTTATAAAATTTCCACTCCATACCATACTCAAACCAATGGTCAAGCTGAGTTAGAGAATAGGGAGATTAAGAAAATTCTTGAAAAAACTATCAATCCCTCTAGGAAATATTGGTCTAAGAAACTCATGGATGCCCTTTGGGAATATCGTATAGCATTCAAAACCATCCTAGTAATGTCACCATATAGGTTGGTTTTTGGAAAATCATGCTATTTAACTGTTGAAATTGATCATAAGGAATTTTTGGAAATCAAAAAAATGAATTTTGACATTTCTTTAGCCGAAGAAAAGAGTAAATTAGATCTTAATGAACTTGAGGAACTTAGGATGGAGGCTCATAAAAATTCAAGGATAAATAAAGCTAGAGTTCAAGCCTACCAATCCAGGAATATCAAAGTCAAACATTTTGAACTGGGAAAATATGTGCTCTTCTATAGTTCAAAACTTCATTTACACCCAGGAATGTTATGGTTTAGATGGTCAGGTCCTTTCATAGTGCATCATGTGTACCCCCATGGGACTATAGAGATTCAGGATCCCACATGTGGTCACATTTTCAGGGTTAATGGTCATAGGTTAAAACCTTTCATTGAATCAATCAATAAACAGAAAATATAGGTTGAGATAACGGAGCCAACATATGAAATAAGAAAAAATTGATAGATTTAGGATCTATGTCAGGATAACGATGTTAAATAAAAGTGTTGCATGGTAGGTAACCCATGGTTTTCATGTTTCTAATATTTTTGAATCATCTTTACTCTTTAAATAGGATTAATGAATCATTTTGATATTAAAAAAATTAAAAAAAATATTGTTGACATTTTACGCTATTATGGGTATGGATGGGTATGAAAGGAGAGCGCCATATTCATTCATCTCACGTGGTGTGATCCTTGAGTAATACATTACCTAGAAATTTAAATATAATACAACGTGTCATAAGATCATTTTATTTTTACGTGTTTGTAGGTTAAAATAAAAATACAAACAAAATAATTAAAAAAATTAAAAGGACACATCACAGGTCATTGGGAAAACCCCGTCATAACTGGCGAAGCCCCGAGGACTCGAACCCGGGACCAAAGGGACACAGGGGAGTGGGCTTACCATTGTCCTACATCTTATAATGATCCCTTATTCTATAATCATTATATATATACTTATATTTTACTTTTTTTTATTATATGAATAAATTTAAATATATATATATATATATATTGTTTTATTTTGGTTTTTTTTTGTTTTTTCCTTTTTTCACTAGGGAACTCTACAAGTGACATGGATATCAAATAACTAAATTGGGGTAGCACGAACTTCAACTTCAACCACCAGGTGACTTTGTTCCATGTTTATTATTTCAAATTCCTTTTAGAACTTCTCTTCTTTTCCATTACCCGTTCTAAATTTTATGTTCTTTAAACATTAGGGACATTGTTATTCTAAGTTGTGGGGGGAGAAAGAAAAAAAATTAATTTTGTGTGCATAAAAAAATATGCGGAAGGAAAATTTTCTTTAACCATGAACATGATAATACACATTTCGCACTTTGAAACTGAACATCAAATAATTTAGCATTCCTTGTTTTTAATTTTAATCCATGTATAATTTCATGAGCATAGATTTTGGAAATTCAGGTTGTATAATGTGAAATTTCATCATTTATATTTCCGTCCAAATAAAAAAAGATCACAATGAACTTCCTTTGGATAGTGGGGTATTATTTTGTGTTCATGGGGTCCCTGAAATAAATAGCATAGGTTTGGTGATCTTTTTAGTTTTAATATGAGTATTCAATAAATAAATAAATAATAATAATAAAACAATAAGTTTCCACATAGATCAATGACATAACCTAATGTGTGGCTTTCAGCACATGGAGATCGTGACCCCATAGTTGTCTGGACTAGGGTTAGTAATTTCATCTCTATTTGTGGTAATTTGACTTTGTTTTTGACTGATTTAACTCAACATGATGCCCGAGTATGTGGGCTTCACTTGGTGACCTAAGGTCTTTGAGCATGGGAGTCATCAGCAAAGTATCGCTACATGGGTTGACTCTGTTGAGTGAAATTTCAATTACCATGGAAAAAATTCAAAAAAAATTGAATAATCATCTTAATATTGAAATGTGATTCCACCTATCACTTCTATCATTTCCCCCCTTGAATTAAGATAACCCCCATGCTTATTGTGATACACAAAACATCCTCATGCTTAATTGATATTATATGAAATATGGCGATAAATTTAAACAAAGGAATGGGCTTAGGATTGGGATATTCTTATGAAACTATCTTTTATTAAAATATTTTGATGGGTTTCATAGTTTTTTGGTATAAGGGTTTTTTGTGATCATTGTGTATTAAAATGTTTTTGGAAAAGGGAATTTGAATTTCATATTTATTAGATACATTTTGATCAAGACTATAAAAACTAAAGTTTTGGTGTGTGATTAACCACTTAAATAAGATAATATTCATTGTTAATATTTAAAATATTCATGAGATTAACTATTCATAAACAAAATTTTATTTCACTTTACACTTTGAAAGTTATTTCACATTATGATTGTAATTCTTTGTTAACATGCACTATTACTTGGTACATATTTAAACACATCATAAAATAAAAAAATGTCTTTGATTTTATTTTCATATTTTATTTTCAGTTCTCCCGTTAAATAAGGACCAATTCATGTTTTTTAAGCTCTAGAAGATTCACATTATAAGACCACCAAAGTTGGCCTTGAACCAACAACATTCTAAGCAAAGTAAACTGGACAACATCCCAATAAAGAGATTGTAGTGGACAATATACAATCCCAATAATTCTCAAAATTTAAATGAAGATATAGGAAATCATGGAGAACATTTCATCAAACAGTGACAAGAGATAATTCTATTGTTTTAATGGATTTCCTGGCGGCCCAATTTGGAGATTAAATTCTGGTCCAGATTCTGCAGCCCATAAAAACATGGCAGTATTTAGATAATATCTCGAAGAAAAATATCAATGGGGCTTACATTTTACATGAAATTATAATGCATCTGAAGCTCCATTTTATTCTTCTATGTATCACTCTAATTCGGCCATCTAGAAGGTCATTTTGATGTGTTTGTTCGGTGCATGGAAGTTGCATTCCACTTCAGGTAAAGGGTGGAAAAGTCTAAGTTCCACAAGATTTTCACCACCCTAAGCCTACCATACTATAGTGGGATGACTTTATCTATTGGAGGATCGACCCAAGGCTCCTAAAATGCTTATTTAAGGTAGTAGTGTTGAATTATATTTTCATCTTTGGGGCTTTCTTTCATTGTAATATTATGCTGCAGTTTTGTTGTCTCAAGTTTGTCTTTCACATGTAAGTTGTTCTAATTCATCTTAATTTATTAATAATAGTTTTTATTATCATTTTATTCTATTATTATTAATATCACATTGATACCATTGTCTCAATTTGTGAATTTATTCACACCAAACCTTGTGAAATTATCACACAAAAGTGGACTGATTGTTATTTCATTGTCTTTTTTTACTTCTCCATTTCCTCCCTCATAAGTCTACTTCCCCATTACATTGAAACCATAGAATAAATGGAGGGATAACCCACTTATGGGTTGATCAAAGGGAGTATAAAGGGGATGAATTTGATGTTATTTATCACCCCATTAATGTCTAATCACTTCTTTTAATTGAGGTTTTTATTTAATGATTTTAAAACTTCTTCGTCCTTGTTGGATTTTAAGGCCACATACTTAAAGTGCTAATATGAACATTTACCTTGGAGTGCTAAAAAAATTTATCCACAAATTTTATAGGTGATTAGTTTTATGGTGTGTTGCTATAAAACCAGTAAGTGATGAAGTTATTTGATCTTATTCAATAAACCCATCTCGAATATAAGAAATTGAAATCCTTAAAGAATAATTTCATCCAATCCTCCCTTTGTAATAACCTAGGATCAACCCTTCTCATAATTTTATTTCACTTAAGTCACATAGTTTTTTATTAAACCTATCTAAAATAAACCCAAAGTTGGCCACTTAATAGACAAAATCAGTCCATATAAAGTGTGTGTCTATAGGTTTCTTCTTAGGTCTCTGAGGAATCGACAACCCAAGCTACTCTACATTTGACCTCTTAACCCTAAAAACTTTGGTAAATTTGGGCGAGACCAAATTTTGGCGGCAATTCTGGGGACCCAAATAAGTTATCTCAACACCCATTATATTATCCCTCAATTCTTCTATTCTCATCCAAATTCTCTTATCTTTTCCCATTCTCATTTTTTTTCTTTTGGCTTATGTCCACCTACACCTGTGACCAATCAAAACGTCTAGTTATGGTGGACAGTCCTAGGGTTGGGGTGTCAAGTACACTAATGGAACTATTTCCATTAGACCCTAACCTTCCAAAAACTCTAGAGTCAAAAATGGATCCCATTTTTATGGAAGGTCTTTAAAGAAACTAACTCATAAACCCAAGTGGGAACCAAAATGTAAATCCAAATGAGGCAGCCCCAAACTTGGGGAATTCAATCGATAAAACCATGAATGACTACCTCACACCTTCCTGGACCAATGCAGCCTATTGCATTAGTCATGATTACCTAGTATAATCCCACTATGTTTTCAAACCTCATGTCCTAAACCACCTTCCAACCTTTCATGGGATGGAGTAAAAAATGCCATACCTTCATGTCAAAGAGTTTAACGACATTTTTGAAACCATGTGCCCTCAACATTAACTTGAGTCAGCAAAGATGAGGATCTTTTCTTTCTTAATAAAGTATCGATCAAAGAATTGGTTAAACAATCTGAGACCTATATCAATCCACTCTTGGGACCAATTGAAAAGATAATTTTACAAAAAATACTTCCCCCATCAAAAACCAATTTCACTTTAAAAGAGCTTCCAAATTTTTTTTGAAAAACAAGGGGAGTCATTTTATGAAACATGGGAAAGGTTCAAAGACACACTCTACATGGTACCTCACCTTGGATTTTCAATCTTAGAACAATTTTGAATTTTCAATAAAGGGTTGGGTCTGGGAAACAAACAATTCATCAACATGATGTGTAATGGGACCTTAAAAAACAAAGCCTCAAATGATGCTTATGAGTATCTTGAAGGACTATCCGAACAAAAAAACATGGGAAACATCACCTTACTATGAGAAGCCAACCAAATCTGGTGGAATTCACCCACTTAAAAAGGAGGAAAGCCTAAAGGCTAAACTTGTTGCACTCACTAGGAAGGTCAAAGAGATCGATCTTAGGGAGGTCCATGAAATTCAAACTATTGGCCCTGTTTGCACAATTTTGGACAAACATGACCACAAGACTGAAAACTGTCCAAATATACCATCTATTAATGATGTTCTTCAAGGAGGACCATCAGTGGAGGTCAATGATCTGGACTTTCAGAATCCCCAATACCAAAACACATTCAACACAAGGTATAATGACCACCCAGGCTTCTACTATAAAGATAACCAATAACCTATCCAACCTCAAGGACCAAACCCCTACCCTCCACAAAATTTCTAAAACCATAATCAATTACAACCACAACCATCCCAATACCAACATCCTTCTATCCAATACCAAAAACCCATCCAGCAACCCATGCAACAACCAATCTAACAACCAAAGTATCCTCCTGGGATAAACTAACAAGCACAAGCCCCTACTCAATCTATCCTTCTTCAAATCCTTGAGAAGTTGTGTGAACAAATGGAGAAAATGAACACAAAAGTCTTATACCTTAAACATGAACTAGAAACCATTAAAACTGGGAATTCACCCATGCCCACTTAGGCGGTACCATCCTCAACATTAAGGGTAAAATCTAGTTACATATAAACCTCTCATGAACAACTCAAAGCAGTAATTATTTTTAGAAGTGGGAAATCCATTGAGAAACCTGAACAAGTGATACCAAAACCATTAAAATCTTCAACAATGCATGAAAATTATTAAGAACCACCCATTGATTCTGAAAAATACAAAGAGAATGTGAAGGAACTACAACCACACCAAACAATCAAACATCTTTCTCTCTTCCCTCAACGCAAGAGAGGAAAATCTAAACCAGAATCGAATAAAACATTGAGGGAAATCTTCTCTCATGTTAATTTGAACATTCCCCTTATTGATGAAATCCAAACCATTCCAGCCTACACAAGGTACCTTAAGTACTGTACACTTTTAAAAGGAAATTTTCACATAAAAACCAAGTCCTTTTGGCTACTAATGTGAGTACCACCATTCATGGGACCATTCCTCCAAAGTTGAAAGATCCAGGATTTCTATACATTAATGTTGAGATAGGAGAGAACAAAGTTCTCAAAGCCCTTTTTGATCTGGGATCCAATGTTATCCTCATTCCTTATGCCATGTATTGTCTATTAGGACTTGAAGAACTCCAACCCACATCTGTCACTATTCAACTTGATGATTGTAAGGTTCGAGTTCCTAAGGTAATCTTAAAGGATGTTTTAGTGAAATTTGAAACTTTTATTTACCCAGATGACTTCATTTTTCTTTAAAATCTCCCAAGCTAATGATTAGGGAGAAAACCCCCATCATCCTTGGACATACCATCTTAGAAACAATCAACTCAGTCATCTGAGTCTGAAATGGGAACATGACAACAACCTTTGGGAACATGAGTCTAGACTTGAACATAAAAAATGAAAACTCTCAAATTGGGGATGATGAAGAGATCCATGAGGCTAATTGGATTGGTAGTGTTGATAGTGAACTCGAGGAACATAAATAAATTACTAAAGTATGTTTAAGTCAAGAAGAGATTTATTTTATTTGTTCAAATGAGGTAAACTTGTCTCCTTGGCTTGAAACTATTTCAGATATCTCTATTGATGATTTTATAGAATCACTAATCAATGATACCATGGGTAAAATCAATAACATTGAGTCCGTACACATTCATGACACTGCTCTAGCTAATTTAGAGGATGAAAATTCTATTCACAAGGAACCAATTATATCAAGAAATTTGAACAAAGAAACTGAGTTCAATAAAAAGTATCATCCTTTATTGGAAACTGATAACCAATATGATCTCGAATTTAAGGTCTTACCTTCATCACTCAAGTATGAATTCTTAGAAGACAATTGATTCTTTCTTGTTTTCATTTCTTCCTCTCTTGAATCCAATCAAGAGGTGATGCTTATGAATGTCCTAAGAAAGCATAAGAAAGTAATTGGATTAGCCCAGTCATTGGAACTCAAAGGATTATTCTTGAATATGAATCCAAACGATGTTGCCAATGTTAGAAGAGACTCAATACAAATCATATGGATGTGGTAAGGAAAGAACTTCTTAAGTTATTGAAAGCGGGTATCATCTACCCCGTAGCAGAGAGTGAGTGGGTAATCCCAATTCAAGTTGTCCCAAAGAAAGATTGAATTATTGTGATCACCAATGAGGATTGTTACCTTCTCCCCTACAAGGTTCAGTTGTGGATGGAGAGTCTGTATTGACTATAGGAAGCTCAACTCTAGTACCAATAAAGACCATTTCCCCTTGCCCTTTATTGATCAAGTCCTCAAGCAAGTGGTGATTCATCAATTCTATTGATTCCTAGATGGATTATCAAGGAATAATGAAATCAAGGTCTCCTTAGAGGATCAGGTAAAAACAACCTTCACTTGTCCATTTAGTACTTTTTCTTTCAAGAACTTTTCATTTGGGTTATGTAATTCCCCTAGTACCTTCTAACGGTGCATGATGCGAATCTTCTTAGACATGATGGGGGATTGTTTAGAGGTCTTCATGGATTACTTATCTATCTTTGGGGATACTTTTAAGGGATGGATTATGAATGTTGAAAGGGTTTTTTCAAGATGAAAGGATAAGAATCTCATCCTAAACTAGGGAAAATGCCATTTCATGATAAAGGAAAGACTTTTTCTAGGCCATTTGGTATCTGGTAGAGGGACATAAGTTAATAAAACTAAGGTAAACATCATTCATCACCTTCCCTCTCCAAAAACTATTAAGTGAGGCCCTTCTTGGGACATGTTGGTTTCTATAAGAGGTTCATTAGGAATTTCCACTCTATTTATCCACCAATTTGTGCTCTATTAGTGAAAGATGATCCATTTTTATGGATATAAAGTTGTGAGGAATCCTTCTCTACACTCAAGTCAGCTTTTATCTCTCCACCTATCATGCAATCTCTAAATTGGAAACATTCTTTTGAGCTCATGTGTGATGTGAGTGACTTCATTGTAGGAGAAAACTTAAGACAACAATGTGAGAAAACTCTATTTGTCATTGCCTATGCAAGAAAATCTTGAAATGATGAAAAAATAAACTACACCACCACTGAGAAAGAGTTTCTTTCTATTTTATTTTCCTTAGATAAATTTAGGTCTTATCTCTTAGGATCACCCATAATTGTCTTCACTAACCATTCAGCCAGGAAATACCTTTTCCAAAAAGAAGATACCAAGGCCAAATAGATTAGGTGGGTCCTTATTCTTCAAGAGTTTGATTTTACCATTAAGTATAAAACGGGTTTTAAAAATGTTGTATATGATCACCTCTCTAAGATTGAATTAAAAGGAAAATCACATCACCTTTCTGTGTCTGATTCATTTCTTGATGAGTACCTCTATTCTATGATTGATTTCACATGGTATAATGACATAGAAAACCACTTCGTTATGGGTGACATTCCAAAATTTCTTGAGACCCAAGCTAAGATAAAATTCCTTTCTCATGTCAAACACTATGTGTTTGATGATCCTTACCTCTTCAAGTTATGTCCCGATCAAATCATTTGGAGACGTGTTCCTGAGTCTGAGTAGGATTTCATTATAAGATTATATCATATAGAGGCATGTGGATGCCAATTTTCCATAAAGAAAACCACTACAAAGGTCCTCCAAAGTGGTTTCTACTAGCCTAACCTCACTAAGGATTCCTACCAATTTTGCCAAATTTTTCCTCAACGTCAACAATTAGGGTCCCTTGCCAAAAGGAATCAAATGCCCCTCACTCTCATTCTTATCATAGAAATATTTGATTTTTGGGGAATTGATTTCATTGGACCCTTACCAAACTATAGGGAATACATTTACATCCTATTAGATATTGATTATGTCACAAAATGGGTTGAGTCCATTCCCACCAAGTCCAATGACCATCATGTTGTGATCTAATTCTAAAAAAGCTTATATTTTCTAGATTTGGAATTCCTAGGGATATAGTTAATGATCGAGGAACCCATTTTTGAAACCTCCCATTCTCTCCACTCATGTCTGATTATGGGATTTCTCATAAATTTTTCACTGCATACCATCTTCAAACCAATGGTTAAGCTGAGTTAGAGAACAGGATGATTAAGCAAATTCTTAAAAAGACTGTGAATCCCTCTAGGAAAGATTGGTCTCAGAATCTCATGGATTCCCCTTGGGCATATCATACAGCATTCAAAACCATCCTAGGAATGTCACCATATAGGTTGTTTTTTGGAAAATAATTCCATTTACCTGTTGAAATTGAGTATAAGGCATTTTGGGAAATCAAAAAAATGAATTTTGACATTTCTTTGGACGAAGAAAAGAGGAAATTAGATCATAATGAACTTAAGGAACTTATGATGGAGGCTTATAAAAATTTAAGGACAAATAAATCTAGAGTTCAAGACTTCCAATACAAGAATATCAAAGTAAAACATTTTGAATTGGGAAAATCCATGCTCTTGTATATTTCAAAACTTCATTTATATCCAGGAAAGATAAGGTCTAGATGGTCAGGTCCCTTAATAGTGCATCATGTGTACCCCCATGGGGTAGTAGAGATTCAGGATCCCATAAGTGGTAAAATTTTCAAGTTCAATGGTCATAGGTTAAAACCATTCATTGAATCATTCAATAAATCAGAAATAGAGGCTGAGTTAACTGATCCAACCTACGAACTAGGGAAAAATTGATAGATTTAGGATCCATGTCGGGCTAATGACGTTAAAATAAAATCGATGCATGGGTGGAAACCTCTAGTTTTCATGTTTCCAATCTTTTTTAATCATCTATATTTTTCAAATAGGATTAATGAATCATTTTAATATTAAAAAAAATAGACTGTCAACCTATTCTTATATTATGAGTATGGATGTGTATGAAAGAGGAGTGTCATATTCATCTGTGTCACGTGGTGTGATCCTTGAGTAATAACTTACCTATAAATTTAAAAAGAAGACAAGGTATCATTATTTCATTTTATTTTTATGTGTTTTTAAGTTAAAAAAACAAAAACTAATAATTAAAAAAATAAATGGACACATCGAAGGTCTTGGGTCAAACCCCTTCACAACAAGTGAAGTCATGGGGACTCAAACTCGGGACTGAAGGAAGATAGGGGAGCGCGCTTATCACTAACCTACAACATATAGTGCTCTCTTATTCAATAATTTTTGTATATAAACTTATATTTTACTTTTTTTTATTATATGAATATATATATATATATTTGTTTTTTTTTCTTTTTCCACTAGGAAACTCTACAAGTGACATGGATATCAAAGGACTAAATTGGAGTAGCACAAACTTCAACCTCAACCACCATGTGACTTTGTTACCTGTTTATTATTTCAAATTCCATTTAGAAATCCTCTCCTCTACCACTACCCCCTTCTAAATTTTATTTTCTTTAAACACTGGGGACAGTTTTATTCTATGTTGGTGGGGGGGAATAAAGATAAAAAACTAATTTTGTGTGCATAAAAAATGTGTGGAAGGAAAATCTCTTTAACCTTGAACATGATAATACACATTTCACAATTTGAAACTGAATATCAAATAATTTATCATTCCCTGATTCTAATTTTAATCAATGTATAATTTCATGAGCATATATTTTGGGAAGTGTGGCTGTCTAATGTGAAATCTCATCGCTTATATTTTCATTGAAATAAAAAAAAGATCACAACTCAGGTCCTTTGGATAATGGGGCATTAGTTTGAGTTCATGGGGTACTCCAAATAAATATCATAGGTTTGGTGATCATTTTAGTTTTAATATGAGTATTCAATAAATAATAAATAATAAAAAAACAATAAATTTGCGTGTAGAGAAATGAAATGACCAAATGTGTGGCTTTCGGCACTTGGGGATCATGACTCTATAGTTTTATGGCCTGGAGTTAGTAATTTCATCTCTATTTGGGGTAATTAGACTTTGTTTTTGACTGAGTTAACTCGAGATGATGCCTGAGTATGTGGGCTTCACTTGGTGGCCCAAGGTCTTTGATCCGAGGAGTCATCGACAAAGTCTCACTACATCGGTTGACTCTATTGAGTAAAATTTCAATTACCATGGAAAAATTGAAAAAAAATTGAATACTAATCTTAATATTGAAATGGTATTCCACCTAGCACTTTCGTCATTTCCTCCTTTAATTAATATGAACCCCCATTTCTATTGTGATACAAAACACATCCTCATGCTTAATTGATATTGGATGAAATATGGAGATGAATTTTAACAAAAGAATCGGATTGGGATTGGGATATTCTTATGAAACTATATTTTATTAAAATATTTTTATGGGTTTTATAGTTTTTTGGTATAAGGGTTTTTGGTGATCATTATGTATTAAAAAAAATTTGAAAAGGGAATTCGAATTTCATATTTTTGAGATACATTTTGCTTAGGACTAGAAAAACTCATGTTGGGGGTGTGATTAGCCACAAAAATATGATAATATTCATTGTTAATATTTATAATATTCATCAGATTAATTATTCATAAACACCATTTTAGTGCATTTTACACTTGGAACATTATTTCACATTATGATTATAATTATTTGTTAAAGTGCACTGTAACTTGGTACATATTTAAACACATCCTAAAATAAAAAATGGCCTTGATTTTATTTTAATATTTTATTTTCAGGTCTCCCATACTATAAGGAACAATTCTTGTCTTTGTAGCACTAGAAGATTCACATTATAAGACCACCAAAGTTTTCCTTGAACCAACAACATTCTAGGAAATGTAAACTGGACAGCATCCAAATAAAGATACTGTAGTAGCCAAGATACAAGACCAATGATTCTCAACATTTAACTGATGATATAGGACATCATGGAGAACATTTCATCCAACAGTGAAAAGAGCTAATTCAGATGTTTTAATGGAGTTCCAAGCAGCCCAATTTGGAGATTAAATTCTCGTCCAGATTTTGTGGCCCAGAAAAACAGCCCACCATTTAGATAATATCTCGAAAAAGAATCCAATTGGAAATAAATTTAACAGGAGGTTAGGAGACTTCCAGATATCCATTTTATTCTTCTATTCCCCACTCTAATTCAGACATCTAGAAGGTCATTTTGACACGTCTGTTCTGTGGATGCAAGATGACTTCCACTTCAGGTCAAGAGTGGAAAAGTCTAAGTTCCACAAGCTTCCCACCACCCTAATCCTACAATACTATAGTGGAATGAATTTCTTTACTGGAGTCTCTACCCAAGACTCCTAAAATTCCCATTTAATGCAGTGGTGTTGGAGTATTTATTCATCTTTTGTGATTTCTTTCATTATAATGTTATGCTGGAATTTGGTTTCCTTAAGTTTGTATTTCACATGTAAATTGTTCTAATTTATCATAGTTTCTTAATAAAAGTTTTTCTTATCCTTTTATTCTATTATTATTCATATCACGTTGATACCTTGGTCTCAAGGTGTGAATTTATTCACACTAAACCTTGTGAAATTATCACACAACAGTGGAGTGATCGTTATTTCATTATCTTTTTTTTTACTTCTCCATTTCCTCCCTCATAAGTCCACTTCCCACATCCATTGAAACCATATAATTAATGGTGGGTTAACCCACTTATGGGTTGATCCAAGGGAGTATAAAGGGTTTGTATTGGATTTTATTTATCACCCCATTAATGTCTAATAACTTCTTTTAATTGATATTTTTATTTGATGATTTTAAAACTTCTTTGTCCTTGCGGAATTTTAAGGCCACATACTTCAAGACCTAATACAAACCATTACCTTGGAGTTCTCATAAATTTTATCCTCTAAGTGTATAGGTGATTACTGTTAGGGTTTGTTGGTATAAAACTAGTAAGTGATGATGTTATTTGATCTTCTTTAATTAACCCATCTTGAATATAAGAAATTGAAATCGTTAGAAAAGAATTTCATCCAATACACCCTTTTTAATAACCTAGGTTCAACCCTTCTCATAACTTGATTTTAATTAAGTCACATAGTGTCTGCTTAGACCTATCTAAAATCAACCCAAAGTTGGTCACTTAATATCCAAAATCAGTCAATAGAATGTACATGTCTATATATTTCTTCATAGGTCTCTGAGGAATCAACAACCCAAGATACTCTACATTTGACCGCTTAACCCTAAAAAATTGGTTAAATTTGGGTGAGACCAAAAATATTCATTAAAAATATTTTCTTGAATCATTTCCATTCCATGGAATTAATTTCATATTTATACTTAATGTTTACGATCATTTTCCACCACTGATCAACTTCTCCATGAAAATGATAGACCGCCAACATGACTTTCTCTTCTTCTAAGAACTGGAGGATATAGAATATCTTTTAAATGGAGTTAATCCATTATTCCATGATGAGTGGATCAGAATATCCACTAAATATAGAAGGCCTTTTTTATATAATAGATTCAACTACAACATGATCATTCTTAGGAGAATAAGGGCATTCTTCATTATTCAAGTTATTATTCATAACTTGAGCCAATTAATTCGGTACTATCATGAAGTTATAAGCTCCATATCCCATCATATTTGGCATATCATTAGGAAAATATTCACATTTCCTATCACATTGGTCATTATCACGGGTTCTCTTATTTCCCTCCATTAACTAAAAAAGGAAAAATAAAAATTTTGGCTTCGAATACTTAACTAATGATCATAAAAAAATAAAAATATGAACTTAGAAGGAATAACATATAAATTAAAAGTATATTCTAAATTGTGATTCCTTAATATTCAATCTAGTTTATCCATGGTGATAAAATTATACCTTGGGTTATTAGTAAAGTTTTCTAGTCCTAATCCTTAAAAATAACTTGATCGCCCTCTAATACCAAAAATAGAGACCCTAGACTTTTACACAAATTATTACATGATTTTAAACATAATTACACATTAAATAAAAACCAAGGATTGAAATTCCTGTTTTATTTAGAATAATAGGTGCATAATTAGAAAACATAAAACTAGAATAAGACATATTTTTATTAAAACCCAATATGATCCCTTAACTCCCATTGATATCTTATAACTACATAGGATATTCTGGATAATACATACCTAAAAGGGGTGAGCTAAAAATCCTAGTGAGGGAAAAACATGGAAATGAATAATAGAAAATTATTCATAGGGAACAACATGATAATATAAAAGGTATGTCTCACAAATAAACATATAGAGGCAGAACATATAGAACATGGAATCATATGATCATGGAAATATAGGAAAATTAGAGAAACATATAACATGTCATAAACATGATTCAAGTATACCTTCCATGACAATATCACATGGTGTACAGATTCCCATAATGGATTAGGTTTACTCCCTAATCTCATAAATAACATCTCATATGAAAAAAAACATTACCCAATGCATTGGATTTATATTTGGTCACACCCATCAAAACATGTACATGAATGTGTTTGAATAATAAATGAATCAAAGGGTACCTAGTTCCTTAGTGGGTTGGTGTAACGAGGAAAAACTCACATGTGATGATGGATTTCTATGTCAAACCATCGTCGATTGGGTTATCACCCTTTGGGAAACTCTTCCATCTCGGTTGACAATGGATTCTTCCAAACTGGGACTCTCTCAAGAGAGACCTCTTCATAGTGAGGGGGGTTAACTTGTGTAAATGATTAAAAAAAGTTTCACCTGGGGGTTTCATTGTGTGGAGGGTTCAAAAAGATAACACATAGGGATTCTCTCTTAAAGAAAAAATAATAATAATGGTTATGCATGGAAAGAAATGGTTTTCTTAATCATGTCATAAGTTTTAACCAAAGGGAATATCATAATGGAATACATGAAAGAGGGATTAAATCATTATTGGACAATAATAATCTAAAAAATAACAATTGATCATGAATAATTATTTCCAAATAAAGTGAAAACATTAAAAAGAGTGTTTAGGTAACTTTAGAAATGTGCCACTTTAGTGCGGTTTTAGGGAAAAGAATAAAGAGTATTTAAATTGAATAAAGGCTTAATTATTGATATAAAAGTAAAACTAAACTAAAATATTTTTTCATGATAAAATGAGTTATTTTAAGAAATATGTGCAGCTTAAAAAAATTATTGGTTTAACTTTAAAATGGGTCTAAAATCGAGAAGTTCTCTTTAATTAGGTTTTCTTATTCAGAGGAATTGAGAAGGAACCTTTTAAAACATGTATATAACCATCATAGAAAGATTAACTGAGATATATATGTGTGTGTGGAACATATATACATAATATCGTAGAATTATATAATAATAATGAGTAGATAAATTGAGGCAAAGAGAGAGAAAGACAATTACCCAAAGGAAATATGGAGGCTTTGAAAGAACCCTTAACTTATGTTTAAATTAGTTATATAATTATACATAATATCCTAGATAATAAAATTAGATACATTAATTAATTAATTAAAATCCTATTAAACATATATTTTAATTATTATAATTTTTTATGTTCATTTATGTCCATTTTTATGTGTTGTAAAGTTCAATTCTGTTGTATTGGGAGCATTTGTTTCATGCTTTTATGGTTGGCTCACTTGTGTATAATTATGGAAGTTATTATAAAATGGGAATAATTATATGGAAGGGAAATTAAATTTTATTCATGAACATATAGATGTTTAAATGGTCCCATATATAATATTTTTCTGACATGTGGATGATTCATTTAATAAAATGTTAACGATACATGTTCAGTTTATTTTGGAGGTTTCTCCAACCATCTCAAACTAGTTTCACTTTATATAATATTATCAAAATATAATATTTATTGAATGTGAAAAAAAATAAAATATACATAATTAGTTCATTTTTTAACAATTATAATTGAATTTAAACCTTCCATTAGGGTAATATTGGAAAATAAAAACTCATCATCCATGAATACGGTTAACCAACATAACATGCACAATAGTTTCATTTTTCTTTGAATGACATGAGGTGAGAAAAGCGGAGAATAAAATATATTAAATTATAAATATGAATTTATAGTATATACATGATAATGGAGTTATTATTCTATGTTTGATAAATGAGTTTAAGATAAGGTAGAAGAAAAAAAGAAATTAAAAGTGGTGGTTTGAGAATGTTACCTCTTGAATATCACCTCCTTGAAGAAACCCTTAAGAAATATGGAATTGTTCTTCTGGTGAGACCAGAAATGCTTGGATGTGGGGAGAGAGGGGAGTAGATGGTTTTTCAGATGTTTTTAAATCTTAAAGTCTTAGAAGGTGTTATGAGAATGGGTGGTGATAGGTATTATTTATAATGGAAGGGGAGGGCTGTTTTTTATTATTATATTCATTGTTTTATTATTTTGGATCATGTATATCAATATTTTTTATTATTATGACTATATATATTAAATCGTGCATGTTATTTTGAACTAATTGGTTCTCACATCATCCATGACTCAAAAATTTATGTATTTGTCTTATAATGTTAAATAGAGTAAATTATTGTATTTCACTACTCACTAAAAATTAAAATACTTTAGGAAAATACCAAAAATTAACCCTAACCATTTTTTGATGTGTATATTATAAAAATAGAATCCATTTTACGAAAATAATTTTCTAAATTAGAGAAAAATATTTTTTAAATAAAATCCTTATTTATTCAAAAATACATATTTTAATATTATAAATGATTTTATGACCAAGTAAAAAATTAATTATTGTCACATAAAATTATATTTTCATTATAATAAAAAATAATATTAATTTATGAAACCATTTTATAAAAAAAAAATCTCTAAATCATTATATTCATTATAAAATTGCAAATAAAACATTCATATTTTACAAAAATACCAAAACTTAATTTATCATTTCTAAAACATTTATTTACTTGTACCATGATATAAATATATAATATTTTTATTTTATATGACACTTAAATATTATTTTACATTTCTATCGGTGAGGTTACTATTCTAATAGTCATATAATTATTCCTAATGATCATATTACTATTCAATGGCTAGGTTACGATTCCAATAGTCATATTACAACTCTAATGATCATATTACTATTCTAAAGATCATATTTATAATGGTCACATTGGTTCCCTAGTTTTTATAAATATACCTTATTCCATTCAATATTCTTTCAATTCTATTTTCTATCAAAGTTATATTTACTTTCATCTTAAAAATAAATATTATATTACCAATATTATGTTTTATTTATAGAGTTTTGTTCATGAGTGTGGTCATTATGGTGGATTGAGAAGAACAAAATTTTCCTATTCTTATTATTTTGTTTTCTATTAATTATCCCACTATAATATTTTTCATTCTTATTGGTTTAGTTATTGACTAATGTATCATTCTTTATTTATGATAACTTAGTTTCTCTATGTGATATGTATACTTTATACTATATGGTATAATTATAAGAAGATAAATTCCATTGAAAAATTCTTGGTTGTTATAGTGCTTTAGGGAACACGGTGTGTGGCACCGCCTGAGAAACTAGGAATGTTCTTCTCTCGACTTGACTTGACCATCCTTATCTCCTTACACAACTGTTCTTAGAGGGTACATGGTGTGTTTGATCACCTGGGGTCCCAGTTGTGTTCTCCCGACACACATCACAGCCACCTAGATAGCATCACAAAGTGTGTGAGAGAGTCCACACTGCACGTCATATTTAACTTGGTATATAACCTAAGCTACTGTGATAATTTTACAAACACTATATATGTTCTTCTGGAATAAACATCATTTATATCATGACTTCACACAAAACATGGATTCTTCATTTTATCTCACCGACTCTGATTTTTTACACTAAAATTTCTAGTAGCACTTCCTCAGGTATGATCTCGAAATAAAATTCATCCACTATCATTTTTCAGTCTCTGATGTCTTGAAAATAGAAAATACATTCACTCAGATGAGATATGAAGCTCCTCCCATCACTACAAATAGTGTCTCAATCCATGAAATCACATCTGTGAACCGTCGTTGACTCACACAAAACTTTAAATTGAAGGAGAATTCCTATGATCATCTATAATCGACTTCAAGTGGCCAGGAATTAGGATTTTGATATCCCAAACATAATTTTGGGCACCTCTCGTCACTTAAACGTGCTTCCAATACCTAAACCATCACCTATAATCCATTTCTCATTCTCAATCCATTTATAAACCATTGATCTAGAGGTCATTCATAATATATTAACATATCTAGTGGATCAATCATGCTTGAATAGGTCCAATAATGTCAAATCACTAACCCTGTGGTCCAATGACAAAGAACGCAAAGAACAAAGATGATAAAGGCACCAAAATAAGGTGAGAAATATCATTGGCCAACAAAATCCTTACCAATGGTTATAATTGTGAAAACAAAAAAGGTTGAACATGGGTACAACAAAAACAAGTAATCATGATCAAGAACACTCATTAAATTCTTATATCACATGAAGAACAAAACTCATGAATTAAGAAGATATATGATCAATGCTCATCAATAAATAATTAAAGCATGGTAATATAAAAAATAAATATCCCCAAATTGATAACAGATCAATCCTCGATGAAGAACACATTCTCTAGTGATTTTGTTCAAAATTAAACTATATTCATCACTCATCCCATCAATATCTTTGATTCGTTCATCATTGATCCATGGTCCTCATCAAGTAATCACCAACAATGGCTCCTTCCTCTTCCTAATCCCCTAGGGTTATACATATAACCTTAGATATTTTCCATAAGAGTGTATAAATAGAGGTGACAGATAAGTTTATAATTTAATGAATTAAATAAATTATATCATTTAATTTATTTAACACACTCTCCAATGGATTCCTTACATGAAATGTCCAATGTTGAACAACCTTATGTTTCAACTAAGGTAAACCCTACATTCTAGAAAAAATTATAATTCCAAATTTTCCATATGAGGTCCCAATCAATTGAAATTTCATTTATTTTGAAAATATCTATGTTATTATGTTAATAGATTTTTTATTTTTAATATATTAAATATATAGTCATGTTAATCCTGAAACATTGCACACTATCCAAGGAAAATCCATAGATACCTAAAGAAATATTCAAAGTAAAAAACTATTAAATCTATATTTTTTGCATTGTAGGATAGGGCATGAGGTTGATATTCTTATTTATTACATTTCCTTACCATGATGACGTTAAAATGTGCAGTCATGATGTGGTTGTGGAGGTTGATATACGGTTATGGATATGATATAGTATATAGTGTTATGGATATGTGGATATGAAAGGGGTTAGATCAACAAGACTTAAGTTGTGGGGGTGTGAGAGTGACTAAATTAGTGGAAAAATAATTGCATTTTACCTTCATGATATATATTCTTCTGGTATTATGTTACTATTCCTTTTATTCATATTTAGTGAATGATACATGGTGAGGTAGGGTTATAGTTTTCCTGGTGTAGGTGCAAGTTTGTTTCACCAATTCATTAGTATGCTTCTTCCATATTTATATGAGAGGTTTTTTGATATTACCCTACAGAGTATACTGGAATGTTCACCCCTTTATATATATATATATATATATATATATATATATATATTATTTTTATGAGGGATTCAATGACCATACTAGATCAAACTAGATCATGGAGTTCATGGGTTTCAACCATAGGGGTTTTTTAGGTATTTTAGAGTTTCTTTTTTTATATGTATGAAATTATTAAATTATATATTTCCTCAATCTTTTATCACAATTTATGATAACCAAATTTCATATAATACATTATGAATGAAAAAATGCATCTTGTACGGATTTTAAAAGAGATATTGTTTAAAATGGTATATGATATCATGTCATTTACAATGATTATTAAGGAAACTAAATTTTGAATATTTATATTTGTATTATCTTCAACTAAATATCATTAAATATAAAACTTTTATATGATGAGATGGTCAGAAGTTTTGCATGGATGATACTCAAAAAGATGTAACTACATGTATTAACTCGTAATTTTTGAGTTAGTTCATGTTCACATAATTATCTTCCTTGAGATATTTATATAAAGGAATTTTCCATATAATGGGTAGAATGAGTTTGTATGAAGACTTGGATAAATATCTCTTCTCCCAAAAGCTCTATAACCTTCATCTTATACTTCAATGGGAACTAGAATGATGTGGGTATTTAGGATAATCTCATATATATGATGGGTGATTCAATCAAACTCATGGATACATCATATAGGAGGATGCATTTTTTATGCCTCTTGTGATTTTTATCAAATCCATATGATGAGGATGACTTTTTTAACTCTATAGCGTAAGGTACATAAAATTTTTCTTTATTTTACAATTTACATGGTTTTAGGTACATTATGATCATAGAATTTTGGTTTATTCTTTTCTGTGCTAATTAGATTAATTTTTACTTAATGTTAGTAAAAATCAAAGGTTAAAGTGTTAACCTATTCCTAGGAACTCACCCACATGAATGCTGATAAAGTGTGTCCCTTTGCTCAGGAGCTCCATTATCGATGAAAAGAGTTACATGGCCCTAAGAGTTAAGGTAATGGAGTAATTTAAAAAGCTAATATATATTTCATGTTGGATTTGTTCATATGAGTAATATAGATTCTACCACCAACAATGTTATCAAATCCATGTCATGATATTAGATTCTTGAAATCATGTTGAAAATGAAAAAATAAGAAATCACAATACATTTTGTATTTTCTGTCATAGGTTCCGATATAGTTTTGATTTTAGGAAAATAGATATAATAATACCAATTATCAAATAGTATTTTCATAGATGAAATTGAATTATTTAATAATTTAATCTATGATGGGGTCATAGCATACATCATGTGATAACATAATCTATATAAGGGTCACAACGTATAATATCTGATATCATAGGCTGCAACACAATGTAATTCTTTGGTTTTTTATGTGTCATAGAATATGATATGTCATATTTCATACCCAATGATAAAAATTTTAAAAAAATAAAAAGGCAAATAATCATATCATAAATATGATATCGATGTATGTCATAGGGTATGAGATACCAAGAATCAAAATTTAACCACACACAGGATGCATACTAAAAGAAGTAGTATCCAGCATGCACTAATATAATATTACAAAAACTATCATAGGTGGTAATACCCATGATTTATAACCCATGTTTTGATCATAAATCAATCCTATGAAGTATTTTGGTGATACCCAAATGAGGTTGTTCGAAAAAGAGGTATCATTCTTAACTGAGTGTTTTTATTTTATTTATTATTCCACCTCCTTAAATTATTTTCAAAATATGATGATATAAAAACAAAAAATATCTCACATATACTGATATGTTATTATGTTAATTTAATAACTTAAATCAATCTTCTCTTCCATCAAATGGGAATTGAAACAATTATTTATTGTATGGAAAAATAGCACCTCACAAATCGATGTAACTCATTTTTCATCATCGCCACTCAAGGATTGTTATAATGATATATTTAAAGTATATATATGATATTTTTAGTATAATTATACTTATAAATCTATTAAATCACATATAACTTCTTAATTTCTATTACATGGGTGATATGATAACATTGCTTGTGTGTACGACGGACTATGGCCTAGCGAAGCAATGTGATTTGTTTTTCACTAACACTTTACATGGAAGGTAAAAGGATAAGTTTAATGAATACATGTGATATAAATGAAATTATTATTATGTTAATGACATATTTACAACCATTAAAAGATATATATCATTTTATTTCTTACACTGAAAAATGATAATGTCGTTCATGTGTACATGTGGAATACCGCCTCCATGAAGCGATGTGATTCTTTTTTTCATCACCATATACCATGGATTATATATATAAGTATATTTAAATAAATAACATGGTATTTATGATATTATTATAATTATAAAAATATAAAATAAAACTTACCTTCTTACCATAATTATCATTGAAAATTGGAAGTGGTACTCATGCGTACGTACGGTCTATCATCTCCATGATTGTAACATAGTTAATTTTTCATAAAAAATCATCATTGTCTTAAAATTATAAATTATTCATAAAAATTATAATTATTTCATTATTATTATTCTCGATATGTTGAAATAATGAACTCTTTGACCACATTCAACCTACTGAAGTCATTTTTGGACACATAAGTCAAATATCATCAAAAATATATAACAAAAACTTAATTGATTATGTAATTGTATATAACATGGTAATAAGTGAAATAAATAGAATAATAATAATTAAAAATTCTATTAAAAAAATAAAAAATTACATAATTTTATTATTCAAGAAGATAAAAAATGTATGTGATGAATCAGACTTGAGTTAAGGGTCACTTTAACATAAAAACTTGTGTCTTTGTATTCTATATCCATGTTCTTTTAAATGTTTCAAGAAAATTAATATTTATTATTAAATAGATGATAAAGTTAATTTTGAACCATATTTCACTTTATTTATAATGTTTTCTAAAATTAATATTTTTAAGGTTTTACATCGGGGAATTCATCTCAATTTTTATTCATTGAGGCATATTTAAATGTTATGCACATAATTTCTTTTATATGGTGAGTATATTGTCCCTTTTAAAAGTAATATCATGAATAATTCATACTTATTGATATTTAAATTTTCATATGATCTTATTCTTTCATGGGGCTTATGATTGAGGAGTTTCCAAAGTAGAAAAGGGTTGTTGATACAATTTCCTTCTTTTCAAGATTGTTTATATTAAAGGTTCTTTGGGAGGAAATAATATGATCTTATTTTCATGAACCAAATATTTTTTCTTATCCTCTATTAATTAATGTTTTTCACATTTTTAATTTACATTTACTACCTTATTTATTAAATAAATATCAAAAAAATGTTTTTAAGTGATACTAATCTTGTATCATTCTTTTAGATCTGAAATTTTTCTCTTACATATCAATATTTTTTAAAATGTTTTCAAAAGTAATATTTTTATAAACATGAATGGTTTACTAAAGGTATATTTCATTATAATTAAAGTTATTTTAAAAGGTTTTAAAAATTAAATTTCTTAATGTTTTCTAAATGTGTCTCTTTGACTCCCTTTACAAAATCTTTGAAATAAATATTTATTTTTAACATTTACAACATGAACATATTTTCCTGCAATCATGACCACCCAATGTTTTAAAGATTCATTTTTAATTTCTATAGGTTATTTTCAAATAAAATTATTTCTTTAATGTTTGAGAAAGTTTTAGATTTTAAATAATTTTTTTCAAAAGGAAAAGTATATTTTACTAAAGAAATGTTACAAGTAATATTTCAAGATTATTTTCTATCTAAGATGACATCCTTTTATGTTACTCAAAGTGAAAGGGTTATTTTCCTCAAGAATGGTTTTAATGATCATTTAAGGGTATTTTTATTAATCAATTTCAATAACCCTTGATGTTAATTATGATCTACTAGGATATGATAAAATTATACCATCATTATTCTTTATTTGGATAGATTATGATTGTTTTAAATATATTTTCAAGGAACTCATTTCTTTTCCATGGGTTAATCTTATTTCAAATAAATTATCTAGGAACCTATTTCTTTTCCATGGGTTAATTATGTTTAAAAGATATTATCATGAAAACCATTTCTTTTCCATTGGTTAATCATGTTTCAAATATATTTTCCTCGAACCCAATTCTTTTCTATAGGTTAATCAAGTTATTAAAGAAATAATGAATGTTTTTATGATTTTTATGACTAGATGCAATTTCTATATAATTTAGTCATGTAATGGTTCTTTGAATTTTTTTAATAAGGGTTTATCCCCATTATAGCTCATGGGAGATCTTGATATAGATTATATGATGGGTTCACCCATATAGCACTCCAATGCATTGAGTAATGATTATGTTCTCTAGAGAATTATATTGGAATTCGGTTGTATAGTTTTTATAATTTATAAGTGGTTTTTAAGGTTTATATAAGGTTTCTAGATTAATGATGTCCTAAAGAACCTACATGACTTTTCCATGATTTCTAATTAGTTTTAATTGAAATGTTTTGTTCTCCGAAAGGTGAGATAAATTATTTAAAAAACAATTTTGATTCCCTTTCTAGGTAAAAAAGTATTTTTTTAAGAAAAAAATCATGATTTTTTGTGTTTTCCATTAAACTAATGAATTTGTTATTTTTAGATACCTTACTAAGATTTTTTTATCATCCCACATTTTTTAAATCTTTTTCAAAAGTTTTAAGGATAGTTAAAGGAAAATAATAATTCATTATGAAAATATTGAAGATTTGACATGATAATAAATCATATTTTATTTTAAAAGTTTTATATTATGGGAAAATTGGATACTTATTAGAAGTGACCAGATTTTATATATATGGGTTGGTTATATATGAGTTATGACCGAATTATATAAAACTATAAACCAATAAGATATCTGGAAAAAGAAACTTAATTCTAGTCTAAAGACACTAGAGTATGTAATATTTATGGTTGGGTCCTTATATTTAGAATTTCAAGATTCTGTAGCTCTTTTTGAGAAGAAGATAAGGATGCAAATTTTTTATTTAGGAAAAAAGTGTTTATCCAGATGTTTGATAAAATATGATGGATTTGATCCCACCACCTTTAGTGACATACTTTAAAGAATTATATTCTTTTTAATATAATACTCAAAACATGTAGAATACAATATATTATTTAGATACAATAGATTTTTTACTGAATATTCCAACTAAAAAGAAATAAATTTTATTTCCAAAACATAAAATAGTATGTATATCATAGAATGATATTCTAAAGAGAATATACTATCTAAGGGAAAGTGGGCGAATGTTTTGTATTAGAGAAGTTGAAAGTTAAAAAGTAACATATTATGCCATTCGAAATACAAAGTGAATTTCAACTTATCCTAAAAGAGTTTAGGATGTATTGGAAAATTAATAATTTTAATAATTAAATTTTGCTTCAAGGAAAAAAATTATTTAAACGGTTTTAAGAATGATTTTGATGTACTTATAACGAGTTCTAAGTAAATAGAAGAAGTTGTTAACCTCAAAACATTGCATATTCTAGAGTTAAGGAGTTTGAATATATTCAATGAATTGAATAATAAGAATAAGATTCAGGTATATCACCATTATTCAAACTAGCTTATTTTATAGATTTTACTCACTAAAGATTTTTTTGATAAGGTTTTATCAGGTGGAAACACAATAATGTGGTATGAATTACAAAAAATATATAATGAGTTTACCAAAATACATGAAAGTGTAGCAAACATATGGTTGATCTAGTAATCTATCATATTTTATATGTTATACGTGCACTTATATATGGTTTTTTAAGGTTATTGAAAGAGTTTAAGAATAGAAAATATGTAATGTAATGCAAAAGGAAACCTCTACTTTATCATTCCAACACATTGGCAGTATATATCACAAAGTGAAATGATAATTGACATCTCAAAGTATGACTTTTAGTTATCCCTAAATGATGTTTGTCGTGGTGCATTCACAACTAAAACACACAAAATATACATTGCTAGACTTTATCAGTGCTAGCAAAAAAACACTAATAAAATTTTCTTTTATAGGTGCTAAAAAAGCAATGATAAATGGTTACCTATATTAGCACTTTACTTATAGCTCTAATAAAGGGCATCCTTTATTAGTGTATTTTCTAGTGTTTATAAAGATCTCGATCGTGTGCGCGAGTCGCATATCAAAATAACAGATGTCTGGTCTCTTCTTTATATAAGATTCTTCTACATCCAAACCTCATATGTTTGTTGTGGGAATGGTCTCCCACATCCATTCTCCACACACGTCCATATAGTCCTGTGGACACACATGGGCCTTGGGCCACCCTCTACACATGTCGGGTCATGACCCAACCCATCGTCCACCCCTCATCTAGGCATATACCCGACCTGCCCTACCCATAGCCCCATTTTTTATTATAAACAAATAAAAAATACAAGTATTTAAAATATTAAAATATTAAAATAATTAAGAAAATAAAAATTAAAACTGAATAAATTAAAAAAAATATTAAAAAATTTATTGATTAAATAATTATTAATAACTTTAATATATATATATATATTAAAAATATTAATAAATAGTATATATTAAATATATATATAATTAAAAATTATAAAATTATTAAAAAAATATTAATGAAACATTTATTAATAAAAATGAATAAATTTAATATATATATATATATATATTAATTATAAATAGAAAAATTTAATATATATTAAAAATAAATATTGAAAATAAATAAAATATAATAATTAAAACATATTAATGTCGTATTCATTTTTAATGGTTTGTATACATAATTATTAAATAATATATTAAATGTTTCAATATATAAATATATTCATTTATATATTTCTATATATATATATATATAAATATATAATATTTCAAAAAATATGATTTATATAATACAAAATATTTATGCCTACATTAAATAAATCATATATTTAGTGAAAAATGGTTTATAATTAAAAAAAATTACTAATTAAGTAATTATTAATAACTTTAACATATATATGTGTGTTAAATATTAAAAAATAGTATATATCAAATATAGATATATGAAATGAATAAATTAAAAAATTATTAAGAAAATTATTAATGAAGCGCTTATTAATAAAAATGAGTAAATTTAGTATATATCTATATATATATATTAATTATAAATAATAAAAAATAATATATCTTAAATATAAATATAAAAAAACAATTAAAAATAATAGTTAATATTTCCTAATACATGATTTACATAATATAAAATATTTATGCTTACATTAAATAAGTCATATATTTAGTGAAAATGGTTTATAATTAAAGAAGAATATTAATTCAAAATATTGACTAATTATATCAAGTAATGGATATTTAAGTGACTAACATTTTCTTTTTCAATTTTACATATATCAAACATTTGTTATATTGATTTTGTATATACATATACATAATTAATGCATTTTGATATACAACACATGCACACAAAATATTTACATAACTAATAAAATCTTATATAGAAACACATACACAAAGTATTTAAGTAATTTATTAAAATTTTAATATTCATTTTAGATTTCAATTTAGTAACATGATATATTTAATATATTATGTTTTTAATCAGTAAATCTTATTTATTAATTTTTAATATTATTACAATTAGTATAATTTATTCGTTTTTTATATTTTTTTAAAATTTAATGATTTTCTAATAAATATTTGTATATATTTATTTACTATGTTTTAATATTTTCAATATGTATTCATCTTCATTTCAATATATATCCTTATTTATTTAATAATTAATTTAATTAATAAAAATTATACATTTTTTAATATTTTAAAAGTGTACTCATTTTTAATTATTCAATTTCACTCATTTTTAACATGCATGAATTTAAGATTATATATTCATTAATAATCTTAAAACTATATTTTAAATAAATATTTACAAAAAAAATAAATGTATATTTACTATATTTATAAAATTATATATTTATAATTATAAATAAATAAATATTATTTTTTAAGTATTTATATAATTATAAATAAATAATTATATATTCAAATAATTTTAAAATTATAATAAATATATTTAAATAATGAATATATTTACTATATTTATATTAATATTAATATGTATGTTAATTTATTATATAAATATAATTATAAAAATGTATATGATGAATATATTTACTATATTTATATTTATGTTTATATATACTTATTAAATCCTTTCAACACCGAGGGCATTTGGCAATTGCTTTCTCAACTGACGAGGTAAATCTTCTTTCATCGGACCTCCGATTTCTTTTAGTTGGAAAATTTCCGCACCGAAGACCTTCCATGAAATATCTTAGAACTGCTTTAGAATCTATAGGTTTTGCGGGCTTTCAAATAGGTCTCCTGAATCCCACCCACATAGTGCTTCGTTTAAACTCTGAAGAGGATTACTATCGACTGTGGGTCAAACGTTCTTGGTCCTTTGGAGGATGTCTAATGAAAATATTAAAGTGGACACCGGATTTTAATCCCTACTCTGAACCTCCGATAGTCCCCATTTGGGTAGGATTTCCAGAACTTCCTTTGCACTTGTTCAAACAGGAAGCATTATTTCCTATTGCCAGACTCATTGGCAATCCTCTGAGGCTAGATGCAGCTACAAAAACTCTTTCAAGACCTTCAATTGCCAGGATATGCATTGAGATTGATGTTTCAAAATCACTGCCCTCGAACATTTGGATTCAGAGTGGTGACTTAGGATTCTTACAAGAGGTTGTTTATGAGAGAGTTCCAGACTATTGCATGAAGTGTTTTAGGCTGGGACATGATTCTCTCAGTTGTGGAAATTTTGAATTAGGCTCTAAAAAATTGAAATCAAAATGGATTGAAAAGGCTAACGACAGTCACAAGGAAGCTGGCCCCTCTGACTCCTCTAATCAAGCAAATGTTAGTGTGGACCGGACCATACAAGTCCCTGGGAAGCAAATTTCGGATTTTACTAACATATCCATTACTGATTTTGATAACACCACTGCTCTTAAGGATAAATTGTAACATCATGAGACTTCTGAAATTATTAGAAAAGATCACAACAATTCAATCAGCTCATCTGAAGTTAAAAGAGATGAATCACTTGAGGATAGGGGCACTAATGAGGAGGTTTCAGATGTTTATGATGAATCAATGTTGGTTCGAAAAGGAAAAAAAATTATAGTTTATTTTGATGGTTTTATCACTCCTCATCCCAGAAAAACCCGAAAATATCGTGGTAATGTCAATAGTGAAAGGACTATTATCACAAGATCTCTAGCTGCCAAGGCTATTGAGGTTGAGGTTCCTCCGCAACCTGCACCTTTTGAACAATTGCCTGACCCCTCACAATCCTCTTAATGTTCGGATTCAGATTCATCATCAAGTGAGGACAATAATGATCCTGCTCTAAAGGATGCCTATCAGTTTGAGGAGTCTTTGAAATTCCCAGAGGAGCTTGACTCCTGGATTGTCGCACATGATACAGCTTCCTTTAGAAGTTACCAAAATGGTGAATTGACTGCTGAGGCTTATCTTGATATTAGAAAAAGAATGTTTATCAAAATGGCTGAGGAATTTGAGAAAAATCCAAATTTCGATTTTAAGAACATAACATGGAAGTGACTCATTATTCTGGTTCCCTTCTGCTTCAGAGATTTCTTTTTGGATCTGGATCTGATCTGCTCAGTGGATAGCCAAATGGGTTTTGCCTTGCAGGAACTTCTATACTGCTTTTCTTTTGACAGGTGGTCTAGTTCTGCATTCTGGTTTGGAAAGTGCACACTCTCCTGGATTTTTTGTTGCTTCCTGATGATTGCTTCAAGGATGGGCTATTTTCTGGATTCTATTGCAGATTGGTGACTTTTATACTATGGTTGACAACTTTATAATGCTGCATTTTTGTTTGGAAAGTGCACTCACTACCTGGATTATCTTGTTGCTTGCTAATGATTGCTTCAAGGATGGGCTATTGTCTAGTTTCTGTTGCAGATTGGGGACTTTTACAATATGGTCTTGGATTTGAGGGCATGAATTCCTTGGTACTAGCCTGAAGTTGTTGTTCCTTATGACTGATGTTGAATGGTTGAGAAGTGAGGTCCTTAAAACCTCTCCCTATCCTACTGTTAACACTCCATAAGGTCTGGATTTTCTGAACCTCCAGCTTGTTCTTGCCTGGACACTAGTTGATTTTGAAGATTTTATCTATCTGCTTATAGTGCTGGAATTAAGTATTCTGATTTCCTGGTTTGATCAGTATGCCTTTTGTATATTTGACGGCTATGGCAAGGATACTATAGAAGCAAGATGACCTCTTTCTACTTTTTTCCCCTGCTCCGCATGGTTGCAATTCATGCTGTTTTCAGGTTCTGCTCTGAAAATGTTGAACAGCTGGGTGATATTGCTGGTTATGATGGTCTTTTCCTCTATAGCTGAGTATCTATCTTTGATGCGCTTGGAGTTTCTCTGATCAGCTTCTTATGGATTTCATAAGGGATGTTCACTTCATGAAGATGTTTGGCTCGCCCTCTGCTTTTAATGTTTTGTTGACTGCTTCTACCCGCCTGATTTTGAAGCTTGTTCCATTGTCCCTGCCTGCTATTGGTGTTTGGCTCTACATGTTGGAAGTTCTGGATAGTTTGAGCACCTGGAGGCCCCCCCTTCACCAACATAAAGCCTAGATGACTCAGCATTCTCCTGGACTGCTTCGGCTGCAGTCCCTCCTCCTCTTGAAGTATGTCAGCCTACTTATTCTTTTTTACCCTATGTTCTGGCTGCTTTCTAAATGGTTGATGGTGTAACTTCATTACACCTCGAGATTACATTGTAATCTCTTTATTTAATAAATTCTCTCGGCTTGGTTTTAAAAAAAAACTAAATATAAAATTATAATAAATATATTTAAATAATGAATACATTAAATATATTTATAATTATATCTACATATTTATTATATATATATATAATGATATAAATATATTTATAATTATATACATAAAATCCGTCTTTATCAGTGTTGATACTGATATATTTTTATCAGTGCTCAAACTTTAGCACTCATAAAGATGGAATTTATCAGTGCTTATTATTTTGGAATTAATAAAACCATCCACTCCAACGGCCTGAGGGCATTAGATATTTTTATTATAATAAAAAGACCCCTTTTTAAGGGAAGAAGGGGAAACCCTAACAGACTTCATGGACTTAAGAGATAACACGACTCAAAGGTCAAAGAGAATTAAAACCAGACTGACCACAAGACGTCGCCCCTACACAGTATAAAATTGTGATGAAGCTCTCCACCAATGCATTACTGTTCATCAAGAAGTGTCTTGTGTCAAAGCACAGGCCCGGTCCGATGGCTTTCGTCATTCCCTCTCAAACAACCAAATCCAAATAGCAATACACAGGTGAACCTTTTGCTCTGAAACCTCTATTGGGGCCTGGCCTTTGCGATTGATTCAAGCTGCAATTTCAAATCAAGAGGTCCAAAGACCTTACCAGTACCAATCAAGACCATGTCTCACATACCATGGAGAACAACTTTCACATGATAAATATTAACGCCACATGCCACGAGAACCACCAAAAACAAGCAGAACCAGGAGCATTAGGACCACGAGAGGCACGCACCGAAACCATAACAAATGCACTTGCAAGAAACCAATAACCATCAGAAGCACACGCCAAAAAACTCTCCCCCCTTCAAACCACACCAGGGTGATGACAAGCCACACCAGAGTAGATCTGGCCCTTCTCCCTGAAACGACAGACCAAGAAGCAGCGTAAAAACTCCTCTGCTTGCCAGATCTGCAGCATAAGTCCGCCGAGGTCACCCAGAAAGGCAAGACGAGGCAAACCCCCACCTGGGCTGAAGAACCAGAGGCGACCACAACAAATCTGAGGAAAATGCCGGTAAAAACCTTCCCCCACCGAATTGATTTCTGTTGCGCTACTCAAGCTCCCATGGAAGTCCAGTACTTCCATCGCTCCCCCTCGACATTCTATCAGATAAGTCAAGCCTCAAATCTAAGGTATGTTATTTTTTCTCCTCCTCTCTCATTGATTTCTTATTCAGGTTCATTAGTGTGAAATACTGTGACATTAACTTGGCTCAGTGGTCTTGTGTTTCCAAGTTTAGGGTATGTACTCCTTCTCCTTCATTTCATCCTCCATCCATGTTATTATTTCTCCTCCCTCACTACTTTGTGATATTGTCTAAACTCTAGCTGGGTTCATGTTCTAAATTTTTAATCACTACGGTAAAAAAGGACATTTGCGACGGGGTTATTTGCCCGTCGCAAATAAGTAGCCTTTTGCGACGGGACAGCTTTCCCCGTCGCAAAAGGACTGGCGCGGTTTGCGCGCCAAATCGCGGGAAACTTATTTGCGACGGGGGAATATTCTCGTCGCAAATAACCGGCGGCAGTAAAAGGTATTTGCGACGGGAATATTCCCCCGTCGCAAATAGTATGTCGGCAGGTGGTTATTTGCGACGGGTCCCGTCGCAAATAACTATTTACCCGTTGACTGTAATAAATGTTGGCTAAGGTATTTGCGACGGGCACCGTCGCAAATAATACTATTTGCGACGGGAATCCCGTCGCAAATGGGCCCGTCAAAAATAATCTAACCTATAAATACCCCCATCCGTTTTTTTTCATTTCATTCTCATTCTCTCTCTTCTCCTTCTCTCAAGATTATATTTTTATAGTTCAGTTTTTCTCCAGTTTAATTTTTTTCTCCGGAGCTGATATTAAAGTTTTGAAGAACGATCAGAGCAGATCAATTTTCAAGGTATTTAAATTCATTTTAATTTAATATTTATTTTTAATTTTTTATTAGTTTCAATTATTCTTAATTAGTTGTAATTTAATTATGTTTACATTGTTTTATTACTTAATAAATTTAAATTATTAGTATTGTTCATAGTTAATGGTAATTAGGAATTATTAGTAATAATTTTTAATAATTAAGAATAAATATTAATAATTAGTAATAAATACCAATAATTAGGAATAATAACATTATTACATTATTAGTCTCTTTTATTATTAATATTAAAATAATATAATTTTTTATATATATACAATTCTCTTTTCATCTGTGTGTTTGCTGTCTTCACATGTATTATTTGTATGTGGAGATAGAAAACGCACAGATGAAAGGAGAATTGTATATAAATTAGAAAATTATATTATTTTAATATTAATAATAAAATATATTAATAATGTTATTATTTGTAATTATTGGTAATTCTTCCTAATTAATGATAATTATTCATTTAATTACTAATAATTAGGAACAATTATCAATAATTATCAATAATTAAGAATAATTAGTAATAATTAGTAATAATTACCAATAATTAGTAATAATTAGTAATAATTATCAATAATTAGTAATAATTACCAATAATTAGTAATAATTACCAATAAGTAGTAATAATTACCAATAATTAGTAATACTTACCAATAATTTGGAATAATTACCAATAATTAACAATAATTAGTAATAATTAGTAATAATTACCAATAATTACCAATAATTAGTAATAATTAGTAATAATTACCAATAATTACCAATAATTAGTAATAATTAGTAATAATTAGGAATAATTAGTAATAATTAGGAATAATTAGTAATAATTAGGAATAATTAGTAATAATTAGTAATAATTAGTAATAATTAGTAATAATTAGTAATAATTAGTAATAATTAGTAATAATTAGTAATAATTAGTAATAATTAGTAATAAGTAGTAATAATTAGGAATAATTAGGAATAATTAGGAATAATTAGGAATAATTAGGAATAATTACCCATAATTACCAATAATTACCAATAATTACCAATAATTACCAATAATTACCAATAATTACCAATAATTACCAATAATTACCAATAATTACCAAAAATTACCAAAAATTACAAAAAATTAGGAAAAATTAGGAAAAATTACGAAAAATTAGGAATAATTACCAATAATTACCAATAATTACCAATAATTAGTAATAATTATTAATTATTAGTATTAATTACCAATAATTAGTATTAATTACCAATAATTAGTAATAATTACCTATAATTAGTATTAATTACCAATAATTAGTAATAATTACCAATAATTAGTAATAATTACCAATAATTAGTAATAATTAGGAATAATTACCAATAATTAGTAATAATTACCAATAATTAGTAATAATTAGTAATAATTACCAATAATTAGTAATAATTACCAATAATTAGTAATAATTAGTAATAATTAACAATAATTAGTAATAATTACCAATAATTACCAATAATTAGTAATAATTAACAATACTTACCAATAATTAACAATAATTGCCAATAATTACCAATAATTGCCAATAATTACCAATAATTAGTAATAATTAACAATAATTGCCAATAATTACCAATAATTGCCAATAATTAGTAATAATTGCCAATAATTAGTAATAATTGCCAATAATTACCAATAATTGGTAATAATTACTAATAATTCCCAATAATTAGTAAGAATTAATAATAAATATTAATAATTACCAATAATTAGTAATAATTATTAATAATTAGTAATAATTACTCATAATTAGTAATAATTACTAATAATTAGTAATAATTACTAATAATTAGTAATAATTAGTCATAATTAGTAATAATTAGTAATAATTAGTAATAATTACTAATAATTAGTAATAATTACTAATAATTAGTAATAATTACTAATAATTAGTAATAATTACTAATAATTAGTAATAATTACTAATAATTAGTAAGAATTAGTAATAATTAACAATAATTAACAATAATTACTAATAATTAGTAATAATTAGTAATAATTAGTAATAATTAGGAATAATTAGTATTAATTACCAATAATTAGTATTAATTAACAATAATTAGTAATAATTACCAATAATTAGTAATAATTACCAATAATTAGTAATAATTATTATTAATTACCAATAATTAGTATTAATTACCAATAATTAGTATTAATTACCAATAATTAGTATTAATTACCAATAATTACCAATAATTACCAATAATTAGTAATAATTACCAATAATTGCCAATAATTGGTATTAATTACCAATAATTGGTAATAATTACCAATAATTGGTAATAATTACTAATAATTGGTAATAATTACCAATAATTTGTAATAATTAGTAATAATTACCAATAATTAGTAATAATTAGTAATAATTACCAATAATTAGTAATAATTACCAATAATTAGTAATAATTACCAATAATTAGTAATAATTACCAATAATTAGTAATAATTAGTAATAATTACCAATAATTAGTAATAATTACCAATAATTAGTAATAATTACCAATAATTAGTAATAATTACCAATAATTAGTAATAATTACCAATAATTAGTAATAATTAACAATAATTAGTAATAATTACCAATAATTAGTATTAATTACCAATAATTAGTATTAATTACCAATAATTAGTAATAATTACCAATAATTAGTAATAATTACCAATAATTACCAATAATTAACTATACTTACCAATAATTACCAATAATTACCAATAATTACCAATAATTAGTAATAATTACCAATAATTACCAATAAATAGTAATAATTACCAATAATTAGTAATAATTACCAATAATTAGTAATAATTACCAATAATTAGTAATAATTACCAATAATTAGTAATAATTACCAATAATTATTAATAATTACCAATAATTAGTAATAATTAGCAATAATTAGTAATAATTACCAATAATTACCAATAGTTACCAATAATTACCAATAGTTACCAATAATTACCAATAGTTACCAATAATTACCAATAGTTACCAATAATTACCAATAGTTACCAATATTTACCAATAATTACCAATAGTTACCAATATTTACCAATATTTACCAATATTTACCAATAATTAGAAATAATTACCAATAATTAGAAATAATTACTAATAATTAGAAATAATTACCAATAATTTGGAATAATTACCAATATTTACGAATAATAACATTAGTACATTATTTGTATATTTTATTATTAATATTAAAATAATATAATTTTCTATATTATATACAATTCTCTTCTCATCTGTGTGTTTTCTGTCTCCACATGTAATATTCGCATTCTTTTTCAAAATTATCAACCTACTCACCAATGGAGAGGTGAAAGTGAATGCAAATATTACATGTGGAGACAGAATGTTAAACACACAGATGAAAGGAGAATTGTATATAATATAAAAAATTATGTTATTTTAATATTAATAATAAAATATACTAATAATGTAATAATGTTATTATAATATAATTAATGTTTATGAAAAAATTATATTAGTATTATTAAAATAATAAAAAATCAATATAATATTAAAATTATCAATATTTGTAACATGTTTTGCTTTATTCTCAATATATTCAATCTTTACTTGAGTGTTTTTTCTAACAAATTATTCAAAAACAGTAATGCTTTTATATTTTATAGAGAAATATGGAACAACGAGGTCGTCAACAATCATTATTAGGTGACCGCATATGGATAAATCAACGTAGAAATCCAAATGGTTTTGGTTTAAATCCAGTATATGTTGAGGGTGTGGAGACTTTTTTATCATTTGCGGCATCAAATTCAGAATTTGTTTCAGAAGGAAAAATAAAATGCCCTTGCAGAAAATGTGCATTGAGAACGTTTGACACGTTTGACAAAGTGGGAGAACATCTATTGCGTTTAGGTTTTCAACCAGATTATGTTTTTTGGTATCAACACGGTGAACGTAGTTCCAGAGCAGGTGATACCAACTTGATTCCGGATCCATCCCGGTTTCAAGATTTAGTACAAGATGTTGCAGGTTCATCTCTTCAACATACAGAAACTCCGGCTGGTATAGCTTCAAATCCTGAGTTGGCACCGTCTGAATTTTATGAGTTGTTGAAATCTGCTGAGGATGCATTATATCCTGGCTGCAAGATGAGCAAATTAGAAGCAGTTGCAAAATTTATGGCTATCAAATCAGATAACGGAATGTCAAACACCTGTTTTGACCAGATATTTTCTTTGCTGAAAACACTGTTACCCGAAGGAAATGTTTTACCTGCAAATTACTATGAGAGTAAGAGGCTGGTTCGAAATTTGGGACTTACTTGTTAGAAGATTCATGCATGTTCAAATGACTGCATTTTATATTCTGGGGAAAATGAGTCATTGGATAGTTGTCCTACATGTGGGCAACTAAGATATAAAGAAGGACAACACGGGAAGTCTGGTTTGATTCCTGTAAAACAGTTGAGATATTTTCCGCTTATATCCAGACTTCAGCGTTTATTCATGTCTAAGAATACAGCGACAATTATGTCATGGAATAAAGAGAATATTTCAACCGATAAAAGCTTGAATCATCCAGCCGATGGTGATTCATGGAAACATTTTGATAGAGTGCATCCATCCTTTGCTTTAGAAGCTAGAAATGTTTGATTGGGCCTTTCCACTGATGGTTTTTGTCCGTTTGGATCTTGTGGTAGTCAATATTCATGTTGGCCTGTTTTTTTAACTCCGTACAATTTACCTCCATGGATGTTGATGAAGGAGCCATATATCTTTTTGACTTTACTAATTCCAGGACATCCGAAGAAAAATATTGATGTTTATTTGAAGCCATTGATTGATGAATTAAATTTATTGTGGAGTACTGGTGTCAGTACATATGATGTTGCAACGAAACAGAATTTCATACTGAGAGCAGCATTGATGTGGACAATAAGTGACTTCCCGGCTTATGGGATGTTATCTGGCTGGAGTACACATGGTCAGAAATCATGTCCTTACTGTATGGGAGAGAACAAAGCATTTATGCTCATTCATGGAAAGAAACCTTGTTATTTTGACTGTCATCGCAGATTTCTTCCAGCTGATCATCCTTTTCGCAGAAACAGATCTCATTTCAGAAAAGGAACATTTGAAAGGGATGGACCTCCAAAAATGATATCAGGTTCGGAGTTAAAATCAGTTGTATTTTCATTACCTCCCATCAATTTTGGTCCCACAATAAACCAACAGAAAATTTCTGGTTTTGGGAAAGAACACAATTGGATTAAACGTAGCATATTTTGGGATTTGCCATATTGGTCTGATCTATTGGTCCGACACATGTTAGATGTCATGCATATTGAGAAGAACTGTTTTGATAATTTGTTTCATACAGTTTTGGATACGCCAGGAAAGAGCGAAGACAATGTAGATGCACGTTTAGATCTTGCCCAAATTTGCAGGCGTCCAGAATTGGAACTATTTGAGAATGTCAAAACAGAAAGGTTACTGAAACCAAAAGTAGCTTATACACTGTCTAAAGAAAAACGTTTATTATTTTGTCAGTGGATTGCAGATTTGAGACTTCCAGATGGCTGTGCTTCTAATTTGGGTAGATGTGTAAAGAATGGTCATATTACTGGATTAAAAAGTCATGATTGTCATGTTATAATGGAGAGACTTCTACCCATTGGATTAAGAGGTCTGTTGAATTCTGTGATTTGGGATTCCATAACAGACATGTCTCATTTTTTTCGGGAAATTTGTGCGGCTACGGCAGATTATGATGCTCTAGGAAAACTTGATAAAGATGTTGTTGTAATTATATGTAAACTGGAAAAAATATTTCCGTTGTCTTTCTTCGACTCAATGGAACATTTGATGTTACATTTTCCATATGAAGCCAAATGTGGAGGTCCGGTACAGTTTCGATGGATGTACCCATTTGAAATATGCATGAAAAAATTGAAAAGAAAAGTACGTAACAAAGAATCTGTTGAAGGATCTATTGCAGAAGCTTATTTGCAAGAGGAAATATCTTTTTTCTGCTCCCATTATTTTGAATCTGAGTATCCTTCAAAACACAACCGAATGGTACGGAACAAGAGGAATATTGATGAAATCGACAGTCAATTATCTATTTTCAACCAGTCAGAGCTTGGTTTTGGTGGAGTTTATGAACGTTGGCTTTCAAATGATGAACATCAGAGAGCTCATACGTATGTTCTTCTCAACTGTGAAGAGATGACATCAGTTGTACTATAAGTGTTTATATCACTTATTCTATCATTTATGTTACAGTAAATAACTTTGGTTTTTATAGGTTGTATGATAATCATATCAAGAAACAAATTCCACAAATTACAGCAGCTGCTCTTGAAGAACGTTGACTGAAAAATTTCTCTCAGTGGTTTCAAAAACTGGTAACATAAATTCTTTATCTTTTAGCAACTCATTCAATGTATAGTTTACTATATTGATAATTATTTCACAAATTTTTAGGTGTCTCGACATGATGATAAAATTGATAAACGACTGTGTGTATTGAGTAACCCACCTTCCAAACTTGTTAAAACTTATAATGCATGTGTGGTGAATGGATTTCGATTCCACACACATGCATATGGGGAATCAAAAAAAACAATGAACAGTGGAGTTAGCTTGAGAGGATCTCATCATCGAGAAAATGAAATTGAATTTTATGGCATACTTGATGAAATCATTGAACTCTGTTATCTTGGACAACATTACATAACCATGTTCAAATGTCGGTGGTTGGATACAGAGAGAGGCGTGCGTGTTCATCCGACTCATGGAATCATCGATATTAAATGTAAAAGTGTTCTCGCAGTAAATGAACCATTCTTATTGGCTCAACAGGAATATCAAGTTTATTATGCAAAGTACTGTGCAACATCAAGAGACTTGACTGATTGGTGGAGTATAATAAAAATCAAAATTCGAGACAATCAGTTTAGTCAAAGTGAATGTGCTTTCACTGATGTGCAAAGAATTGAAGTTTTTCAAGAGAGAACTCAAAATCAATCTTTTTTACAAAGAGACATGAGTATCGATGACGACACCCCACATTTAAGAGTCGGTGATGACGATGATGTTAATGATGTCACATATGAATTTGAAATGGTAAGAGATGAAGCAACTGTAACACGAATGGATATCGATGATGTTGAGGAGGAATATGAAGATGACATTGACATATATGAAGATGATTATGAAGATGAACACTGATAGAATTCCATGGTATTTATATACAATCATAATATGTATATATGTATATATGTATATATGTATATATAATAGTAATTATCAATTATTTGCTAACATTAACATTTTCTGTTTCAGATGGACGAGGCCACATTTCGTGAGTTGGCGGATGATGACCTGACTTTCGATGCAGATGCGTTGCTGACAGATGACCCTCAGCCTGCAGGCGCTCTAGGGAGTACGCGGAGGGGGCACGGTCTTGCACGATTGATGATTCCTGACCCCGTCCCCGAGCGACGTCCACGTCTTGGGTTTGATCCACGCACACGGAGGTGTGATAACCTGTGTGATAACCTATGGATTTGACTAAGATTTCATTAATCTATTCACATAATAAATGTTTATTATTTTTTCAATTTTCCACATATAGCAGTCGGACAGGGCAGCGCTATTTTGCGCAACTATTTCTCTCAGTCGTGGACCACATGGGAGAAGATTCCCATTGATGTGCAGCAGGCCATGTTCGGCCATTGGTTGGTACGTATGTAAATAAATAATTTTTATTTTGAAAATTATTTCATTTCTAACTTGATATTTTGATTTATTTGTAGGGTTTATGGTATCCGATCGAGGATACCATGCGTGACGCCATCCACGAGGCATGGGAGGTGGCCATGCTTGATCGCCTTCGTCGGTTTTTGCACAATTTAAGAAAAGCTGCGATGAAGAAAGCAGGAGTGTCAGATTTTGAGGAGTCATGTAGAGCACACCGACCGGAGTATATTTCATCCCATGTATGGGATGGATTATGTGCGCACTGGTTGAGTGGTGTCTTTCAGAGGAGATCATCGGTGGGGAGGCAGAATCGGGGGAGACAGAAGGTGACTCATCGAGCTGGGAGTCGTTCTTTCAGTACTCATAGACAGCATCTGGTATGTACATTATTTATAAATATTTTATATAACTATAAATATTAACAGTTTATTTTTTATTCTTATAGGCTGTCGATCACCCCGATATTACAGAGTACGACGTATATCGGAGGAAGTATAGTGATCCTGCTACTGGGGAGCTCAGAGGTGATCGTCAGCGTCACATCGTGGTCAGTATTATTTGTTTTCAAGTTTAAAAATTAACTTCATATAATATATTCACAATTTTAATTTTAAATTGCAACTATAGGAGTCATATGAGGCCGCAGCATCACAGGCCCGGCCTGAGAGTCAGGCCGAGTCATCAGATCAGACCACTTCCCATCAGTTTGATAAGGCGGCATGGATGCAGGCCACCCAGTATGCCTTCGAGAAGGGCCGGGTAGTTGGTATCGGCTCTCGACTGAATCCCGGAGATTATTATGGCAGTGCTGCGATGTCGGCGTCCAGCTCGAGAGGAGCTCGTGCATCTTCTTCTACTACACAGTATGAGGATCAGTTGCGATCTCAGACTGCACAGATAGAGAGTCTCCGACAGGAGTAGGAGCAGCTGCGTCAGCAGCATGAGAAGAAGCGTCGACACCAGCAGCAGTTGTACGAGGAGCAGACGAGTCGGTGGCAGCAGCAGCATCAGGAGCAGATGGAGTACATGCGCCGACTCACTCATGCTTTAGGGATGAAGTTTCCTCCACCACCATCTAAAGATCCCCCACCTCCCCCCCTCCTTCAGATTAGAGTTTGTATTTATGTTATAAAATTTGGGAAATCAAAATATTTTTTTTTCTATTCTTAGTTTTTGTCTCATTATAAAATATTAATAATATTATATTTTTAAATAACAATATTAATATGAATAATAATATTATTTATATTTTATAATATTAAAATATATATATATATATATATATTAAAATTTTATAATATTATAATTTAATTATATTTTTTGTAATACTTGAATTATTTTAATATTTGAATGTAAAATAATTCTATTATTTTTATATTAATTAAAATAACTTATTAATATTTTTTTATTTATGAATTATAATTCTAATATTATTATATTAATTAAATGATTTATTAATATTCTATTATTTTTTATTTTTGAATTATAATTCTATTATTATTATATTAATTAAAATAATTAATTATTTTTATTTGTGAATTATAATTCTATTATTATATTAATTAAAATAATTTATTAATAATTTTTTTTTTATTTTTTTATAGTATTTTCGACGGGATAATATGCCCGTCGCAAATACGAGTATTATTAATAGTTTTTTATTTTTTAAAAAAAATAGTTTTTGCGACGGGTCCCGTCGCAAAAACTATTTATAGTATTTGCGACGGGATACTATGCCCGTCGCAAATACTAGTATTATTAATAGTTTTTTATTTTTTTTTTAAAATAGTTTTTGCGACGGTACCGTCGCAAAAACTATTTTAAAAGTTTTTTACAAAAATACGGAATACTATTTGCGACGGGGAGAATGACCGTCGCAAAAAAAAGGCTTTAGCGACGGGCCCGTCGCAAATAAGTGTTGTTGCGACGCCGTTTTCAGCAACGGGCTATTTGCGACGGGCCCCCGTCGCAAAAAGCCATTTGCGACGGGATCCCGTCGCAAATGCCCGATCGCAAATACCTGTTTTTTTAGTAGTGAATGTCTCGATCTGTAGGGTGTTTAGGTTCTATTTAGAAGCTCTGTATCATCATTTTTAGGGTCTTTATTTATTTGTGCATACTCCTTGTAGGTGATTCCATGTTACCCCTTATTCATAATGTACCTTGGATGCTTGAAATTTTTTATTAAATCTTTATTTCATAATTATGTGTATTTTTTGATTAATAGTTAGTGTTAAAAATAAACATAAAATGTAAAAAAAATGTTTTGTTTAAAAAGGGAGGTTTTCATGATCTCTAATCAAATTCAATTTAAATTTTGTAGTATGTTTTTTATATATCTTATAAAATGACTGAAGAGTTTCCATTAGTGATTTTGAATATTTGAAATGGGTTAAGCCTTCTTTCTGATTTAGTACAATGTTTTATTTTAATGTTGACTTGTGATTCAATTTTTTATTTTGGTTACATAAAATTCCTATAGATTTTTTTGATGGGTTTACCTCTCTAGTTATCTATAATTTATGGATTTGGACATTTATGTGCTTTTTATGACGCTTCATACTAGTTTTAACTGAATGAAACATCATATGGTTTTAAAATTTATTTTGGAAATCAAATTCAATTTTAATAAAGTGTTAAATAAAAGTGGTTTTTAATTTTAATTCCTAATAAATTTTAAAATAGATCATTTGGTACTTTAAAAATATTGTTATTAATTATATATTTTTAAAAAAGTTTTTAAATAGAGTATTATCAAAAATTTCTATTTCTATTTTTATTTATAGTTTTCATGTATATATCTAAAATTTATGATTACCATGTATAGTGATGTTGAAAACTGTTAATTTTTAGAATAAAATATAATTAAATTATTTACTAAAATATTATTACTATTTAATGCAATGTTTTAAAGAAAGATCTAAAGTCGTTTGTTGCTTGAGTTAAATTATAAATTGTCTTTTTAAAGTGAGTAAAAGTAAATATTATTGAATAAAGTATCAATTTCTTATATTAGACTTGTTATTATTTTCATATATACATCAATTTTCATCTAATGAGATATTTGAATGAGTTGTTAAGTGTTTTTAAATTAAATTTAATACTGGATTTCTAATTTGGGATGATTTAATTGGAATAAAAATGTTTTAAGGATTTTAAAGCTGAAAATTTCTTTGTTTCTTTGTTGTTAAAGTTTTTCTTGGAAATAAATGTGTTTCCTTATATTTGTATTAGTTTAAAATTTATCTAATTTATTTGTATTTAAATTATAATGATATATTAAAATCAATGTATGTGACCACTTGTGATCTTTTTCTCCCCCTCAAACATCTTTATTTGTTTTTAATTTTTCAAAATCATTTGAACAGTGTGCATGCAAGAGATCTTATTTATCCTCAATCTACCTTGTTGATTCCCTACCCAATCAATCTTTCCTAGATCAATTGATGGTTCACCCTCTTCATCTTCTTCACATTCATTTTCACTCATTTATCATTATTTCTCACTCAGATTACATGGATCACCAAGATGTGATCCCCAATAGCCTTGTCTGCTATCATGTAAGGTAGTGACTGAAAATGAAAAGTACATAGAGTTTTTGTGATGCATAGCTGGTAATTGGATCCAAGTTCTAAGTATACCTCTTTTTCCTATGTTCCACCCAATCTATCTTGCCTCAATCCATTATCGGTTCACTCTCTCCCTTTCCTTCACATTCATTATCAATGTTATATGAATTAATTTTATATTAATATGTTATAAATTATTATGTTTTGTGGAATTATATATTTTGAATTCACATTCCTTTAATTTAAGATAAAACAGAATATGCGTGTTTTATATATAAAATATAATTATTTTTAACAAAGAATACATATACACAATATTATTATTATTATATTGATCTATTGTGTGTCATTAGTAATGGTTTGAGTGTCCTTGTTATATAATTTTTTTTGTAATTTTTATTAATGGAAAGTATTTATGGTATTTTTAAGTAAATTTAATTGAGGTTTTGGATATTTTAGGATATGTGAAATAAACCTAATATTGATAACTCTAATATTTTTTAAATATGTGTTCGTTAATGGGTTATAGTACAAATATATTTGTTGGTATTAGTTTAATACATTGTCTAGAATAATCTAAAAAGAGAGAGTAACATGGAATCTAACTTCACTTATGTCATCAATAATAGTTTCATCCATTTTTTTCTAGGAAATTACAACCTCATAGACCCTATGTCAAAATCCAGTGATTAAATGACCTTTTATTTTCCTATTAAATGTATTTTTACAAAAATTTAGAAATCTAGGTCACATTTCGATGAAATAAAGAAAAAGAACATCTAAGGGAAGGCTTCCATCCAAAAATTAATAAATTTATTTTCCAACATATTTATTAGTGATTATTAGAAAAAATATATGTATTAAATTGATTTAGATGAGTAAGAAATAAATTTTATTAACATTTTTAATAATATATTTTATAATTATACATGTCAGGTCTTGTGTTTTTCAGGACTTATTTTTTTAGAATAGATTTTAATTTTTGATTTTAGATAATTATAAGGGGTAAAATGGTCTTTTCCCCCAAGAATATGATCTCAGATAATTTTAGGACCACTCTACTAGTCCTGGAATAAATTTTTTACCCTAGTACAAGTGTTTTTTGAAATTCTGTGCCTTTTGAATTTTAGAAGAAAAATTAATATTTAATATTTAATAAATTAAATATAAATTTATTCGTTTAGTTTTATTCAACCATATATTTGGAACAGAGTTCTGGATTGAGATTCTTTCTCCTCCATAGAGTCTATAACGGGTATTTTTTCTTAGGTGAGGCATAAACTCAAGTTGGGCATCGGGGCAGCCTGGGGGGCCCTTTTCTTTTTCTTTTTTTTCTTCTTTTTCTTTATTTTATTTTTATTTTATTCCTTTATCCCTTGGCTTATCACGGACGCCCCATGTGGTTTCCTCCTTCAAACAATGGAGATTAAAGAGGGAGATGGAGAGAGGGGGAATAGTGGTATATCCATGGAGCTCAGCACGCATTGGATTGATGTGCAGTAACCGTGGACCATGAAAAAGAGTGAAGTTTCAGCGAATTCCACCCAAAGGTAGGGAATTTTTAATTTTTATCATAAATCCATATAGATTAATCATTTTCAAGTTTTAATCCCCTTATTTACTTTCTTTTGGACCCTTGTGTCTGGATCTTTTACTTTTGAGGTGAAAATTGGGGTTTTAGGGTGATTCGGGGGTTTTCCATTTGGGAAAACCTATCTACATTGTGTGTGGTTCAGGGAACACATGTTGTGTCTTCTTCCTGTTTGTGGAATTAAAAGTTTTATAATTACACACCATGTACTAGGGTGTACACGTTGTGTACTAGGACTCATCCATGTAGCTGGGTACCCAACCAAGCTATCCATGTAGGGTGCATGGCCATGTAGAGTATACGGCCAGACCCCCGTGTAGAGTACACGGCTAGACCAAGTACAAGGACAAGTTGTTTGAGGGACACAGGAAGGTACGCTGTGTAGGGTACACACCATGTGCTCATATTATACATTGTGTACATGGGTGTTTACACACCATGTTCAGTGGGAGTACACACCCAGGAGGGACTTCGAGAGTACACATCTTGTACTCCTAGAGTCACGTCGTGTACTACCCCCTTGTAACCATTTTGGGTTTTTTCATGTCTTTTAACCCATGATTCAGAATTAGACCCATGAGTAGTCCATTATGAGTATCATTTTATATAGATATTGATGGTAATACCCTTGACGTGTTTTTATGACTCTTATGTTTCATTTATTGAATAGGTAAGTTCTTCTTCCAGTAAATATATCTAGTGTCCCCTAAGAGTGAGACCTATTATGAGAGAAGCCATGATCTATCTCCATTGACCTATACCTATATATCTTTTCCTTTAAGGAAATATCCCTTATGATGTGTTCCCTTCTGGCCTATGAGGTTGTGAGATATATTGTTACTGAGGATCCCATATAGGACTCCCCTTCTTACATTTCAACCTAGGGGATCCATTATAAGATCCCCTCTGTCTTATTTTTGAACCAAGGATCCCCTGAGGGATGCCTTTACTTAGGAGATAATCTAGTGAGTCCCTTCTTGGATACCCTTGACCTGTATACCATTTCAAGGATCCCATGTAATATTCTTATGCCTTATTTTATAGTTATAGAGGGTTCTTAATAAGAGGCCTTCACTTTTGTGTCATTACAAGGATTCCCATGTAGGATCCCTCAGTCTTACTTACCATTCAAGGATCCCCTATAGGATTCTTATTTTACCTTTTTAGCTGAGGATCCTATGTAGGATTCCTTCACTATGGTTAGACCTTGATAATCCCATATACGATTCCAAATTTACCATTATGATGAGTATCCCAAGTAGGAGGCCTCTTAGAGTTTGACTTGAGGGACCCAGTGGGTGCCCTAATGTTTGACTGGTCCTGAGCTAGTACGTCAGGTTTGGGTAGATATGGTAGCGGGTGTCACATTATAACCCATGCCAAACCTATAATCCCATGGGTTTATGGTAGTAGTGTTGGGTTAGGAATTCATTCACCATCACTCGTTTGTTTATACATTAATATGGTTATTGTTAATATAGTGAGGTTAGCCAAAGGTGTTTCTTAGTTGCTGGCTGATGAGCCTGATGTGATACCTCTTTATTTCTCTATTGGTAGCCCAGACATTCTTCTTGGGATCCAGCTTCTGAGACATGTTATTTATTATGTTATTTTTATACCCATAGGTATTACCTGGGATCTGGTTGTTGAGCCTATATATTTTATTATTATATTATTGGCATTTCCATAGGTGTTTCCTGGTATCTGGTAGTTGATCTTGTGACTATGATATACATGCATGGTGTCCCTAGTAATGATACTTGTTGACTATTCTGTGCTCCTGAGTGATGAGTATTATTCTTCCATCCTATGTTTGATATGTTATAAGGATGATTATAATCACCTTTGTTTTACATGTGATTAGGATGATTTCTCTCTCCTCAACTTGTAGTCGATAGAGGATGGTTATGCTCTTCTTGAACCGTGGCTTATGATAGGGATGATTATTCTATCGCTGATCAGTTACTTGACTATGGTGTTGGACATGTATTTTCACATATTTGGATACCTAGAATGTTTATTCTCTTCTGAATAGAAAGTACGATTATTCTTTCCCTTATTAGAGACTCTAGAGGTAGTCATCAAATCTCTTCATTGAGTTATCATTATAGATTGGCTAAGGTTTATACCATTAAGGGATTATCTCAGTTGTAATGTCATGAACCCCTATGAACCAGGACCTATGGATTAGACAATAGACTATATATACATGGCCTTAGAGTCATGGTGTCTAGATAGATAACCATTTATAGGATGTTCGGATGTATTTCTCTAGAATCCATGATTTCAGTGATTGTAGGCGAGTATGGGTGAACCCAGATGGGGGAAGAGTATACCCTATAGTGACGTAGCCTACTCAGTTACATTTCTGGAATTGGATGAAGTAGGTATATGTAAATTGAGATTATATACCTAGAGATCAATTTAATGATACACAGCGTTAGTGGAACAACATCCATCTCAATTCCACAACACAGGATGTCTAGGTGATCAAGATTACGGACCCAAGGATTTACTGTTGTTTGGTTTTCATGTTATTTCATTCAATTACTCATGAATATTCATATTTATGTATATATGTATGGGTATTGGACTATACATGTATACGTATAAATATATGGACATCCATGTTGGCACTTTCCCAGTGATCTGGGGTTATAGACCCAGGGTTTGACTATGTTTTCACATTTATTGATTTTACTTACCTTTCAGTTGTGTCTTGGCTTGGATGATCAATTTTTATTTATTATACACTTATATTAGCATACCTTATAGGTTCATTATTAAGGTTTCATTCTGATATTATTTCTCACCCTTTCATGTGAACCTAGGTGCACACACTACTGGAAAAACGGGCTATACCCACGGTTCAAAACCGTGGGTATAGCCCCCAAAACCGTGGGTATAGGCTATACCCACGGTTTTGGGAACCGTGGGCTGGAATGGCGTCGGTATAGGGGTCTTCACCTATACCCATGGTTTGGTAGAACCGTGGGTATAGGTGTGTCACACACCAGCACCACGCTGTACAGCGTGGCAGGCAAATACCCCACGGTTTTCACACCGTGGGGATTTCAATTATTTTCGAAAAAGTCGCGTCTGGAAGGGTTCGAACTCGCGCCTCACGCGCTGCAACGAGGCCGCGCACCGCAACTAACCAACCGAGCTGCCATTTCAATATGTTATTTATATATATATTTTCTTATATATATTAATATAGGTTCTCTTCGCATATTCAAAAATATATGCGGCTGGGTTTCGAACCCGCGCTTCCCGCTGGAGTCACCAACGCGCCGAGAGAACAACCAACTGAGCTAAGCGGACTTTGTCTATTAAATTATACGCTGCTATACTTATATTAATAATATTGATAAATTTAAAATTATGTCGTGCCGAGTTTCGAACACCGGGCTTCTCTGAAGGGAACGGCGAACTGAACCAACACACCTACCGAAGTTTTGTTAATTGATGTTGGTATCTTTTTTTTTAAATTATTTAAAACATTGTTCCCACATAAAATTTATTTCATCCCGCGCAATTTTTTTTCCCATTCCCGCCACCCGCAATAACGCGGGAAACCTATACCCACGGTTTTGAAAACCGTGGGTATAGGTCTTTGAAAAAAATACCCCATATACCCACAGTTTTCAAAAACCGTAGGTATAGGTTTCCGAAGCAATCCCTATACCCACGGTTTTGGCAAAACCGTGGGTATAGGTCTTCACAAAAAAACTATACCCACGGTTTTGTCCAAAACCGTGGGTATTGGGTACCTATACCCACGGTTTTCCAAAACCGTGGGTATAGGTTCCCATACTATACCTATACCCACGGTTCTGGAAAACCGTGGGTATAGGGGGGACCTATACCCACGGTTTTGTGAAAAAACGTGGGTATAGGCCCAATTTCCAGTAGTGACATGTAGACCTTATGTATGTTTTTCATGTTGAGCATGGTTTTCATGGTGGAGGGATGAGACCCAGAGTCGCATAATCGAGCGGAGCTTCCTGTGTGGGATCTTATAATCGGTATGGTGCAGTTTGATAGTATCTGGAGACCAGGTACATGGTCTGTATCAGAGTTATTAGTAGATGCTTTTACTTTTATTTTAGTTTCAGTTTTATTTATGTATCATTATGGTCATCCCAGTGGGTGACCAGTGTTGTATGTATGGAATAACTATTTGGTCTACTGTAGCATTTAGTTTATTATTGTAGAATATACTATTTTAGTTATTTACAGCCTTAAACTCAATATATTTTCTGATATGAATGGTAATTATCTATTTATGCTATTTTTTATTCTTATATGAGGGTATAGTATCCCCACTATCATACCCTATGCCCTCCCTGATTTTCAGTAACCTTTGGCGTACATAGATCCATGCTTGAGGCCGCATAACCAATCATATTAGAGCACAAGTTTAGTGACACTCGGGTCGGTATGTTTCAAATTGGTATCAGAGGTGTTCCTTTCCTGGTCTTTACTATTTGGTAAATGATATACATGGGTATTAGGAATGTGTTAGAACAAGTGATCTATATTGGACTAGTGCGTTGAAAATGCTTGTTCTGGTAAGAAGTCTTGTTTTCCAGGGGTATGGGATTGTTTTTCTGATCTGCAATGATAAATTTTTATATGATTTTCACCTTCACGGATGCACATGTTTTGTAGATGTTATAATTTACTATGGATCTATGGATCTTGTCCATTTTCAAGAGGCTAGTGATGAATTTTGACTTATATCTGGAAAAGTCAAGAGGCATCTCATGCATCATATTTGGCATGTAGGATTCACATCACATAGGCCTGGTAGTGTTTTATTTATAATAATTACTAAGGCCTATCTAATTGGTTCTAATTACATGTATATATTTCATTCTGATGGAAGGTTTTGTGGATCTACATTGAGGAATTTGGTGTTGAGGCTGATGACTCGGTCCTCATGCATGGCAGGTGAAGCAACCCTTGTAGGTTGATATGGTACATGATGCCATTTTGTTTTACCACTTTTAGGGTGTTTTTTCTTATATCACGGTTATCTAGTCAGATCATAGTTTATGATTTCAACGGATACCAGGACTTTTATCATGAACTGGACATCCAGGTGGTATTTCCATATACAGATTCCTCATGAGTGTCATTTCAGTCTCTCTTCTACATTGACATCGTGACCTCTAAGGAGCAGTTCATTATGAGGATTCTCAGAGAGGATCAAGACCTTGTAGTACATGTTTTTAGTTTAGACAATTTTAGTTCATTGTGATCTTTACCATCTTTAGATAGGTTTGATCTTTTGGACTTTGTTGTTAGCACTTGTGACCTAGTTGTGTGACTTGATCTGTAGGGCTAGGTGGGATACCTAAAGACCCTTAGTTTTAACCTAGACCCCTATAGGTCAATATCTATTTTTTCCAAGGGTGTCCCATGTGAAATAGGTTGGCACATGTTTTTTTATTCCTTTTTAGGTAGTGATTTTTATTTTACACCTTTTTTAAGATCATGTTGCAGTAGGTTCTCGGGTTTTGTGTAATAGGCATGTCGATGCCTTTAGCTTTTGATGAAGTTCCTTGGGTGATTTGGTATCAAGACTAGCTTTGAAGGGTAGGACTGTTTGGGTTCCTATCCTAGTCAACTAGTGTTTCCACTCTTGTTAATATGGTCATAATGTAGGTAGATTCTCTTTACTAGAATGACATCTACTGATGGGCTATCGTGGAATAAATTGTGGCATAGGTGAGGTGACCAATTTTGAAGAGGAGTTCTAAGGGAGATTATGGATTAAAGAAAATTACATTCCATGTAGTATGGACATATTATCATTGTAATGGATAACTCACTAGAGTATGATTCAGGTGATAAAAGGTACATTCTGATTGTGTTTGGTACTGTTTCATTGAAAATCGGTGAGTGGTTGTGTGCGAACTGAGGACCGATATTTTCCAAGACATATAGTAGGCATGGTTTCACAAGAGTTGTGATTAAATGAAGAATGTACCTCTATGGTAGAGATGGAATCTATAGTAAATCGGGCGTCACAAGATGGTTGACCCATGTTTGGACCAAGACACACATTTTTGGGTGATGTGGTGTCATGTGTTGGTTAATGGTAAGTTAGCGTGTTTTTTATGACTATGGCTCAGAGAGAGATTTACATGACTTTCAGTGGAATCTTATTGTACCCCTGGGTAGAGATGATCGTGATCTATCTTAACTTTATCTTGAGAATGTTAATAGAGCATCATCCCTACACTGAGATTCTTTTATTTTTTAAATGTCTTCCTGGTTAGGAAGAGGAACCTGTAGAGGTTGCGCTCAAGGATTGGTGTAGGGTAAGTAAACTAGTGGGGAGTAAACCATTGGTTGTTTGAGGGTGGTGACCCTAATCTTCAGTTGGAATATAGAATTTTCTATGATTTTTTGGTCTCAGGGTTTGGTTTTGAGATGATAATAAGGGTATTCCTATGGTGAGGATTACTAGATCTGTTATAATTAAACATCTCCTGCGTAATATATAGTTGTGTCCTCTATGAGGCTAGTCATTGGACAGTCAAGATAGATTTGTTTTGAAGATTATAAAGTTGAGAGAATGGATTCTATTCATACCACTGAGTCTTTTTGGGGGATGAGAAGGTTTATAGTGGGGCATTCTAAAGGAGGAATCCTACAGTGGATCCAAAAGTTCCAAGAATAGTGAAGACATCCTACTCAGGATCCTTAGCTAAAATATTAAAAGAGAAATCCTATAGGGGATCCTCGAATGGAATGAAATAATGAGGCATCCTATATGGGAATCCTCAGAATGATACAATGATGAAGGTTTCCTATAGGGTAACCCCTATAACCGTATAATAATGTCAATGCATCCCACATGGGATCATCAGAATGGTATACAGGTAAATGGTATCCTACAAGGGACTCCCTAGATCAGTTCATAAGTAAAGGCATCCCTCAGGGGATCCTTGGTATAGAAAGAAGATAGAAGCAATTCTATAGGGGTCCTCTAGATAGAAACATAAGTAGAGGAATCCTATAGGGGATCCTTAGTAACAACCAATCTCACAGAATCATAGGTTAAAATGATATATCTCATAAAGAATACATCATTAAAAAATATATAAAGGCATAGGTCAAGGGAGATTACTCAGGGCACATCTTAGAATAGGTCTCACTCTCAGGATACACTAGATATAATTACTAGAGGAAGAGCCTCTCTATTTAAGAAATTCCACCTAGGATTCTTCAAAACACCTCACAGGTATTGCCATCATGATCTTGGAGAAAATATACTCAGAGTGGACTAATAATGGGTATAATTCTAAGAACTGGGAGAAAAGACATGAAAAACCCATAAAAGGATTATAAGAAGCCAGTACATGGCATGTCTCCATGAGTACACAACGTGTACCCCGGAGGCCCCACTAGGGTATGTAGTCCCGCTAGACATGGTGTGTAAACGCCCATGTACACGACATGAACCCGACATAGTGTACCTGACTATGTCCTTGAAATGTCTTGGCCATATACTTGTCCTAGTTGGGTACTTCTACACAACGTGCAACCCACACGGTGGTCTGGTTGTGTACTCTACATGGGTATGTACACCTACACGGGTAGCCCGACCAAGTACTCGGCTACACGGCTGAGTCCTAGTACACGACATGTATACCCTATTATATAGAGTGTACATATAAAATGTCATCTTCCCCAAACAATAATAACACACAGTGAGTTTTCCCTGAACCACACACTGTATAGATGGGTTTTCTTAAATTGAAAACCAATTAATCACCTCAAAACCTTGGTTTCACCATAAAATTAGTATATCAGTCCATAAGGGGACATAAGAAAGAATATTAGGGGATTAAAAATTGAAAATGATTAATATATGGATATTTATTACAAAACATAAAAACTAACTACCTTTGGGAAGAATTCATATAAGCTTCACCCATTTCCGCGGCCCTGAGTAGGAGGCCTCTTATAGTTTGACTTCAGGGACCCATCGGGTGACCCGATGTTTGATAGAACTGGATCTAGTACATTGGTTTTTGGTAGAGATGGTAGCGGGTGTCACCTTAGAACCTGTTCCAAACTTGTAATCCCATGAATCAGTGTTAGTAGTGGTGGGTTAGGTGTTCGTCCACCCTCACTCGTTTGTGTATACTTTCACTCGGTTATTTTCGATACAGCGATGTTATCCAAATATTCTTCCTAGTTGGTAGTTGATGAGAAATACATTTGTAATCTTTATTTGTCTATTGAGATTCTTAGATGTTCTTCTTGGGATATAGCTTCTATTACATGTTATTTATTATGTTATTTTTACACCCATAGGTACTACATGGGATATGGATATTTAGCCGGTATATTTTGTTATTATAATATAGGGATTTGTAGATGTATTTCTTAGTATCCACTTATTGAGCCTATGACTATGATATAAAAGCATGGAATACTTATTAATGATACTCGTGGATGATTCTGCTCTCCTGAGTGATGCAGATGATGTAGAGACCCCGACCCCAGATAACCATAGGAGTCGGTGCCTTCTGAACATGATGTGTTATCTTTAAGATAAATACACTTTGTTAACAACACATCATGTCCCATACAGAGGATCGTGTACGGTTCAGGTTCTGGGAAACCGGAAACTTCTGAAACCATCCATCTTTTAAAAGATGATACCTGAAAATTTTAAATCAAAACGTAGGGTGAGCATTGAAATACTCAGTAAGGGGGTTTTAAAAAGAATTTAAAATACAGTAACATTTGAAAACATTCTTTTAAAGGAGTTTGAGCGTCCACTAAGAAAGATTTTAACACAACATACATAACAATGCTTTAATCAAAGTTTTCACGACAAACATGAAACGAATACGTTAATTCTTGAAGGAGTGATAATGGTTGATATAAACAAGTACTACATGTGATTTACTTGAGCATAAAATTTTAACAGTTAAAAGTAATGCATAATCAGAGTTGCGCACAAGGAAACAACTAAACGTTCATATGCTGGATACTATTCTATTAAGTGATAACACTAGGCAGGCTTCAAACTTCAAACTAGGGAATTATGAACTTTATACAAACATTAAAGGAATCAGTTATGAAAGAACTTTATCTTGGAAAAACTTGTTATATAACTTGAATTATGTGGCATCAACATTTAATATTGACAATCGTTTCGTTTCACCAAGGTCCATCCCCAAGGTGTCATTTGAAAATTACCAAGGTTATTCACCAAGGTATCATGAAAATTGTAATCTCTAGTGGTTACATCATTACCCAATGCATTGGAGCACTATCAGGGCGCACCCTTAAATTTGCCTTTATTATCATGTGAGCCACATCGTTCATGATTTATTGAAATGGTACGTAATTCAAGATGTCCCATACCACCTTGAACATTTCATTCATTTTAATTTTACCCAAGGTGTCCCATACCACTTTGGGTAATCCAATTTCTTAGTCCATTTAGTGATATGTCATAAAAATGCATTATGTAAATAATAACCAACATAATTAATAAATCATTACACACTTTACATGATGTGACAGTTCTCACTAAAAAGGGAAAAGACAATTTAATGACATACATAGTTTAATAAAACATTCTTTTCACTAAGGCATATAAACAGAATTATACTAAATGATGAATCTTTGTCATTATAAATCTTTGGAAAAGGGAAAATCTTAAGAAAAACACATGAAATCAATTATGGTGGTAAACAGGCCCTTGGATCAAAATACAAGTTTTATCATAAAACTCATCAGGGAATTGTTAGATAAGACTTCTTGATAAAACATGTCCATTCGTGTGTATTTTAAAACATGTTGGTTTAGCAATCACACAATTCATATCTAAATAAAAACATCCCAGCATCCAAGAACAGTTTAAGTCCTTCTATTTATAAAAGAAAATAATCTTATAAACATATACACACGTGCACATACATATACCCGAAGTGCACAATTCAAGGCAAGGTTTATTAAATCCCTTAAGTAACTCAAAGTTTCCAATCATAATTCAATTACATGGTTGAAACTAAACCCATATAAGTTTTTTTATAAATGTAACCATGTGTAAGAAGATTAAGGTCTTACAAACATATCTCCACTTAAACCAAAAGGGCATAGTTTACAAATATATCTAAAAATTTCATCTAAATATTGTTGCCCAAAACAGATCGGGTTAAGTAGGGAGAACACATTCACTAACTAGATATATACATACATACCATATATATTAAAAACGGGGTTGAGATATGTATATATTTTTTTGAAAACCAAAATATAAAATCGTGAAATAAATAACCTGGAGAAGTTGTAAACGTGCTTATACACGGTGTATATACCATTCACATATATATGAAATCATATATGCACAATATATATAATAACCGATGAACTTGTATAAATATATGTGAGCGGTATATACTGGTTTCAAAAAAAGAAACTAGAACGAGGTATGTACGCACCCGCACTTATACAACCACTGGAAGTGTGAAGGCCAACCCTCTGAAGGCAGAACCGAGGGGTATATATACCAAGTGTATATATATATATATATATATATATAAGTTGGGTATATACTGAATGTTTCTTTGAATAGGACAAGTATGCAGGAACCCTTACCGCGTTTGAGGAGGTAGCTTGGACAGGTGCACCGCTGGGTTGCTGGGAGTCCGTGGAAAGGAAGGAAGAGGAGGGGAAGGGGCCGCCTCGGGCTTCAATGAGGCAGGGGGTTTATATAGGCCTCAGTGCCTCGTTGGTGGCCCAACCTAGGCATAGACTGACGTGGGGAAGACGGACGAACAGGAACCTAGGAGGGGGAGCGTTCGGAGGTTAGCGGTGCAGTGCGAAGGGAGGGCCTGGCGTCCTTCAGGCCTATTGGTGCGGGACTCCGACTCGAGGAAGAAGACAACAGGGGTGTCGGTATGGTAAGAAATGGATGGCCAGGATTAGAAGGGGGGAAGATCCTGTGGCTGGAGGAGGCGCGGGAAACAGGTTAAATGTTTTAAAGGGATGGAGGGCTGAGATTAAATCGCTGAAGAGATCGGACGGCTGTGGTTGGGGGCGCGAGATGGCCTGGGTTGCGTGTTGTATAAAAAAAACCAGTTTAATAAATGCTAAAAATTATTCTACTTCGCATATATATATATAACCGGTAAATTTGGAATTTGTATAAAATTTAATAAGTACTTTTTAACTCATAAAACTAAAATCCCATTTTAGTTTGTGTAAACAAATAATACTATTTGACATAACTATTATTTTCTTTAAAAAAAACATTTTTAATACAACACTTTTATAAAAACTAGGATCTTATAACCATAAAAATCCAATTTATCACTTTTTTTTGATTTATAAAATTATGTTTAAAAGACCCGTAGTTTTTCTATAATTTAAAACACATAGTTTTAGAGATCCGAAAAGATACATTTTTTTTATTGCTGATACCGCTGTTCATCATATTTTAAAAGAATACCAAGTTTCCCATCATATAAATATCATCATAATCAAAACAGATTCATTTGCAATAATATTTTATTTTTAATACTTGAAGATATAATTCTAATATTTTGTACTTATTAAAATATTGTAATACCATAATATTATAAAATCATTATAAAGACAAATATTTAAAAAAAGGTGCACTTTATCCCTTGGAACCCAACGGTCCAAAAAAAACGGTCATATTCCCCTAGAGGTCCATTATAAAAGCAAGGGGTAGGTTGTTTTATATTTTCAAAACACCGGACCCTTGGCGGATGGCTCTCCTCATACCTCTGGTGATGAGTGCGTGCGCGGTGATTCTGGCGGTTATACTTTTCACACTGTTGGATCTTGAAGATGACGACTATCTGATTGCCCGTGTTGTGGTTCTTTGTAGTCTTGTTGTGGCCGTGTTAGGTCTTGTGCAGGGCACTTTCAATTAGATGGGTCTTGTTGTAGAGTAATGTTTTAATAAATGTCAGTTTACCTTATTTTCCATGTTTTATTTCATTTCTAATTCCTTATTAGCAAAACGAATAAAACAAGAGACATTAATAAGGACATAACACTTCTTACATAAACTAGTTCATAAAACCTGGGGCGTCACATTATCCCCCCCTTTAGAAAATTGCGTCCTCGCAATTTATTTCACGACATTACAAGGTTCAGAAAAGTTCCTACCACCTCCACCAACGATAAGGGTCAACCGGTATATTTAGAGGGATCCCCGTAGCGAAGCTCACTTCTTCCAGCTCCTTAATCCACACACACCTAAGACAGGAGGGGTAGCACTTATGTTCTGGGCTTTCAGGCCTCCAAAGGGAAGCTCGAACCGTACAAAGTTCTGAAATGTCTTTGCAGACCAATGTACGAAGAACTTTCCGAATCATGTCTCGGTCGAGGATATCGAAGCCATAGATATGGTCAAACAGGCTAAAGCTGAGAAGTTGGAGCATATAAGCTGCATAAAGATTTCCCTCTAACGCAGCCTCCTGGAATTTCACTCTGGCCGTGAAGTTTCGGCCTAGGGTGAAACAAAGAAAGAGCCCTTTGTGGTAACTTCCTCGTCGTTCACGTCCGGCTAGCTGAGCAGAGCCAATGCGGTAATAGATGGAGGCATTCCCCTGGCAGGTGCGGAGAATCTCTGGACCGTTTGTTATCTCAAACCATTGCTTGCACGTTCTTCGCAAATTTGCGAAGGGGTCATACTCGTCCTCACACGTTTTGATCGCAATGATTTCCAAAATCTTAGTGGGAAGAGATAACAGGTGGGTTTGTCCTTCCATCTGAAAGTTTAAAGACAGGAGTTCCATTACTTGAAAATCATACAAGGGAAAAAACATGGTACGAACAAGGAAAGGAGAAAGATAACATTTCAATAAACATACGTTTATTATTATTAGTGCTTGAATTTCCCTTACTCATTGACTAAACGAACTCCACACAGAGAAGCAAAACTCCCTAACTCCTCGAACCAAACACAGGCCGAGCATTCAGGGAAAAACTCATGAGGACACCTATGACGTCTTATGAGTCTTGCATGGGGGACGTGAAGTTGAGAGACATATTTATACACTTGTCATCTGTAAGACAATCGGGTGGACTCGTCTTCTAACCTTCCGAAGTCCAACAACTGACCCTAGAAGCCATAGTTTAAAATCTGACAAAGGTAGCTCGCTCGGAGGTCTCCGTCCGCAGTAGCTTCTTGAAAGGGGTTATCGAGCATAGTGCCAAAGTTTTCACCCTCCGTGAAAATCCGGAAAAGTCCCTCGTAGTACCTTCCTCGACGTACATAGGAGGGAAATTGGGTTATTATCATAAGGAGGTAATCCAATCCCAACCCTTGGTGCAGACTAAGCACTCGAGGTGAGTTGGATACATCGTAAAGGTATTTGCATGTCATACGGATATGGGCATAGTTTAGAAAGTCCTCACGGCTTGCTAAAGACACAATGGTCTCTAGGGCCTCTGTGGGGAGAGATAAGAGATTTGTGCCTTCATTTTCCATCTGAAAATTAAGAAAACCAAGTTTTTAATAAAATTGAAATACATATACATATATATTTTTGTTTCAGTTTCTGGCTTTCCAGAGTTATCCAAACCGAACCTCTGATACCAACTGTAGAGACCCCGACCCCAGATAACCATAGGAGTCGGTGCCTTCTGAACATGATGTGTTATCTTTAAGATAAATACACTTTGTTAACAACACATCATGTCCCATACAGAGGATCGTGTACGGTTCGGGTTCTGGGAAACCGGAAACTTCTGAAACCATCCATCTTTTAAAAGCTGATACCTGAAAATTTTAAATCAAAACGTAGGGTGAGCATTGAAATACTCAGTAAGGGGGTTTTAAAAAGAATTTAAAATACAGTAACATTTGAAAACATTCTTTTAAAGGAGTTTGAGCGTCCACTAAGAAAGATTTTAACACAACATACATAACAATGCTTTAATCAAAGTTTTCACGACAAACATGAAACGAATACGTTAATTCTTGAAGGAGTGATAATGGTTGATATAAACAAGTACTACATGTGATTTACTTGAGCATAAAATTTTAACAGTTAAAAGTAATGCATAATCAGAGTTGCGCACAAGGAAACAACTAAACGTTCATATGCTGGATACTATTCTATTAAGTGATAACACTAGGCATGCTTCAAACTTCAAACTAGGTAATTATGAACTTTATACAAACATTAAAGGCATCAGTTATGAAAGAACTTTATATTGGAAAAACTTGTTATATAACTTGAATTATGTGGCATCAACATTTAATATTGACAATCGTTTCGTTTCACCAAGGTCCATCCCCAAGGTGTCATTTGAAAATTACCAAGTTTATTCACCAAGGTATCATGAAAATTGTAATCTCTAGTGGTTACATCATTACCAAATGCATTGGAGCGCTATCAGGGCGCACCCTTAAATTTGCCTTTATTATCATGTGAGCCACATCGTTCATGCTTTATTGAAATGGTACGTAATTCAAGATGTCCCATACCACCTTGAACATTTCATTCATTTTAATTTTACCCAAGGTGTCCCATACCACTTTGGGTAATCCAATTTCTTCGTCCATTTAGTGATATGTCATAAAAATGCATTATGTAAATAATAACCAACATAATTAATAAATCATTACACACTTTACATGATGTGATAGTTCTCACTAAAAAGGGCAAAGACAATTTAATGACATACATAGTTTAATAAAACATTCTTTTCACTAAGGCATATAAACAGAATTATACTAAATGATGAATCTTTGTCATTATAAATCTTTGGAAAAGGGAAAATCTTAAGAAAAACACATGAAATCAATTATGGTGGTAAACGGGCCCTTGGATCAAAATACAAGTTTTATCATAAAACTCATCAGGGAATTGTTAGATAAGACTTCTTGATAAAACATGTCCATTCGTGTGTATTTTAAAACATGTTGGTTTAGCAATCACACAATTCATATCTAAATAAAAACATCCCAGCATCCAAGAACAGTTTAAGTCCTTCTATTTATAAAAGAAAATAATCTTATAAACATATACACACGTGCACATACATATACCCGAAGTGCACAATTCAAGGAAAGGTTTATTAAATCCCTTAAGTAACTCAAAGTTTCCAATCATAATTCAATTACATGGTTGATACTAAACCCATATAAGTTTTGTTATAAATTTAACCATGTGTAAGAAGATTAAGGTCTTACAAACATATCTCCACTTAAACCAAAAGGGCATAGTTTACAAATATATCTAAAAATTTCATCTAAATATTGTTGCCCAAAACAGATCGGGTTAAGCAGGGAGAACACATTCACTAACTAGATATATACATACATACCATATATATTAAAAATGGGGTTGAGATATGTATATATTTTTTTGAAAACCAAAATATAAAATCGTGAAATAAACAACCTGGAGAAGTTGTAAACGTGCTTATACACGGTGTATATACCATTCACATATATATGAAATCATATATGCACAATATATATAATAACCGATGAACTTGTATAAATATATGTGAGCGGTATATACTGGTTTCAAAAAAAGAAACTAGAACGAGGTATGTACGCACCCGCACTTATACAACCACTGGAAGTGTGAAGGCCAACCCTCTGAAGGCAGAACCGAGGGGTATATATACCAAGTGTATATATATATATATATATAAAATTTGGGTATATACTGAATGTTTCTTTGAAGAGGACAAGTATGCAGGAACCCTTACCGCGTTTGAGGAGGTAGCTTGGACTGGTGCACCGCTGGGTTGCAGGGAGTCCGTGGAAAGGAAGGAAGAGGAGGTGAAGGGGCCGCCTCGGGCTTCAATGAGGAAGGGGGTTTATATAGGCCTCGGTGCCTCGTTGGTGGCCCGACCTAGGCGTAGACTGACGTGGGGAAGACAGACGAACAGGAACCTAGGAGGGGGAGCGTTCGGAGGTCAGCGGTGCAGTGCGAAGGGAGGGCCTGGCGTCCTTCAGGCCTACTGGTGCGGGACTCCGACTCGAGGAAGAAGACGACAGGGGTGTCGGTATGGTAAGAAATGGATGGCCAGGATTAGAAGGGGGGAATATCCTGTGGCTGGAGAAGGCGCGGGAAACAGGTTAAATGTTTTAAATGGATGGAGGGCTGAGATTAAATCGCTGAAGAGATCGGACGGCTGCGGTTGGGGGCGCGAGATGGCCTGGGTTGCGTGTTGTATAAAAAAAACCAGTTTAATAAATGCTAAAAATTATTCTACTTCGCATATATATATATATAACCGGTAAATTTGGAATTTGTATAAAATTTAATAAGTACTTTTTAACTCATAAAACTAAAATCTCATTTTAGTTTGTGTAAACAAATTATACTATTTGACATAACTATTATTTTCTTTAAAAAAATACATTTTTAATACAACACTTTTATAAAAACTAGGATCTTATAACCATAAAAATCCAATTTATCACTTTTTTTTGATTTATAAAATTATGTTTAAAAGACCCGTAGTTTTTCTATAATTTAAAACACATAGTTTTAGAGATCCGAAAAGATACATTTTTTTTTATTGCTGATATCGCTGTTCGTCATATTTTAAAAGAATACCAAGTTTCCCATCATATAAATATCATCATAATCAAAACAGATTCATTTGCAATAATATTTTATTTTTAATACTTGAAGATATAATTCTAATATTTTGTACTTATTAAAATATTGTAATACCATAATATTATAAAAGCATTATAAAGACAAATATTTATAAAAAGGTGCACTTTATCCCTTGGAACCCAACGGTCTAAAAAAACGGTCATATTCCCCTAGAGGTCCATTATAAAAGCAAGGGGTAGGTTGTTTTATATTTTCAAAACACCAGACCCTTGGCGGATGGCTCTCCTCATACCTCTGGTGCTGAGTGCGTGCGCGGTGATTCTGGCGGTTATACTTTTCACACTGTTGGATCCTGAAGATGACGACTATCCGATTGCCCGTATTGTGGTTCTTTGTAGTCTTGTTGTGGCCGTGTTAGGTCTTGTGCAGGGCACTTTCAATTAGATGGGTCTTGTTGTAGAGTAATGTTTTAATAAATGTCGGTTTACCTTATTTTCCATGTTTTATTTCATTTCTAATTCCTTATTAGCAAAACGAATAAAACAAGAGACATTAATAAGGACATAACACTTCTTACATAAACTAGTTCATAAAACCTGGGGCGTCACATTATCCCCCCCTTTAGAAAAATGCGTCCTCGCAATTTATTTCACGACATTACAAGGTTCAGAAAAGTTCCTACCACCTCCACCAACGATAAGGGTCAACCGGTATATTTAGAGGGATCCCCGTAGCGAAGCTCACTTCTTCCAGATCCTTAATCCACACACACCTAAGACAGGAGGGGTAGCACTTATGTTCTGGGCTTTCAGGCCTCCAAAGGGAAGCTCTAACCGTACAAAGTTCTGAAATGTCTTTGCAGACCAATGTACGAAGAACTTTCCGAATCATGTCTCGGTCGAGGATATCGAAGCCATAGATATGGTCAAACAGGCTAAAGCTGAGAAGTTGGAGCATATAAGCTGCATAAAGATTTCCCTCTAATGCAGCCTCCTGGAATTTCACTCTGGCCGTGAAGTTTCGGCCTAGGGTGAAACAAAGAAAGAGCCCTTTGTGGTAACTTCCTCGTCGTTCACGTCCGGCTAGCTGAGCAGAGCCAATGCGGTAATAGATGGAGGCATTCCCCTGGCAGGTGCGGAGAATCTCTGGACCGTTTGTTATCTCAAACCATTGCTTGCACGTTCTTCACAAATTTGCGAAGGGGTCATACTCGTCCTCACACGTTTTGATCGCAATGATTTCCCAAATCTCAGTGGGAAGAGATAACAGGTGGGTTTTTCCTTCCATCTGAAAGTTTAAAGACAGGAGTTCCATTACTTGAAAATCATACAAGGGCAAAAACATGGTACGGACAAGGAAAGGAGAAAGATAACATTTCAATAAACATACGTTCATTATTATTAGTGCTTGAGTTTCCCTTACTCATTGACTAAACGAAATCCACATAGAGAAGCAAAACTCCCTAACTCCTCGAACCAAACACAGGCCGAGCATTCAGGGAAAAACTCATGAGGACACCTATGACGTCTTATGAGTCTTGCATGGGGGACATGAAGTTGAGAGACATCTTCATACACTTGTCGTCTGTAAGACAATCGGGGGGACTCGTCTTCTAACCTTCCGAAGTCCAACAACTGACCCCAGAAGCCATAGTTTAAAATCTGACAAAGGTAGCTCGCTCCGAGGTCTCCGTCCGCAGCAGCTTCTTGAAAGGGGTTATCGAGCATAGTGACAAAGTTTTCACCCGCCGTGAAAATCCGGAAAAGTCCCTCGTAGTACCTTCCTCGACGTACATAGGAGGGAAATTGGGTTATTATCATAAGGAGGTAATCCAATCCCAACCCTTGGTGCAGACTAAGCACTCGAGGTGAGTTGGATACATCGTAAAGGTATTTGCATGTCATACGGATATGGGCATAGTTTAGAAAGTCCTCACGGCTTGCTAAAGACACAATGGTCTCTAGGGCCTCTGTGGGGAGAGATAAGAGATTTGTGCCTTCATTTTCCATCTGAAAATTAAGAAAACCAAGTTTTTAATAAAATTGAAATACATATACATATATATTTTTGTTTCAGTTTCTGGCTTTCCAGAGTTATCCAAACCGAACCTCTGATACCAACTGTAGAGACCCCGACCCCAGATAACCATAGGAGTTGGTGCCTTCTGAACATGATGTGTTATCTTTAAGATAAATACACTTTGTTAACAACACATCATGTCCCATACAGAGGATCGTGTACGGTTCGGGTTCTGGGAAACCGGAAACTTCTGAAACCATCCATCTTTTAAAAGCTGATACCTGAAAATTTTAAATTAAAACGTAGGGTGAGCATTGAAATACTCAGTAAGGGGGTTTTAAAAAGAATTTAAAAAACATTAACATTTGAAAACATTCTTTTAAAGGAGTTTGAGCGTCCACTAAGAAAGATTTTAACACAACATACATAACAATGCTTTAATCAATGTTTTCACGACAAACATGAAACGAATACGTTAATTCTTGAAGGAGTGATAATGGTTGATATAAACAAGTACTACATCTGATTTACTTGAGCATAAAATTTTAACAGTTAAAAGTAATGCATAATCAGAGTTGCACACAAGGAAACAACTAAACGTTCATATGCTGGATACTATTCTATTAAGTGATAACACTAGGCATGCTTCAAACTTCAAACTAGGGAATTATGAACTTTATACAAACATTAAAGGCATCAGTTATGAAAGAACTTTATCTTGGAAAAACTTGTTATATAACTTGAATTATGTGGCATCAACATTTAATGTTGACAATCGTTTCGTTTCACCAAGGTCCATCCCCAAGGTGTCATTTGAAAATTACCAAGGTTATTCACCAAGGTATCATGAAAATTGTAATCTCTAGTGGTTACATCATTACCCAATGCATTGGAGCGCTATCAGGGCGCACCCTTAAATTTGCCTTTATTATCATGTGAGCCACATCGTTCATGCTTTATTGAAATGGTACGTAATTCAAGATGTCCCATACCACCTTGAACATTTCATTCATTTTAATTTTACCCAAGGTGTCCCATACCACTTTGGGTAATCCAATTTCTTAGTCCATTTAGTGATATGTCATAAAAATGCATTATGTAAATAATAACCAACATAATTAATAAATCATTACACACTTTACATGATGTGACAGTTCTCACTAAAAAGGGCAAAGACAATTTAATGACATACATAGTTTAATAAAACATTCTTTTCACTAAGGCATATAAACAGAATTATACTAAATGATGAATCTTTGTCATTATAAATCTTTGGAAAAGGGAAAATCTTAAGAAAAACACATGAAATCAATTATGGTGGTAAACGGGCCCTTGGATCAAAATACAAGTTTTATCATAAAACTCATCAGGGAATTGTTAGATAAGACTTCTTGATAAAACATGTCCATTCGTGTGTATTTTAAAACATGTTGGTTTAGCAATCACACAATTCATATCTAAATAAAAACATCCCAGCATCCAAGAACAGTTTAAGTCCTTCTATTTATAAAAGAAAATAATCTTATAAACATATACACACGTGCACATACATATACCCGAAGTGCACAATTCAAGGCAAGGTTTATTAAATCCCTTAAGTAACTCAAAGTTTCCAATCATAATTCAATTACATGGTTGAAACTAAACCCATATAAGTTTTGTTATAAATGTAACCATGTGTAAGAAGATTAAGGTCTTACAAACATATCTCCACTTAAACCAAAAGGGCATAGTTTACAAATATATCTAAAAATTTCATCTAAATATTGTTGCCCAAAACAGATCGGGTTAAGTAGGGAGAACACATTCACTAACTAGATATATACATACATACCATATATATTAAAAACGGGGTTGAGATATGTATATATTTTTTTGAAAACCAAAATATAAAATCGTGAAATAAACAACCTGGAGAAGTTGTAAACGTGCTTATACACGGTGTATATACCATTCACATATATATGAAATCATATATGCACAATATATATAATAACCGATGAACTTGTATAAATATATGTGAGCGGTATATACTGGTTTCAAAAAAAGAAACTAGAACGAGGTATGTACGCACCCGCACGTATACAACCACTGGAAGTGTGAAGGCCAACCCTCTGAAGGCAGAACCGAGGGGTATATATACCAAGTGTATATATATATATATATATAAAAGTTGGGTATATACTGAATGTTTCTTTGAAGAGGACAAGTATGCAAGAACCCTTACCGCGTTTGAGGAGGTAGCTTGGACAGGTGCACCGCTGGGTTGCTGGGAGTCCGTGGAAAGGAAGGAAGAGGAGGGGAAGGGGCCGCCTCGGGCTTCAATGAGGCAGGGGGTTTATATAGGCCTCGGTGCCTCGTTGGTGGCCCGACCTAGGCATAGACTGACGTGGGGAAGACGGACGAACAGGAACCTAGGAGGGGGAGCGTTCGGAGGTCAGCGGTGCAGTGCGAAGGGAGGGCCTGGCGTCCTTCAGGCCTACTGGTGCGGGACTTCGACTCGAGGAAGAAGACGAAAGGGGTGTCGGTATGGTAAGAAATGGATGGCCAGGATTAGAAGGGGGGAAGATCCTGTGGCTGGAGGAGGCGCTGGAAACAGGTTAAATGTTTTAAAGGGATGGAGGGCTGAGATTAAATCGCTGAAGAGATCGGACGGCTGCGGTTGGGGGCGCGAGATGGCCTGGGTTGCGTGTTGTATAAAAAAAACCAGTTTAATAAATGCTAAAAATTATTCTACTTCGCATATATATATATAACCGGTAAATTTGGAATTTGTATAAAATTTAATAAGTACTTTTTAACTCATAAAACTAAAATCCCATTTTAGTTTGTGTAAACAAATTATACTATTTGACATAACTATTATTTTCTTTAAAAAAAATACATTTTTAATACAACTATTTTATAAAAAATATGATCTTATAACCATAAAAATCCAATTTATCACTTTTTTTTGATTTATAAAATTATGTTTAAACGACCCGTAGTTTTTCTATAATTTAAAACACATAGTTTTAGAGATCCGAAAAGATACATTTTTTTTATTGCTAATACCGCTGTTCGTCATATTTTAAAAGAATACCAAGTTTCCCATCATATAAATATCATCATAATCAAAACAGATTCATTTGCAATAATATTTTATTTTTAATACTTGAAGATATAATTCTAATATTTTGTACTTATTAAAATATTGTAATACCATAATATTATAAAAGCATTATAAAGACAAATATTTATAAAAAGGTTCACTTTATCCCTTGGAACCCAACGGTCCAAAAAAAACAGTAATATTCCCCTAGAGGTCCATTATAAAAGCAAGGGGTAGGTTGTTTTATATTTTCAAAACACCGGACCCTTGGCGGATGGCTCTCCTCATACCTCTGGTGCTGAGTGCGTGCGCGGTGATTCTGGCGGTTATACTTTTCACACTGTTGGATCCTGAAGATGACGACTATCTGATTGCCCGTGTTGTGGTTCTTTGTAGTCTTGCTGTGGCCGTGTTAGGTCTTGTGCAGGGCACTTTCAATTAGATGGGTCTTGTTGTAGAGTAATGTTTTAATAAATGTCAGTTTACCTTATTTTCGATGTTTTATTTCATTTCTAATTCCTTATTAGCAAAACGAATAAAACAAGAGACATTAATAAGGACATAACACTTCTTACATAAACTAGTTCATAAAACCTGGGGCGTCACAGATGATTTGTCTCTACTCTGTTTGACAAGTGATGATGATGATTCCGCTCTCCTATATTTGACTTATGATAAGGATGATTAGACGCTCCTCAACTTGTGGTCTATAGAGAATGATTATGCACTCCTCTAAATGTATCTTATGATAGGGATAATTATGATCTCCTCTAAATGTAGCTTATGATAGGGATGATTATGCTCACCCTAGTTGGTTACTTGACCATGGTGTTGTACATGGAATTTCAAGTAATTGGATACCTGAAATGATTACGCTCTTCCAGATCGAAGGGATGATTATTCTCTCCCTTATTAAAAACTCTAGGGCTGGGAATGTCATCTCACCGATGATTTATCATTATAGATCCCCTAAGGGTAAGACCATTAGGTATTATCCGAGTCACAACGTCATGACCTCCTATGAAATAAGACCTAGGGCACATACATTTGACTTGATTTACATGGATTTAGCATCATAGTATCTATCTTAGTGACCATTTATAGGATTTTCATATGTAATTCCCTAGAAACCATGATTTCTGTGATTGGAGGCATGTACGGGTGAACCCAAGAGTAGGACGAGTATCCCCCTATGGTAGCATACCTTGCTCAAAAAAATTCTAGTGTTGGAAAAAGTAGGTACATTTTCATAGGGAATACAGACCCATATACTAAATTAATGATTCTCCTCTTGGTTAGCATGATATCCAACTCAATTCCCTTGCACAGGATTTCCTGGTGATCGAGATAAAGGACCTAAGGATTGATTGTCGTTCTATTTTTATGTTTTTTATTTTACATAATCATGAATATTCATATTTATGTATATATGTATAGGTATGAGACTATATATGTATATGTATATAGTTATGGACATACATGGTGGAACTTTCCTAATTGACCAGGATTATGGACCCGGGGTTCGACTATGTTTCCACATTTATTGGTTTTACTTACTTTTTCAGTAGTGTATTGGCTAGGATGAGAAATTTTAATTTTATATACACTTATAGCAGTAAACCATATTGATTCATCATTGGTGTAGCCTGTTGAGATTATTTATCACCCCTTCATGTTCACCTTGGTGTATATGTAGACCATATGTCTTTTTTTCAGGTTGTTCATAGTTTTCATGGTGGAGGGATGAGGCCAAGAGTTTCATGATTGAGTGGAGCTACTCATGTGGGTTCTTCTGATCAAGCTAGTTTGGTTTGACTGTTTCTAAAGACTGGGTACGTGGTTTGAATTAGAGTTAGTATTATATCCCTGTACTTTTATTTCAGTTTATTTTATATTTTTGTATATGTGTGGTCAGATCAGTGGGTAACCAGGGTTGTATTTATGTCATAGCAATTCAGGCTTCTATAGAATTTTATTTAGTATTATAGCATGTTCTATTTCACTTATTTATTGCCTTTTCATTATGCCTATTTATTATTGTGTATGATACTTAGCTATTTCTGTTTTTTATTTACTCTGATATGAGGGAATAGTCTCCCCCACTATCACACACTATCCCCTCACTACTAGTCATTAGCCTCTGGATTATAGGGTTGTGCACTTGAGGCCTTATAACCAACTGGCTCAGAGCACCGGTTTAGTGGAATTCGGGTCTGGATGTTACAATACATGAAATGATGACTTGAAATCCCAGGATTTATTATGTGAAGTTTATCATAACATGGTAGATGTGAATAAATGAGAGAGGTGACATTTTTTCTTAAAGTGGCTACCAATTATTGGTAATATGTCATAATTAAAGGAAATAAGGATCAAGGGTTGATCAATACTTGTAAATGGTTAAATGTCTCATATGATTACAATTACTCACTGTTATTTATGGATCTTTAAATTAATCATACATGACATTTTTTTTGCTAACAAGTGATGGTCACCTAAACTTTCTCACTCCCATAAATATCCACCCAGACTATTAATGAAACACCACCTGGACCACCACATACCAAGTGGAAAAATGAATAAATATCAACTCCTCTCACTTTTTGGGATCCTGCCTAGTAAGTTTACAAAAAAAATCCTAGAATTACCACTTTTTTGTTAAGGGAAGCTAAGTGCTTATGAAATTTAGTCCCCAGACCAAATGACTTTTTCTTTTTTTAGAGTAATTGAACACTTTATTTTAATATTGAAACGGAAATGTTTGACTCATCATGAGTGTGTGTAAGACCATCCAGCTAATCCTTCTCATGGATAGATGAATCAAGAATCCCCTTGTATAGATCAGACTACTACGGCTGGTTTTTCTACTTCAGGAAACAAACTAAGAAATTGTGTCTGGTGCTTCACCAACTCCTAATATATGAACATTTATATTTAAGGATAAAAATTTTATCATCATCATCTTTAACTGTTGAATATCTATTATTGAATTTTATTTCACGTGACTCATCCCCCATCTCTTCTAGACATGCACCTTTGTTTCTTGAACTACTCTGAGTAGTAGTCATCTCATACTGGGTACCGATGATCATTTTGGACAAATTTAGAGGATAATACCTACCACCAATGGAGTAAATATTTTCTTAAACTCAATTAACCATTTCCATCAAAGCATACTAAAATTATTTGAAACTATCAAATTCTGGGTTACACATATTAGAATTATCTATATCTTTCTCCTTTGATTATTAATATCTTATGTGTATTTATTTATTTTTTGTAAAAAATTAATATTTTATGAACCTAATAAGATGTATATGAATCATAAATTGAAGCACACTAATAATATAAAGAAAGAGTATGATGATAGAGTTATAGAGTTTATCAAGTTTTCAATAAAGCATGAATATGACCCATCTAAAATCCCTTTTCCATGTTTATATCATTTTTATTTAAGAAATATTAATTTTCAAGAGTTGGAAGAACATTTTATTTGTCATGGAATAGATCATTGCTATAAATGTTAGACTAAGCATGGGAAAAACTGAATGTGCACACTGATTGGGATGATATTGTGGTTTATGGGTCATTTGATATGAATACCAGTGTAAATGATGATGGAGATCATATAGAAGAAATGAAAATAGAAATTCAATATCACATTCATGATTATCCAAAATTATTTTAGAAATTAAATAGTTATGCTAAGAGACCATTGTATACCTATTGTACTAAATACACAACATTTTCCACTATATTGGAGTTATAAAATTTGAAATTTGTTAGAGAATGAAGTGACACCATCTTTAAATAACTACTTGGTATCTTGAATGATATGCTACCAGAAGAAAAAAACTTCATTGTCGAACATATGATAAAAAATAAATGATACATTCAGTGGGAATGATTTTAAAAAAAATGATTGTACATCTGATTGTATATTGTTTCACAAGGACTATGAATCACTCATAAAATTCCCCAAGTGTGGAAAAGATCGATATAAGAAAGACGAATCAATTCCTTCAAAAGTTTTATGGTAATTTCCAATAATTCCATGGATTAGAAGACTATATGGATGTCAGTTTACCATGATATAATTTAAATAGAATGCAAATAAAAAAAATTAATGGGAAACTAAGTCATCCAACAGACTCTCTTTGGTGGAAGAAAATTGATTATCGGTATCCTGAATTTAGAAATGAACTAAGAAACTTCTATCTTGCACTATCTATAAGTGGAATAAATCCTTTTGATGTATATATTAGTACTCATAGTATATGTCCAGTCATGTTGGTACATTATAACTTGTCGTCATGGTTATGAATGAAGCGCAAATACGTTATGTTGTCTTTTCTTATATCTGGACCAAAATAGTCTGATAATGATTTTGATATATTTTTGGATCCATTGATCAAAGATATGAAATTGATGTAGGATATAGGTATTAAAATGTATTATTCTCATATAAGTCAATAATTCACATTGAGTTCTATGTTGTACAGGGAAATAAATGAATTTTTTACTTATTGAAATTTTTTAAGCTATAACATTAAACCAATGTTGGGCTGTCCCATTTTTTAACAGTGTAAACACCCAGTTTAGTTGAAATATTCCTTAAATATTGTGTTTTCATGACATCAAGAATTTTTACCTTGATAACATAATTATCAATCCTGGATGATAGCATTTGATGGGAATACCGAACAAAGTACAACACTATCTCCACTAATGGGTGATAAAATATTTGATAAAGTAAAAGATATTGACATTGTTTCTAGTAAACCATTTTCGAAAAACCTTATGAAATCTGGTTGGAAAAGGAGATAAATTTTATTTTAATTTTCCTAAAGGAATTTTTTGTACATTATACTTTTTCTGGATATCATTCATGTTGGAAAAATAAATTTTATAGTGTTATTGGAATGTTAATAAATGTTCCTAGAAAAACAAAATATGGAATCAATGATAGGTTGGACATGATTTATATGGGGATAAGGGAAGTTTTTTCACCAGTGAAGGGTAAATGGTGTTGTTTTCTTCCTCCAATAGCTTACACTTCATCATAATAAGAAAAATTATAATTTTTCATTTTCCTTAATATTGTTAAAGTTACATAGGGGAATTCATAAAATATCAAGTATGTTGTGTTAATGACTAATTTGATGTTACAAGGACTAAAATTATGTGACCTTCATAATTTGATGAAAGAATTTATTTTCGTCTTTTTATGTTGAATTCTTACTAAAAATTTATGACACACATTAACCAGACTCTTATTCTTTTTCAAATCCATAAGTAGTAAAGTTATAGACCTGGGGAAGTTTCCAATCATGAATAAGAAGGTTAGAATCATATTATGTGTATTATATATGTTATTCCCAACACCATCATTTGATATAATGGTCTACATAAGGTTTTAGTTGGTTATAGAGGTTTAACCATGTGTTCTTTTCCAATATAGATAGATTTACCCCATTGAACGATATGTGAAGATTTTGAAAGGGTATGTCAAGAATCCAAATCATCCAGAAGGTTGTATTATATAAGTATATATTATTGAAGAAGATGTTGAATTCTATATTTATTACCTATCATATGTTGATAGAATTGGCCACCCAAATTCTTGTTATAGTGGATGCCTTATGGGTGAAGGTGTTTACATAAGAGATGTTGTTACAATTACCATCATAGAATGGGATAAATCCCACCTTTACATTTTAAATAATAGTGAAGATGTTGATCTATACATTGAATCCAACAAATAAATTCTTAAGGATTTTAATCCATCAAGGGATGAAGGATGGATATCAAATACACATAATCAAAAGTTTATAGGATGGTCCTCAGATCATATTTATAAGGAGTTATCAAAAAATATGAATTCAATTGGAAATCAACTTCCATGTATATCTAGGGAACCAACTAAAAAATTTATTTATTATGCTGGTATTGTAATCAATATTTATACATTCTATACAAAAGAGCATGATGACCATGGTATGATGAAAAAAATTAGAGTTATTATTGTGGTAGAAGTGATGCACATATCCTGTTCCAAGGATATAAATCCAATTTATGCAGATATTTCATATCTCGTCATTATCGAAAAAATATACGAGTTAGATAATAAAACATTTCAAGTGCCTATTTTTGAATGAAAATGGTTCGAAAATATGAGTTTAGTGAAAGTTTATGAAATGGGATTTGTGAAGGTGAATTTCAGTATGGAAGGGAAAAAGGAAGATCCATTCATAATGGAATCAGAAGCAGTGAAATTATTTTATGTCTCTGATTTATAAAACCAGAATTGTTCGATTTTACTACTGGTGACTAAAATAACTACAGGTCAGATGAAAATTCAATTGAGGATAACCCTTTCAATGGGAGATCACAACTATTTTATGGTGGTCCCAACATATAAAATGTCATGTACATTATAGGGGACCAGAAAGGGGATATTTTGGTTCTTTATAGATCATCCAAACCCCTTAAACATTTTTTAAAAAATAAAGATAGTTTGATGAGCATGTTAAATTGTTTTTTAATATACTATGATTTTTATCATAATATTATGTGTTCTCAACTATATTAAAATAATATAAATTAATTTTTTTACTAATCATGTAGATAATCTCTTTTACAAATGATGATGATACTGATATTGATGAAGAACTAACAGTTGATGCTAAAACTGTAAAATTATTAGTGGATAAACAATATATTGATGAAAAAAACAAGAATAATGCAGCATAACAGTGTTGACTACAATTATCAAGGAAATAATTAAGGTTATAAAATTTTAGGATGGCTGGAATCAACGTGGCCAAACTGTTGACCACAACAAGTCAATGTTCATTAGTTATGTTGGGGTCACAATGAGGATGAATTTGCTGATTGATATAGATTCATGGCACTATGTCCATCCTATAATAAAAAAACCCCTTTGGTATTATATTAAGGTAATGTTACAGTATACTTTATTTATTTTATCAAAATATTATATAATGAAACATTGATTTAATTTTCATTATTCATTGTGGAGTTCATTTATCTTAGAGGATTTTCATAAGAAATATGCCTTAATGTCTAGTGTAAAAGCCCATAGAGGCATTCAGGCTCTTCTTACCAAGTTTTACCTTAGGGATGTTAAGTATAAAGTAAATCCTCATCTAAAAATTACATATGCACACATTATAAAGTAGGAAACATTGAATGAATTCATTAGTCATTGTAATGAGAAATCATTTCAGGTGAATTTTTGTTGACAATATAATATTTGATGTTATTTATTTTATACAATTTGATTTAAATTTATTAATTCATGAAACATGAAAGGAGTGTAGAAAATAAAAAACATGAATCAAAACAAATGTACCCCTATCTCAAAGCAAGGATGGGGTACGATTCACTATATAACAAATTGGTAAGTATTTTAAATCAATAATAATCATTTTATATAATAGGAAATAATATATGTTCTTTTGTTTATATGCAGATTGCTAAATAAAAATCTAAAGAAACTTCCATCCCATATCATGTGCTATGGAAGGAGGCCCACATAAATAAGGAGTTTAAACTAATTAATGAAAACACAAAAAAAGTATGTGAATGATGTGTAAGTATGAAATAATAGTAATGCTTTATGATTTATAACATTATTACATAAAAATATCTATTTTTGTTAATATGTTTTTTATATTATTTAGACACAAGAATCAGTAGTGATAGTATCAAAAGAAAAACTACTTTCATTAGCTTTAAAGCAGGTGGAAAAATATGGTCTCATTAGAGGTGTGTGTTTTGGAGTGTATCCCTAAAAATATTTCAAGAATAGAAACCCACAAGAAGATACATATAAGATGATAATAGTATTTTCAGCTCAAATAGATTATTTTTAAGATATTATTGTTTGGTCAAGTTTGGAATACCAATATATGTGAAATGATCAAAGTAAAATGGTAATAGAATAAAGATCACCACATGGTTTAGTTATTTTTTTAAAGGTTGGGGCCGAAGCCTCATTTATTATTAAATCAAAGAAAATACCTCTTTTAACTGGGTAGAGGGAGACCCATTACATAGCCCGAAGGCCCAGTGGGTATTTAGCCCATTACATGGCCTGTAGGCCCAAATTTTTGGCCCAAATCACATTCTGTAGCGCACTGTAGCAACGATGGGCACTGTAGCAGCGGCAGGTTACTGTAGTGGCGGTAGGGCATTGTAGCGGTGGGTACTGTGCGGTACTGTAGCACTATAAAATAAACCCACTAGCTTTGAGGCTATTCATTCCCCTCAACTGCATACCTTACCCAAAGTAATAAATTTTTTCATTACTCTTTCTCCTAAATGTTAATAAAAACATCAGATAAATATTACTAAAATTATATAGGGTGAGGTTTTATGTGATTTCTATCTATCAACACTCACACACTACCTTATTGTGAGGGGTATCCTATATAATATCCTTAGTGATAAACTACATAAAAAATACTCCTAAAGGGTCACATGAGAGTAAGGATTGAAGTAGCTCAAGATCTAAGCACCGATTTGCATGTTCCACTTCAGGATTTGAATATTCCAATGGATAATAATGTTATTAGTTCCAACGAGCATGTACCTGAGTGTTAGAGGCTTCTGCTTGGTATCCAAGAGACCCATAATAAAATCCAGGTTAGGGTGAATTTTTGGGGCTACATTAGTAGTTATTATAGCAGTAATGTAGTGGGTACTCTTCGGTACTATAGCAGACGGTACTATTCATCTGATTTGGACCTTCAAACTACCATTTTGGGCATATAGGTCTCAGGGCCTTCAAACTGTAGGGCCTTCCGGCCACTAATGGCCATAGGGCCATAGGGATTTCAATCCACAAAAAAGACCAAGTTGCATAGGCAGACCACACAGGATCCATCCGAGACAAGGATTCAGAGAAAAAGAGAAACAATCAGAGGAGTGCTAACTGGATTGGAAGAATGGGAGGGTATAACAACTGCCATCGAGACCAAGCACTGCTCATTACTACATAGGGGAATTCTATCTAATCATCCATGTGATGTACGGAGCTAGGAGCTTTCATAATGTAGATACTAGGGAGGAGTTGTTTCAAGTGTGTCAATTCTTGGGCTTTTCAGGTCTTGTATTGGGTTGTGTTGGGCCTTATGCCTTGGTCCTATGGGTCATATAAGGGTTCCCCTTCAACCTTTAAAATCGGTATTATAAAAAATAAATAAATAAATAAGGACTTTATGCCACTTGATTCAATGATGTTATTAAAACATTTATAGCATAGTCATCTAATATTATAAAGATACATGAGGTATGACCTTAAAAATTTTCAATGAAAAACTGTAACAGTTGATGAAAAAAGGTTTGAAGTGGGGTATGGTATTAAATATGGATAAAATTATTGGGAAATAGAAAGTCTGATCAATACAATCTTGTGAATCAATAAGGAAAAAAAGGACATTTTGAGAGTACCTTCTCTCCACCAATTCCACTACATCAAATACTAGCATTACAACTTCATGCAGACATGAAAAACAAAGACGGAGATATGTCCTAACTTCTATATTAAGAATAAATATTTGGAAATTTCATTATAGATGAGTTCTGTCTCAAGAGTATAAATGATATTCTCATGTTTGATTGATCGGGTGTCTAAATTGTGAATACATACATAAGGTAAATTTTCATAATATGTGTGTCCAAAAAATGAACAAATATGTTTATTAAAGTTAATAACTATTCATACTTTATATAGGTTCTTTTACAACTATATAAAGATAAAATCATGTGAAGCATGATTTGTATTGTTTAATCCATATATCATTTCTATGCAAGAAAAATCTATATAGTTGGAAGAAATTGATATTAAAAAATTTGTGCTAAAAAATTTATTTGAGAAGAAAATAAAAGACTCGAAAATATTTTTGATGCCTAAAATATAGGGTTAAAACTCTTCAATATAATCACATAAAATATATTTTTATTTTTTTTATTACTTATTTTTTTACATTTTTTTAGGAAGCATTGAATGCTAACGCAATCTATTTGGATACCCCAAATATTTATTTTTTGGATCCAATGCGTGGATTTCCAACAGACTGATAACACATGATGTGTATTTTAAATTTTTAATGCACTATAATCAATATTTTATAGATAAAGTTTGAATTATATGTTTTAGTTTGTGTTTTAACAAGAATTGTTTTTATGATAAGGCGATTGGAAAATATAGGCTAAATCATGGGATGAGGTTGGTGCAGGAAAATAAGAAGCCTATTTATTACTTAAAATAAAAATATATTAAGGTATATGTAGAAATTTTTATCTATCAAAACATATTTGAAAACAATTTACATATTTTGGTCAATGTTTATATAGTTTCCAAAGCAAGATAATGACAATAATTGTGGCTATTGTGTTTTAAAAATTATGAAAGATATAATATACTATAAAAACACTAGCATCCCTAAATAGATAATTAATGAAGTTAATTAAAATTTCATTAAAATTATTTCTTAATCATTTTTTTATATTTTCTCAATACTACCAAGATTTAGAAAAATCTATGCACTTAAAAGAAGAAGTAAATTTCTTTAAAGAAGAGATAGTAGCATTAATAGTGTTAGAATGTTTACAGACATAAAATTTAGGTGATTTACTACTATCTTTGTGATGTAGTATGGGATATGTCCTTAGAGATACACTTGGGATATGAATCATTAGTATCAGAATGATTATATATTATTTTTGATCTATTTCTCAAGGATAAGTATAATGGAGGAAAGATATTTTTTAGAAACGAATGGTAAAAATACATGATGCTAGAATTTATGCAGACATCATGAGAAGCTAACTTCTTGTTACTTATTTAGTTAATTTCCTCCTTATGTTATCTACTTTTTTTAGTTAAATTCTATATCATTTTTATCTGATACTTATTTCATTACCTTTACACATTAGTTCAAAACACACGTACCATGATCAAAACCAAGAAAAAAATCACATTTCCTTGATAATTTAGTAAAATGGTCCATGATTAATTTATGATGTGTAGAAATTTAATTTACATCAATATAATAAGATATATGAGTAGTATAACTCAAAGTGCATGTTTTCAATTTAAAATGATATTTTATTAAAAAAAAGTGACATACTCAAAACTGATCAAACAAATTTGGATTGTTTTTAAACTTTATAAAAATGATCCATTAGTAATTTGTGACATGTAGAAATTAGACTCACCTAAATTTGATGCACAATGTGAGGTATTACTCAAATTTTGTGCTTTGAGTTTAAAATTGACATTTTAGTAAAAAAGAAAAGTGTCATACTCAAAACTGAAAAAAAAAATGAATTAATATTGTTTTGATAATTTAGGACAATTATTCCTAAATTATTTTTGAAATGTATAAAGGATTCGCATCTCAATTTGATACATATTGTAACTAGTATGACTCAAAGTGTCCGTTATCATTTTAAAATTGACATTTTAGTTCAACAAATGTGTCACTCATACAAAACTAATAAAAAGAACTAAAATGTCTCAATAACTTACAAAAATGGTTCATAATTCATTTTTGATGTGTAGGAATAAGTCTCACATCAAAACAACACACGATGTGGCCGGTATGACTCAAATTTTATATTTTCAGTTAAAAATAAATTTTTAATAAATTGAAATGTAGCATACTCAAAACTGGAAAAATGTATTCAGATTGTTTTTATACATTATTAAAACAATAAATAAGTCATTTTTGGTGTGTAGAAATTATTCGCACCTAAATGTGACATATGGTGTGACTGGTATTACACAAATTGTGTGGTTTGAGTTTAAAATTAACATTTTAGTAAGAAAGAAATGCGATATACTCAAAATAAAGAAAACACATTCAAATTGATTCAATAATTTAGAAAAACTATACTTCAGTCATTTTTTATGTGTAGAAATCATCCTAACCTCAATCTGATAAATGGTATGCCTGGTATGACTCAAACTATATATTATCAGTTTAAAATTGAAATTTTAGTTCAAAATGTGAATCACTCACTGAATGCTGATAAAACACACTCATCTTATCATGATAATTTATAAAAATAATACATAATTCATTTTTTACATGTAGGAATCATTATCACATAAAACTGACATATGATGTGACTAGTATGACTCTAAGTATGTGATTTATATTTAAAATATTATTTTATTATAAAAACCAGTGAGATACTAAAAACTGAGAAAATGAATTCATATTTTTTTTGATAACTTAGTACAAAAATCTATAAGTCATTTTTGATGTGTAGGAATCAGTTACACATCAATCCAATGAACGATGTGACCAGCATGATTCAAAGTGTGTGTTTTAAATTTAAAATGAAATTTTATTAAAAAACACAACTGACATACACAAAATAGAGAAAACACAATAATTTTTTTTGATTCTTTTCTAAAAATGATACGTATTACATTTTTTATGTGTATGAATCATCCACACCTAAATTTGATACACTATGTGACTATTATGACTATAAGTGTGTCCTTTTATTAAAATTGACATTTTAGTTAAAAATATCAGTGACATACTAAAAAATGAGAAAATGAATTTGGATTATTTTTATTCTTTAGGAAAAAGATTCAAAAGTCATTTTTGAATTTTCATAATCATACACGCTTCAATATAATACATGGTGTACCAAATATGAATTAAAGTATTTGTTATCAGTTTAAAATTGGCATTTTAGTTCAAAACATGTGTCACTCACTAAAAATTGAAAAAACATGCTCATATTATCATGATAATTTAGGAAAATGATTTATGAGTAATTTTTTATGTGTAAGAATTATTCTAACATCAAACTAACACATGATGTGACTGATATGACTCAAAGTATATGTTTTCAGTTTGAAATGATGTTATAGTAAAAGAAATAAGTGACATAATCGAAACTTATAAAATGCATTTAGATTGTTTTGATACTTTAGGATAATTATCCAAAATTAATTTTTGATTTTTAGGAATCATCCACACCTCAATCTGACACACGGTGTGACCGATAGAACTCGAGTTCTATGTTTTTATTTAAAAATTGATATTTTAGTTGAAAATTCATTTCACATAGTCAAAACTAGGAAAACACATTCTGATTATTTTGATACTTTATTAAAATGATCCATACGTCATTTATAACATGTTGGAATCATATACACCTCAATCTGATACAAGGTGTTCCCAATATGACTCAAAGTATCTATTTCAAGTTTAAAATTGACAATTTAGTTAAAAACGTGTGTCACTCACTGAAAACTAAGAAAAAATGATCATATTGTCCTAATAATTTAGGAAAAAGATTCATAAGTCATTCATAATGTATATAAATTGATCGCGCATCAATATTACACATGACGTGGTTTATAAGAAATGAAGTGTGTGTTTTCAATAAATAAGTTCCATTTAAGTGTAAAACACACATCACATCATCAAAACTAAGAAAATGAGCTCATATTTTTTTCTCATAATTGTATCTAGTATTAATTAACTAATTTCCTTATCATTTTTATCTTATACTTATTTATTTAATTTTTATAGAGATAATTCTTGAATATGAACAAGATGAGGTGGTTTTTTTGGCAACTAATAGAATGACTGGGGGTTGAGATCCAAAGAAAAAGGAACATTGATGTTTTTGAATGTTTGTGATAGTTTTTACTTAATCATTCAATTATATAAACCAATGTCTGAAATGTCTATAATATAATTTTTGTTTTCTTTTATTTTTGTTCTAAACTTTATTTCAATTAAATTGTGTATTTTCTATATATTTATATTCCTTTTTATGTATTCTGATTGGGTTTGATTTTATAATGATGTAGTAGGGTTGCATCTATGTAGCAGCTAGAATGGCTTTTATCATTACTTCGTCCAGCATTAATATAGGTGCCATTTTCAGTGCTTCATCTAATGTTGATAAAGGTACTATTTATCAGTGTTTTTAAAAAGAACTAATAAAGTGGTACTTTATTAGTGCTTTTTGGTAGCACTGATAAAGGGTATCTTTATCATCACTTTTTCTATCATTGATAAAGTTCGATTTATTTTAACATATCTTAGTTATTCATCACTTTTAGTTATTGAAAAAGATAATTTTTAGCACTTTTAAAATAATTGTTTTTAGTAGTGATTATAGGTTATAATGAAATGTTAGCATTAGTGTGATTATGATTCCTATATCAGGATATAAAATATACTCATGAGGCATAGAACATGTTTTTTGGGCTAGATAACCCAAGAAGTATACCACATTGAGTTTTATATACTATTTAATTGATATGATAGTGGTGCATGGTTAATATTTAGAGTCTCCACTACTTGAGGTTAGTGATATACCAAGAATGATAACATTCATGCTTTAATACCTCTTTAATAGAATCCTTGAGTCTTAACTAATCAAGGGCGGTTGGGTGTGATGTTGATCATTTCATTGGTTGGAGCTTAAGAAAGTCGGGATTTGTCATGTCATATTATTAGTATGAAATTTGGGCCCTTAATTGAGGTACATTGAGGAAGTGTAAAACTATACCTAGATATTATATATATTATGTTCTTATCTATTAAGTGAGAGTCATGTTATGTGCTCATACATAAAGTTGAATGGTATATGATGTATCCATCAACTTGTTCAGTCTATTATTTTGATAATCAGTAACATAGGAGAAAGGTCTATGGGATTCACATTCTCCATTTCACATTATCAATCAATATCCTAGAAAGCAATGATCATATGAAAATCCATGCTTTTATATGATGTAATCGGTAGACATATGTATATAGATACAAGTGTTTGATGGATATAATGCTAGATCCCTTTTTAGATTTAGTTTCATTAAGTATTTTCTAGAGGATTCTCTTTGCTTACATTTATGAATTAAAGAATTCATAATTTTTTCTATGCTACGAAGACCCATGGGGTAACACATTGGGGTTAACTAAGTGAGTATTGAGTTTGAGTCAGACAGCTTCTCCAAAAAAAAATTAGAGTTTTATCTAAAATAATTTTTGGATATGTATTCACAAGTTATTACATTTTATTTGAAGCATGGTGGAGTTAATGATAGATTTCTAAAAGTGTTTTGGATGATATCAAAAAGAAGTTTTGGATATGTCTTCATAAGTTATTATATATCATACAATATAAGTTGAAATGTAAAAAATTATATGAATATTTAATTTAAGTGGGAGATTGAATGAGATATTCTCTAAATCCTCTATCATAGTTTACAATAGGCACATTTCGTATAACACTATATGCATGAACAAAGGCATATTATATGGATTTGTAAAGGGATATTGTATGGAATGGTTTATGATATCATGTGATTACCTATAATTATTGAGGAAACCAAATTTTAAATTCAAACATTCATATTATCTTCTACTATCTATCATTAGATATGGATTTTTTAAATATTAAATTGATTGGAAGATTTTCATGGATAAGGGTTATAGTTAATCTAACTATATGTATTAACTCATAGCATATGAGTAAATATATGTTCACTTGAGGAGAATCCAAAAGGCCTTTATATAGAATCAATACCCATATAATGGGTATAGTGAGTTCATATGTAGCCTTAGACAAATCTCTCTCCACCTGAAATCTCTCTCTCCTCCACCCTCTTCTTCGATAGGCACTATAATATCATGGGTCATTAGGAAAATATCACCCATAAAATGTGTGATTCAAGATAACCCAAGGATACAACATGAAGGAGTATTTTCTTTTAGTTTCCTATTATCTTCTTCATCAAACCCATATGATAAATGTGGTTATTGTATCTCTACAATGTAAGGTATTCAATTATTTTCTTTATTTTATAGTTTACACGGTTTCATATATTCATGAATGTTAATCCAAGATTTATGTTTTTCACTTACCCATATTACATAGATTAAGTGTTAATCTATCCTAAGAAACCTAATATTGGAATCAAATGAACGGTTAAAGAGTTAATAGATTATTGGGAACTCTCACACATGAATAGTGATGAAGTGTGGTTCTTCACTCAAGAGATCCATTGTCAATGTAATGAGTTTCATATCCAAAAGATTTGGGGAAATGTAGTTCTTTGATAGTTTCATGTGGTTGTCATGTTGGATGTGTTCATGTGAGGAATGGATATTCCTCTCCCAATAATTACATGCCTTATGGGATTTTTTTTTATTTTATATGGATTTGATTGGTGGTTTTATTTATATTCCTAGTATTATGAGGGAAATTTGTTCTATATCTATGTTTAAGTACTCTAGATGTTAGTCTCCAACATGTGGCCTATTAGAGGTGGGAGTCAAGGGTCACTCTTCTCTACACTATAGTCTTGGTAGGGGTACTAGTGGGGTTGGATCATGGTAGAGTGGTATCAAACCTCTTATTGAGAGTCAAGATAGAGTTTGGAGTTAGGCACAAGTGAGGTTTGTATGATTTTTGGTAAGGAACCCATATTAATAAATATTATAATGTGATATAGAAAGTAATATCAACAACGAAATAGGTATTCAATCCCCCAATTCATCCAATGTAAGGACCCTAATCTCATTGATTATGGTAGGTATGACGATGTTTCTATTAGGGTAGTGACTTAGGTGTGGTGAACGCATCTTATTGTTTGTGATTGTATTTTAATTGGGGTGATTCTAAGAGAGTTAAATGAAATTAATTAAATGGTTTTAAATGGATTCCATGTTTTTAGGATCTTGAGTTCCCTTGTTCTATATTACATAAATAGATGGTTTTTCATCCACATTTGTTTCAGGTCGTGAAGGTGTGACAGGCTTCTTTAGTTGATCCTAAGACGTTTAACTAGGCTAAGGAGGGAGAGTCTTAGAGGAATACACTAAATGAGTTCTAACATCATAGATTGATAATGTATGTGGGTAATGTAATTGATCATGAGAAAAATTAGTGATTTTAAGATTTTGATATTTATTTTAATCAGATCAGTTCATAGAAGCTTGATTATATATCAATGGTCGTTAGTCGGTTGTTGGGTGATTCTTGTCACTTATAATTTCCATTCCTTAAAAATAACTAGGAGTTTGAGGTGTCATGGGATGATTTCTAGTATTATTTAAATATATATTTTCTATCACTAATGTTAATTGTAGCCAATATATATAAGATTATATCTCCTTAGCAAGGGAGAATGTGTGAGTGGGGTCTCGGGGTATGATTCAATAATCTTCTTTGGCATGGCTTTGATATTTTTCTGGATGAGGAGGCTAAAACCTAACCTTTTGAAGGGTTTTTTCCCACTATTAAACATCATTTCACCCAATTTATAATACTTACATATCTAAAGGTGATAACTAAGGTAAAGATGATTGAGAATATGCATGCATAGTCTGGTTAATCATGGGAGGGTGGTCATTAAAATTTCTTGAGTAGTGGAGCTAGAGATGAAGGTTCTTTAATATCAGGGAAATCAAGGTTTTGACTATAAGGGAGTTGCTCTTGGCCTTCTTTGTGCTTCTTTGGAGATAGTAGTTCTTGGGCCTCTACCATGATTTTTTTCAGTGTTCCTTACTTATTGATATCATGACCATCATCAGTTCTAGTACTTGACTTTTCATGGTGGATATCATGATATAAGTACTTAGCTTATAGTATAACCACAATATTAGTCACTTACAAAGCCTTATCAATAACAGATCCAACAAGATTTCAATCAGTATAGTAGTGATATAGTAGAAGGAGGAAAACACCATGATGCCCCCCAACCACTAGGACATATGGCTTAGCACTATCATGGATGCAGTCATTAGATGGATATGTGAGGTAGAACATGAGGGAATGGTCAGTTTTATGCTATTAAGATGCCAATGAAATGTGATCCAAAGATCTACGGAGGTACCATATGATTGTATTTTACCTTTTCTTATATATTTTTTGATTCAGATTCCTCACACTTCTTTATTACACCTACCTTATTCTGAGCTCTGGACTTGAGGTAGAGAAACATCCAATACCCTTGGTGTTGTCTATTCTAGTTGGAGGTTAGTCACATCTTCTTGTTGTGTTTCATGGTTATAAGCTGATGGTAAGGAAACATCAATCAATAGGTGATTGTTTCTTCCTATAGATATAATTTCATAATTTCATTTTTGGAATAGAATAGTTCTATTATGTGTATGTGGTTTCGGTTACTTCTATAGGAGGGTTCACTTCTTTAATAAATAAGGAAAATGCATGATGTTCAGTGTTAATAAAGAGAATCATATGGGTTACAGGTGTCTAGATCTCTTATATTCTTTGTTTGGGGAGTTATTTTTGAGTTCAGTGGAAGTGAAAATGGCGACGTCCGAGAGATTTATAAATTCATTTTCGGATATCTTCCCCAGAGATGTTGTACCACTATCCACACTATGTGATATCAATTACGGGATAGATTTTTAACTTAGTGTATCAAAAATTTCAATATCTCATTATCAGATAACACATTTTTAGTTATATGATTGAAGGATCTAGATTAGTGATTTAACATATAAGGGTTTCATTTAACTTAGTATTTTATCTTGGGGTGCTTTATTGTGATTATCTAAGAATACATATGGTAGTATAAGCTTGTACATAGACTATTATAAATATAACCCATAACAATGAAGAAGAATTACCACATTATAAGGATAGAAGATCTATTTGATCAGGTGATGGGATCCAGTTGGTTTTTGAAGATCAATCTATATTCTGGGTAATATCATATTAGGGTAAAGAATGAATATATATTAAGGACTACATTAAAGTGTATTTATAGACACTTTAAGTTCATTGTTATACCATGTCATGTCATAAAGACCCATACTATTTTCATGGGACTCATAAACTCTGGTTTCCATGATTTTGTAGATTAGTTCATGCAAGTGTTTATCAATGATATCCTTGTGTACTTAAAGTCAAAGGAGGGTCATTATAAGCATCTAAGGATTGTCCTATAAGTCCTATTACACCATCATCTCTATGGAAAGTTGTCTAAGAGAAAATTTGGGTTATGAGAGGTTCATTTCCTTAGGCATGTGGTGTATCAACAAGGAGTAAAAATGGATCCATTGAATATTAAAGGAGTTATTTCTTAAAAAACTAATACGTACATTTAATGCACATATTATTTATATATAAATACATTGATTTTTGATAATTTAATTGTTAATTACAACTTGTATGTTTAATGTTTCATTCATATTTGGAAGGATATCATGATTTATAGAAAACTATTAAAAGTGTCTAAAATGGATCAAAATTTCTTATTATGATGGCTTCTCATGATTAAAGATGATTATGGGATGCTTTTAGGGGTCAAAAATGAATAAAATATGGATAAATAGAGGTTCCGAAGATGGAAAATTGTGATTCATGTAGTGAATCATGTTCATAATGTGAAATCCATATAAGGCATGAGGAAATTTTAGGATTTGAATTAAAATTTTGGATGGAATAATAATTCATAATGTGACTTCCACTTTCACACCATGATAGTGGCCAAACAGACCCATATTTGGCTGGGTTCAATGGGATTTTTAACAAAAACCTTTTATTTATTTCCCAAATGGACAATTAATGTAAGGAAAGACCCAGGAATCATAATGAACCATGTTAATATAAACTTAAATCCAAAAAAACTCCCATAGATTTCTATAAATAGAGGATTTTCATACTACTACCAGAGAACGATCTAGACACCAAATTTTTTGGGTGAGAAGCTACGTAGTGTAGGGCCCTCGTCATTCCTATTCTCTGGTTTTCTTTCATGTTTTCCTTTTCTTTACTCCTTCCCTATTACTCCATCATTACTAGAATAAGGGGGTAACACTCACCATGTTCTAGGGTGATGTATTAGAATGGGTAAGGCTCTTTGGGATTGTATTTTCTTTATTTTATTCAAGTATTAGTCTTTCATGGTTTTAATTTAATTTCCAATCCCTTTCTTTTTATTTTCATGATCATCGGATTGAACCTGGAATTGCTTATTAAATTGCGCAATAGATTACCCTAAATTTGGCATGAGAATTTTTCATATTTAGGGTTATTAGGTTAAAATATAGTATTGAGGAAAACTAGATTCGATAATTCCCCAAATTACTTGACTGTGGTAAAAGGGGGATTCCCACATCAAGGATGGAATTTTAGGACCATTGAATCTATCTTGTCTCAACTTTGGCACCAATAATAAATAATAAAATTATTTTATAAATCCAACTACACTATAAAACCCCAACATGCATTCAAGCCTAATATTTAAAACCAATCTGCTTCACCTTCATTTTTCACTTTCACCAAACTATCATTAAACTCTAAATTTATTTTTTCTTTATTACTTCAAATAAATTTAATAAAAAATATTTTAAAAATCTAAAAAAACCTAATTCCAGCATCTATATGGGTTCAACCTCAAATTTCTACGTACTAAAATTTAATTAATTAGTACCAACTTTTTTATTCTTAACGTTTTTATTTTGGTTAGCCATGTAGGTAATAAATGACACTCTTTGATTGATCAAAAACACCCAAGAGAGTCATAGGGGCCTATATTTTCCTTAGTATTTATAGATATTATCAGTGGTTCATGTATAATTTCTATAAAATCATGTCCCCTTTGATGATATTTATTATTAAGTGCCAATCCTTTACATAAACTAATCAGTTTTAGGAATCTTTCTACTACCTAAAGAAGAATTTGATCAATGATCTTATCCTTAGACTTCTAGTGTAAGGAATTATGTTCAAGGATTTATGTTAAGATTATTGTCTTATCCTGGGTTGTTTCTTAATACTAAATAGGTTGGTGATCTAATATGGGTCTTGGTATTTATTACCTCATGAGTGTAACTATTACACACATGATCTCAAGTCAACAACAGTGGTGTTTTCATTGAAGTTATAGAATGATTACCTCATTAATAATTTTTTATGGTTATTAAAAATCATAACATATTGAGGTACATATTCTCTCAGAATAATTTCAATCGACATTAATGATGGTAAATATATTTTTTTCAGAACTATGACTTTGATATCTCTTACAAACCAGAGAAAATGAATTTATTTATTGATGTTCCAAGTAGGAAGTCATAGAAGATGATATTAGAGAGTCTGGTGATTCATCGAGAGAGATGGAGAATTTTGCAGCATTTTAATTTGATGTGGGAGAAGAAGATGATAGAGTTTATCTAAATAAAATGATCATGTATTCATCCTTATTATAATAGGTTAAGGATTTATTGTTTGTTTATATTAGGAGGTTTATTGTGATCTTATCATTTTTTGTGATACTCTTAAGGGATAGTCAAAGGATGATCAGGATTATGTGTTATTTTGAGGGAAGTTATTTGTCTCATCAATGATGCATGAAGTGTTTCTTTATGAGTTTCATAGATTTCCCTTGACTGAATATCCTGATATTTCTAAGATTTATCATGCCATAAGGTATTGTTTTTAATGGCTAGAAATAAATTTATCAGTGGTGGTGTTTGTGTTCTGTTGTTTTTTCTGTTAGTGGGTGAATGCAAATCAATGTGTCTCTAGAGGTTTACTACAACCATTAGATATCCCTGAGTAGAAGTGGGAGGATATATCAATGGATTCAATCATTATTTCCCCCCAAGACTAAGGAGTATTGGATTCTATTTGGGTGATTTTGGATCAGTTGATGAAGTCATCTCATTGCTTAGCATTCAAGGAGTTGAGTGTTGAGGAAGCTTTAGAGAAGTTTTATAGGTATTATTTGGTAAATATTCGTGGGATTTCATGGTCCATCATATCTAATATGAATCCTCATTTCACCTCATAAGTAAATAAATGTATTAATCACACTTTTAACTCTCAGTTATTCCCTAGAAATAATTTCCATCCTCAGAAAAATAGTCAAACCAATCAGACTATTCAAAGGTTATAGTAAATGTTTCATGCATGTGTTCTTGATTTTGGTGGTTTATGGGTGAATCATTTTTCATTTATTTAGTTTTCCTAAAATAATTATAATCACTCTTCCATTGTAATGACTCCATTTTAGGAATTTTATGGGTGAACTTGAATATCTCAATAATACTAGACCAAAGTTATCTATTCAATAATACTTTGATCAGATGTGGTGTAGAGCATGATCAAGAAGGTATGGACGATTCATGATCAGATAAAGGTGGATCACGACCACCATAACTATTATGAATACTAAATGAGTAGATCGCTAGTGTTTGAGGTCAGTGATCATGTTTTACTAAAATTTTCTCTTCATCATTGACATAAGAGGTTTGGTTAAGGGAGTGATATTTCTCTATGTTTTATTAGTCCTTTTGAGGTGTTTGAGTGTATTAGAAAAATGGAATGTCACTTATCTTTTCTTTCAAAGTTATATCAGATCCATATCATAATTCATGTTTTGTGGATTTTTATTATCTTCATAATTAATCACATTTCATTAATTAGGAAAATATCTATGTCAAGGAATATGTGATGTTAATGAATCTATCGATCAAGATTGAGGATTTTTAGCAGAAGGTATTGTATGAGTGTTCCATTCCTTTAGTTTGTGTCTTCTAGTGGCACATTTACTTAGAGGAGTGTTTACATGCTCAGTTTATTGAGTTATTTTTAATTCTTTTCTAGTTTTCATGTGGTTGATTTTATACTAGTTTAATTAATGTTTCATTATTCTATTATGATTTACTCATGTCCCTATGGTGGATAGGTCCTTTTTTGAGAGGTATCACTTGAGGATGTTTGGTTTTATCATTTTTCATCTTGTTTTCATGTTTAGTTTTGATTCTCAAAGACAATAATAATTTTATAGGTATCTAATATAAAGTCACATACCTTTATGGACCTTTAATTTTTGTTTTTCTAACATCAAAGGTGTGAATAGAGAGTTTATAGAAGATCCAGAAGTTAAGGGGAATTTTTCATATATGAGGCCAAAAAATATCCTTTTGGGAAGGTTTATGTTATTATGTATGTTGTTTTAGTGTTTTTGGAATGGTTTCTAATCATTTTGATCAAATTTGAGTTGTTGTGGCTATTTTTAGTTTTAGTCTAGGTGTTTTATTGGTCTATGAAATGGTGATATCCTCTTTAGAGGGTGTGGTGCGTGGAGATTTCTAGAGGAATCTCTATATAAAACAGGGGGAGTATATAATGAACATTTCAGTGGGTATATAAATACTACATCATAGTGTATAGATTTATTCAATATGGTTGGTCTGTGAGGGTGGATGAAAAGAGTGAGGGTGGTTCCCTTACACTGTGGTGGTTCTTGGTTGGTTTTGGGTTTGAGGGAGATATGATAGTTTTGGAAGCAGCTACATCATAGAGATCATTAAACCCATTTTAAAAAATAGTCGAAATGGATGTATAGAGAGAGGGAGGATATTCTATTTTGAAGACATGGGTTTTTATATCTATCTTTTATAGAGGACATAATGGCCATTTTGGGATCCACCACTCCATAGTAGAGGTCCTTTGAGTTTTCTCTATAAATAGGGGTTTATCACTCCTTTTGTTTGAATTTATTTAATATTCCTCAAACCCTAACCAACTTAAGGTCCTTATTTGGTGTACCATAGTTATCTCTTGGTGTATTTTTGCCTCAAGAAGCATGTGGTGATTTCTTATTCGATCTAAGGTGCCTAACTTCCCATGTTTCTTATATTCCCTTTATTTTCCTTGAATTTGTTTCTTATCAAAGGATAAGAAAAAGTATTACTTCTAGTTTTGATTAGAATTTCATTGTACTGTGATTATAAGTTCATTTTGGTTAGGTTCTATGGTGGTTCTCTTCAAGTTTGGTGGCTATTAATCATAGGTTTCTTTTATTCTTGTGCAGTCCTCTTTAAATATTTAATTGAGGTAGGGGATTCAAGAGTTATTATTCTTTAATTATATATTAATATATATTAATAATAATTATTTTCATTTGTTGTATGGTTATAATCAACCAAATTAACATAATATAATGGATTAAATAAATTGAAGGTGGTGGGGTGGTTTTACATAAATTCGTGATATTGTATATTTGTTGATGACTCTTATTTGACAATTGATTTTGTGAAAAACCTTGTCTATTGATATAGTAATGATTGAATTTTTGGAGATATTCCATAAGTTTATATATCATAATGTGAGATATAACTACATTTTACAGTATGGATTATAAAAAATTAATTCATTTTTAATGTATTGATTTTTCCATATAATTGTCTATAATATAAAGATATTGTAGACATCATCTTAAAATATTGTATGGTATGACATGGATATACTGTAAGGCATGAATTATAATGTATGATTCATATTAACACCCTATTATTAATGGGAAACTAAATAATAATCATTATTCTTAGATCCCTCAAGGGGCATAGAAGAGAGATGTTATTAGAGAGGGGTAACACTAATGGAAATCTGACCTTTCCCAACGCTTCTATACCAACGGTTTGTAAAAACCGTTGGTATAGGTCCCTTTCCCAATGGTTTGGCCAAACTATTGGGAAATCCCACTTTGAGGCCACCTTTCCCAATGGTTTGGCCAAACCGTTGGGAAAAGTCCACTTTGTGGCCACCTTACCCAATGGTTTGGCCAAACCGTTGGGAAAGGGTATACCTATCCCAATGGTTTGGCCAAACCATTGGGAAAGGTCCCGCAGAAATCAACCTGGATCTATACCAATGGTTGTCAAAACCGTTGGTATAGATCTATACCAATGGTTTTGACAACCGTTGGTATATATCCTTTTATTTTTTATCAGATCTTCTTACCTAGAACATTATATAAATCCAAATTTAAAATAATTATGAGAATACATGTATATATATTTATGTAATTATGTTCAAAAAAGTCATGTTAGGTTAGTGGTTAATTCATTCAATGATAAACTAGGGGTCCTGGGATCAAATCACAGAGATTTATTTTTTTTGAAATACATATACCAAGGGTTTCATAATCGTTGGTATAGATTTTCATATTACTTATACCAACAGTTTCCAAATCCGTTGGTATTGGTCTATACCAACAGTTTTTGGAAATCCTTTGGTATAGACCTATCCCAATGGCTTACTTGGAAACGGTTCTCCAAACCGTTGGTATAGGTTAGTTTTCTAGTAGTGTAAATCAGGGTATGAAACTTGTTCCCAATTTAAACACTTTTCCTTTAAACTCTCACTGATCTAATAGTCTTGACCTCTTAACTATATGGGTCACCTATTTTTCCATTATTAATATATTCATCTAATTATCTTTTCACTTGACCAACACTTTACCAAATATTATTTTTGATTTATTAGACTAATTTTTTTGTAAAATTAAATTCATGAACATGAACACCAGAATGTTTACTTGATATTCCACTACAATTTATTCCAAGGAGCATGAGATTGATAATGTATTGATTCATTGAAACACTAAATCTCATAACTTATAGTTTGGGTTACCCCTAATTGGGTTCACTAACCTTATAAAGGTTTTAGGTAGATTTTAATCTCCCTAGGAACACTTCCCTCACTCTTCCTCTCTCTTTTCTCATTGATATAAGAATGGATAACAAGTTGGCTCATATTCCTAGAACAATGTCACCTATTATATGAGATAAACTAGATGTAGATATAGGTTCCTTTGATATCTTATTTATCCTTCATATCCTATTATGAACATCACCAAGTGAGAAGCATCCTCCTTCCATAAGTTACCATATAATAACCTTCTTATTTCATATTTAGTAGGCACTTCAATAAGTTTCAATCATAATTATTCTTCTCTTTATTAATTACAAATCATCAATTCCATTTTCTGTATGATATTCAAGTTTTCAATATGTTATATGTCCTAATTAGATTCCAAAACTTCTATAAGAAATTTTATAAACCTTTATTTTTTAATTTTATGTTTCATGTTAATTCTTATGTGTTTTATATTCTATATATTATTTCAGGTGTCTCACACATTTAGTGTGTTCATTTAGAGACATAAAAATTGAGTTAAGGCCCTAAAAAACTACCCTGTTAAATTTTTAAATTTTCTAGAAAAATTATTGACTATGGAATGATCCCTTATTTTATGACATATTTATCCCCTTTATTCCTTCACCACAACATAGTGTATTCTTCTACAACATAGAAAATGATCTTAGTTAAAGATTAAAACATGGTGTGTTTCTATTATGGTGTAGCCTCCTATTGACTAGATCTAAACATATTTCTAATTTGCAAACCTCATAAATCATCCATGATTATGGAGTGATATCCACAAAAACTCTTTCAAAAATAAAAATAATAATGGAATAGTCCATTTTCTATGGCATAGACACCTGCAAACTTAGAAATCATTAACTTATTTTCATGCCATTAATCAAATCTTCTACATTGTAAGGATTTTTTACATCATAGATGTCTCCTATTTAGTATTATTATAACATAACCTATGGATTGATGCTTAAATGTTTTCCACTTTACTTTACATAACACAAAAAATATATTGAGGTTTACCCTTATATTCCCTGGGTCAGACCCTTACATAGCCTACCTAGTCTTCAGTGTTACCTTTACACAAGTTTCTAATTACCTTGACATAATCTCCTCTATGGTGGTGCTTTGGCTTACATGGTGTGGTCAACTTTTCTACCCTTATACAGATCGTGTAAATCCATATTTACCTTGATGTGAATTAATTTATTACAATTACCCTTATGTGAAGGCTCTCACGTATGGACCTTAAAGCATAAACCACTTCACTGAATCGTAGGAGACTCAACTAACCTTTACCCAGGTCATCCCTAATTTTATGAACACCATTGATTCATGAAATAATCTTTACACAAGATAAGATATACCCTTATGAAATACCATATTTACCCATATATGGGTAGGTAATTCCTTGGATACCTTCACACAACATTTTATATGCCATAACTATGGGTATATGGAGTAAAACGTTCTATAAATCAAATACCATGGTATAGCCTATGGTTCTATGGTGTATTTTATTTCCTTCAGATAGATTATCTTTATCAAATTTTGGACTTGTCCACGATCTATTACTCTTTCAAAAAAACCAATCACTACAAAAATAAACCCCATTTTTCAAAAAAATCGCCATGTGTCATTATCTAGTTATATTGTCAAAAAAATATAACACCAATTGATGGGGTTATAACAATCTACCCATTTTATTTTTCTTTAAATATAATATCTTCCTCATCCTCATATGTAAATGAAATAAAAATGTTAGACTCCATCCTCGATTATCTTTAACTTCTCTCCCCCTCGGTGTTTGAGTTCCATGGGAAGAAATTAAAACTTTCTTTCGGTGCACATGTCCCATTTGTTCTCTCCCTTTAGAAATGATGTCCTTTATCTCCTATATTGACAAAATATGAGGGTCTTCTCATGTAATTTTATTTCCCCAATTGAGTATAAGTAAATAATAAATATTTGTGCTCCTGGTTTGTCAAAGAAACTTCATTCCTTGGATCAAAGTACCATTTCTTGATACCAATTGTAAAAATTTATGGTTGGAATGATCAACACCAAAATATTCCTCAAAGATAACATTCATGTTATATGTAAAACTCAAATACATCCAATGAGTGAATTTACCACTTATCATTTAGTCTACTAAAAAATCCTCTAATCATATTGCTCCTGGTCTTGGGGTATGAAAAATGAGTTTAAATTAACCTCTATAAATTTGTAAATGTCACTCATTGATAACAATAAAACCATTGCATATTTAATGAAAAAACTTAACACATTCTATGATATCAATAAAATTATAATACAAAAATATTAGTATATAGAGAATTTGATAACATAGGATGTATGACACACCACATAAAGGATTAATTGATACCACTTGTAAATACCAAGTTGGTAATCCCAATTGACTTATATGTTTTACAAACTGTTAGAGGTTCTTTCATAAAAATATTAGGACAAAAAACTTTAGAAAATTAATCATAAAATCACCCTATGTTGCAACATTAGCTCTTGAAACCAATTATTGATATAATTTATTATATAGGGATATCACTTGCTAAGAATAACATTTCATAAATATAATATTTTGGTATCAGGTAATATGGAATTAGATAACACCAATTGTTAAAACTCATAAATAATTAAACATGATGTTCATATATATAACTACTTCTAATATTTCCCCCCTATCATGTGGCTAGAAACCACTAAATTAAATGGAATGATACCAACTGTTATATATAAAATTAAGCATGATACCAGTGATTGTCTCAAGTGTGGATTTGATACTTTTTATTCCATAATTTAAGCTTATTTTTTTTTTGTTTTTCATCAAGGAAATTATCCACATCATGTACCTTTAATATTGATACTAGTCATGACCTAAAACACTTAAAAACCCATTTTTTTGAATACATTTTCCATCATTAATATATTTTTTCAGCTCTATTTATGTGATTTTTTAGCACACATACCCCATTGATTTTATCTCCACTAATTTTATACACTACTTCAAACTGTTTATAAAAAATTAAAGTATTTTGGGAGACGGGCACCTCAAATTTGCACCATATAAAAATGGGTATAGTTATATTGTTCCAACCCTACATCTCCCATATTTCAGTTTTTCATTTTCTAATTTAGGTAGAGGGATGATATAAATTCTTTAATTACTTCTTCATCTTGAATATCTTTTACAGTTGGATTCTTTAACACTTTTTCTATATATTTTAATTTTTTGAAACCACTTACACATGTTTATTATTGGATCATAGAACTATTATTATTCATTAGTTTCAACTTTTTTAAAATTTTGAAATATATTCTACTTGTGCAAGTTTCCCTTTTTTGTAAATTTAGTAGATCATTCTTCCAAATTCCATCTCTATTTTAGAAAAATTACACTAGTATTAAATACTTTACATAGAGTGGTTTTTGTGAGACCACTAAGGTATGCCTCTTCATTCATGGCCATGATTAAAATCTCAAATTTCTTATTCCTTAGTGGGTTATCCTTCACTTCCACCATTATCATAGGTGGAGTAGCTTCTTTCTTTTATTTCCACATCTATCTTCTTTCCTTCTAGGAGTGCCGCTATGAGTATTCAGATTTTGGTGCTTTATGCACCCATTATTGAGCTCCATCTCTTTCATATAAAACTTTCAACTTATTTTCCCTATTAATAGGCCTTTTATATGATAATTTATTTATTTTTATGTCACAAGAGTGGAGTTCCTCCTTATGGAATCATTTTCCTTTCATGCATCCTTCCAATTGCAATGTCTTTCCATGTAACTGATGTTAGAAAAAATAAAATATATATCATTGTAATCATACCATATATGGTCTCTCATTGACTAATATGTTGTAATAATAGTTTTTATTATACATTTGGTCCTTTGGTATTTAAATCACATTCTCATAATTTTCCCAAGTATTCCATAAATATATCATTTTAGAGCTACTTTCTTCTACAGATCTTCTTTTTCAGATTTTCTATAGAACTTATATTTTCATCTAGATTACATATATAGATTTATCTTTTTATGCTTATATTTTAGATATGTATTCCTTCATTATATTCATATAGATTTTTCAATAGAAGGTTTATTTTTCCTTCCATTGAAGGTTTTCATCTTTTCCCTAGGCCACCTAATTTCCTCATCCTTCTTGTTCTAATTTTTTCCATTTCTTTTATACTTTAAGTATCATCCATTCAAGACTGTATCTTTTATTCATGGCGTGTTTTGAGTTTAAAAAAACTTTTCTTCATTTCCTTTTTTCTAGATATATGCTTTATGATCTCTTGGGAAATCTATTTAAGCATTTCATGTTGTTTCTTCATTTTAGCTCCCATTTTCTTTATATCAAATGTCATGGACACCTACTATCTTTTTATCCTCTTTTTTTCCAAAGATAAATCTTCTACACATGAAATATGCACTTTATGTATGACTCCCCCTTGATTCACCAATTCTTTTATGTCTTGGAACTCTTCTTGATGGTTGTATAATAATTTCTTAAATTGTAAACTTTATGTTTCTACCACGTATTCACAAAAGTCACATATTCTTTTTAGATCCATGAGAGGTGATGAATTTTTTATTCTCATGATTTCTCTAAAACAAGGTTATTATCTGATAATATAGTGATTTTAAACTTTTTTACCTTGGTAGGTGATTTACCCATCTTGGTGGAATTATTCTTCTTCATATTTCCATTTTACATAAGGAATTATTCACTAAATTTAATCGCTAATTGTGTAGAATACATAATGTACAAGTCTCCCAGTTCCATATACATGTCATTCAAAAAATTGTATTGGGAAATATTCTTAATCACATCTTATTTTTGGGTATCCTTTAATTACTTCTTTACATGAGCATCAATATCCAAATTACTTTGATTTGTTTCAAAATTAATTATATGTCTTCTTAAAAAAAATTCATCCAAAAATACTTCAAAAGGAATTCCAACTTGTTCTTATAAGTATAAAATGAACACCTTCCAGATTTTGAAATGATTTCCATCAAACAAATGAGCTTTCACTATGGATTTCATTCCCTTCAAAAAAATTAGATCAGATCATAGAAAAAATAAATCCAATAGAAAATAATCAGAAGATTTGATACCAATTGGTAGGTCCTTCAAGGGTCTTAGATGAGAGACCCTAAGAGGTGGTGAATTAGGGTATGGAATGCATTCCCAATTTAATCAATTTTCCTTTAAACTATAATTTCCTACTGATCTTGTCCTATTAACTATAAGGGTTACCTTTTTATCTTATTGATACATTAATATGATTACATTTTAACTTGAATATCCCTTTTCTAAATATTATTTATGCTTTCTCATCAGACTTTTTGTTTTTCAAAAAAATAATCATTCACATGAATAGAATAATTTTTTCTTGGTTCAACATTATGGGACAATCAAAGGATCATGTGTCGACAATGTGTAGATGAACTGAAACACTAAAGCTCAATTATTCTTATCTAGTTCACACCTTCCTAGGATCACTACCCTTATAAAGGTTTATGGTAGATTTATATCTCCCTGGGTTCACTTTCCTCACACTTTATTTCTCTTTTCTCGCTGTTATAATAAATAATAAAAAGTTCTCTCACATGCTAATAATAATATCAGTTATTTACTAAGATGTGATGGATACAGATGGAGGTTCCTTTGATTTCCTATTTCTACTTCAAAACCTATTATTAATATCACCATGTGATAAGTATCCTCCTTCCATGAGATTTCATGGAATAAACTTCCTTTATTATATTTTTACAGTTCTTAAGGAAGTTTCAATATTCAATCTTCATCTACTTCTTTACTGCACAACAGTAATTCCCTCTTCTATTTTTTATTAAGAATTTCAATATTTTATATGTATTGATTAGCTTTTAAAACTACTATAGGAAGACCTATAAACCTTAATTCAATTATTTGGATTAATTCTTATTCATATTATCTTCTTTATATTTATCCACGTGTCCCACACATTTAGTGTGTTAATTTCTAGACATTAAAACCAAGTTAAGTCCCCAAATAACTTCCCGATTTAATTTCCAACTTTTCTAGAAAATTGCTTGAATATTATGTAGTCCTTTATTCTACGGTGTAGTTATCCTCTTAATTCCTTCACCATAGCATAGCATATTCTTATACGGTACAAAAAAGTGAGATCAATCAAATATTTTTATGTGATCTTATTATCTTATAGTATAGTATTATGTTAACCAAATTTATAATTCTCACTCATTTAACTTCCACATAATTCACCCATGATCACAAGATTATCTTATCAAAACTCCTTAAAGTATTGAACTGACTGCATCTTAGTCTATTTTCTATGATATGGAAACATGTAGACTTAAAAATCATCAACTCATATTCACAATATAAATTACATATTCCACATCACAAGGAGTTTTTTCATCATGGATATATCTTATTCGGCATTAATACAACATGGCCTATAGAATAGTTCCTATTAGTTTGATATTTACCTTCACATGACCCTTACATAGATTGAGGTTTAACTTTACATACCAAGTGTCTTACCTTTATGTAGTCTTCCTAGTCTTTGGGGTTACCTTTAGGAAAGTTTTAAGTTACCTTGGTGTACTCACCTCCATGGTGTGGTTATATCTTATACAGTATGGTCTAATCCTATACCCTTATGAAAGTCACACAAATCCATATTTATATTAACATAAATTAAGTGATTTTCATTAGCCTTATGTGAAGGCCCTCATGTATGACCCTCATGGAATATACCACTTCGTTGTAGTATGGGGGACACAACTAACCATTACACAGGTCATCTCTACCTTTATACAACATGTTGCTTCATGAAATAACCTTCATACAAGCTAAGATATAGCCTTATATAGGCCCCTATTTTCCCTTAAATAGGTAGTCTATTTTCTATATCACCTTTACATAGTCTTCCATATTGCACAGCCTTGGGTACTATAGTGTGGATAGTTTTATCAATAAAATACCACGAGATAGCCAATGGTTCTATGCTATAGTTTTTTTCCTCCAAAAAAAATCTCTTCAAAAAAATTCAGCCATCTCCATGCTCCATACCATTTTCAACAAAACCAATCACTATAATAATAAACTCCATTTATCAAAGAAATCAATTTAGTCCATCATTTAGTTACATTGTCAACAAATCCAACACCAATTCATAGGGTTACAAAAGTTGTCATTTAATAATCTCCTGTATTTAATATCATCAATTGATATGTTTCATAATATGAAATGAATGAGAGGATCATGGATGAATTCATGTGGGGAATGCATGTATATATAAATCATTTACTAATACATTATGTAATGTATGAGTTAATTCATGAACACTTGGGAATGTTCTAAGGGCTATATAAGAGATCCACTGCCATTGTGATGGTGTGTTCATGAAATCCTAGCCTATTATTGATCCTTCCTACCGAAGAGCTCTCTTCTCCTTCTACCCTAAACTTCAAGTGGAACTATAAAGTCATGGGTTAAAGGACGTTCCTTACCATATGATGGGTGATTCATTAAATCTATGGATACACCATGGTAGAAGTATTCCTTTGATTCACTCCTAGATATATTCATAAACTACATGATGGAAGTCAATGGAAGCAATGGATCGACTGATGAATGGTACACATAAGATATTCATTTTATTTAAGTATGGTTTTACACTCAATACATGGTAGATATTGGTTCTTTGGGTTTCTTATTTCTTCTATTAATTATATTAAGTCTTAATCGATCCTAAGGAACCCATAAATAGTATCATAGCTTCACCATGCTCATTGATTCTTGAAATCATGATGAAAATGAATAAATATTAGATGTCATAATGGTTATCATGGTTTTTAAAATATAATTTATATTGATAATTATATGTTATATATCATGTCATTAAATATGACATATGATTTCTACTATGGTTGGGAATATGATATAGGATATCATAAGCTAGTGAATGGTCACACCATATGATATGGGATGTAGTAGTGGTGATATAATGCATATTATCCAGTTACTTCATGTCACAGAATACAATATATGATATCACATCCTATTATAGAAAAATACATGAAACAAATATCATAAAATAAGGGTCATATCATGAAATTTCATAGAATAAAACTCTAGGTTCTGAGATTATATCATACAAGTTCCCATTGTAGGCTATGATTACATTACACCGTTGAGTTTATATTACACAGGCCATCATGATTATCACTACTATGATTATTGGTTATAAAATACAACTGATAGAACTTAAATATTTTAAGTGATGTGACATGCCTATCACTTATTATAAAATTCCCATATCATTAAATATTATATGTAGAAAATTTTGTTTTTTCTAAATTTTATATAAAATTGTATTAAATAGTCTATAAAATTTATTTTAATCATAATAAAATTTATTTAATGATATTTATATAATTTATAAATTGTTTATAAAATTTATTAGTTATAAAATGTTTATAATTAATTAATTAAAAGTTTGTGAAACATTTATTAAATAAATATTCCATAATAACACTTGTTAATATTAGATACCTCTTGAAAATTTTATGTAATGAATTATAATTTTTATATAAATTGTATATATGGAAATTATAAGTGAAATTTATAAAAAAATTATAAATTGAAAAAAGAGATAATATAAATAATTTTATATTTATAATTATGAATTTCTCAAAATTAGTTAATTTCAATTGTTCAAATTAAAGATCCTTATTTAGGGAAATTATTTAAACCATATCAAAATGGGTTTTGGTAATTAATATGAAAAAGTTTTAAATAATATTAAATATGTGGTGTTTAGATTATAAAAATACTTTAAACAGGAAAAGAATATAAAATGTTTTTTTATTCAATATCATATATTTAAAATAAATTTCATATAAGTAATAATATAAAGGAGTTCGCAATAGAAATAAATATAAAGTGTTGGATATACTTTTGTCGTTCCAAAATATCTTAGTTTTTATGTGTTTTGATGATTTAAAAAATCCATATTTTTATTCTAAAAAGTTTTTATTAAGTATTTTAAAATATATTTATCAAAATAATTTATCTTACGTTGATTCTCGAAGTGATTATTCTATGACTTAGAGATTATTTATCTTTCGTCTACTCAAAATAAAAAAACTCTACATTGAAATTTTATCTTATTATATAAGACATTATATTATGAAAAGAATGATTTTTTGGGCACACACTCAAGTCATATATTTTATAAATAATCAATTCAATAATAAGTTTTTATTTTATGAAAAGTTTATTCAAAAAATATTATCTTATGAAATCCATAAGAAGCTGAATAATCTAAGTCTAACATCATAGTAACATATTTTATCTTACACTCTAGAATTATCTTACATAATGAATAAGTTAGTTTATATTATGCTCAATTTAATTCATTGACCAGGTTTTATCTTATAAAGACTCTCATAAAGTTATCTTATGGTGAGGAGTATTATCAATTAAATATTCGATGAAGATCTAGTAGTTATATATAATGTCATGATTACTTTTCTAAAATTCACATAAGGCATTTAATACTTTTTGAGTGTATCATAAAAGGGAATATATATTTAAGGAAAGACTGATCTATATAAGATTTCCCATGAATAAAAATATTTTAAGAACAAGAATATTTCTAACACTGCTACAGCATAAATAATTTCTATATTTAAAAATAATGGATGTACATCCTTAATACCAAGTCTTATCAACTTATTAATTAATGGATCACTTGTCTATTATGATTATCTTGTGATTAAGTTAAAAATAAGATATAAAAAAGTAACATTTAGTCACTTCATGAAGAAGATGAAGAAATAAGAATATGAGACTGATGAATTTGAAGAACCACTAGAACGCTCATATATGTGGATACCTTGAATGCTTGTACATAGAAAATATCAATAATTAATTATCATTATATGATTACTAGTTTTATCAGTTTCACTAAAGACCATTATGATCTATATGTTGAAGACTATAATATTCTCAAAATACATCTTCCAATACTATCATATGCTACTTACAACTATGTTTTATAACCATTTATTCAAAATTTATTCATTATATTTTATTTACAATCATTGTAACACAGTGTTTTGAGATCAAGGATTTTTCTTATAAAGGGAGAGCCTAGTTTAAATCTTTCGGACCATTGTATTAAGTGACAAATTCTTGTACTTAGCTGGGATCCTTAGTAAAAGGTAAGTTTTAGTGAAAATCACCCAACTCATGGAGTAAAGTGTTAGTGGAGTGGACTGACAAATTTTTGTGGCCTACGACACTATAAATATCCCATGTTCAATCACTTCCCTTTAATTTATTATATTTTCAATGTCATTTCATTTTAAGGAAAAGTATTTGATCAATCATACATGAATATAGAGGTTTTCTATAAAGAGAATTTTAGGAATTCAATTCATCCTATCTTGAGTATTCAATTTTCCATTCTCCGGGACAACAATTGATATCACAGATTATGACTCTTCAATTCACATATATCAATGTATGAAGTCCAAATATCTATTTTCAAATGTATTCCATGGATGATAACTGAGAATGTATTTCAATGGTTAGATTTCTGTACTTTTATGGTGAAAATTATGGTTGATGGAGGGATCGTATGACCATCTATATAAAGAATCTTGGATCAAAATTTTATCTCAAAGCATTAAATCCCTAAAAAATTCCTAAGATAGGCCCTCAAATGTGATATGCTACAAGTGAAGTAGAATATGATCTAAATTCAAAATCTATGAATTCTATAATTTTTTGATTCAAATTACATGAATTCAAGAGAGATTATCAATTTCAAACAGCACATGAAATGTGGACCACTGTAATAGTTTCATATGAATGTACTAAAAATTTGAAGAATCTAAGATATGATATAGACAAGAATAATTTTGATACATTCAAAATTAATGAAGGGGAAATTATTACTAAACTAAATAGAAGGATCACTGAGATTTTTAATAAAATTGTTTCTCTAGGAGAACCTTTCACTAATCCCAAACAATAATTGAAATTTTTTAGATTATTGCAAAAAAAAGTGGAGTGGAATCTTAGCTTCCATCATAAAATATAAAAAGTTCCAAATTTCAAGATAAAGGATCTCATTGGAACTATTATGATGTATGAAGACGAAATGGACGTTGAAGTTAGAGAACCTAGAATGATAAAAAGGTAAAATTATTCCTTAAAGGTTTCTACTTATAAGGATGATAGGAAGAATAAATTCATAAAAATGTTTGAAACATATGAAGAAGAAGACTCCTAAAGAAATTTTGGATAAATTAATGAACTTGATTAGTTCACTTAAAATTTTAAAAAAATCTATAGCAAGAGAAGATGTTTTACATGTCCCTTCAATAAGTACAAAAGTCATGGTGACGATTCAAAAGAATTAAGATTATATGATTGCAAGAAGATAGGAAATATCAAGACTGATTGTTTGAAAATTAAGAATGATAAATATATAGAAAAGAAATACATCATGAAATATGGTTATAATAAAAAATATAAGAAGGCTATGACGGTCACCCGAAGTGCTTCTAAAGATTATAGTGACTTCACATTATCAAAACTAGAATCTAAAACTCTTAATCAAAAAATCTAACATATGATTTATAGAAAATTAAAATGAGGTACATTCTTATTACTCTTCCAGTATTGATCACGAATCAAAAAATGAAAAATGTTCATATAAATAATTAAATAAATATTGTACTATGTTGGAAACGAACTATGAAATCTTAAAAAACAAGAATAAAGCCCTCATAAATTATTGAAATAAGATTTCTAATGAAGAGGTGGATCTAAATAAATAAATTTTAGTGTTAAATAATCAATTAGAAAAATTTACTGCATTATTTTTTGAAAAATTGAATAAAATTGAAAATTTATAGAATGAGGTTCAAAACTATATAGACCACAAGTGTCCTTACTAAATAAAATGATTATATAAATAAGATTCTTGGTCAAAATCAACTTAAGAAATAAAATTATGGAATAGGGATATGGGGTGAAAATCTCAAATCCTATAAAAAATATTTTTTACCTAGTTCTAAAAAAATCCTTTCTAAAGTTAATTATTTTAATTTTGGAGAAAATATACATTATGATAATATCTATAATTTGAAAAATACTCAATTATATGGAATTAAAAATGATTTTGAAAATATTTTTCAAAATATATTGGTATTTTTTCTAGAAAATAAATACATATTTGGATTCCTAAGTCTCTTTTAGTAACATTTCTATACCCAAATGAGTTGGGGTAGAAAATAAATTATTTTGTTTGATTTTTCATCATAGGGAACAAACCACATGAATAAAATTGAAAAATTGTTCATGGATAGTGGTTTTTAATGACATATGAGTGGTGATTTCTCAAATTTTCAGTCATTATCCAAGATTTATGGATGTCATGTCACATTTGGTGATTATGTAAAAGGAAAAATATTTTATATTGGATTAGTTGGAAATCCTCAGTCAATTCTCAATAATAATGTTCTTTATATTGAAGGCTTGAACCACAACCTGATAAGTATCTCTCAAATTTGTGATGAAGGTTATTCAATTTATTTTTCTAATAATTCATGTTCAGTTTTTAGTGATAAATATCTCAAGTTTAAAGCACCAAGAAAAAATAATGTCTATACACTAGATCTCAATTATTTGTATAGAAAAAATGTAAATTGTTTGAATGTTTAAATTGATGAATAATGGATTTGTAATGGAAGTATTAGACATTACAATGTTAATTATTTAAAAAAACTATCTAAAAGACATATTATTTTTTACTTACCTAACCTTAAATTGGATAAAAAGAAGTTTTGTGATGTATGCCAAATTAAAAAGCAACAAAAGTTATCTTTTAAACCAATTAAAGAGGTTTCTACATCTAGAACTCTTAAACTTTTCAATATGGATCTTTTTAGACCTACTTGAAGTGAAATTATTTCTAGAAAATAATTCATTTATGTGTTGGTTAATGATTTTTTGAGATTTACATGGGTTTACTTTTTAATACTTAAGAGTTAAGATTGTTTTCTTTTTATTAAATTTTGTAATCTTGTGAAAAATAAAAAGGATGGTAAAATCATGACTTTTCAGAAGTTATCAAAAAGGTGAATTTAAGAATCATGAATTTAATTTATATTTCTAAAAAAATAATTATGCATACATTCTTTTCCCCCAGTACACCTATATAAAATGGTGTTGTTCAAAGGTGTAATAGGACTTTGTAAGATATTTTTAGGACCATGTAATGTGAATATAGCATGACCACTCATTTGTAAGTTGAAGTCTGTAACATACCATGTTATGTCAATAACAGAGTTCTAATAAGACCTATATTAAAGAAAAAACCCTATGAGTTATAGAATAATAGAAAATTAAAGGTAGGATACTTCAAAGTATTTGGATTCAAGGTTTATATCTTGAACACCAGGGATAATCTTGGTAAATTTGATCCAAATTATGGTGAAGGTATCTTCCTAGGATACTCTACTAATCCGAAATCCTATAATGTCTTCAATAAAAGGTCAAGGATTTTTGAAGAATTAACTCATGTGAATTTAAGTGATACTTTTGATCATAGAATAAATCAAACTAATGAACAATGTGATTCCCTCAAGGATATGATACATGAACCCCTCGTTAACAATAACAAGAATAATGTTTTGTAACTTAATTAATTTACTGTATGTATATTAATGGTTGATACTAGTGAACTAGAAAGAGTGTTTCCTAGAAAACCTAAAAAACTCAAATACCATCCTTAAGAAACAGTTATAGAAATCTTAGATAAAGAAGATAGAACTAGAAGAAATATAAGAAACCAAGTAGAATTATCTTCCTTTTTGTCCCAACTAGATCTTAAATCTATAAAAGAATCTTTATTAGATGAAATTTGGTTCTTGGAAATGCAATAAGAGTTAAATTAGTTTAAAAGAAACAAATTATGGTAATTAGTTGAAATATCCTCTGATTATCCTATAATTGAAATAATATGGGTTTTTAGAGACAAACAAGATGATCATGGTGTAATAAATAGAAATAAATCTGTATTAGTTTCCAAATGATACAACCAAGAAGAAGGAACAGATTATAAATATACCTTTGATTCTTCATCTAGGTTAGAATAAATTATAATCCTTTTATTATATGTATCTTATATGAATATTAAATTATATCATATGGATGTTGAATATTATTTTATAAATGTATTTTTAATGGAAGAAGTTTATGTATAACAACCTTCTATTTTTGAAGACCCACTCTTTTAAAATTTAGTTTTTAAGTTTACCAAAGCTCTGTGTGGACTTACACAAGCACCAAGAGCATGAAATGAAAGATTAAGTTATTTTATTTTATCAAATAGTTTTATAGTAATAATGGAAGACCCTAAATTATTTAAGAAAACTTTATCCTTTTATATTTTGTTAGTAAAAATATATATTGATGATGTTATTTTCATATCAACAAATGAAATATTGTGCAATGATTTTTCAAAACTTTTGAAATGGGAATTTGAAATGAGTTTGATGGTTCAGATTAACTATTTTCTAGGATTTCAAAATTTTCAAAAGGATTTTGTAAATTATGTAAACCAAATAAAATACATACTTGATTTACTTATGAATTTTTTACTTTAAAATAGTAATAATTACCTAACTCCTATGATCTCAAATATTAAACTTGATATGGATGAAACTATAAAACCAGTTGACATCAAGTTGTATAGAGGAATCATTAGAAGTTTACTATATCCTATTACAAGTAACATAGATATTATGTTTTCAGTATGTCTTTATCTAAGATATTAATCCAATCCAAAAGAATATCATTTCAATGTTTCCAAAAAAAATTCAAGATATTTAAAAGGAACTATGTATCTTTCTCTTATATTTCCAAAAAACTTATGAATTTAATTGAAATTCATATTTGGATAATTATTTTCATGGATATAGACTATATTGTTAGAGAACCTCAAGAACTTTTCATTTTCTTTAAAAATACCTAGTATCTTGATTGAGTAAGAAACAACACTCTGTAGAATTATCAATAGTTGAAGATGAATATATTCCAGCAGGAAGTTTTTGTGCACAAGTGTTGTGGTTGAAATACACCTTAGTGGATTTTATATTTAATTTCAAATTAATTCCAATGAAATGTAAAAAAAATCTATCAACATTTTATATAATCTGATAAACCATTATAAAACAAAGCACATTGATTTAATACATCACTTACTAAGAGATCATGCACAAAAGAATGATATCTCTTTAGAATTTTTTTTCACAGAAAATCAATTAGAAGACATTTTTACTAAACCATTTACTACTAAAAGATTTGATTTCACTATATCTATGTTAGGTTTATTTAATCTTATTTAATTTAAATTTTACTTACATAGTAACATAATTCTACAATTTAGTAAATATTTTTACATACATTTCATTTTTATAAAAAAAATTGATAAATATTTTGGCATTGTTATTTTGAATATTAGGCACATAAAAATAGGACATTTCATATAGATTTTTTAATTATTACCCTACACATCACTGTGTGACCTTTCATTTACCATGAAACAAAAGTGAGTGTGTCAATCTTACATGTAAAACATTTAGAAATATTTTAAAACCTTTATTTATCTATGCTATCAGATCCCTTATTACCTTAATCATTCAATACCTTCAATACTCTGAACCTTATATCAATAATGTAGAAGACAAAAATAACCTATGGAAAAACTTTAAGCAGAGATAAGTGGAAAAGAACATCAAAAAAATTGTAAGTGGATGCTAAATCGATTTTTCAAAGCTCAATGGAACTTATATGCTACTCAAAAAATTCATCAATAATTATAGATGGGAATAAGTGTTAAATAAAAAATGAATTCATCTCATGTTTAAAAAGAAAGTTTGAGAGTTTTATGAAACTGGAGTGTTTCATTTTGGTGATAATAATGATCTTGTCATTGAAATCTTAAACCAGAAAAGTTTTTCATTAACTGCATTAGTATTGGCTCAAAACTTTTAAGTTCCTACATGAAGGCTATGTAGATTTCAGTACTTTCCTACATGTTATAGATGAAGTTAGTCCACCAGAGATTATGAAGTCTTTGTTTGGATCTTTTTATGTAGAGAAGGATCCAATGAAGGATCTAGAATCATAAATAAAAGTCCTCTTCAATTTCATCCAATCTAGCATCGCTCAGCAAAATGGTGAGTTTGAAAAATAATTATTTCAAGATGTTAATTTTTGGTATTTTTTTCATTATTGAAAAGCCCGATAATCTAGAAATCTATGTCATGATGTATATGTGGCATGTAAAAAAAATTCTGTGAATTTCTTTCCTTCTGTAAGAATATTAGCCTTAGTATTTTAAAAGTTTGTTATTTTTTTAGAAAAAAATACATCCACTCATTATCATGGGTTGAAAGTTTTAAGTGAAATTATTTTGAGAAAAAAGTTGTTTTTGTTGGAATTTATCTTTGAATAAGTTGGTGTTGGTAACTTCACAAGCTAAAGTTAATCCTGATTTTACTTAGGGGGATCCATCCTGCCTGCAATAAAGGCCATCTTTATTAGATAGACCATTTTAGAGTTCTGAAATAAGGGAAATTTCTAATGATGATGATACCCTTTCTAAAAGTTGAATGGTAGTGATATTTTTTGTTGAATCTATATAATTAACTACTCATCAAGAAAGTTCACCTTATACTTTAGTATCTATTATAGTCAATAAAGAAAGATTATCATATGTTGTCAAGCATTTGATTTTTATTGTTCAAGATAGAATCATCACAATAAGACCAATAAATTCACCTCTTATTATAGATTTTTATTCCTAGGAATTGGTTAAATTATAAGTAATAAGAATCAGGTATAAGCTTTATGAATCTTATCATATTATAGATTTACCTTATGTTACAGAATGTCAATCAGATCATACTGAAAGTACATAAGATCAATAAGAAATATTTTCTCCTATCAATGAATACTATAAAAATTTGGAAGTACCTGAATTTGGTATAGATACTACTGGGAGATCTCAAGAGAGATATTCTAAGTTGATACTCAATTTTGAATCTGTGAAATCCTAATTGGTTGAACCAAGAAATGAAATCTAGAATCTTTGTGATAATGTTATTTCACAAGATGATGTTAGATAAGTAAAGATATTAGTTAAATTTTTGGCTGATAAAATGTAATTAGAAATGTCTAGGAAAACCGTGAATCAAGTGAATATTTTCTCCAGATTAGAATGAGTTTCTATACAGATAGACACAATTACTTCTATAATTTCCTCTATATAGTGTGGCTTGCTACCAAAAAAATTAATTCAGGATATTCAAAGGGACTTAATAGCTGAAATCATATGGATTTATGTGTTTCCTTAAGATTATCTTATATTGATTGATCAATCTAAGAAGGAAATAATCACCCTATTATAAGATAAGATTCTTGTAGTTTATCAGATAACATCACAAGTATAAAAAGATGTAAATTTCATCATCAACAATTTATAAAAGATGGTTGTATCCCTAGATAATAACTTTGAAGTTTTAGAGAAGAAATTTGAAGGCCTACATCAAATTTTTGTAAGCATTATAAATATAAAATCATCTAAATATGAAAAAGAAGAAGAGTTTGAGGATTTATTGATACTCAAGAACATATAGTATCAATGAATGGAAAATAAATTGTTTTGGTTGATCATTTGATAAGGATTTCAAATAATCAGTTTGATGCTTTTAAGATGGTGGTGATCAGTTGTTCTATGAAAGGCTATGGTCAGAACCTTTTTGGAAATTTCTCATAGAATATAAGTAATGGGTTTACAATGATTTAGAAATTTTTAAATCACGATATGGTGAAAAGGATCAATTCTTGTGTGGATTCCTAGTTTCATATTAGAGGGAGATGCTTGATTGGACCTCCCATCACCAATCACCATGAATATTCTTTGAAAATGAAAAAATAAATCTTTGATCCTACTAATCATTACGAAAGTTAAAATCAATAGTTTTCTAAAGAAATGTATTTTCTAAAACCTGAACTTTTTTATAAAATATCCTTTTTTCTATAGATAATTTTAACTTGGTGGGAGATCAACAATTTATTCCCAAAATCGAATCCATGTTTGTAAGGATTTCTCAAGTTTATTGAGCATGTATTCAATCATCCTTAATAACATTGGTATGTATTTTTAGAGAAACAGCTAATGCAACAATTATTTATCCTCTCTACCTACTTTCCAACAATTATTATTCAAAAATACACCCCCAAAATAGTCATTTCAACTTAAAGGATTGATAAACATTCATAGTTCCCAGATTATGTTATGGTTTCCTAGTGGATGGAAAGTTTACAAAAAATTGAATCATTATTTCTTGAATGATGAAATTTTTAACATTTTAATGGTTTTCATAAATATTTGAATTTTTTTTGGTTAATTTTAATTTTTTTTAAAAATTTATAGTGATTTGAACTCTTAGTTTATATGATTTCAATGCATTTATTCTTCATACTAAATTTTTTGTTTTTTATATGATTCTATTTATTTTACACTTATTCAATTTTCTTAGATTATGATCATTTTATATCCTTATTATTAATATTATCTTAAATATTTTTAATAATATTATCTTAAATATTTTTATTCATAACTTCGATGTGTTTTTTACATATTTCTAACTATTTACTTTAGATTTCTTATTTATATTATTCCTTACTCATTAATCGCTTAATAACTTTATGCCAAATTCGATTAACAATCAGTAGAATTAACTGTTTAATATTGTTCATGTACAATATTGGTTATTATTATTTTATAACACAAAATATTGGAGAAGGAAATAATAAAATTAGATTATAGAAATTTAAAGTTTTAAAAAAATTATTTTATGAGAATATGAAAATTTTAACGTTTTCAAATTTTTACTCTATGAATAAGAAAAGGGGAATATAAAATAAAAATTATGAATATGTTATAAAAATTTTATCCTAAGGGGAGAATACTTTGAAAGTTAAAAGCTTCTCTTGAAAAAAAAATCCTCTATTTCATTTGTTTTTTTATCATCAAAAAGGGATATAATGTTAAATATAATTTTTTTTATTCCAACATATCCTGGTTTTTATATGCTTTTATGATTCAAAAACTCCCTATTTTAATTTTAACAAGTATTTATTAAGTGTTTTAGATTATATTTTTCAATAGAATTTATCTTACACTAATTCTCTAAGTGATTATTCTACAATCTATGGAGTATTTATCTTCCTTCTAATTATAATTAAAAAAATCCATATTGAAAGTTAACTTATTACATATGACAATATCTTATAAAAAATGGTTAAGCTTTAAAACACTCAATTCATATATTTCAGACAGAATGAATCTAATAAGAAGTTGTTATGTTATGAAAAGGTAATTCATAAAATATTATCTTATGAAATATGGAAGAAGTTAAAGAAGCTAAGTGTCACATCATAGTAATATATTTTATCTTTTTTTGAAGAATTATCTTACACAGTGTTTAAGTTAGTTTAACTTATGTCCATTTTAATTCAGAGACCTGTTTATCTGATAAAGTCTCACAGGAAGTTGTCTTATAATGAATAGTACTATTAGTTAAATATCTTATAAAGATCTAGCTGTTATGATGAATGTCATAATTACTTTGATAAAATATATTTAAGTTATTTCATTATTTTTTATCATTTCATAAAAGGTATAATCTATTTAGGGAAAGGCTGATATGTACAAGATTTTCTATGAATGAAAAGATCCAAAGAATAAGAAGACTTATGACAAAGATATAGCAGAAGTAATTTCTATAATAGGAAAGAATGTGTGCATGTCCTTAATAGTCTATATTATCAACTTCTCAATGCATGTATCACTCGACCATTGTGATTATCTCATGATTAAGTTCAAAGTTAGATATAAACAGGAACATTCAGTCATTGCATGAAGAAGATAAAGATATAATAGTATGATACAGATGAATGTGAATAACAATTAAAATGATCATACACGTGGATACCTTGAACGTGTGTATACAGAAAATATCAAGCAAAAATATCTTGTTTTTCTTACCAGTTTTATTAGTTTAACCGAAGATAATTCTAAGTTATACATTGAAGACTATCATCTTCTCAGAATGCATCTTCCACTACTGTCAGTTGTTCCTTCAAATTTGTGCTACAACTGTTTCTTCAAAATTGTATTCATTCTATTTTGTTTACACTCATTGTAAGAATGTGTATTGATATCAAGGATAGGTCTTGTAAAGTTATATCCTAGTCAAAATATCTTTAACCTTTTTATTAAGTGACAACTACTTGTACTTAGCTAGGAGCCCCTAGTAAAAGGGTTGTTACAGCAAAAATTAGAAAACTCATGGAGTAGAGTGACGGTGTAGTGGAATAGGGTATTTATGTTTCCCAAACCACTATAAATATCCTATGTTCAATATATTTCATTTAATTTTTAATTTTTATCTATCGTTTCATTTTAAGAAAAGATATTTTATCAATCGTGCCTGAAGAGGGAGGTTTTCTGTAAAGAATATTTTTAGAACACAATTCAAACCCCTCTTGAATTTTCAATTATCCATTATCTGGGACAACATAAAGTGTTTATATTTATTTAATTATATAATATCCAAAATTCATGAGAAAATTATATAGAGTTTACAATTTATTTTTTTATGAATTGTTCATGAGTTTTTTATCTCATATTTAAACATATGAATTGTTTGTTTATCTAATTTATTTCCTACTTTAAACAAATATATAATTTCTATATTATATATGGATGTATTATTTAGTCTCAAATGTCAATATAATTATATAAATTTTAATAAATACATCTAAGGAGTTACATCCTAGTTATGATAATTGATTTAGTTTTCTTCAACCTTGACTTTGGCTTGTACTAGGTTATAATCTTGAATTAAGTAGTTAATTAAAGTTTATATATATATATATATATATATATATATATATATATATATATTATGGTTCATAATTATGATGGAATTGAAGTCTGACTTGTGTGAAGTGTCCTTCAGTACAAGGAATTTGGGTTAGACTGATCACTTTATTAGAGGCTTTTCTTCATCTAGAAAAGTGTAGGTTGTCTATCTATCACTCCAATATTTATCTTGTGTGTATTATTGATTTCAAATGATTCTGGGCCTTTAAATGTAATTTTTTAATATAACTTATTCATGGGATTAATTTTTATGGGTATAAATATAGATTTATTTTAATTTGGGTTGGTAATGAAATCCATGAGTTGTGTAATAAAGTGGGATTGTCTAATACTCTTGATTCTAGTACTAAAAACACTTTCTATAAACATTGGATTTAGTATAAAGTGATATGAACCTATATTTATTTTAAAAAAACTCATAATTTATACCTTAAATCTCATAATAATCACAAAATCCCAAGAATGGAAGGTTTTTTGTCTCTGAGGATCAGCTATATGAGTGAATTATTGTATGATACTTGTTGATGTTTCCCCATAATCAAACCACAGTATACTCCCTTATAGAATCCTCATAGATTATACTCATATTTATAACTTGTTTAATGGAAGAATAAGATAGGGTGAACTTAAATTCATAGTATGGGGAAAATTCATTAATATGTCATTAAGGGTTATATCAAGAGTATATAATAAAACTTGATCTGGGGAGAAATATATTATTAAAAATAACATGTAATAGTAAGTGTTTCCCATAATCTTTGATAGTAATACAAGTAATATCAAAAGAGAAAACATATAACATGGCATAAGAGTGTGAAAATGTGAGACAATAAACATGATCCATGGAGTATAATCATATCCATAAAGATATGGCATGTCACGGGAATGAAGTATAATATTATATTATGTCACTAACATAGCATAGAAATCTTAAAATAGTGTAGTGAAAATCACTACACATTTTCCATAACTTAGTGGAGAAATAATCACTACCTGATTCCAATAATAGAGAAAACATCACCACTTTATTCCCACAAACATAGTAGAGTAGACTCCACTACCCTATTCCCATAAATATAGTGGAGAAATAATCACTAGTTTATTCCCAAAAACATAGTGGATCATTCATCACTACCTTATTCTCATAAAAATAATGGAGATGGAATCACTACCTGATTCCCATTAAGATAGTGGATAAAAAATCACTTCATGATACCCATAGTAGAGAAAGCATCAACACTCAATACCTATAATCATCTCATGAGATATGAATCCTTAACCAATTCATAGAAATTCAATATAAGACCCAAAACATCACATAATAATCATCTATACATTGTGTTCCATTAGAAAATAAAAACATTAATACATACAACATTACTTAATTAACCAATGGAAAAGAGGTGGGTATCATGAAAAACATTCCTAGAAAATTACATAAGGAATACAGAGAAATAAGTATGATTGTGGCATAAAAAATATCCCCAGTGTAACATAAAAATCATTAAGGATGTTTTCATAGATTAAAAATAATTTTTTAATACCTTTAGATAAATCACTTAAAAAATAAGAGGGGATAAAATTTTTGAAAGGCATAAAAATGGTTTATTTAAAATGAAATACATGATATTGATAGAAAATAAAAAAAAATTAAAACAAAAATAGGGTTTTCAAAAAATAAAATTTATATTAGAAATATTATTTTAAAAACTTTATTTGAGAATATACCTCTTTAAAAAACATAAGCATTTAAATTTACTTTTTAAGAAAATAATTCATTTTTAAATTTAAAATTTTACTTTTGGAAAATATGATTATTTTTATTTTTATTTTAAAAATAATAAAGAGTTAAAATCATTTGGAAGACCATTTAAAAACATGTAATGGAAACATTATAAAGAAGAATGCTCATATTGGGAGAGAAACCATAAAATGTTTTTAAAAAAATATTTTGACCATACATGTAAAAGCTGAAGTCATGTGTTTTATTAAAAATTCATTTTTCACAAAGAGGAATTGAAAGTACCATTAAATAAAATAATATATTGGGAGCATCAAATCTTGGAAGAATTAATTTCAAGAAGAATTATTATAACTTAATAAATTGAGTTGAGTTTATAAAGACCCATACAACCTTGGTGTCCTTTGAATCAAACATCATTTAAAGAAAAACCATGATATGAATCCTCAAAACCAATTAATTTAATGACTATTTCATAATAAATTATATGGAATTAATAACATCATATCCAAGATATCATAGTGCATAATAATAAATATTTCTCAATGAATGAAATTTGAGACAAAAACACCTTACGTTAATTCATGTTTTCCACTAAAGTGATTAAATATAATATATAAATAAATAACTATCTTAATAAGAAATTTAACAACCTTATTCATAAATATAAAATTTTATATAATTAATTTATAATTATTATCTACGTATATATTAGTTACTTATTATCTATTTCCAATATCGGTTGTGAATAATCTTGATCGTTTTGAACTATTTTCATAGTAGCAGTGTTATTCTTAATTATTCTACCAAATTTTATCATTAATAGATCATACAAGGTGATATAATTTATTTTTATAATTATTTATAATCTTATAATTTTCTACTCTCTTATTTTTTTTTTATGATCCTCAAAATGAAATTGATGATGGGCATATTTCGATGATTTTTAACGAACGGAAGTTGGTATATTAATTATTAAGTTTAATATTATTGTTATCATTATAGAAATTAAATCATTATTCGATTATTTATATCAATATATTATCTTTAATTAAGTTCTTATATTCATTAATGATTTTATTTTATATCATTTTTTAATTTGGGGGTTAGGCCGACCAAAACATGAGCATACCATAATTAATAGACAAGTATGGTTGTAAAAGTGGTTTATTTTGGAATAATATCATTATTATAGAAGAATAATGAAATTATTTATATATTTTTAAGGTTTTTAATCGTATTTGAATGGAATTTAATAAATAATAAATAAACTAGATGAAAAATAAGATACATTACTTTTTGGATGTGGTAGTATGCACACACACAAATAATGTTTTCATTTTTCTTAATGGAAAGGGATAAAGGTGGTTAATATTTATACCCTTGGAATAAAAAAATCCAGTATAAAAACAATAATAATTTCATTATAAAGGAATTAAAAAATTGTATTTGTTAAATTAAGATATAAAATAAAATAATTTAGCGGAAAATTAGTATTCATGTTGGGGCCTTAAGTTTTCCCTTGGAGGACTCCAAGGAAATGGAAGGATTATGACAAATAGTAGTGACCATAATACATATGAGGTGAAATAAGATTATATAGGAATAAAATAATCTTTATTTTAAGTAGTAAAATAAATTTATATTGGTGTTTAAGGGGTGGTGAGAGGCCCCTTTTGTAAGTGGTGAGAATGAAACTTTTATAAATATTTCAAATTAATATAAAGAGAGAACATGTTTCACATGTCAAGAAGAATCTAAAATAAAAAATAATTGGTGAGATAAGTTTTATCAGACCTTAACCATTAATTTTTTTTATGTTTTAAACATGTATTTATGTCTTTTACTCTTAGAATTTTTACTTTTTACCATTTTTTGTTTTACTGTGGTGACTAATTTTTACTTAAGTAATTGAATTTTAATGCCTAAAAATAAAATCTATCATATTAAGTAAATTATACCTAATGATTCAAAATATTAAATCCAATTTTTCATATAAATATTTTATATGTATTAAAAATAAGCTTTAACAAGAGCACATGTAATGCGTAAAAACCAATTTTTAGAAAAATAAATGTATTTTTAAGCTTAAAAGTTATGTATAGGATAAAATTATAAATTTATTTTATTTTTATGATATAAATTGGTTTATTATAAAACAAATTTATGTTCCTTTAAAATCAATCCAAAACAGAATTATAAAAAAATAATATTTAATTAAAAGAAAAGACAAAAATAGTTTCTTTTATTGGAAATTATTACTTAATTAGTTAAATATAGGTTTTATAAATTTATAATAATGTTTAAAAATTTATAGTTTTACTAATTAATACATATTTTGTCAAAAAACATTTTTTATATATTTTTAAGTTACACTTACATCTTGATATAGTCTTAAACGCTACGATTTTAGTAAAAACTGTATTTTCACTATTCATATAAAAATCAATTATTTCATAAAAAAATAACCTAAAGATAATATTAATATATGGAACTAAAAAATGAATTAAAATTTTTAAAATTCAAATTCTAAAATTTTTAAATTTAACTTTTAAATGAAAATTCAAATTATAAAAAAATACCGTTTTATTGAAAAAATTTCTTCTTAAACATTATGTGTTATTAATATTATTTCATATAAATTTATAATTTAAATAATGTAAATAAATAATTTAATATGTTTAAATACTATATATTATCATTCTAATTATTTAAAAGTGGTTTATTTAATTTATTGACACTTTAAACAGTTACTTGAGAATGAATAATCCTTTTAAATATTAAATCATATTAATTATATATCCTATAAATGTAATCATTTATAATTAGTTAATATATTTTTATTTAATAGTGGTTTTATTATTTTTATAATTTTCTTGATAATATTCATATAATATTTTGTGGCTTATTTAATTTTGGTGTTTCATGTGGAGAAATCAATCAAACACATTATATTTATTTAAAGGAAATATATATAGTAAAATATAAAGGAATTACATTCTATACCCCTTGAAAAAATGGGGTTATAAAATTTTTAATTAATATATATTAATTAAAACATATAAGGGTATTTAAAATATACATGTGACTCAAGATAGAATTTCTAGAGAGATATCAACCTTACAAATTTAGGAAATAAATATTTTTTCATATAATAGGATAATCACTATCATTGAGTTTTTCTACAACCATTTGAGCCAAAATTCTATCATTATTTAGTACCAAGACTCTTATTATATAATTTTATTATAAAGGGTGTTCATACTCATACATTCATTGATATACTACCATAGGTTTATATGAAATTTTATTCCCTTATTCCAAATAATTTTTCATCTAAGTAGAGGGGACTAATCCATTTCCAAAATCACATTAAATTTATATAAAGGAAGGATAAAAAATCATAAGTAATATTCCAATAAATTTCAACTTGAGATACAACAAAAAAATAAATTTTCATCGATAATCAAATTAATTTGGTAGTGATTTAATATTCTTATAAATATTATAAGATATACCATACCATAATTCAATAAGTCATCAACAAATATAGAGTATAGAATATTTGTTCTTTAATTATCACAATCCACTTCAGTAGTTGTGATTAGATAGTTTTTCCATTGTTCCATAGGTTTAGGAGGTTTTAGATACCTATATTCCTTTTTATACCTTGGATTGGCGAATTGATTTTCATAATGTCCAAACACCAAATATTTAAAGTGTTGAAGTGTGGATGGTGTATTAGTTGGGACTCCAATACCTTCCACTGTATTGGATGACCCCTTTATATCGCTTTGAAAATCACTAGCTCAATATCCAATCCTTCCACACTTGAAACACTTTCTTATTCATTTAAGACATTCCCTTGGGTGCTTATTCCAAAAAAAATTACAAGTAAGAAGTTGAAACTTATTTTATTCATCATCTCCGTCACCTAATACTTTATGAAACCCTATACTTACCTTCCTTAGATTGTTTAGATGTTTGTAAAGATTCGATTTATTAATTATAACTTGAGATAGTTTGGTGAGTATAACCATAATATTTTATACACCAACTTCTATCCCACTTAGTTTCTCATTAGGAAAATTATTGTATTGTCCACCAAATATATTATTAACTTGATTCCTCTTAGATCAATCCATTTCTAAAACCAAAAGTGTTAATCCTGAGTAATTAATATTAACTTTATAATGGAATTATATTCTCATGAAAAACTCAACCTTGAAATGTATTTATATTCGATGTAATTACATTAGATTTAGGTTTTACCTAAATCACCCTCAGTTCAATCTAGGTTTACTTTGGTTGGTTTATCTCATATTCCTTAACATAACTCTTTAACATAATAATTTATTGTAAATAGAATTTTATTAACCAAACCATATCCCTTCGAAGGGTCTATCCAGGTGTGAACTCTTAGTCCCACGCATCATGCACTAGAGTGAATATTGATTTGATACTCAACCATCTTTTTCACAAAAAATACCCTTAGGTGCATCTGTACTATGACCACATCCACTTCCCACTATCTAGATAGGGATGTAATTTCTATTATAACCATAGGATCTCTACTTTACTAAAACTTTAAATTGTTGCGTTATACTTAGACTTGTACCTTAGACTTATAACTATGGTTTTCACTAAATTTATTTTATCCTAATCCCCAAAAATAACAAAACTAACCCTAAAAATTAACTAAACTTTACTATGATACTAACTGAATTTCCCCAGACCTACAATCATGAGTCGTTTTCAAAAATCACTTTATTTAAAAAATTGTTTTGATATAAAGTGATATGAATCTATCTTTATTTTTCAATATTTCCATAAGTTAAACCTTTCATCTCACAATAATCACATAGTCCCAGGAATTTAAAATTTAATTCCTTTGAGGATCAGATGCATAAGTGAATTATTTTATGATACTTGTAAAAATTTCTCTATAATTGAACCATACTATACTCCCTCTTATATTACTTATAGATTATCCTCATATTTATAACCTGGGGAATGGAAACATTACAATGGGTTGAGATCAAATTCTTAGTAAAGGTAAAAACTTATAAAAATCTCATCAAGGGTTAGATCATAAGCATGCAATAAAAATTGACCAGGGGATAAGTATCTTATTAGAATGAACATGGAATAATAAGAGTTTTTTATAAGCCATAATAGCAAGATATGTATCTCCAAAGGAAAAAATATACCATGGCATAAGATTATGAAAACATAAGATAACAAAAATGATCCATGGAGTAGAATCATAGGCATAAATATATGTCATGTCAGGGAAATTAATCATAATAGTAAGATATGGCACAAACATAGGTTTATAAATCATAAAATAGAGGAGTGAGAATCACTAACCGTTTCCCACAACAAGATAAAGCAAGAATCACTACTTAATTCCCATAATTAAGTAGGAATTACTACCTAGTTATCATAAATATAGTGGAGTGGGAATCACTACCTAATTCTCATAAACATAGTTGAGTAGTAATCACTACCTGATTCCCATAAACATAGTGGAGCTGACATCACTACATAATTCTCATAAATACAGAGGAGTGGGAATCACTACTCGATTCCCATAAACATAGTGGATCATGAATCACTATAGAAACCAAAACCTTTTATACATATTATCACATTACTTTTAATATAAATATCTATTAAGTGAAACCCAAAGATCATGAGGTCTAGTTTCTTTTTAAGACTAGTTTCATAATACATCGAAAAGAAACTAAAACATGACACCCGTATTTTATTATCCATAATGAGATCCTAAATCTATATGAGATCCTAAAACTTAATAGGATAACTGAGGTAAATAAAAAAATAGATTTCCAAGCTAAAAAACCATGTAAGGGAATAAACATGATAAGGAAACAGAACATTTAAGTCAAAATTATAACATGATGTCATAAAAAAAAGTCCCATGAGTAATCACAAGGAAGGATAAAATAAATAACATGGTATAATAAGAACCTAGAAACATAGGAAATGTGGAAAAACACAAAACATGACACAATTATAATTCAAGGATAACTACTAAGACATCATCACATGGTGGACAGTGTCCCATAGTGGATTAGGTTTACTCCCTAAATTCCATACATAATGTATCATTAGAAAAAAGATTTACCCAATGAAGTGAAGAGAAATATGGTTTCACCCATAATAATATATTTCTGATTATGTGTTACAAAAAAATAAAATCAATTATAAGTCATAAATATTATAATTACCCATGGAAATAAAATGGGTTGCATAATCTTACCTCACAACATAATCAAAAGAGATTTCTTAAAGAAGGTATTTGATAAATGGTCATAAGGAATATAGTACCCCATAAAAAAGAAGGGATAATAAGAAATTTATATATTTTCGATATATATATAAATGATTTATATTAATTACATAAAATTAAATAGTGATAGAAAGTGAGTTGGAGAGATAATGGTCACACTTGAAGAAAATGATGGTTTAGAGAGATCCCTTACCTTGAGTCTGACTCATCATGTGCATTATTTATCTTCATGGATAATAAAATTAGTTTAATTATTTACTTTATTAATAACCTTTTTCAAGTTTATTATAATTTTTATTTTATTTATTATAAATTTATATTCAATTTCTTAATCATTTAGGTTCATACCATACATTTTGACAATATTCAGCTCATATGTCCAAAATCAATTTGATAAGTTGACTAATGTAAAATTTATTAGTATTTCATCATATATAAAAAAATAATTGTGAAATAATTATAAATTTTATACCTCAGTTTTACTTTTAAAACCAACCATGAAATATGATTATTAAAAATTAACTACATTGCAATCATGGAGACAGTGGGTCGTACGTACGCATGAGTAATATTTTCATTTTTCAATGATCCTGACAGAAATAAGTTAATTATTATTTAACCTTTAAATAATTATAATTATATCATAAATATCATATTATGTATTTAAATTAATTTATATATACTATCTATGTGATATGGTAATGTAAAATGAATCACATCACTTCGTGGTGGTGGTAATCCACACGTATGCACGAACGATGTTATCATATTTTAATGAATGGAAAGGTAAGAAAATATATGATATATTAATTTTATATAATGAAGAGTATTTAATTAATAACATATATAAACCTTAAATTCATCATCATAAATATCCATGAGAGGTGATGATGTAAAACAAACTAAAATAGTTCACAAGTTGGTAGTCTGCTGTACACACAAACGATGGTTTCATTTCCCATTTGATGGATGAGGTGATGGATTTAGGTTATTAAATTAACATAATAACAAATAATTATATGATATATATATAATTTTATTATATAATAATGGTTAAATAATATTTTAATTATGTTTAAGAATAAATAAAACAAAAATGATCGGTTAAGAATGTTACCTCTTCTTCGGATAACCACTTTAGGTTTGCATCAAAATCCTTCCAAAGAGGGATTTCCAATACAAAATGGTTACAAAAAATTGTAAGGGAATTAGAAAATTTATTTTTTTAGGTATTGTTCTAACAATAATTATTTTGAATTTTGGATAGGGAAGAAGGGGATGATTCCCTTTATACGTAGGGGAAAATCCTCACTAGGAATTATTAAAAATAATAAAATATATAATTGTCTTATTCACACCAAATAGCTCCAAAATGGACCATTACCAAATAATATATGATATATGGTATATATATGTCTATAAATTATAAATTATGCAAGTTTCTGGGTCATTTTAACCCTTATATCTTTAGTTTAACCCCCTAGTAAGCTTGTTTTAACCTTAATTGCGGTAATAAATTTTTATTGTTTCTACTATTCATTATGAACAAAAATTAAGTTGATATTATTAAATAATATTAATTATTATTATTACAAGTATTTAATATATTTTATCAAATTAACTTCACATAATCGTTATAATTTAATTTAAAATAAAACCCACAAAACACAATGAAAAGCGGTTTTTCAAGAAAATTCATTTTTCAAGAAAATTCATTTTTCAAGAAATAGATTATCTTATATTAACTCTATGAAAAGAAATAATCATTAAATGTATTTAAATTAATATAAATAGATATATGATATATAAATTTCATTTTAATATCTTCTTATTAGGGGTTTTTTTAATTAATTAAAATGGATGAACTTTATACACTTAAAAATAGTTTTCAGAAAACTGTGATTTTAAGAAAAAAAATAATATTGTAAAAGAATAATGATAATTATTGATTAAAATGAAATTATTTATATTAATATAAATAAAATTTTTCTTATTTACCATTAATACCAAATTAAAAATATAATTCAACTTTTAAATAACTTGATTTAATGAAAAGAAATGACAATATTTGAAAATTCGGTAATTTTCATTATTCACTGAAAAACCAATCATCTCAGAAAAACCCCAAAATTTCACCCTAAGTTAATTTTAGTATAATTATTTAAAAAATTAATTTAATTTTTTCAAACAAATTTTCAAAAAAATCAGAAATTAATTATAATATTTTCTCACAAAAAAAATAAAAAATATCTTGGAAGAAATCATATTTTTTGAATAATAAAATTTCTTTATTAAAATTTGAGTGATTATTTACCAATAATTTATCAATAAATTTATATTTAATGGGACCATTGTATATATTTCATAAACTATTTAATCCTATTAATATCCACCAATTTAACACCTATATTTTAAAAAAAAATATTTAAATAATCATGGTTCATTTAGGCTTGGTTTTACTTGTCATATATGTTATCAAAAATAATTTTCTTTTTCAAATATCAAGGTGTTACATTATTCCCACATTAATGAATTTATTCCTTTAAATTTTATATTACATTCTAAGGTAAAAAAAATTTATGGTAATTCTAATTCAGGGATTCCACCAGTTCCCAAGTTGCCTCTTCGTATTTATAGTTTTACCTTAATACTTTGACCAGGTGAGTTGTCTTGTTGTATAGAACTTTATCACTATGGTCTAAGATCTTCACCAGATGATCCTAATAAGTGATTTATTTTTCTAATTTTACCACTTCTGAATTCATTACATTTTATGGATTATATAGCGACCCAACCTTTTCTTACATTACTATTACATTATTTTAAAGATAAAAAACATAATAGTCTTACACATAGAGGATCCGATGGTTTAGTGTCTTGGTCAAACTAGGACCATACAGAATAATTACAACACCAAGCATAAACTTTTTTGTTCATTTCTTCTTCTCTAGCATCTTATTGGCACTTAACCTCTCCTTAGTACATGTAGCCACCTGAGGATATACATCATAATGGGTGAGCTAGAAGCCCAGTAAGAGGATATATAAGAACAATATATCATGGGGTGATCATATTCATAACATAGGCAAAGAATCATGAGAGGATGCATTAATAAGAGACTTGAAATGTGGCAATGCATAAAAATGAAACATCATGTCTTGGTGGTTAACTACCACACATAATTGTGAACAAAGATAACATCTTGTACACATAATTTTGCATTTACTCATGAGATTAATCACTTTACCCAATGCATTGGTGTGCTATATAATTCTCACTACTACAAAATCAGGCTATAGCCACGGTTTTAAACCGTGGCTATAGGCCCAAAAACTGTGGTTATAGGTTATAGCCACAATTCCCACAACCATGACTGGTATTGGCGTGGCTATAGGGTAAAACCTATAGCCACGGTTCCCAATTGTGGCTATATCCCTTTAGCCACGGTTCCAACCATGGCTATAGCTCTATAGTCACGGTTCCAACTATGGAAACAACCCTAAAGCCATGGTTTTCTACCCGTGGCATAGGATGAAAGCACTCATCTCCTAAAGACACAATTACAACCATGGATATAGACATATAGCCACAGTTAGGAACCATGGCTGTAGAACTATACCTAAGGTTTAAAACTCTGGCTATAGGCTTACACATTCCGTAAAAAAACAGCATCGTTCAGCCGGTGTTGGCCCCTTGAATCCTCCCCACTGCCCCTGCAAATCCCCCCCACTCTCCCCCTTGCACCCCACCTACACCTTAAAGCCCCCCCCCCCCATGAACCCCTCCCTATGCAGCCCCCCTTACCACTCTAGACAGACCCCACTCACCCCCCCTGGACAGACCCCACCCCTCCCCCTCGGACACCCCCCCTGGACACCCCCTAGGACAACCCCACACAGACAGCACCCCCCCTGCTGGACACCCCCCATGATAGACCCCCCTATAGACCCCTCCCTCGTGGAAACTAGACACCCCCACCCTACATAAACCCCCCTCCCCTAGATAGCCCCCTCCCCCTAGACATCCCCCCTCCTGGAACAGACCCCGGACCCCCCCCCCCCCCCCAGACAGACCCTATACACCCCCCCCCCAAACCCTAGACACCCCCCATACAGATCCGAAACCCCCCACCCCCCCCCCCCCCAGAGAGACCCTGGACACCCCTCGGACAAACCCTGAACCCCCCCCCCCCCCCCGGACAGACCTTGGACACCCCCCAGACCCTGGACACCCCCCCAGACCCTGGACAGATCCCCCTGGATAGCCCAGACCTCCACTCCCCTGCACAGCCACCCCCCACCCTCCTGGACAGACCCTGGAACCCCCCCTCTAGAACCTAGACACCCCCCATACCCTGGACACCCCCCAGACCCTGGACAGATCCCCCTGGACATCCCAGACCTCCACTCCCCTAGACAGTCACCCCCCACCCTCCTGGATAGACACTGGACCCCCCCCCCCAGACCCCCCCAGTCCTACCCCCCCACCCCCCACCCCGCCTATTTCCCCTCCCACCTAACCCTGCCAGCCCCCACTTGCACCCCCTACCAGCACCTACTTGCACCCCCAGCCAGTCCCCTCCCCCTTGCTAGTTTCCCCCTTCCCCCCTGCCAGTCCCCTCCAAATTAAATTATACGCAAAATCTACTTACATAATAAGAATTAAACAAATCCAAATATTAAAAAACACATAACTGCACTTACATGAGTCTCCCTATAAGACAAACTATCAAAGAAGTCTGAAACCAGCTCAAAATCACCTACAACAAAGGTAGAACATAGTAGTGATCATCCCCTAAAATTATGTTAAAACAAAACATCTTAGAATATTCACAAAGAATATAACTCAATAAACAAGAATAGTGCAGCCCCCCTGCTAAACCCCCCTGGATAGCAGCCCCCCCCCCCCCCCCCGCCAGACCCCCTGGACAGCAGCCCCCTAGAAAGAACCCCCCCCCTACTGGACAGCACCCCCCCCCCCCTCGGACCCCCTGGACAGCAGCACCCCCCCTACTGTACCCCCTGGATAGAAACCCCTCCTGGACCCCCCTAGATAGCAGCCCCCCTGGACCCCCCTGGACAGCACCCCCCCCCCCCCTGACAGAACCCCCCCCCCCCTTCTAGACCCCCCTGAACAGTTGCCCCCTGCTGGACCCCATGTACAGAAGCCCCCCCTAATTTGGATGCTTCTTAAGGTTGAGGCTGGGAGATTCTGGGTTTATCCAATAGAGACTTACATAGATTCTCATAGTGGGGTTATAGGTTTCTTGTGGAAGATTTAGGTGGTGAGGTTGTGAGTTTCGTGTTTCTGTTTGGAATTATAGGACCTTTGAAGATGGGTTTCAGCTAGGGGTGTTTCTGTTTGGATTTTTTTCTATATGGTGTAGTACAGGATACACTTACATGGTGCATGGTGCTGGTTGGTTTGTTCCTGAACAGGTTGAAATTCCTATCAATAGCAATAATGGATGCAGTCCAGGCACTGCCCATGCAGCTGCATCTAACCCAGATGGAGTTTTTGTACAGGTTCCTCCTTCCAAAGTGGCTAGGAAGAAAAATGAGATAAACACTGACCCCTCCCATCTGAAAGGCAAGAACATGTTCACTCCCTTAAGTGGGAAGTTCTGGTCTGATGAAATGAAGGAGGTTGATGCTGAAAGTATGACTGGCCCTGAGGTTGCTTCTGGTGCAGATGATGTTGCCCCGAAAGGGTAGGCTGATGTGAGTGATGCCAGCAGATATAAAGAGATCATTGAGGCTGAAAAACCTTACAAGGACTCCAAATTTGCCTCTAAAGGAGAGAAAAAGGGTAAATGTAAGAAATGTAAAGTGTAAAGTGCTACTGAGAAAATAGAGGGCCCCCAGAAAAGGGACAGGGCCTGGATTTAATGAGGATATTATATTGGAATTGTGAAGGGCTGGGAAATCCCCATATAGTCTAGGCCCATTGACATTATATCATGACCTATAAACTGATTCTTGTTAGTATTGTAGAGCCAAAGATTATCTTTTATAACTAGAAAGGATTAAAATGGAGTTCTCTTGGATTTAATCTGATATCCAGCAATCATAATAGCTCGATCATGGATCACTTGTGGGTCCTCACACATGATATCATTCAAGTTAACTCATTTGTTAGCAGACCCTAGAGTATTCTGATAATTTTTAACAATGCAGGACAGAATATCTTTGTCTCTTTTTTCTATGCCTCCACATCTTATTTGAGGAGGAGGGAGTTATGGATGGATCTTAAAGCTACATCACTAAGTATGGATCAGAGGTGGATTCTTGTTAGTGACTTCAACACTGACTTGACGCCTGAGAAAAAAACTGGGACTTATTTTAATGGGGCAGCAGCTTATGAATTCTCTAAGTGAATTTATTCCTATATTTTAATCCAGATCCCTCTTGATGTTACTGACTTTACATGGTGTAGATACACATGGGAAGGAAATAAGGCCAGCAAACTTGATAGATGCCTTGTGCAAATTGATGACCAGAATGATAGCCATGGGGTCTCTGGATTTACTCTTCCCAAGTATCACTATGATCGTAATCCAATTATTATGGATGTCAATTTTCAGAGGATGAGGTCAGTCCCCACACCCTTTAGGTTTAATAATGCTTGGCTTGTGATCCCAGGATGTAGGGAAATTGTCTTTGAGGCATGGAGGCTTGAGCCTATTGGGATCCTACTTTATAGAATTGTTGCCAAACTGAAGCATCTTAAAGGGTTGTTAAAGGAATAGAGCATGAAATCATTCTCTAAAATTGATGAGGACATTAAAAATGCTGAGGAGGATCTTGGAAGGATTCAAATTGATCATGATCATCAGCCCATCCTATCCAGGGAAGAAATCATGGCGCAGAATAAGCTTTATGAGCTTCTTATAGTGAAGGATAGGTTGGTTAGGAATCAGTTGAATGTAAAATGGCTTAAATATGGTGACAGTAATTATAAGCTCTTCAATAGATTTCATAAGGAGAGAAGAGCGTGTGCTGGAACCCACATGATCAGAATTGATAACCACATTTATTCTGATGAAACTGATATTTCATCAGCTGTTGTTGACTATTTCAAAGTAATATACTCATACCATTGGCAATCCTGCTCCTATAACCTGGTGGACAACATCAACCCCTGTATTGATGAGCATATGAATCAGTTTCTCACAGAACCCCCTTCCAATGGGGAAATCAGATCTTCTTTCCTCTCTCTTAATCTTGAGAGTTCCCCAGGCCCGGATGGCTTCACTAATAAATTTGTTATGTTCTATTGGGATACTGTGCAGGATGATATTGACCATTCTATAAGAGATTTCTTCTTTCATTCATATATTCCCCATGGGATGAATTCATGCTTCATTTCCCTCATTCCAAATAAGGAGAATGCTCTTGACATTAAAGACTTCAGACCTGTTTCCCTTGAGAATAAAATACCTAAACTCATCAGCAATATCATCATGTGTAGGATGGGTGGACTTGTTGGTGGCATTATCACTGCGAATCAATTTGGTTTTGTCCATGGAAGGAACATATAGCAATGCCTTTTCATGGCCTCTGAGAGTGTTAACCTCATACGAAGGAAGTCAAAGGAAGGGAACTTTGCTCTTAAGATTTACATCTCTAAGGCTTTTGATACCCATAAAATGGAGTTTTATCATTGAGATACTTCACAAGCATGGGTTCTCGAATAGATTTCTGAACCCGGTTAACACTATTATTGGATCCTCACAGATGCCAATTCTTATGAACGGTGCACCAAGAGGGTTCTTCTCTTTCTCATGGGGTGTACGAAAAGGTGACCCCTTATCGGGTATACTGTTTTCAATTTCAGAGGATTACATAATCTGATGCATCAATGAGCTTTCTCATCTGGGTATTTATAAGAGGATTAGAGCTGGTTTTAATGATCATTCCCCACCCCATATTCTCTATGCTGATGACATTGTATTGCTGGGGCAGGCATCAAAGAGAACAATATCCTATATAAAGGCTCTTTTCACTCACTATGAAGATGTGGCTGGACATGCCATAAGCTGGGAAAAATCATCAATTGTTTTTAGAAATGGAATTCCAGTTGGAAAAAAGAACAGGACCACTTGATACCTTGGGGTGAAGAGGGGATCCTTGCCCTTTCAATATCTTCGAGTGCCTCTTTTCTGGGGAAGGGTGAAACGACGATATCTGGAAGGAATTTATGCTAGCATTACTCATCAGATTTCCAGTTTTAAAGGGAAATCTATGTCCATGGATGGAAGGGTTTGCCTCATGAACTAAGTTATTACATCCAAATTTGTTTACTCATTATCTCTTTACAAATGGTTGTGAGGGATTATTAAGGAACATCAAAGCCTGGTGAGAAACTTAATATGGACAAGATCAATCTTTGAAAGGAAGTTGGTCACAGTGAAGTGGAAAGAATGCATAAAACCTGTGGAAATGGGAGGATTAGGGGTCAAGGATCTTCGTACCATTTATGATGGTCTGATTGGAAAATTCACTTAGAGGCTGATCTCAAATGATGTTGATGATGAGTTTCTATCGAGAAGGTTCAAAAAACGTCTATATAATGGATATAAATACTACCTTGAATCCTTAGTATGGGCTTCCCTTAATCAGTCCTATGCAATGATAATGCAGGATACTAAATGGCTTGTCAGTAGAGACTCTACTCATAGTTACTGGAACACATTCTGGAAGGATCAGCTGTTGCATTCTATGAATGGCCCATCTGAAGTTGCTTCATTGTATATCTTGGGTTTTCTATCATATCAGATTTCACATGATTTTAATATTTCTGACAATGTGTTGTCTCAAGTTAATAATTAGGCATTTATGGATTGTGAAAAACTGATCAGGCTTCATATAAGGATTGGGATTTTTGACCCCAAATAGTTTTACATGATTTCATGTGGCGGTACTGACCACGCCCCAACCTGGATTATGAATTTCAGGGCCCCATTAATTCGAACAACCCGGTTTCTTCTTCTTTTAAGAATCTGGAAAAATAGAATTCCTACCTCTGAAAATTTGAAGTGAGTTATATTTCAGATGGCCTCCAGGTGTGCCTTATGTAGGGCTGCAGAAGACACCACACAACATGTGTTTATGGAGTGCAGCCAGGCCCGGTAACTCTGGAGTTATCTGGGAATGTTGTATGGGATTGCGGTGGACTCTAGAATTCTAATTATGGATCTGATGTCCGGTCTGCTGCATATGCGTTGTAGTGAGCAGTTGGGAAACATCCTCACTACAGCTATTGTGGTGGTCATTGTGTCCTTGTGGGATTCGAGGATCATGGCTCTATTTGATGGAACACATGATGCTTTCCGAAATGGAATGATCTCCATCCACGGGGAAGTGTACGATGTGTCAGTGGTCCAGGATGGTGAGACGTCTAACAGCATTTCTGACCTACAAACTCTTAGGTTTCATGGAGTTTTGGGCTGACCAAGCAGACCTCGGATGCTTAAATATATCATATGGATACCACCGATTACACTGTGCCTCAATGTGAATGTTCATGGAGCTGCGTCAGGTGCATCGGGTCCAACTAGATGCGGAGTAGTTTTCAGCACTTTTCATGGGTTCGTTAAGGGATGCTTTTATCACTACCTTTGTCTTGGCACTGCTTTTCAATATGATCTATGGGCTATAATTCATGTTATAAGGTATGTTGTCCAATTTAACTGGAAATGACTTTGGATTGAATCTAACTCAAGGATTGCAGTACATGCACTAAGTACTAGAACGCGTAATGTGCCTTGGCATGTGCTGCCTCAGTGGGTTGAATGCCTCAGTCAAACCAATCAAATACATATGGTTGTTTCTCATGTGTATCGGGAGGCCAATTAGGTTGCTGATACACTGGAAAAAGGCCATACTTGATCTTGATATGATGTGGTCTTTCACAGCCCCTGATTATTGTGCTCCAATGGTGGATGCAGATAGATGTGGTGTGTTGCACACTCTCTTATTTAATAACCCCTTGTATGTCTAACTCCTTCTTTTTATTTTATATATTAATTTTGAGGACCGGCTCATGTTGGATCCTGATCTTCTTGCATTATAAATTACCCAGGTTATAAAACTAACTATTGTAGTTAAAAATCAAAATGGTAATAATAGACATACATAGAAGATAATGAATAACATTTTTATAACATTTTTTCAGTATGTATTTGAGGTTTTCATAGACTATATAACCCTCAAAAACATAAATTATCATATTTGGTTTCACTTGAGGAAACATTTATCTCCAAATAGTTAATAATTTTGAGTATTTATAATAATTTCACCCCTCCTCAACTATAAATGGGAACTCAATCACCCCACTAATGTACACCTTTAAAACCATTTGGATTAAATAATTTCTACCCAAATCACCTACCAACACCCCTAAAAAATCCTAGAATCCGTATATTGGATACAAATCCAACTCTGTGTGGCTTTAGTGAAATCCTAAGGAAGATGCCTCAAGAAGAGTTCATGTTCATCAACGATCATTTTCATTTTATTTCTTCCTCCACTACCAAAAAGGACTCCCCATGGTCGCACCACGAGGCTAATGGTCACTGCCCCTATATCTGCACAGCAGATCCATTTTCTAAAAAACAATATCCCCCTTTTATTATTCCCCCTTCCAAACAACATCTCACAGTAGCCTACTTTTCAACATCTGTTGGCTTCTATTAGTTAGACTCAATGGTATACTCCTAGTACACTTTCTTTAACTATCTATAGAAGAAGTTGGTCTCATTGTCCATATTTTAGAAGGATTTTTTTTCTTTTGGGACATTCTTAAGTGTAAAGCTCTATGCCTAATTCCAAATTTATTCCCTTCCAACTCGCTATATCAAGAGGGCCCCATTTTGAAGATAATCAATTATGGGCACCTGCCATCTAGGGGTGGATATCAGTTCATCAAGAAATAGGGAAGTTTGGATCCAATTGATTTACTCCATGTCACAGATGATGATATATGAGACTGTACTTTGATGCGTAATGTGGTAGAAAACCTCATACTGATCAGGGTCAGCTAAAAATATGATTTCATTAGACATTACATCAGTAAAATCATTTTTTTATAGGGTACAAGATACAATGTGGGTTCAAAATGAAAATCTTCTATCAATATTCAAACATAGCCAGTGAGAGGGGCCAGTTCATCCTTTTTTATTGTATATTAATCATCATATATATTATCACTAGCTTTGAATCTCCTATGATATTTAGGTAGTCTATTTTCATTTATAGTGTCAGTTCCAAGATAGAAATTAGGGCTTTGTATTCTATCTAATTATTTTTCCATCCATCAGATAGTGAGAAAGAGTATAGAAAATTTACTTTGTCTATAGAAAGTAATAAAATACCTAGACATACACAGATAATCTTTGGGTTCTCCATACTTTTGTTGATAGGACTCTGGGAGGGAGAAAAAAATACATATCCTGTGTTTGGGGAGCTTCATGGGAATAGAAAACCTTCTAATCTAGAAGGTTTATTTCTAGTAGTATACTTTCTTGGGAAGGATGTTACATGAGGAAATTAGATAGGGTCTTCCCTTTCACTAACTTATGTGATATAAACTAGATATCATGTTGTCTTAAAGTGACTAATCATAGGGAAAAATTCCCAGTCAACATAGGGCAGTTAAGGATGTACTTGAGAGGGTCAATACGAGTGACCAGGTGAACTTTGTAAGGATTCAAGTAGAGCCTCGTATTTTAATTGGGAAGATTATTGTGAGGTATTTTTTCTCAACATCATAATATTGTGTCTTAGTACCTAACATCATTTTACTAATGTAATAGACACTTTTTTCACTCCCCACATCATTCTTATGTGCAATGAGAACACTGAGAAATCAACTTATGAAGTCCACAAATAAGATGAGTGGAATTCCTTCCACCAATGGAATCAATACTGGTCAGTGCAGTTAGTATTTATTTAGAATCTCAAAGGCTTCATGGAATTCCTCATCCAAATGGAAGGTGACTCCCTTCTTTATTAACATGGTAAAGCGTAGAGACATGTTAGCCAGGTTAGCTATGAAGTTATAAATGTAAGAAAGGTTCCCCAAGAGCTCCCTCAACTATTTAAGAATCTGAGGGAGTGAAATTGATAAAACTGAACTTTTTTTTTAGATTCAAACTCAATTTCATGGTATCACACCACAAATCTATCGAATTTCCCTAGCATTACCCTAAAAATGCATTTTACTGGATTCATGTTTAGGTTGTGCTACTGCAACTTGTTAAATATTGTTTAAAGATCTTTGAAATAATCACATCTCTATTGATATTTGATAACCATGTCATTAACAAAATCATTCATCTATTCTTTCTAAGAAGTTATTAATGATATAATGTGTGTAGTGTTGGTATGTAGTGTCATCATTATTTAATCAAAAGGGCATGAACTAAATGGTGCGGGCTGGATTGCAGGTGGTTGGGGGATGGTGTGGGCTCGAATGCAGGAGGAAGGGGGCTAGAATGCTGGTGGAAGGGGGTTGGTTGTAGGTGTTGTGGGGATGGTGCGGTCTGATTCGAAGGTGGTAGGGGGGCTGTTGCGGGCTCGAATGCCGGTGGAAGCGGGCTGAAATGAAGGTGGAAGGGGGTTGGTGTCGGCTGGATGTGGCTGGAGCAGGGCCAAATCATGGCATTACCATGGCGTGATGGCGGCGTGACGGCGGCGTGATCGCGGCGTGACCGCAGCGTGACCGCAGTGTGTTGGCCCGGTCCAGCGACATCTGCGGGGCAGCATCTTCCGGCCAGGAGCGAAGGGAGCGGGAGGAGGTGGGGCAACATTCCGGTTATCGCCCCGCCGAAAGAAATTGTGATTAGTCGTTCTTATCATTGATCACAAGACTCATGTAATACTATCACTGTGAACCACCGAGGGGTGTCCTCCTGGAGCAGGGCCAAATCATGGCATTACCACGGCGTGACCGCGGCGTGACCGCGGCGTGACCGCGGCGTGACCGCAGCGTGACTGCGGCCTGACTGCGTCGTGACCGCGGCGTGTTGGCCTGGTCCAGCGACATCCGCGGGGTAGCATCTTCAAGCCTAGAGCGAAGGGAGCAGGAGGAGGTGGGGAAACATTCTGGTCATTACCCCACCGGCAGAAATTGTGATTAGTCATTCTCAAAATTGATCACAAGACTCGTGGAATAAAATCATTGTGAACTGTCATGGGTGTCGTCCTGGAGCAGGGCCAAATCACGGCATTGTCGCGGCGTGACCGCGGCGTGTTGGCCCGGTCCAGCGACATCTGCAGGTCATCATCTTCCATCCAGGAGTGAAGGGAGTGGGAGGAGGTGGGGCAACATTCTGTTCATCGCCCCGCCGGCAAAAATTGTGATTAGTTAGTCTCAACATTGATCACAAGAATCATGGAATACTATCACAGTGAACTATCGCGGGGTGTCATCCTAGAGAAAGGCCAAATCACGGCGTGACCATGGCGTGACCGTGGTGTGACCGCGGTGTGCCCGCAGCATGGCCGCGGCGTGACCGCGACGTGACTACAGCGTGTTGGCCCTGTCTAGTGACATCCGAGGGGCAGCATCTTTCTCCCAGAAGTGAAGGGAGTGGGAGGAGGCAGGGCGACATTCTGGTCATCGCCCTGCCGGCAGAAATTGTGATTAGTCAATCTCAACATTGATCACAAGACTCATGGAATACTATCACTGCGAACCGCTGCGGGGTGTCATCTTGAAGTAGGTCCAAATCACAGCATTATCGCGGCATGACTACGGCATGACTGCGGCGTGGTCGCGGCGTGTTGGCTCGTTCCAACGACATCTGCGAGGTAGCATCTTCTGGCCAGGAGCGAAGGGAGTGGGAGGAGGCAGGGCAACATTCCAGTCATCGCCCCACTGGCAGAAATTCTGATTAGTCAGTATCAACATTGATCACAAGACTAATGGAATACTATCACTGCGAACCATCGTGGGGTGTCGTCTTGGAGCAGGGCAAACCCGCAGTGTGACCATGGCATGACCGCGGGGTGTTGGCCCAGTCCAGCGACATCCACGAGAGGAGGTGAGGTAAAATTACAGTCGTCGCCCCACCGGCAGATGATAGAACAGATCAAGTATTTAATATGCTATAACAAGGGATCTCCAGAGAAGGTTGTAGTGAGTGGGACAATGACGCAACATCTAAAGGGAATCAAAATGACGGAAAATAATCATACACCCTACACAAACCATTTAAAAATTCATTCACTTTGCTTAAACATGGAAATTTTATTTATAATTTTCAAAACGTGAAAAGGAAAGTGTCATGGTCAAGGCATATGCCTACTCGGGAAATTTCATTTGAGTTAAACGAGTATGATAAGCCAATTTATATTATTCAAAGAAAACAAAAACTAACTAGCCACAAAACAAACACCAACAAGAGGCATATGAAAGACTCAAACCAAATCTAAACATGATACAAATAACTATCACTACTCTTTGTTTTAGAAGACAGCGCACCTCCGTTGGAGGGGTTTTATTATAAAATCATGGAATTTCTTTATCACACAATTGATTTAATTATATTTAACATTTATTATAAAACTCATTCAGCACAAATAAAATGCAATAATTTAAGAAACTAGATCAAAATAACTATCACTATGAGTTTTCACAGACAGCGCACCTCAGTTGGAGGGGTTTTATTATAAAAACATGACTTTATTTATCAAATGAAACAATTATATTAAAGAACACTAATTCAAGATATGCAATTAAATATAATTAAGCAGAATTAAGAAATAATCAAAATTTAATTTAAAGCATTCTTGAATTAAAGATTCCAGAAGAGGGATCTTACCTCAAGGTGGAACCAAACTGTCCACTTCGGCTCTTGGATCTTTCTAACTAAAAATTTTTGATCCCCCACTGGTTATACGCACCTTCACACACATGCAAGGACACCTAACCCCTATGCACACACCTGCATGGCCATGAGCACGTGCAAGGGGATCCTTGCACATAGGCCCTCAGAATAGCTAGATTGCCTAAAAATCAACCAAGAGGGATCTCTTTAGTTCCCAATGACCTATGAATTGTAGTAACAAGAGACATATCTTTAGTTCCCAATGAACTATGCATTGCAGAAACAGAAAGTAATGTTGAAGCCCTAAAAGGTGTTATTATTTGATCTTAACATCATCTAAACATGGATAATATTTTAAAGAGGTATGTTCCAATGCTTTTATTGTTTATTCTTTTAATGATCAATATATTTTTTCTAAAAACATAGGGGGAAAATTATATATATTATAGTTTGATATACCATAGGAACTTTTATTAGTATGCATAATAATACAAAATATATCATTATTAATTATTGTGTAATATATTGCATGATGTAGTGTTCAATTATTGATTTCAAACACAACCTTGATCCATTTGGGGTACCCCACAAAAGACACAAAAACATAATTTGATCAAAATTTGTAGTGCCCAAGTGAATCTCGGTCGAGATCTAAAGCATTGATTACCTTCCCAGTGGAGGCCCCATATCATTTCTATAATTCACCCCCTTCAACTTGGTTTTCACCTATTCTTCAATTCAATTTAGGTAACAAAATTAGTATACAATTTATTTCATAATTGAATGAGATAGATATGTACTATTTGAAGTAGACTGATTAATTAAATTTAAAATAGTATAAATTAATGAATTACAATTAAAAAATACAGATGTAAAAAATTAAATAAATAAATGGAAAAGGAAATGAAAAAAATGGAATTGTAAATGAATCAGAGAATTGGATCCAAATTATAGCTATGAATTAAAATGTACAGTAAAAAGAAAATGAAAATTCTGAAATTAACTAAACAATGATACTTTTCTGTAACACCCATTGCAAAAAATATATAAAAACTGATATAGACTTTAACTAAGTAAATGTTCAAGGCATGTAAAATAAAAAATAAATGAGAACTATTTAAACTAATGTATCATAAAATTAATGAAATGATTCAGAATAACAACATTAATACATTAAAGATGAAGAAAAAGATTATTCAGTATTCACAATATGAATTCATTTAGTGATTGGTGACTAGAAAAGTGAATGAAAGCTGTAATTATGATGAAATTAGAAACCTATAATTTCATTATAATGTATATGATTAAATTAATAAACAAAATTAGCACCAAAGTGATGAAGAAAATTAAATAAAATAGAATGTAATTATTTTAGAAGTGACTAATTGTATAATAAATGATATATATATATATATATTATCATAGAATGTAATTATACATAAATCATTGAATAATGCACACAAATCATATTAGTGGACATTTTTTCCAAAGTTGGATAAGATCACAAACATTTTCTACATCCTTAGATCTATCATAAAAAATGAGGGATTTAGGTATTCTGTTAGATTATAAAATTCATGAAGTTTGATTTTACTAAGTGGAAAAAAGCAATGAAAACATTGGAGGTTTTTTACCTCTGAATTAGTTGACTCTTTCATCAAACCAAAACATAGAATAGAAATACATTAAACTCTTATGAGGATCACTGGCAAGTCTTACAGCATTTAGAGACCTCGGAGAAACAATAATTTATTGATGCAACTCTAGGGGGAGTGTGACCCATCGACATTTAACAAAATAACAAAGATTCAAATCCAAAGGCATTGAAATGATAAAGGGAAAAAATATTACCCCAAAATGATTTTTTTAATCTACATTATGATCAAAATGCTAACTACTGGAAAAAATATTTCTAAATAAACTAAACAGAACTAAACACGTGATTAATATTTTTATAAAAAAAATTTGAAAGTTAGTTTAAATGAATTAATCTATATCAACCCACAAAATATAGACCAAACATGAAGTTGTGTGTAGTTGGTTAGTCACAATTATCCATTGGTTCCCATGAATGATACATCATTTCACATTATAGTTGTGTCTACTAAAAAATAAAACCTTTCAGCCTAACACATGTATGTATAATATATGGTAATGTTAAAATGGAGACTACCTACTTCATTGAAGTCATGTAATTTGAGAGATAATATGGTATAGGATCTCTTTTTTCATCCCCCAAATCATTCTCAGTTGGAATGAATACGCTTCATCTTATCCATCACTGTAAAGAAAAATTAAACATCCACAGACACTGATATAGGTCATACAAGTTAGAATATAAAAATACAATTCACAATGTAAGGTAGTTAGGATAATTTTGTCTCTATACTATGTTTGAAAACACATTTAAAACATTATATATTAGGATCATGAACTATTAGAACACATATAAATATGGAATCACATATTTAGTAGAAACACGCAGTATGATCAATGAATAAACTAATAGTGAATACAATAATCAGATAGTGAATATAAATACATAGCTATTGCAGGGCGAGAAACAAATTGTTATAAACTTAATTGAGTAGTAAGAGTAGTAGTATATGTGGATGGAAATCACACGCTTTAGGGAATCAGGGAATGGGATATAGTGAATTTAGAGGGTACCTGAGTGAAATAATTCAACATAGTAGGAGAAATATAAAACATACGATGAGATGAGGGGATTTGGGAGGATAAACTATAGTAGAAGATGGAAAGATTGGAGCGGAAGACACCGAAAGTGTATTCAGGGTACTATAGGATGATGGGAGGGGAAACACGAGCAGGAACCCTAGGAGCGGCAGTGGAGGTGTGATGGGAGTAGGAACCGTAAGAGCATTGCCAGAGGGGAAATAGGAGCGTGAAGCGTAGGAGAAACGTCATAGGTGAAATGGTATGTAGAGATAAAATCTATAGAGGGAATCAGTAATAGCGGTGGAGGAGTAGCGAGAACCCTAGGAGTAGAGGAGGAGTTGAAATGTCAATGGGAACTATAGGATTAGCGGGAATCAAAGGAGGAGGACACCTTGATTGGGAATCGTAGGAGCATCGGGATGTCTAGAGCGAAGGTGAAATAGTAACGGGATTTGGAGGAGGTGGAGGAGGTGGACGGAGAGGAAAGAAAAAGGGAGGAGGGAAACCATGAGAGGGGGGAGAAGGTGAAGGTGGGGAAGCTGGAGGATGGTGAAACTACGGAAACCCTTTATTGGGTAGAGTGAAGATGGTGAAGCCCATAGATAGCGAGGAAGGATGAAGGGATGAGCAGTGGAAAATAGAAATGGGGAGGCGAGAATTCACGATGGGGATGCCAAGTGGGAGCGAGAGCGGGAGGGAGAGAATAGTACAGAGAGATAGTGGTGGAGAGACATGGAGGGATGTAGGCTTGGCACGTATGAAAAATAATATGTGTAGGATTATGATAGTGACATGTGGTAGGTGGAAATACCTAAGATTAGTATATTTAGTAGATACCTTTCCCACAAATCATTTAACCTGACCATTAAGAGAATAAAACCTGTTGGAAAAAATAAATGAACTCATAAGATTATTATTAACGAATATTAAATAATTTAATTGTTCACATGGTACAAAAAAAATTATTAATGAATAAGTGTATTAAAATACCATAGTAAAGAGTGAAGATAATGCATACTATAATAACTACTTATACTCATAGGTCATGAACTACCCAATGACAGTCTTGCACTTCCAGAAGGAATAAGTGAAACTGAAAAAGGAGGTCATACTAGTGGAAAATGCATTCTAGGAAGCATGTACAGGAGAAAGTCGACCATGCCAAGCCTTCACATTCTTCAAAACTAAAATCTCAAGAAGACATCCATGCACTTCCATAAAGCTGTCAAATTTATATTCATAAAATAAAGGGCATTCCAGTTGAGAAAGCAACCCAGGAAAGAGAAAAAAAACCTATCATCAAACAAAACAGGGCAGCAACTCCAGGATAGCATTAAGACCTCGATGCAAATCACTGAACAGGGTGAAAAAAGCCACTATTCAGTGCAAGCAAGATAAGACATCCAGAAAACCATCAAAAACAATGAAATCATGTAACACAACATCATGGAGGTAAAGAAGGTTGATTTATTCCACAGAAGGTTCTGGTTTATAAAAGAACATAGAAATAACAGAAAATCCTCTAATATCAGATTAGATTTCAAAAAAAATAAGAGCACCTTCGTAAATAGTACATATTTTTCTCTTCAGAGACATTGTGAAGGAAATCCATTTAAATAATAGCCATCCAGCAATGCTTTCAATACTTGCTACACTACAGCCCCTATCCTGGATGCAGGCATCATAGTGTTTCAGTAGTGAAAAATGGTGACAAACAAAACATGAAAATTCAAACTAAATTTGAACCCGTTGTATAGACAATGTATATGTAGAAGTAAAATAATACTTAGAATGTTCATATAGATACTGCTATGGTTGGATGTCAAATTATAGTAATTTATTTTCCTCAGAAGATGGTAAATGGTGAAGACAAATAATACTTGGGAGTATTGGAACACATACAGTGAATACAACAGACTAACAGTAAAGACAAATAGAGGTGAATCCAAATTGATGTGAGGCCAAATAGTTATGATCAAAAACATGATGGAAAAATTAATTAAATGCCCAAATTCCTGACTCAAAAAAATGAATTGTTATATCTTATAAAAAACTCATCTACACAGGGAGAAATAATAAATTTATCACATACCTGAAGTGAGAAGATGTCAAAAGTTCCTCTTGTCTGCTGGACATCGCCACAATGCCCACAAGTTCAACTGTTAATAAAACATAAATTCTTCCTTGAACATATTACAAACTCCTAAACACATCATGCACAACCGCAACATAAAAATAGAAACATATTTTATCACATACCTGAAGTGCGAAGATGTTTTAAGAGGCAATAGGATATGTAGGAAGTCAACTGAGATGATATAATCATAGACATAAGACTAACCATAGTAGAAGTTTATTATTTTCAAACATAAAATGAAAATTAAAACAAAATTTGAACCCATTGTATAGACAATATATGTGCAGAAGAAAAATAATACTTATAATGTGCATATAGATACTGCTATGGTTGGCTGTCAAATTATAGTAATTTATTTTCATAAGAAGATGGTAAATGGTGAAGACAAATAATACTTGAAGTATTGAAATAGGATAAAGTATTATGAAATTATCATTACCTTATGTTAACCTACACATAATAGAAGATGCATAGAATGGATAGGTATTGAAGGATATTAGGATAACATACCTGTTGTAGAAGGGATTGTGGGAGCTGAACCAAGGATAATCTGAGTGAATTCACTGAGTAGAAGAGTGTGGATTTTATAGAGAAATGGGAGAGTAGTTGGAGGTGAATTATTTATCAGTTACCGTAGCAGAGGTACAAGATGGAATTTAAGGTATTCGGCGGTGATGGATCCCTAGTATCTGAGCACGAAGGACTGAAAACCCTAAATTTGGGAGACTTAATATAGTAGCTTACGAAACCATATATTGTAGATATCGGAAGAGGTGAAGATAGAGTCTCGAGAAGCAGTGCTAATCGTAGATTTGGTAGTCTGTTCTTGGTGAATGTGCAGGACAAGGAGAAAGGGAAAATAGTGGTGGTTTTCAAATAGGTGATTCAGAATTGGTAACTTGCTATGGGGAGGAGATTGATAGTGATGAACATGGAGTAGCGAAGTCGCCACAGTGTGGAGGTACGAAGAGGGGAATATGGAGTAGTGATATGTAGTGAAAACTATAGGATTAAGATTCCAATGTCAGTGAAATTGGTGGCTGATGAGGTGGGAAGAACAGCGGAGGTCAAGAAAATGAAGAATTGGAAGAGTGAAATCACGACGGGGAGAGAGGGGAAGTCGAAGGAATAATGGAAGAGGGTTATGGGATATCAACAGTGTGAGTGGGATGGCACACTGACGGAAACCTCACAAGGAAGACAGAGGGAGCGATAGGTGAACCTGATGGAAATCACGAGCGGGGGAAGAATGGAGGAGCACTAGATAATGGAAATGAGGGAGACAGAAATCACGATGGGGAGGTTGAGCGGGAGTGGGAGGAGGAGGAAGAAAATGGTATAGATGGGTAGCGTAGGAGGGTCGTGGATGTGTGTAGTCTTGACACGTATGGAAATTAGGATGTGGAGGTTTATTAAACTAACATGTGGCAGCTGGAAAAACCAAATATTAGTATATATATAGATGTGAAAAATAGAAACATACAAAGTTGATTTACAGAAACAGGTATAAAAATCACCAAGGCAGTCGCCTTACCCCATATTAGAACAATATTATGTTAAGACAAAGAAAAAGATTAAACTGACCTTCAAAATTGCTATTTTAGAAAGATATTTAGCAACCTAGTTTTCTTATCTATAGACATGAGTAACATCAATATAAATCTATTTAGCAAGATGAAGACAATGAGTCCTAGGTGTGGGCATCCTCTATGGTACATTCCTTGAACAGCCCTTAATAATTTTCCTAGAAATAGATAAATATGATTCCAACCATAAAGTATGCCAACCATAATGCCACGACAACTAGTAGACCCTGGTGCACCCAAAGCCACCCCAGTAATATTGACATTCAACCAACCTACAATCGGTGGTATCCACCGAATAGATTTCAGCAATAATGGATTCATTGCCTTGCCATGAACACCAAGTGATCCTAATACAACCATATCAAAAACATCATTATTCATTGACCCAATTTGAATATTACATGACAACATAATTCCATGATGAATGGCCAAAACTCCAGCCTAAAAAGAATATTTTTGATTATTAGATTTCAGATCATTTCTTGCTCTCCAAGTATAAGAAAGTACACTAACAGTCACTGCCACCATAATGGAATGGATTTGATCGCTGCATGGTGTTATACACATTTATAGGAGTATCCCTTCAATGGTTTGGATATTAATGTTTCTTCTAAATGACCCCTACACATAACTCCATAACTGATAACTGAACCTACAATAGATGAATAAATATTTTTGGGTCTCTTCAACATTTAATCACAAGAAGCAGACTGATTCTAAATGCATTCATGTATTCTAAATGAGGCGTTTTATGGGTAAGCGCTATTTCAAAAATTTCCATATCAATAACAAATCAGAAGGGGAAATAAATTATTTTATAAAACTTTCTACCCAAGGAGGTATGCAAGTAAGGTCACCACTATGATGTAAATAGAAATCCCTGTTAGTAAATTTCCAATCCATTTTTTTCATCTAAACCAAAATATCACAATCATAGAAATCATACTAGGTAACATCCACAGCTAAATGAGGAGGCAGTAGATCACAGATACTAGGATTAATTTATAAACCATAAATACTAACATCCTTCAGAGTTATCGGATTGGAAACATCTTCAATAATGGCTCTAGAAATCCATGGAGTTCTCCAGATATTCAACTGTTAATTCTTACAAAACACCCATTTAGAACAACCCATAATATCACAATAGGCCTATTTGATAGTAGACCATACTGATGAGAGAAAATATATGGGATAAAATACTTACCCTATTTTTTAAAATGCCTGCATTGATTGGAAGCCAAGAAAAGGGCGTTGTGGTGATAGGTAGTCAGAGAGGAGGGCACCGCGGTGACAGGTCGTCAGATAGGAGGGTGTCGCGGTGAGAGAGGTCTACAGGGAAAAGGGTGCCGCTGTGTGAGAGGTCATAAGGAGGAGGGCACCGCGGTGAGATAGTTTGTTGAAGAGGAGGGTGCCAAGATGAGGAGAGGTTGGGGAGGAGATTTCGGGAAGGATAATTCATTAGGGAGGAGGGCTCCGCGGTCAGGTGAGGTTGGGGAGAAGAAATCTTCTGGAGGAGAAGAAGCCGGGAGGAGAAGAAGTCGGGAGTGAGAGTAGCGAATCAGGGGACCTCGATACCAAATAAGAAAACATGAGGTATAACCACAGTTATTAAATTAAACCGTGTCAATTAGAAAGATATGTCCACAGACCAATAAAACCGTGGCTATAGGTCTGTGTCTATAGATTTAATTTCTAGTAGTGTCCGAGCGCAGCTGTCACATTGAAACATTCATATTGCGCTATATAATTTCGGGCGCACCCCTCACATCATAACATTATCATTTATCATGAATGCCAAAATGATCATATAACAAAAATAACATAACTAAACCATGAAAGTAATGTCTTAATCTCATAAGAACACATTCATAAACATTGGGTTGCCAAAAGAAAGAGGGAATAACATACATGTTACAAGAACCGTCAATCTTGAATGAGAAGTACAAGGTGTGTTCTTGAAAGAATAGTTCTTTTGGAAAACATTTCGTTTGTCATAAATACCAGTGAAAAACATGTATATCCTGGAAAAGGAAATACAATGATGAACAAATGATTTTTTAGGAGTAACCATATCAAAAATGGAGTGAAAGAGGGAGAACCCGAAGGATGGAATTTGGGTTTGAGAATTTCCCCTTACCTTGTATCTGAACGCTTCCTTCACTTTAATGTCCTATATAATGACATTATATTCATTAATTATAAATTAAATAACCTTTTATACATTAATAGGGTTCATTCTGGTTTCATTATGTCATTTTATGTTCTTTTGGATGACTTATAGAGTTTAAAAACATTGTTCGGGGATGTTCGTTTTTATGGTTTTTCTTGGGTGGTTAACTTCTATTAATAAATTAAAGTTCGGGTAGAACATGGGGAAACATACAGAACCGATATTACATGTTATTAATGACATTACAAAATTTAAAATTATCTTATAATGAGTTATATTATATACCATGTTGATGAATCATTAGATAAAAATTAAATGATGATTGTTTGGGTTAATTTGGGCAGTTTTTTGATCACAAGAAACTTGTTTTAATTTATCACTTATTAATATGTACATAAGTTAGTTCCAGAACTTTAAATAGGATATAATACATATAAAATATTATGGTTCAACCATAAAAATGGTTTCATGACCAGATCTCAAGGTAGAAAAGGAAGAAGAAAACATGTCGTTCTCTTTAATAAAATAAAAGGAAGAGGGAAATGGGTTGGATGATATAATATCCCATTAGTATCATAAAATTCTAGTATATTCATGATATTGTAGTTACCATAATATTTGGACAAATATAGGTGGGGAGAGAATAAGAAAAGTTCTTGGAATTGAAAGGGAATTAAAGGAGAAGAGGGAGAGAAATTACCTCTTGAATCCTCCTCTTGAGATCCTCATTAAGGGCCTAAGCTTGGTCTTTTGATTAGACCATCAGATCTTGGACGTGGGAGATGGGCTAGGGAAGATGTTTGGTCAAATTTTAGACAAATATTTAAGCTTGAGAGGTGTGAGTAAATGAGGTTGTGAAGGGTGGTATTTATAGTCGAGGGGAGAGGGGTTTCCTTAATATAAAATTCATTAGTTCATTAATTTCCCCTAAGACAAGGAATAGTGATTCTTGCATGAACAAGAATGGTAATTTTATAATGTAATCCCGAACAAAGTGGGAATACATCAGCAGAACATCACACATGACCCTGTAATTAGCTTATTTAGCTTATTCTGTAAATTATGGTATTTCACTATTCATCAAAAAATTCAAGTATATCAGAAAAAACCCAAAATTTCACCCCAACCATTTTTCAAAATATTGAATCCAAAAATGAAGTCCGTTTTTCAAAAAAAAATCTAAATATGATTAATTTAATATTTAATTAAAGTCTTTGTTTATTACTAAAAAACAGTTTTAAAACATTAATTTACTTATTCTAAAATATATGTACATCATACTTTCACTCGGATATTATTTTTATACTATCATAGGTAAGGTTGATATCCATTAGGGTATATCACTATTCATAAGGGTGTGTTAATATTCATAAGGGTAGGTTACTGTTCACCAAAATTTTATTTTTGTTTTATTAGACTCCAAAAATCATCTTGAACACAACCGTGTATGTCAGATTTTTAAAATTCGAAACACAGAAGTGACAAACTTATGTTTAAATGTCAGTTAGCACTTGGTAGTTCATTATGTTGTGTTTTCATGTGATTTTATGACATATTTTTATGAAGGGAATTTCCATTGAAAAACTTTGGGTCATTACATTCTTCCCTCCTTATGAAATTTTGCCTTCAAAATTTCAGTTTACACAAACAGGTGAGGGTACTTCTCCTTAGTCGCCTCTTCCAGTTCCCAAGTTGCTTCCTTAGACTTATGGTTCCTTCAAAACACTTTAACAAGATGAGTTATCTTGTTTCGTAGAACCATATCACTCCGATCTAGAATCTCTATTGGTTGTTCCTCATAATAGAGATCATCTTCCAGTTGTACCACCTCAGATTTTAGTACATGTGAGGGATCCGGTATGTACTTCTTCAAGATTGATACATGAAATACATCATGAACTTGAGCCATATTTGGTGGAAGTGAAAGTCGATAGGCCACGGCTCCTATGTGGTCAATGATCTCAAAGGGGCCAATGTACCCTGGGCTTAGCTTCACTTTCTTCCCAAATCACATGACTCTCTTCCATGGAGATATTCAAAGGAAGGCTTTATCTCCAACGTCGAACTCAAAGTCCCTTCGACGGTTGTCAGCGTAGCTCTTTTTCTGACTCTGAGCAGCTTTGATGTGTTTCTGGATGAATTGAACCTTCTCTGTCATCTCTTGAACAAGATCAGGTCCAAGTAGCTTTCTTTCTCCAACTTCATCCCAACAGGTTGGAGTTCTACATCATTTTCCATATAGAGATTCATATGGAGACATCTAAATACTCGATTGAAAGCTATTGTTGTATGAGAACTCAGCCAATGGGAGATGCTGATCCCATCCACCTTTGAATTCTAGAGAGTAGGCTCTTAGCATATCTTCAAGTGTATGAAGATTCCTTTCAAACTATCCATCAATTTGGGGGTGATAAGTCATGCTGAAATTTAATTCAGTACTCAAAGCATGTTGAAGGCTCCTCCAGAATTTAGATGTGAACCTTGTATCACGGTCAGAGACAATTGAGAGTGGAACACCATGAAGTCTCACCACTTCCTTCACATATATCTTTTCAAGTTGTTCAAGAGAGAGATCTTCCCGAATAGAGATAAAATGGGAAGTATTGGTTAGTTGTTCAACCAAAACCCATATCACATTATTTCCCTTTTATGTCTTCGGGAGACCTGTGACAAAGTACATAGTAACATTTTCCTATTTCCACATGGGTATAGGCAATGGATGCATCACCCCTTTATACTTTTGTCATTCTGCTTTAACTTCCTAACATACCAATCAACTTGATATATATTCCACATTCTCCTTATTCATGTTATCCCACCAGAAGTTTTCTCAGAGATCACGGTACATCTTGGTACTCCCAGGATGGATAGAGAAAGTTAAGTGATGAGCATTGTACAATACCTCTTTATTTATCCCGGGCGATGAAGGAACACAAAGCCGCTTTCCAAACTGAATCATACCATCATCGTTAATATGGAACTCTTGCATCTTCCCTTCCTTTACCGCATTCACCCACTTTTGTATATCCACATCATCCCTTTGTGTTTCCTTAATCTTTCCTTGGATGGATGGTTGTGCAATCATTTAAGCAAGGTTGGATGTATCCCCTTCCCTTATGATTTCCAAATCCATCCTTTGCATATCTAAGAAGATATGGTCTTTCTCAATCTATAACAAGGAAAGAGTAGTGGGTTCTTTTCTGCTTAGAGCATCAGCTACATTTTTCACCTTTCTAAGATGGTAGTGAATAGAGCAATCGTAATCCTTGATTAGCTCTTACCACCTCCTTTGACACATGTTGATCTCCTTTTGGGTGAATATATACTTTAGGCTCTTGTGGTCGGTGTATATGTCACACTTCTCACCATAAAGGTAGTGCTGCCATATTTTCAAGGAAAAAATCATGGCTTCTAACTCTAGATCATGCATCAGGTAGTTCTACTCGTGGATCATCAACTGTCATGAGGCGTAGGCTATCATATTATCATTTTGCATCAGTACGCAACCCAAACCTTTCTTTGAAGAATCACTATATATCACAAAACTTTATCCACTTTTAGGTAGTGTGAGTACAGGTGCAGTGATCAGCCTTCTCTTTAGCTCCTTGAAGCTTCCCTCACATTCTTCTGTCCAGACATACTTTACCCCTTTCCTTTTTAACTTAGTTAGCGGACTTGAAAATCGTGAGAATTTTCTCACAAAACGTCGGTAGTACCTAGCTAATCCAAGAAAACTGTGAATTTTTGGGACACTAGAGGGCATGGACCATTCCTTAATCACCTTTGTCTTTAAGGGATCCACAGAAATTCCCTCACTTGTGATCACATGTCCCAAGAACGTGACTTGTTTCATCCAAAAGTCACACTTGCTGAACTTGGTGTACAACTTCTCCTTTCTCAATGTTGCCAACACAAGTCTTATATGTTCTTCATGTTCCTCCTTACTCTTGAATTAGATGATAATATCATCAATAAACACTACCACAAATTTTTCAAGGTAATGTCTAAAGACTCTATTCATCAAATCCATGAAGATTTTAGGGGAATTAGTAAGTCCGAAGGGAATCATCAAAAACTCATAGTGCCTATACCTTTTACAGAAGGCAGTCTTCTGAGTATCTTCCTTCTTCACCTTTACCTGATGATATCCAGAATGAAGATCCAGCTTTGAGAAGTATTGATCTCCTCTTAACTAATCAAACAAGTCGTCAATCCTTGTAAGAGGATACTTTTCCTTTATGGTGATCTTGTTTAGTTCCCGATAATCAATACACAACCATATTTTTCCATCCTTATTCATCACAAGAGCACTGGTGCACCCAAAGATGATGCACTAGGGCATATGAAACCTTTGTCCAGATGCTCTTGCAGCTACTTCTTTAACTCCTCCAGTTTGATAAGAGCCATCCTATAGGGAAATTTTGAGATATGAGTAGCTCCGGGTATGAGTTCAATTGAGAACTCTACCTCATGATCTGGGGGAATTTCGGGTAACTCTTTGGGAAATACATCTTTTTATTCCCTTATGATGGGAATTTACACAAGGTTGGAACTATCCTTCAACCCAACTATTTGGGAGAGGTATGCTTCTACGTAGGGGATCAACATCAACATAGATGAAGGACTTTTCAAAGGAGATTTATGATCTTCCTTGCATTTGTAGAGGATCATGGGATGGTTTATAATATGAAAATATATTTCCTTTTCCTGAGAGTTGATATGTGTTCTATATAATTAGAGCCAATACATTCCCATTATAACGTCGAATTCCACCAAGGGATGTATTACGAGATTCTCCAGAAGAATCTTCCCACATACACCAACAGTAGAAGAGTCAAACACTTGTGTTGTAATGATTGCACCACTTGGTGTTTTTATAGACATCTCTTCTTCAAGGTTTTGGGGATTCGATTCTATACTTCTATCAAACTTTCAAGATATAAAGGAATGCGTAGAACTAGAATCAAATAATACTTTTTCCATTCTTGAGTGAATAGGAATTATACCTTGTGTGACTTCATTATCTTTCACTACTTCTGTAATAGTGATGGCATAAGTCTTCCCATGTTCCTTTGGATTTGGTGGCTACTGACACTGATTACCCTCGAGAACTCGAGGTTTAGTGCACTAGCTTGCATAGTGCCCTAGCTCCCTATAGTTGTAGCATTGAACCATGAGTGGTTCTCTCCTTTCATTGGCTACATTCTCCTTACTTTTTATGTCTTTTAAACACTCTTGATCATGATGTCCTTCTTTCCCAAACTTGAAGCATTTCCTCATCCCTTTGAGGTAGTTCCTATGGTGCAACTTCCCACATTTTTGGCATGTGGGTGGTTGAGTTTTCTTCCCACCTTTATAATTAGATCCACCGGCTTAAAACTCCATCTTTTGTTTCTTATCACCATATCCATGGGACCATTCTCCAAACTCTATCTCCACTTTGAGAGCACATCGAACAACTTCTTCATAACTCCCAAATTCTCTAATTGCAAGATCCTTTTGAAGGTGTGGTTTTGATCTTCTAAAGAATCTATCATTTTTGTTATCATTTTTTATAATAAAACCCGAAGTGTACCTTGAAAGCCTTGTGAAATTAGTTTCTTAGGTTGTGAAAGATTCTCCTTATTTTACTAGAGCTCTATAAATTCTCTCTCCATCTACATGGGAAGAGTTCTTGGGAAATACCTGTTATGAAACATTATCATAAAGTCTTCCCATTCCATCTCTTCAATTTACTCCCTTGGCTTGGTGTTCTTAATCAAATCCCACCAATGATCGACCTCTCCATCTAGATGATAAACGGATAGAGTCACATTATCCATATCATAATAGTGAAGAACAGAAAAGATCTTCTCCATGGATTTGACCCACTATTCCGCAACTAGTGGATCGGAAGATCCACTAAACGTCGGTGGTCGTTGACGCATAAAATATTTGATAGCAAGTTTCTCCCTCTTTGGTGAATGAGGACATTCCCCATTATTATGGTTATTGTTAATAACCTAAGATAATTGGGTAAGCATCACCATGAAGTTTTGAACTCCACCTCCCAAATCATTGGGCATGTTGTTCGGGCAATCGTTGCATTGGCCCTCGCACGAGTTGTTGGCTTGGTTTCTCCTGGTTCCCACCATTTTCTAAAATAGAAAAGGTTAGAACAGAACATAAATAAACAAGTCATGAATACATAACTTATTAATTTGCACAATTTATACTAAAATCAAAACATATGGGATCCCTATGTAGAGATTCTTTTGGGTATATTTGTACTTAGTCTCATGCTAGAGGTTTTCTCTAGGGTTCACTAATCATAATTCCCAAATTAACTAAACCTTGCCACTGATACCAACTATAGCAACCCAACATTTTATTAAATTTCTATTACATTATTTTAAATATAAACAACATAATAGTATTACACATAGAGGATCTGATGGTTTAGTGTCTTGGGCAAACTAGGACCATACATAACAATTACAACATCAAGCATAAACTTTTTTGTTCATTTCTTCTTCTCTAGCTTCTTATTGGCACCTGACCTCTCCTTAGTACATGTAGCCACCTGAGGATATACATAAAAATTGGTGAGCTATAATCCAAGTAAGAGTATATATAATAACAATATAGCATGGGGTTATCATATTCATAACCTATGAAAAGAATCATGAGAGGAAGCATTAATACGAGACTTGAAATGTGGCAATGCATAAAAATGAAACATCATGTCTTAGTGGTTAACTACCACACATAATTTTGAACAAATATAGAATCTTTTCCACAACATTTCACATTTACTCATGAGATTCATCACTTTACCCAATGCATTGGAGCACTGTATAATTCTGGGTGCACCCGTCACATTGAAACATTCGTATTGCGCTATATAATTTCGGGCGCACCTGTCACATCATAACATTTTCATTTATCATGCATGAAAAAATTATCATATAAAAAAATAACATAACTAAACCATGAAAAGGAATGGGTTTAATCTCATAAGAACACATTCATAAACATTGGGTTCCCAAAATAAAGAGGGAATAACATACATGTTACAAGAACCGTCAATCTTGAATGAGAAGTAAAAGGTGTGTTCTTGAAAGAAGAGTTCTTTTGGAAAACATTTGGTTTGCCAAAAATACAAGTGACAAACATGTATATCCTAGAAAAGGAAAGAAAATGATGAAAAAATTATTTTTTAGGAGTAACCATATCAAAAATGGAGTGAAAGAGGGAGAACCTGAAGGATGGAATTTGGGTTCGAGAATTTCACCTTACCTTGTATCTGAACACTTCCTTCTCTTTAATGTCCTGTATAATGACATTATATTCATTAATTATAAATTCCATAACCTTTTATACATGAATATTGTTCATTCTGGTTTCATTATTTCATTTTATGTTCTTTTGGATGACTTATAGAGTTTAAAAACATTGTTCGGGGATGTTCGTTTTTATGGTTTATCTTGGGTGGTTCACTTGTATTCATAAATTGAAGTTCGGGTAGAACATGGGTAAACATCTAGAACTGATATTAAATTTTATTAATTAAATTACATAATTTAAAATGATATTATAATTAGTTATATTATATACCATGTGTATGAATCATTAGATAAAAATTAAATGACGATTGTTTGGGATAATTTGGGCAGTTTTTTGATCACAAAGAACTTGTTTTAATTTATCACTTAGTAATATGTACATAAGTTAGTTCCAGAACTTTAAATAGGAAATAATACATATAAAATATTCTGGTTCAACCATAAAAATTGTTTCATAACCAGATCTGAAGGTAGAAATGGAAGAAGAAAACATGTCATTCTTGAAGGTGATAAATTAACACCTCACGAACAACGTTCTCTTTAATAAAATAAAAGGAAGAGGGAAATGGGTTGGATGATATAATATACCATTAGTATCATAAAATTATATTATATTCATGATAATAGAGTTACCATACCATTTGGACAAATATTTTTGGGGATAGAATAAAAAAATAACTTGAAATTGAAAGGGAATTATAGGAGAAGAGGGAGAGAAATTACCTCTTGAATCCTCCTCTTGAGATCCTTCTTAAGGGCCTAAGCTTGGTATTTTGATGATACCAGCAGATATTGGATGTGGGGGAGGGGCTAGGGAAGATTTTTGGGGGCAGTTTAGAAAAGTATTCAAGCTTGAGATGTGTGAGGAAATGAGGGTGTGAAGGGTGGTATTTACAGTGGAGGGGAGAGGGGTTTCCTTAATATAAAATTCATTAGTTTATTAATTTCCCCTAATACAAGAAATACTGAGTCTTGCATGACCAAGAATAGTAATTTTATAATTTAATCCCGAACCAAGTGGGCTTACATCAGCATAACATCACACATGGCCCTATAATTAGTTTATTTAGCTTATTTTGTAAATTATGATATTTCACTATTCATCAAAAATTCCAGTATTTCAGAAAAATCCCAAAAATTTCACCCCAACCATCTTTCAACGTATATAATCCAAAAATGAAGTCAATTTTTCAAAAATAATTTTATAAATATGATTAATTTAATATTAAATTAAATTCATGGTTTATTACTAAAAAAACAGTTTTAAAACTTTCCTTTACTTATTCTAAAATATAGGTACATCATACTTTCACTTGAATATTACTTTTATACTATCATAGGTAAGGTTAATATTCATTAGGATATATCACTATTCATAAGGGTATGTTACTATTCACCAAAAAATATTTTTGTTTTATTAGACTCCAAAAATCATCTTGAACAGAACTGTGTATGTCAGATTTTCAAAATTCCAAACACAGAAGTGAAAAAACTTATGTTTAAAGGTCACTTAGAACTTATTAGTTCATTATTTTGTGTTTTAATATGATTTTATGACATATTTTTAAGAAGTGAATTTCCATTGAAAAACTTTGGTTCATTACAGATTAGGTATGTACTTCCTTAGAAGGGAAACATAGTATATGTTTTTTACTTGAGAAAGGGTTGGTGGGAGTGTTAGTTGATAAGCCACATCTCTGATGCAATCCATAATCTAAAATGGGTTGATGTACCTTGGTCTTATAATTCCATTCTTCCCAAATATCTTTACTATGTTCTATGTAGATATGCATAAAAATAATTTATCCCCAACCTCAATCTCTATTTCTCATCGACGATTGTCAGCATAAGACTTCTCTCGACTTTGAGTAAACCTGATGTGTTGTTGAGTTTTCTTGAAATTTTCTACCATTTCCTCAACCAATTTAGGTCCCAAAATATTTATTTCACCAACTTCATCCCAACACTTAGGTTTTCTATATATCTTCTCATATAGGGCTTCATAATGAAAAATTTGGATGCTTCAGTAAAATCTATTATTGTAAGATAACTCAACTAGAGGAATATATTGATATAATCCTACTTTTTAGTACATTTAGAAATCTTTAAACATATATTAAAATGTTTTAATAGTTTTCTCAGATTTTCTATAATTTTTCGGAGTGATAATCCATACTAAATTTCAACTCATTATTTATATTATGTTGGTAACTCTTTTAAAACTTAGAGTTGAATCCCATATCTCAGTGAGATACAATTGATAGTGGTGTTCCATGAATCCTCACAACCTCTTTGATGTATATCCTTACAATTTGAGAAATTTATAGGTCCTCTCAAAATGTAATTAAGTGATCAATATTTATAAGTTGATCCACCACAAACAATATGGAATTATTTTTTCTTGATGTCTTTGGAAGTAATGTGAAAATGTCCATGGTGATGTTTTCCAATTTCCATGTAGGTATGGGTAATGGTTGTATCATCCCCTAATAATTTTTCCTTTAATCCTTCACTTTATAAGATACTCGAAACATTGATGTATATTTCGTGATCTCCTTCTTTATATTTCCCCACCAATAGTGCCCTCGGAGATCTCGATACATCATCATACTCCTTAGGTGGATAGAGAAGGTCGAGTTATATGCATCATTAAACATCTATTTATTTATCTATGGATTTTATGGTACACATAATAATGACCCAAATCTTACCACTCCTTCATCTATTTTGAACTCTGAGGAATTCTCTTTTCTTATTTCTTCCACCTTCTTTTCATTTTCCACATCATCTCTTTGAGTATCCTTTATCTTTTCTATAACGGATGGTTGAGAAATAATTTGAGAAAGGGATGATTTTGTTCCTTCCTTAATGATTCCAATTTCCATCCTTTGTAAGTATAATAATATTTGATCCTTCTAAATTCTCATTTATGATAAGGTTTTTTGATCCTTTATACCTACATCATCCACCACTTTGTTTTCTTTCGTAGGATAGTAATGGATTTAGCAGCCATAGTCTTTAATTATCCATAACCATCACTATTAGAACATATTAATCTCTTTATATGTAAATATATATTTGAGACTCTTATGATCCATATATATTTCACACTCCTCCCCATGGAGATAATATCACTAGATTTTCAAGGAAAATATCACTACATTCAACTCCATATCATGTGTTGGATAGTTCCTTTCATGAAATTTCAACTACCTTGAGGTGTAGGCTATCAATTTATCATTCAATAACAGTACATATACCAATATAATCTTTGAATTATTTCTATATACCATGAAAATTTCTCCACTTGAGGGTAGCATGAAGATTAATGTAGTGATAAGACTCTTCTTAAACTCCTTAAATCAATCTTTGCATTCATTGGTCTAGAAAAACATTACCCCCTTCTGAGTTATCTTTGTTAGTGGGTTTGAAATTTATGATAAGTTTCTCACAAATCATCATTAATATCCAACTAATTTAAGGAAACTATATATCTCTATTACGGATGTTAGTCTGGGCCACTCTTTAATTTTATTTGTTTTAGAAGGGTCCATAGATATCACATTTCTAGTGATAATATTCCTTGAGAATAATACTTACTTTATACAAAAATCAAATTTATTGTACTTTTCATATAGGTTATATTTTAACAATGTCTTTTTCATAATATTATAATGCTTCTCATGCACCTCCGTGATTTTAATGTATATCAAAATATCATCTATAAAGACCATCACAAACTTGTTGAGGTAATATCTAAATACTCTATTCATTAAATCAATAAATATTATTGGAGAATTAGTGATGTCAAAAGACATCATTATAAACTCATAGTATCCATACCTTATTTGAAAAGAAAATTTGTAAATATCTTTCGTCTTCATCTTTAATTGGTGATATCACAACCAAAGGTCCACCTTATAGAAATGATAGGCCTTACATAGTTTAGTGAAAAAATTATCTCTATATTATAGGAGATATTTTTTCTTTATCATGATTTTATTGAGTTCATGATAATCAATGAAGAGGTGAACTACCTTATCCTTCTTCTTGATGAAAAGGACAAGCACACCCCAAAGTGAAGAACTTGGATGTATAAAACTATTTTCCATATTCTCTTATAACTATTTTTTCATCTCTTCCAACTCAATGGTGGCTATTCTACAGGATTATTCTATATGGGTAGAGATCCAAGTATAAGTTTGATTGAGAACTCAACCTTTTAGTTATGATGATGACCAGGAAACTATTCAGGGAATACATCAATATAATCCCTCACAAAGGACATGACTTCAATCATGATTATCTCATTTGTCACAATCATTTGGGATAGATATTATTTTCCAAAAGTAAATTATATCCATGATGGAACAAAATATTCTATGGGAGATTCATCCTCCTTCTTACAATTCTACAGAATTGGAGGATGCCTTGATATGTGAAGAGTGATCTACCTCTCTCGATAGTTGATGTTGGATTTATATAAATACATCTAATCTATGCTTAATATAGCAATAAACTCCACTAAATAAATTAAGATGATATTTTATAGAAGATTCATTTCACAATAATTTACTTGGGAGGTGTTGTATACTTGGGATGCAACAATTTTTATGGTTTTTGTTCTTGCATATAGCTCATCCCCCATGTTTTGAGTTGGTGTTTCAATAGTTCAACGAAACATGAAAGATATAAAAGAATACATAGATCTAGAATAAAATTGTGCATTCACTATTCTTAAATGAATGACCAACATTCCTATCACCACATTATTGTTAGGATCCACCTTAGAAATAGTGATAGCATATGACCTTCATTTCTCTATAGGCCTTGGATGTTGTTGTCATTGATTGTCTCTAAAAACCCTTGTATTAGGTCATTGACTAGAATAAATCCCTTATTCCTTATAGTTGAAACATTATACCACAGACTGAGTGTTGATCTGAACCTTATTTTCTTCTTCCCCATTGGTGGGAGTCTTCATTTCCCTTCAGCATTGATTAGCCTAATTCCTCCTCTCTTATAAATTTAAAACATCTCCCAGTTCCCTTCATATAGTTTCTAGGATGATTCTTACCATAATTTTGACAAGTGTGATGTTAGGATTTATTTCCTCCATGTTATTTATTCATTGCTCCTAAAAAACACAATTTTACATTTTTTTATCTTTAAGCCCATGAGACCACTGAGAGTCTCCAATATCCATCTTTACCTTGAGAGAACAATTAATAATCTCTTCATAATTATCAATGTTTTTAATCCACAAATATTTTTGTAAACTTGTATTTAATTGACTAAAAAAGTAGTCTACCTTACTTTTGGAATTCACAATAAAGTTGGAGGCATACCATGAAAGCCTTATAAATTTTTCCTCATACGTCCTGATAGACTCATATTATTTTTTTCTTCCTCATGAGAAATTACCTATATATTTTAAGAATTAGATTTCAAGGAAAATATTTATTGAAAAATATTTTATTGAGGTATTACCATTCTATGTAATTAATATCCTCTTTTTAATTCATGTTCTTGATCAACATCAACCACTAATTAGTTTCCCCCTCCATGCAATAAATGGACTATACAAATTTATCTTATTATGAGCATTAGAGGATGGTGAATATATTCTCAATGGAGTTAATCCATTATTCCATGATGAGGGGATCAAAATATCCACTAAATTTAGGAGTCCTTTTTATTATAAAATACTCAACTGCAACTTTATCTTTCTTTGGAGAAGGATGCCATTATGCATGATTCAAGTTATTATTTATAACTTTATCTAGTTGATCTGGTACTTCCATAAAGTTTTGAGATCCTTTTCAAATAATTTTAGGAACATAATTGGGTAAATCATCACATTCTCTACCATATTGGTTGTTGGTAAGGTTTCTCCTATTTCCAACAATTAACTAAAAAATAAAAAAACAAGATGAAAATAATTTAACAAATATCCATAAAAAAGGGAAGCTTATAAACTTAGAAGGAATAACTTTATAAATGATAAGTTTATCATAACTTAGGAGCCTGTCTATTTTAATCTTATTTATTCATGGTAATGTTTCCTATTAGGTTTTTTAACCTAACAATTTGTTCAAGTCCTTCATAATAGTTCATAAAGAGTTTTTGAATTTTCAATGCATATCCCCTAGGAGTGTCAAACCAAGTGTGTAGTAAGGCCTGTTTTTCATGATCTAGGTGAAGATTGATTCAAATACCAATGTTCCATTTTTATATTTTTTACCACTATGTACAATTTTTTTGGATCTATATCCACTTTTAGTATCTAGATAGGGATGAAATTTCTAAGAAACCACTCACTCTATACTTCACCAAAATTATAGGACATTTTATTATACTTAATCTCATCCCTAGGGTTATAAATAAGGTATTTTAATCCTAATACCAAAAAATAACTAGACCATTCTCTAATACCAACTATAGAGACCCAGGATTTTAACACAAATTATTACATGTTTTTTAACATAAATATCCAATAAGTACAACCCAAAGATCGTTACTCCAAGTGTCTTTGGAAGACTAGGTTCACAATACATCGTAAGGAAAATTAAACATGAAATATTTTTTTTATTCTCAATAATGAGATCCTAAATCCATTTTATCTCCAAAAACTACATATCATAAGCTAGGTAAATACATAAAAGAGTTTGGGGAGCTAAAAAACTTATTAAGGTAATAAACATGAAAAGAAAACATAACATGTGAGTCAAAGGTATAACATGGTATCATAAAATAGAAGGATCATGAATAATCACAAGGAAGTATGAAATAAATAACATGGAATCATAAGATCATAGAAATAGAAGAATTTTGGTAGTAATATAAAACATGACATAATCTTAAGTCAATACTAAATGCTAATACAACATCACATGATGGATAGAGGCTCATAGTGGATTAGGTTTACTCCCTAAATCCTATAAATAATGTCTCATGAGATAAAATATTTACCAACTACATTGGATCACTATTTGTGTGCACCCATCATAATATGATCATGATTAAGTGTTCCATAAAAAAGAAATCATTAATAAGTAAAATATAAAATAATTACCCATGGAAATAAAATGGATTTTATAATCTTTCCTCATATCATAATCAAAAGAGATTACTTAAAGAATGAATTTGATAAATGATCATAAGAAATGTATTAAACCATTAAAGGAATGGATAATAAGATAGGTATATATGTGAGAGACAAATATATAGAATTTATATAGACTCTATAACATTAAATAGATAAATAAAGTGACCTAGAGAGAGAATGGTCATAACTCGAAGAAAATGTTGGTTTAGAGAGATATTTTACTCTGAGTCTGGCCCGTCACGTGTATTATTTATCTTTCTAAATAATAAAATTATGGTAATTATTTTATTTATTAATAATTTTATCAACTTTATCATTATTTTAATTTTATTTATCACCATGTTATATTCAATTTCTTAATCATTTAGGTTCATGTCAGATGTTTTGATGATATTTGGATCATATTTCCAAAATCACTTTGGTAAGTTTTCTAAGGTCAAATAGATTATTATTTCATCATATTCAAAATGATAATAATTGAATAATTATAATTTTTATAAATAATTTGTACTTTTAAAATGAACCATGAAATATAGTTATGAAAAATGATCTACATTACAATTATTGAGACTGTAGGTCATACGTACGCATGAGTAACGTCTCTATTTTCAATGATCGTGATGGAAAGAAGATAAGTTTAATTTTATCATTAAATAATGATATTAATATCATAAATATCATATTATTTTTTTAAATACACTTATATATACCATCAATGTGATGCGGTAATGAAAAAAAGAATCACATCGCTTCGTGGATGTGGTAATCCACATGTGCGCACGGATGATGTTATCATTTTTTTAATAAATGAAAAGGAAAGAAAATATATAATATATTAATTTTATAGACTGATAATTTTTTAATGAATATAATATATATTCCTTAAATCCATCATCATAAATATTTGTGAGAGGTGATGATGGAAAATGAATTATATCAGTTTGTGAGGCGATAGTCAGTTGTATACAAGAATGATGGTTTTGTTTCCCATTTGATGGAAATGGAGATGGATTCATGTTATAAAATTAACATAATAAAATCTCATTAAATTTAATATAGTGATTTTATTATATAATCATGGTTTAATAAGATTTTAAGTAGGTGAAATAATAAATAAAACAAAAATGCTCAGTTAAGAACGACACCTCTTCTTCAGACAACCCCTTTAGGTTTCCTCCAAAATCCCTTCAAGGAGGGTTTCATAATAAAACTAAGTATTATGTAATGTTGTAATTGAATTGATGAATTTATTTTGGTAGTTATTTTCTAAATAAAATTAATTCTGAATTATGGGGAGGATTTTTTTTTATAAGTGGGGGAGAAGACCCACTTTGAATTTTTGAAAAGAATAAAATATGTAAATGTATTATTTAAACCAGATGGATCAAAAATGGAACATTAATAAATAATAGATTATATAGTATTAAATATGGACATAAAATATAAATTATACAAGTTTTTGGGTCATTTTAACCATAATCTATTTATTTTAACCCTCCGTAAACTTGTTTTAACCTTAATCATGGTAATAAATTCTATTTTTCAAATATTCATTATGAAAAAAAAATTAAGTTGACCTTATTACATCATATTAATAATTTTAATTAAAAATATGGAATATATTTTATCAAATTAAATTCATATAAGTGGCTTAATTTAATTTAAAATAAAACCCACAAAACGCGACGGAAATCAGTTTTTTAGGAAAATGCATTTTTCAAGAAATAGATAATATTATATTAACTCTAAGACTACAAATCATCACAATATATAATTAAATTAATATAAATAGATTTATAATATATAAATTTCATTTAAATATTTCCTTATTATGGGTTATTGTAATTAATGAAATTGTATAAACTTTATGCACTTAAAAATAGTTTTCATAAAACTATGTTTTTAAGCATAAAAATAAACTTATACCAAAATAATGAAAATTTATGATTCAAATGAAATAAATTATATTATTATATATAAAATGTATAAATTTTTACTTTAATACAAAATCCAATATATAATAGAAATTTTAAGTTGCTTTATTTAATGAAAGTAAATTACATTATTTGAAAAATTGGTAATTTTCACTATTCACTGAAAAATCAAAAAAATCAAAAAACCAAAAAATTCAGCCTAATATAATTTTAATATGATTATTTAAAAATAATAATTTCATTTTATAAAATTTTCCAAAACTAATTATAATATTTTCTCATAAAAAGTAATAAAAATATATTTTGAAGAAAACGTATTTTTTTATGATTAAAATGTCTATCAAAAATTGAGTGCTTATTTACTAAGAATTTATAAATACTTTTATATTGAGAAAGAACTTCATATATATTTCATAAATCATTTAATCATATTAATACCCACTAATTTAATGCCCAGGTTATAACATCCAAATTTAAATAATCATGGTTTATTTAGACTCGATATTGTGTTTCATTTATACTATCGATCATAGTTTTATTTTTAAAATATCAAGATGTTAAAATCACTACCTAATTCATATAAACATAGTGGAAAAGGCATAAATTCATAATTCCCATAGTGGACTGATCATCAATACTTGATTCCTATAATCATCTCATGAAATATAAATCATTAACCAATGCATTAGAGGGAGATATAGGGCACCACCCATTACTTAATAATCATCAATACATATACATGTCATTAGAATAGGAAAACATTCATAATTTAAACATTAATTAATCAACCTATATAAAATAGGTGGGTTTCATAAAAAAACATTACTAGAGTGTTTCATAACATATCTAAAGAAAGAAGTTGGATGGTGGCCTAAAAATATCCCTAGTATAATATAAGGTCTATTAAGGATATTTTCATAGATGAAAAGGAACTTTTTAAGATATTTGGATAAATCACTTGAAAAATAAGATGGGATAACCCTTTTTTAAAAGATTCAGAACTCCTAAAAATAGTTTCTTAAAAATTAAATACTTGATCTGGACAAAACATTTTGAAATATTAATTTAAAATAAAAAGCGAGTTTTTAGGAATAAAATTATAAAATAAATAGTTTTTCAAAATTTTCTTTGAGAATATGCAAAAAAATACTTGAAGGCATATTTTTTAAAAAACACCATCATTTAAAATACCATTTAAAATAAATAATTATTACTTAAAATAAAATTTTACTTTTAGGAAACATAATAATATTTAACTTTATTTTTAAAACAATAAAGAGTTAAAATAATTTAGAAAACCATTTAAAAAATATAATAGAAGCTTCATAAAGAAGAATTCTCATACGATGTGATAAACCATAAAAGAGTTTTTAGAAAATGTTTTTATCATACTCATAAAATATAAATTTACCAATCACATATTAAATTAATTTTACCCATATATGAAAATAAAGTATGATGAAATAAAATCTTATGGTTGAAGCAACAAATATTAGAATAATGAATTTGAAGAAGAATCATTCAAATAAGGGAGTTGAGTTAACAAACACTCTTACAACCTTGGTGTAATTTGAGTAAAAATTTATTTAAATAAAAAAATGATAATACTATTCAAACCCCATGATTTTCATGAATATGGAAAAATATATTATCTGTAGGTAATCAAATCATATTATAAATATCATGGTATATAATAAGAAATATGTATCATGGAATTAAATTTGAGACAGAGAACCCCTTACCTTAATTCTGAAAATCCAATAAAGAATTTTAATCTCATATATAAAAAAAATACTATATGAATCACTTATTTAATAAACTTATTCATATATATAACCTTTTATAAACTTAATTTATAATATATAATTTGTAAGTTATTATCTATTTTCAATATCGGGTGTGGGTGATCTTGATCATTTTGAACTGGTTTCATAATAGTTGTGTTTTTATTCATTATTATACAAAATTTAATTATTAATATACCATAAAATGAACTATAATTGATGATTAATAATTATTTATAATGTTATAATTTCATTCTATGGGATTTTTTTATTCTTAAAATAAAATCGACAATTAGCATGGTTCGGTGATTTGCAACAAACAGATGTTAGTATATTAATTAATGATTTTAATATTAATTTTAACATTATAGAACCAAAATAAAATCATTAATTAATTATTTATATCCTATATTATAAATAATTATTTTTTTATATTCATCTATGATGTTATTCTATAATATTGTTCAAGTAAGTGGTTAGACCAATCCAAATTTGAACATACCATAATTAATGGATGAGTATGGTTATGAAAGTGACTTATTTTGGAATAATATAATTATTATACAAGAATAAGTATATTATTTATAAATTTTTATGTTTTTAATCATATTTTAATAGAATTTAATAAATAATAAATAAAGAAGATTAAAAACAATATATGTTACTTTATGAAGATACTAGTCCGCATATACACAAATGACACTTTCATTTTTCTTAATGGAAAAGGGGGAATTTGGTTAATAGTTATTACCTTAGACTAATAAAATTCAGTATAAAAAATAATTATGTGATTATATAGAAATAAAAAATTAAATTTGGGAAATTAAGATATAAAATAAAAGATGTTAGGGGAAAATTAGTACTCGCATTAAGGGGTTGAGTTTTCCATTGCAGGACTCCTTATAATTGGAGTGATTAATATAAATTCATGTGACCATGATATTAATAAAGTGAAATATAATTATATGGTAATTAACTAGGGTATATGTTTAATAGGAAAATAAAATTTAGATTTGTATTTAAGGGGTCGTGAGAGGCCCCTTTTATAAGTGGTGAAAATAAAATATTTATAATTATTTCAAATTAATATAAATATAGGACATGTTTAACATGTAAAGAAGACTTGAAAATCGATGATAAAGAATTTATTAATTATATAAGGTTGATCATACCTCAAAGATTAATTTTTATACATGTTTTAAACATGTTTTACTCTTATAATTTTCACTTTTACCATTTTTGGTTTTATCATGGTAACAAATTTTTACATAAGTAATTTAATTTTAATGTATAAAACTAAAATGTACCTTATTAAATAATTTATAAATAATATATCCAAATATTAAATTTATTTTATTATATAAAAAACATATGTGTGATAAAAATCAATTTTAACATTAGCACATGTAACAAGTAAAAAATCAATTTAAAAAAAGTATATTTTTAAGCTTAAAATTTATGTGTAGGATAAAATTATCAGCATATTTTATTTTCATGACCTAAATTGGTTTATTATAAATAAAATAAAAGTTATGTGTCTTTAAAATTAATCCAAAACCTAATTTTATAAAAATGTTATTTGATTAAAGGAAAAGACAAAAATAGTTTCTTTTATTGGAAAATATTACTTGAGTTATTAAGCATAGGTTTTATAAATTAATAATAGTATTTATAAATTTATATTTTTACTTATTAATACATATTTGATCATGAAAAATGTTTTATAATTTTTTAAGTTACACTTACTTCTTAATATAGTTATAAATGTTGTGATTTCTGTAAATTGTGTATTTTGCACTATTCACCTAAAAAAATTATTTTAGAAAAATATCAAAAAATTAAATTAGGATAATATTTATATGAGGAACTAAAAATTGATTTAATTTTATAAAATTAAAATTCAAAAATTTATAAATTTATCTTTGAAATGGAAATTCAAAATAAAATGAAATTTTTTTATTGAAAAATGGCCTCCTTAAACATTATGTGTTCTCAATATTATTTCATAAAAATTTCTAATTTAAATAATTTCAATATATTAGTTAATATATTTAAATATTATATATTAGTGATATAATCATTAAAATTCATTGATTTAATTTATCAACACTTTAAACAGTTATTTGAGAATGAGAAATACTTTAAAATATTAAATAATATTAATTATATATTCTATAAATATAAATATTTTCAATTGGTTAATATTTTTTTACTAGTGGTTTTATTATTCTCATAATTTTATTGATAATATTCATCTAATATGTTTCAACTTATTTTAGTTCGGTGTTGCATGTGGAGAAATTTATCAAACATATTATATTTATTTAAAGGAAATATACATAATCAAATATTGGGGAATTACACGTAAAGGGTTTCACATCAATATGGTCTAAAATATTAATTTTTTTGAAGTAATATGATTATCAAATAAATAAATAAAATCATGCATACATGTAAAACGAATAATATGAGATTAAATGGTGAGATTAAATCCCCTTCAAAAATACTAAGTGTTAAATTCCTTCCAAATAAAATACTTTTCAAGGCCTTGATAATTCTATACGGGTGAACCTAACCATTAGGTGACTATGTATTATCTTATTAAAGTCAAGAAAGTAAGGTGGTAACATTAATTTTTACATTCCTCATTATTTTAATTTTATTTTGGTCACACATGGTAGAGAATGAAACAAAACTAGTTTTTGTGTTTTGACTCTTTTAATATTATTGGACATGATGTTTAATTTATTTTTTGTGATGAAATGGATTTCAGGTGTTGCGAGAACATGATATTGAATTTATTATATATATATATATATATATTATTTCATACATGAATTTTTGGAAAGTAATGTTGTATCTTTTAAACGGAGTCCCGGATGGAGAAACTAAGAGAGAAGTTGAATCCTGGATATGGTTTTTACCTCAGCAGTGATGTAATTTTCATTTTAATCAGGTTTGGTGATGATTCACAATCATGTGTGGATTTTGAGAAATTAAAGTAAATAATTCATCAATTTATTTAATTATTAGTTAACCTATAAAATAATCTATTTAAACCCACTTAAGTAAATCTCTATGGTTAGTTGCATAACCCTGAGTGAATTGAGAGGACTGTCAAGGAAGGATTCTTGATGAATGATTGTGGAAATTTATAGATCCATCAATGAATAAACTCAAATCACTAATTAAATTTCTTTTGATCTAATTCTTCACCAATTATTGATCCATACTTGAGTTAGAGAAACACTGTTTTGGATTTTCTCTGTTTTTCTTGGATTTTTTGGGCATGGAATGTTGATTCTTCAAAATTCTATAATTTTTAACATGGACCTATCAATTTTTGATTTATTTTCAAAATGGATTAAATTTTTAGTCATGGTTTATTTAATCCATACTTTTTTTCCTATACCAATGATTTATTTTTGGGTTCCCAATGAGCATCGATGATTATAACCTTGTTTATTTGGTTTTCTCCAATTATTAATTTCATTCCTTATCTTTTTCCATGTTCCCAGCTAAACATTCAACCATTTCTGACCCAATTCAAATCATTATTAAACCCTCATATTCATGTGGGTGTATTTATAAACAACCATAGAGATCATGGAACATAATAATCTCATGAATGGAGATGGAAACAATATTGGTGGTCTACCAAAGTTGCATTTCTCAAGACGATGTGTCTGAGAGCGATAGACTTCTACAAAAATTATCATTCTAGAAAATTTATGGCTAGAAATTTAATTATGATGACAATAGCTCCATGATTGATGTGTTTGAAAATGTTTTGGAAAATATTAGAGGTAAAATTGGTAGGAATGGTATGATTTTAGGCAAGAAGAATATTCAGGTTTAGAAAACCCAACTACAAGGTATTTTGTTTGGAAGAACACACAATGTGTATCTTAGTTTGTGCGGGGGATATGGTTTTGGTTATATTTAAATATCACACATTGTATAGTATAACCCATACATTTTGTGTCCCTAATCGACCATATCAGTATATATATGAAGAACACACTTAGGTTCCCAGTTGGATCTACATGTCATGTTGTTTAAGCTAGACACAGTGTATCTATGGTCAGATTACTTGATATGTATATGGAGTATACACCGAGATACTTATATAGGCCCAAAATCAATGTAGTATAGGCCCACATGTTGTGTATATAAATCCTTGAACACTATGTGGATGCCAGTACATGACTAGGTTAATCCTAGAGGCTACATGCCATGTGTCTTTTTAACACGCCATGTTCTTCTTCCAAACCCACTTATTGGTCATATATCTTTATACAAAATCTAATTTGGACATGTATATAGTCTATTATAAGTGTTTCTTTATATATAATGTGATGGTGACTGTATATTTTACATTCTAGAAATGGCATGAGGTGGTGGGAGTGGGTTTTTTCTCTTTATATTTAGATAGTTGGTGGTTGGGGTCAAACATGAATGTCATAGTGTTCTTCGGGATGAAAACCCCTTGGTATTGTAGTTTTGGTAGGGCTCAAGTCTCACACTATCTTAAGGTAGGTTTAACAATTACCCCTAATTATTTAGGGTATGGTATCCACTACTTGTGTATTAGATAAGGTCAGTACCCCCAACTACATGGGGAGTGGGATCCTCTATCTACAGAGTCAGTATTCTCCTAGGAGAGTGTAATCATCCATGATTATAAACAGTTCAAGGAGAGTTTAATCATCCTCATCGCCCAAGAGAGCGTAATTATCCATAAGTATCATTACTATGTATGTCATTCATGTATAACATAGTAATACGATCAATATCCAGATTCCAGGAAACCCCTATAGACATCCCAATAATACAATAATCAAATATATGAATCAACATCCAAGTCTCACGTAGTACCTCTAGGTATACAAGTAAATATCATAAATAAAATGGATCAAAAGTGGGATCCCAAGAAAGCATGTCTTGTCATCCCAAAAATCATAATGGATCCTAGTAAGAACATTTGAGCATCCCAAAATAAATAAATACACCCTATGTCAGGCTAAATATCCACCAACTAGGAAGCACCTATAATAAACATCATTGCATCAGCAAAAACATGTAAAAATTATAAACAAAGAGTGAGGTTGTATGAACACCCAACCCAAAACTACTGCCACATTCCAATAGGATTAAATGTCTAGAATAGGTTCAAATTTTACACCTACTACCATATCCACCCAAACTCAATAGGCTACTTAGGGTTATCCAAACAACGAGAACCCACTGGGTCCCTCAAGTCAAAACACTAAAAAGGAACCCTACTTGGTATCCTCAAGGTAAAAACAAAAGAAAAGTAATTCTACTTAGGATCCTTAGCTTTTAAGGTAAAGTAGGAATCCTACATGGGATCCTCAAATGATAATCAAGATTGAGGCATCCTATAGAGGATCCTTATAACAACATATAGGAAAAGGAGTCCTATACAGGACCCTCAAGATAGTGTAAGAAGCATAGGCATCCTACATGGGATCCTCAAAATGGTCCATAGTTAAAGGGATCACTATTATTCAAATTATATTGCTTTATAGATGTTACTCACTAAAGTGTTTAGCTGGGTGATTTTTATTAAATAGTCACGTAACAATGTGGAAGGGATTATAGAGATATGTAATGAGTTTAAAAAACCCTAAAGTGAAGAAAACATATGGTTAATCTATAAACCTATCATATATGATATTACAAGGTAGGAACTTATGTATGTTTTTGTTAAATATTCTTAAAATTATTTTAATAATATAAAATTCATCATGTAAAATGAAATGAAATCTCTATTTTATAAATCTTTGACATTGGATGCATATATTACATGAAATTAAATGATAATTGACCTCTAAAAGTATGAATTTGAGTTATACCTAACTGATTTTCATTATGTAGTATTATAGTTTGTGATTAAATGCTGCTGTTAGCATGAGTATTATTCATGTATCAGGATATAGAATATGATCATGAGGCATAAAATAGGTTTTTTGAACTAGATGACCCATGAAGTATACCATGTAGAGTTTCATACACTATGTATTTGGTATACTAGGGGGAATGGATTATATTTTAATTTTATCAATACCTGAAGTTGGTGAGATACATATCATGGGAACCTTAATACTTTGATAACTTTCTTATTCAAGGCTTAAGACTTAGATAATTAGGTCCGGTTGGGTATGTTGTTGATCATGTCATTGGTTGTAAATTAACCAAGATGGAATTTTTCCTCTCATGTGATGAGTATGAAATCCAAACCCTAGATGGAAATATATTAAGGAATTTTATGATCATAAAAAGATAAGATATATGATGTACTTATTTATCATGTGAGAGACATGTGATGTGCTCAACCATAAATGTGAATCACATTTGATGTATTCAACATCATGTTGAGTCTATACTTGTAGATTTTAGAATTTATTAGTAACTATATGATATTTACATACTTTGTTCTCTATGGTTAATTAATTTATTGGAAAAATGGATCAAATTAAAAATACATGCTTGCATATGATGTAGCTGGTGGACAGAGGTATAAAGATATATGTGTTTGATGAATATCACACAATATACCTTTACATATTAAATGGAATTGATACTTTGATAGAGTCCTCACATTTATAAATTCAGGAATTCATATATTTTTTCAATGTTATAAAGTTCCATGGGTCACACTTTGTGGTTGACTAAATGGGGATTGATTTTGACTCAGTGATATTCTCTAAAAGTTACTTAGATTTATTTGAAATAAATTTTGGATGGGTGTTCATAATGTATTGCATATGATGTAATACAAGGTTAAGTTGATGATAACTATCCAAAATTGTTTTTTAATATATTCAAAATTATTTTTGGATATGGATTCATAGGTTATTATATATAATACAATATAAGGTAAAATGACACAAATTCTTTAAGGTTTAGTAAAAGTGGGATATTTTTTGATATATTCCCTAAATATATATATCATAATTTATGATATATTTATGTAATATGGTATGAAATATATAAAGAAAAATCATTTTTAATGTATTTATTTTGGCATTTTTTCTATGATATAGGAATATTGTAGCCACTACCTTAGCCCATTGTATGGTATGTCATGGATATATCGTAAGGCGGGAATCGTAATGTTCAATTCATATTAACATCCTATAGTTAATGGGTATTTCAATGACAGATGTTTTCATTAGGGGATATCCTATGTTTTTCACCATCAATTGAGATGTTTCATAAGATGAAATGTGTAAGAGGATAAAGGGTGTATTTATGTGATGAGTGTATGTATAGTCGGAGCATTATATCATGTATTATATAACATATGAGTTGATTCATGAACACTTGGGAATATCTCGAGGGATATATAATGGATCTACTACCATTACGATGGTATGTTTGTAAAATCCTAGCCTCATATAAATCTTTCATACTAAATAGTTCTCTTTTCCTTCTCCCTTATTCATCGATAGGCAATAGCATATCTTGGGTTAGAGAAGAGACTTTATGATATAATGTGTGAGTCTTTAAACCCACGGATACACCATGGAGGGAGGATTCCTTTGACTTATTTTTAGAGATCTTCATCGAGCACATGATGGAAGTTAGTGGTAGTAGTGGATCGATCAGTGAAATGTACACAAAAAATTATTCATTTTATTTAAGTAGGGTTTCAATTTCAATAAATGGTAGATATTAGTGTTTTTTAATTTCTTCTGTATCTTAGATTAAGTGTTAATTTATCCTAATAAATCCATCATGAAACACCAACCATAAAATATTGACCACTTATAGATGGTAATAAAATGATATCCTAGAAATATGGATTCTTGAAATTGATGCATGTATATGAAATTTTTATCTAATATGGAAGATTAATTAATAATAGGATGCTAAATGTGATTTTATTCTATGTTTTCAATTAATTATTATTGTATGTGGGGTTATTATTAGTGTGGTTATGGTGTTATTGACTAGTTGTGGTGACTAGTTGGGATGAAGAGGCATGGTTGTTATTGTGGTTTTAGAGGATGGGTTGTTGTATTATTATTGAAGTGGTGGAATGACAAGTTTTTTGGAGAGGTAATGGTTATAGTTATTATGGTGGTTATTTCATGGTTGTTTTGCAAGATTCCATAGAATAATTTGATGATTGATTTGGTATTGTGAGAGGTTAGTGTGTCACATGTTGTAGTCACCTAGTAACATGGTTTCATGTTGAAATTAATGAATAGATGGGTAAATAAAAAATAGTAGAATGGGTTGATGAGTTAACTATGTGTTGTGAACATTAAATAATTAAATGGGTATGTTATATTTAGAAATTGGGTTGCTTAAATGAATCATGAGAAGACTAAGATATATTGTGGCTAATTATTAGTGAAATGCTTGAAATTGACAAGTGTAAAAATGAATGTTTTGGAATTAAACATATTTAAATAAACATAATATGGATAGTGATGGTAAATATATAATTTATATATAATGTTATTAATTGGGAAGATAAATTTTTTGTGTGGCATTTTGTGGAAGTAATGTGGTTGGTTCATGTTGTGACTAGTTGTAGCAATGAAAGTCAGTGTGTGTGATAGATAATCCAAAGTGAATTTTGTTAGTAGTAGTGATTAAGGTGTTCTAGTTTTTTATTTGACCCTTAGGTTGGTCTTTTGTATATATTTATATCATTTTTTTTATACATCACCACTCGAGTCGAGTAACCTTACTGACACCCATATGAGGATATGGGTTTTAGGTGTCTTCCCCAACATGTAGGTAGTAAAGAGAACACATGAATAACTATCCACTCTTACCTTTTCTCTCTTTACACGCAATGAAAGTTGTGATGGCTTGAGAACTTAGGTGTATATATATATATGAGATACAATAACTTGAGGTTATAATATATATATATATACTATATGACATGGTTTTTTGGTTGTGATGTGGATAAATGGTGGGGAGTATACATGGTAGGAGGATGGCATGAGTTTGGTTTCCTTCATATTCATTTCACCCTACTATGATAAGACTATGATTCATAGTTGTGATGTGGTTGGGGTGGTGGATTTGTGGGTATGGTTATGATATAGTATGTTCTTGTACAAATATGTGGATATATAAGGGATATAATCACCAAGATGTATACAGTTAGGGTGTGAGGGTGACTAGGTTAGTGGGGAAGTGGTTGTAGGGTACCTTCAAGATATATATTATTTTGGTATTATGTTATTATACCTTGTATGTGAGTTTTTTGAGTGGGAATTCATGACATTGGGTGATAGTTGGTATGGAATAGGTGCAAGTTGGTTTTTTTATTTATTCACTGAGGCATTAATATACTTTTTCCACAATTGTATAATAGGTTTTGGGGATTATCCAACTGAGTATAAATTTATGCTCATCCATCTATATATATAGATGTTTTTCTAATTTTCAGGAGGGAGTCGGTGACCAGGCTATAACTTACTATCTCATTAAGTTCATGTATGGTGTTTGTGGGTTACTGTCATATGAGTATTTTTTAATATTTTAGAGTTCATTTTTTTATGTATGATATTATATGAATTATGGTATGTTGGTTTTATTTTATATCATGTTGATTGGTGGTTTTGTTCATATTTCTATAATTATGATGGTAATGACTCTCATATGTTTGTCTATATATCCTTGATGTTAGTCATCATCTCATGGCCTATTGGAGCTAGGCTTCATAGGTCACTCATGTCCTCACTGTAATCCCAAGAGTGGTACTAGTGGGGGTAGATTATGACATTGAATTTACCTTTATATATAATTAAATTAAACCTTTAAATAATGTTTAATAAAACTTTGGTAGGGAGGGATATCATTCTCAGGCATTGGGAGATTGGTCACGACCCGACCCTAACAGTGGATCGAGCTGAAACTACCCCAACCTCACGTCCATAGGCTAGGGGTTGGCGATAAGCACTGAAAGAAATATCTAAAATGGGGAGGCCTTTACCTAATGTACCTATATTCACACACCCAACCCTCTCAATGCAGAAGTGTAGAGGAATAATAATAAAATTATTGAATAGCTATAATGTAAACCAGTCATGAAAAAACTCTAGGGTGTACAGGAGTACGATAGTGTAAACTGAAAAGTAAAGGGGAAAAAATAGATGCACAACCCAAAATATGTCCCAACCTAAAAAACTAGAAAAGTAAACTACTGAGAGAGCCCAGATCTAAATCTACAAGCTCCAACCACTATATGTGGTCAGTTAACCAAGGTATCCCTAAGCTCCTTATAAGTCACCATTGACCTATCCTTTGTATAGATAAGACATGACACATGTGGGAAAATCCGATATAGGTGTGATCATATGCCTACATAGTTGTACATCCCTAAAGTATAAGGGGGAGAAGAAATAGACACGGTAGGAGTAGATGGTAAATAGATCAACACAAAACAAGAGAGTAAACATAATACAACACATGGATACATATATATATATATAATTCATAAAAGAAGCTCAAATGAGAGATAAAGGGATCTCTATATCATATCCCAGCCTTGGAAAAGAGTTTCCTCAGTTCCAAAAGTCTAACAATGATGCCCATCATCTCACACATCTTCCCAGTAGAGAACATCCAAGTCAAGTTATGCCTCATCACTATGCTATATAGCCAAGGGGTAAAAATATCTAGGTAGAGGACCCATGACCTAGTAGAGCAGGAGGGTATCACTTTGATGGTTGAAGACCCATTCCCTATCTCCATAGGACAGTGCCACTCTAGTCATCAAGGACCCATGTCCATTCTATCTGGGGGGTACCAATTGTATAGTCGAGGACCCATGACCTGTCTCTGTAGGTGGGTGTCACTCTATTCATTGACGACCCATGTCCATCCCAGCTGGAAGGTGCCACTCAAATTTTCAAGGACCCATGACTTGTCTCCATATGATGGTGAAAATATATTTATCAAAGACCCATGCTTGACCTAGCTTGAGGGTTTCACTCATATAGTTAATGAGTCATGCCCTATATCTGTAGGAGGGTGCCACTATAGTCATCTAAGAATCATGCCTAGTCTGGAAGGAGGGTTCCACTCAGATAGTCGATGACCCATTCTCTATCTCCATAGGATGGTACCACTCTAGTCATCAAAGTCTCATTCCCATCCCATTGGGATGGTTTCACTTTGATAGTTGAGGACCCAAGCCCTATTTCTATATGATGATGTCACTCTATTCATTGAGAACCCATGACTAGCCCAAATGAAGGGTGCCACTCAGATAGCCTATGGTGATCCTTACTAATCACTATATTCATCGATCATCACCTAAATAATTTTCATGCCCATAAAATCTCACATATTATCCAAAAATCCACTACAGAGGACATGTTAAACGTAGAAAAAAACTCGGGATAGGCTACTCGGGGGGCCAAAATCCAAGTCCAAATGAAAGAGATATGAGAGGTTAAAGCTTCCAAAAAGGAAACTAGGGGTACATGGTGTGTAGGGGGGAAAGATGGCGTGTGGTCCCACTCTTTCTTCTAAACATGTCATTGCTAGAACATGGATCTCATCCCATGTAGAATTACATGGTGTGCAGGTGTACTACATAGAGTTTCCAAGTTACCCAGGGTCGAGATGTGTTCTCCTAGTCGTGTCCATGTACTTCGGTACACAGCATACACCTGGTCGTTCCCATTCCCATGTACTACCAGAGTAAATATTGAGTTTTCCAGCAAAAGTTCTCATGGAATTTTGGGTCCCATATGGCTTGTGATACTTAAATAACCCAAAAAATCTAGACTCCATGGTCAAGGAACTACACTGTATGTGTTCTTATGACTACATAGTGTGTATTCATGATTTTTGCAAGAACATTATATCTAGGCTCAATTTTCCAAATCCAATGTTCACACCTTTGGATCCAGCCTCATTTCTTCCTAAAAATTGTGCATCTAACTCCATATAGAGGATTAAATCCATCTAGTGGTTGTAAATTGAATCCCACTCGTCCCTGGATGAACCCATACGCACCGCATCATCTCCGCTCGATCAGATCACTACCATCAGTCTCGAATCTCGAATACACAATAAACAATAAAATTTATTCCATGATTTATCCCAAAATCCATCATTTATCCCCAATCCATTATTTTTATATGAAACCATAGTGAATCTAGGGGTCTGATCAGGCTCAGTCCCACTCGGCAATGTCAAATTTCAACCCTCTGGTCTAATGATGACTAAGAAAAAGAAATTTAGGGATAAAGGCATAAAAAACAAAGTTTTATCGACCTTTTACAATATTTATTGTCCAATTATCATGAATGGGGATATCTGGAGTGAGAAACAAAACAATAATTAGTATAATTTCAATATAGGGGTGCATGTAACATCTAACAACACTACTACAAATATGGATTTTATCAGCGCTATAAAAGTACATTAACAGCACTAAAAAAAGCGTTGTTAATCGAGGAGAAGATAAAGGGGGTCCCTTTTATCAGTTCTCAGAAAAACACTGATAAATCCCCTTTTATCAGCAATTTTTTTAAGCGCTGATAAAATTCAAAAAAAATTAAAAAGAATTTAAAAGAATATATAATGTAGGGGGGATCTTTTAAAAGTTCATGACCCCCCCCCCTTATCAGCGCTAGGCGGACCCCCTATGACTCTTCTGCGCACTTCCCTTGCCCGCGTTATCCCCCACATGCCTGTGCACCCCTCCTTTCTTCCACCCGAACTCGAACCCGTGACCTCCCCCCTTGCGGGCATGCACCTTTATCACTAAGCCATTTTGTTTTTTTTCTCTATTTAATGATATATCTATATATATAGTTATATTTATTTTTATATTAATATAGATTCATATTAATATAAATATATTTAGTTATATTAATACATATATATTTATTCATTTATTAATATATATATTCATTTGTATATTACTATATATTTATATTTATTTATATATATATAGTTATATTTATTCATATATTAATATAGATTCATATTAATATAAATAAATTTAGATATATTAATACGTATATATTTATTTATATATTATTATATATATTTATTCGTATATTAATTTATATTTATATTTATTTATATAAATATTTTTAGTTATAATTTTTTATACATGCATTTATTTGTATATTAATATATATTTATAAGATTAGTTTTAAATACATCTATAAAATATGTTTTTTATGTGGGTTTATAAATAAATAAATACATACATATATACAGCACACACACACACACACACACACACAGATATATATATATATATATATTTACGAATAAAGACATATATATGTGTATTTGAAAATCCATAGAATGTTAAAATTACCATAACTTCTAATCCAAAAGTCTCTTTTAACTCTACAACCATTCAAATCAAAGAAAATGAAACAATATTTGATATGATATGTGGTACAGGCCTAGTGGATATCTAAATCAGAAGTTATACCTGTTTGAATGTTAAAAATCAGGGTATCCCGATTAAAAACTCAGTTTTGGAGACCTTCTAAGTCTTTTTGGGCCTCAAAAAATGTGACCAAATCTTCCTTTGGGTCACTAGCATGTAGAGCTCATCACAAGATTCGATTTGATATGTTGTAGAGCCTAAAAGGACACCCGGATCAAAGTTATGGTCGTTTGAAGTTTGAGTTACATTTTCAACTTATTTTAGATCATTTATTCATTTTTTTGATTTTTGTGTCTTCAGATTATTATTAAATGGCCATTAATCAATGATAATTAGGAAATTTTAATTAATAATATTTTTTAAAATATTTTAAATCCATTTTCACTAAATGTTTTATATATTAAACATAATAGTATATTTATACTTATCTAAAACGTATTTAAAAAATATATATTATATTTATATCAATATAAATATACTTATATAACAATATATTATTTTTCATGATTTTTTTTAAATATAAATTATATCAGTGCTATGAAAAATCACTGATAAAGACCCCTTTTATCAGTGCTACTAAAAAAAGCACTGATAAAGGGGTCCCCTTTATCAGTGCTAAAAAAAGTGCTGATAAAGGGTGGTGCTTCCCTTGCCCATTTTTGTAGTAGTGCAATTGGCATAGATCAAATAAAGACTTGATCATGCTCAATCAATTTAATTAAAAATGTCATAAACCAAAAATTAATGATTCCTACCTAGATATTGGATTTTTTTAATTGAAGAACGCACTTGGAAATGATTGAGAGGATCCATTGTGTTTATTACACTTCAATCTGCTCTGATCTAGAGTCTCATCGTCGTCATATTTGATTCACCAATGAAAGGAGAGGAATTACACTCTCAATACTCCCAAGGTTTATGAAGCCGACCCTAGAGGATTCTCCATAGCATTGGATTAATAGGAAATATATTATTTTAATTTAATTAAAATATATAAATTTGACTATTTATTTTAACTAAGTTCACCTTCCAAATATCTCTATTTCCAAACACCCCGTACCGACCTATTTTAGGTCGCACCTAGGGTAAACATCATGTTATGGACTCAACCATGGTCTCAAATTTTTTATCTAAGATTATTTCTAATATTTAACCCATTTAATTTAAGAAATTATGAGTCTATAATATAAAATATATTTAATATTTTTATAAAATTAATTCTGGGCACACCGGGCCTTAGAATCTCATGTCGTCTCAGCACTCGGATCAGAAAATATTTATAGAAATATTTTGAAGTATTATAAGGAAAAAACATGGTATATACATCATTCACTCCTTTAATATTTTTTTCCCTCAATAGAAAAACTATAAAAAAAATCTGGTATATTGAGCCCACATATGGCTCTCCCACTCCCAAGAACTCTTCTACATGTTCTTGTGCTACCATAACACATGGACCAAGGGGAAAGTAAATTGATGAAGTTTCCTCTTCTATATATCATCAATCACCATCAGGTGATTCAAAAAATTGGTTCCATCCTTCATGTCTATCTCTCCCTAGTCAATAACATGTGTAGGGTCATTTATGTATCTCCTAGACTGTGACAAGGGGAAGACGGTGTGCACCAGCTTCAACTATGGTGGTAGGAAAAGGTTGTAAGCAACCCTACAAACCCTATGCATGATCACGAATGGCCTAATGAACCTTATGGATATCTTTCCTCCCCAACTGAAACTTTTAAATCCTCATCATGGGGAGACTCTCAGAAAAATATGGTCTCCCGACTCAAACTCCAAGAGCCTACGATGTCGATATGTGTAATATTTTATTCTTCACCAGGCCATCCTTATCAGCTCATGGATGACCAGTATCTTCTCAATCATCTCCTATACTAACTTTGGACCCACAAGATACGTCACACCCATCCTTTTCCAGTACAAGTTTAACCTATAAGGTCTCTTATATAGGTCCTCAAAAGGTGACGTGCCTATAGTAGAGTGGTAGCTATTGTTGTATGCAAAATCTACCAAGCGAAAGTGATCCTCCCAACTCCAGTCTAAGTCTAACATTAAATACCTCATCATTTCCTCCAACACCTAGTTAGTGCACTCAGTATTTCCATCTTTCTAGGGTGGAAGGATGTACTCATCCTCATCTGGGTCTTGAATGACTCTTGTAGGCCTCTTCACAATTGTGAAATAATATATTCATCATGATTGGAGAAAATATTTGAGGGAAACCCATAAAGGATAACAATATAGAGTACGTAAATCTTCCCCAAACCCTCTACCAAACTCTTCTCCATAATAGTAAGGAAGTGTGCCGACTTTATGAGTCTGTCAACTATCACCCAGATGGAATCATGTCCCTTCATTTTTTGTGGAATCTCTATAATAAATTCCATGTATATGTTTCCCATTTCCACTATGGGGTCTCAAGGGTCTGTAATAAACCTACTAAAACTTGGTTCTCAGCCTTCACCTACTGACAGGTGAGGCACCAAGAGATGAACTCAGCCACATTCTATCACATGTCGGCCTACCAAAACAACCTCTAAAGGTATATGTACATCTTCCCCACATCGATATGTATAGATAAAGGATATGTGTGGAACTCTTGCATCACCACCTCCCATATCATGACTGATACTATCATCCTTCCCAGGAAAAGGATGATGTGATTCCCTTCTTTATAAAATCCATCAGGTGAATATCCTAGGGATATCTGGCCACGCAATACCTCATAGTCGAGGTCTGCCAACTAGGACTCTCTCACACTCTTGAGAAGAGGATGAGTCAACACCAACAACAGAAGAAAATTTTCACCCTCCTACTTCACCAGGTTCATTTTTCAGGAAAAAAATTGCTCAGAAGACTCCTAAACCAAGCGAGCATGGTACTTCCTGCTAATGGAATCTGCTACCACATTTCCTTTCCCCAGAGTATAGACTATCTCAAATCCATAGTCCTATAGGAACTCCAATAAGCACTACTGTATCAGGTTCAGGTCTCTCTGTGGGAAGAGGTACTTGAGACTCTAATGGTTTGATTAAACCATTAAGTGATATCACATAAGATTATACCACTACATCCATAGGGATAATACTACTCTTTCCAACTCTCAGTCGTGATTCACGTAGTTCTACTCATGGGGTCGCAAATTTCACAACCCATATGTAATAACTACCTACCTTTACATCAACACACAACTGATCCCTTCTCCTAAGGCATCACAATACACTACGTACTACACACCCTCATCCGATAGTATAAAAACATGACTACTCAATAAACTTATTCTCAACTCCTCAAATACCCTCTAGAAATTCTCAGTCTAGGTAAATAGCTTCCTTTTCCACATCAAGGAGTTCAAATGGGATGCAATCTTAGAGAAGTCTTCCAAAAACCTCCAATAATACCATGCCAAGAAAATAAATATTTGCACCTATGAAACACTCTTAGGTAGTTCCCCAGAAAGAACTACATCGATCTTTACTGGGTCGATGGAAAAACCATGCTCAGAAATGACATGCCCCAAGAAGTAAACCTTGTGAATCCAGAACTAGATCTTTGAGATCTTACCATAAATTTGATGCTCCCAAAGAAAATCTAGGATCATCCTAAAGTTCTCTACATGTTCCTACTCTAACACAAAGTAGATGAGTATGTCATCGATGAAGATAATTAAAAACCAGTCCAATTAAGGCTAGAAGACCTGGTTTATCAAATCCTTAAACATGGTGGGGACATTCATCACACATAAGGGCATCACCAGGAACTCATAGTTTCTATAGAAACATCATAATGTCATCTTTATAATATCATCCTCATGAACTCCCAATTAGTGGTATTCAGACCGGAGAATAATATTTGAGAACCATTTCATGCCTCAAAACTATTCAAAGAGGTTTTAAATCCTTATCAAGAGGTGCTTGTTCTTTATTGTGACCTGGTTTTGGAGATGATAATCCATGAAAATCTGTAAGCTCTTATCAACCTTTTTTACAAACAAAACTGGAGCTACCTAGGGGGCATAATGTTTTTGGTAATTCCCTTCTCTTAAAGATCCTCCAACTACAACTGCAGTTCTTAGAGCTTAGTAGGGGCCATTTTCTATGTTGCTGAATATATCAAAGTGGTCTCAAGATGTAAGTCGATACAAAAATCCATATCCTACCTTGGAGAAATTCTCAAAACGTCCTTGGGGAAGGCATCCAAATAATCCTCCACAACTAAAGGAATATAAATTCTTGAAGAGACTACAATACTAAGGGATATACTAAACAACTGATGGATTATGTGATAAAGCTTCCTGTTTTCATAATCCATTCATCCCACCATGAGATCTCTCTCACCCATAAAGGTGAATATCATCCCATTAGTGTGAAGAAATCTGATTCGTCTATGGTGACAGTCAATCTAGGCTTAATCCATGGAAAACCAATCTATGCCCAAAATAAAATCATAGGATCCCACCATAAGGACCAAAAGGTCCCATGTGAACCTCTCTCCACCAAGTGATAGCTTGAACTTCTAGAAGATAAATGATATAGAAGAAGAATTACCTATAGGAACCTAAAAACAAAGAATTTAGGATAGCGCCTCAATTGGAACCTCCAACTCTCACACCATGAATAAATATAGTAAGGAATTAATCACACCAATGTATACTAATACAGAATAAAATAGTATAATAAAAACATATCACACCTATAATCATCGAATGTGCTGCTAGGTCATAAGCCTCCATAGCATGCCGTTGTATGTAGCCACGCCTGACAGCTCCCTGAGACTGACATGGGCTGCCTAGTGGTGGTGGTGGGAGGATCTAATAGCATCATCCACCACCCATATATCCTCCTTTTGTATATCCACATTCTCCTCTTCCATCTCTACCTCCCTAAGGGCCTCCCTTCCCTCACCAAGGTGATCCGTTATCACAGCATTGTCTCTATCGTGGTGGTCTATCTACTGTCTATTTGTGCTCCTTAGCACATTTTGGCAGGTAGCCTCACACTATGTGACTTTTTTTATAAAAATCATAGCACTATCTCTCTATGGGATGTCTTGGTATCCTACACTACCCATGAACACATGCTTGAGCCTGATCCTAGGAAGATCTCATATGCTGAGATCATATTTACCAGCGTCTTCTAGCTGCTACAAATGACTCAAATATGTGATGTCCTCTACTAACTCTAGCTACATGGAATCATTCTGATAGGAAACTCTTTATCACCAGTGCTCGGTCCAATACCCTGACATAAGTGGGGATTCACAAGGGTACCACACTGGAATGGATCTCTATGTAAATTCCCTACTCAAAATTATGTGCTCATAATTAGCCATCCTAGATCATGCCAAGGAAGTACCGCATAAGTTATGTGAACCTCTTCACATACTAATCCACTATTATCCCTCCCTAGTGTAGTTCTAGTAGCTCCTGAATCTGAACTGAGAAAAAACAATAGTGGTAGTACTCTTCACAAAACAACTACAGGAAGTCGGGCTATGAGTATGACGACTCATCGTGCATCTGGGTAACAAGACTCCACCAGCGGCCAACTAATTTTTTGAAAATTATAGTTACCAATTAAACCATATAATCATTTTTTCCCAAATATGCTTAAATAAATAGACCACTGACTCTATCCAATCCTATACTACCAGGGGATCGGGCTCGCCACAGAACCTTAGTGGCCTCTAATGTCGGAACTCAAGTAGTGTGTTAAGATTGCAAAAATCCTCATCCTACTATGTTGGTATGATATGATACTCAAAAGGTGTGGGTGATACTCCCTGTCCACCTAGAGGAAGGATCTCATGGGATGGACCCTAAACTGAGGCCTCATCACTCATCGTATTGTCTTCATGATCTGAAACTTGTTTCCTAGATGGTTGTCATCATAGAGGCATCCTAAAATTTTAATCAAGATATACCATGGTTAGATGAGAATATATATATACAATGGGGATATGAATCAATAAGTAAAGTAAAATATTCAATCATATATGATGCATATACCATTGATCTATGCAACCAATGTCTCGGTATACCAAGCTGAAAAGTAGGTAGTCAAGGTCTTGGTGAATGGATACGTCGATTGCTCGTTCCATCACTGGGTTCTCTAGTCTAAGAGCTACACTCGAGACACTTTGACATTATTGAACTAAATCCCAACCAAATCCCCATAATGGAACTACTCTAAACACCATCCCATGGATCAAACCGCCTCTAATGCCAATAAATCACAACCTAAACCTGATCAGGGCTTAAGATACAACTACCCCAAGTCCACCTCTATTGGCTAGGCACTAGAAACAATCATGAAATGGAATATATAACATGGGGAGGCCTTTATCTAATGTACTTTTATGTACACACTCAACCATATCAATGTAGAAGTGAAGAATAATAATAATAAAATTATGAAATAGTTAAAATTTAAAACAAACACGAAAAACCTCTAAGGTATACAAGAGTACGACAGTGTAAAATGGAAAGTAAAGGGTAAAAATACACACCCAACTATAAATATTTTCTAACCTAACAAAACTAGAAAATTAAACTGCTAAGATATCCCAACTTTGAATCTTCATGCTTCGAACATCATATGTGGTCAATAGACCAAGGTATCCCTGAGCTCCTCTGAAGTCACCACTATCTTGTTCGTTGTATACATAAGATGTGACATGTGTGGGAAAATACCATGTAGGGGTGAGTATATACATACCCATTAGGATGCCCCGAAAGATAAAGGGGGAGTAGAAAGAGACATGATAGGAATATATAGTAAACATATCAACCCAAAATAAGAGAGTAAACATATTATAACACATGGATATTGATATAAATATATGTGATTAGTAAAAGAAACCCAAATAAGAGATAAAGTGATATCCATCTCATAGACCAACCCTTGAAAATATTACCAACAATTCTAGAAGTCCAACAATATTGCTCAGAATCTCACATGTCTGACCAGTAGAGAACATCCAAGTCAATCCATGCCTCATCACTATGATACATAGTCAAGGGGAAATAATCTCTAGGTAGATTACCCATGACCTAGTACAATAGGTGGGTTCCACTTTGATGGTGGAGGTCCCATGCCCTGTCTCTATAGGAGGGTACCACTCTAGTCGTCGAGGACCCATGACCATCCCAGATGGAGGGTTCCACTTGGATAGTCGAGTACCCTTGCCCTGTCTCCATAGTAGGGTTCCACTCTAGTAATCGAGGACTCATGCCCAGTCCAACTATAGGGTTCCACTCAGATAGTCAAGGAACTATGCCTTGTCTTTTTGGGAGGGTGTCACTCTATTTATCAAGGACTCATGTCCATCTCAACTAGAGGGCGTCACTCAGATAGTTGAGGATCCATGCCCTGTATCCACAAGAGGGTGCCACTTTAGTCATCAAGGACCCATGTCCATCCCAACTGTAGGGTTCCACTCAGACAGTCGAGGACCCATGCCATGTCTTTACAGAAGGGTGTCACTCTAGTCATCAAGGACCCATGCCCAGCTCAGCTGGAGGGTTCCACTCGGATAGACTCTGGTGATCCTGCCTAATCACTTCCATCATTGAGTATCACCTAAATAAGAATAATGCTCAGAACATCTTACATCATATCCCAGAATCCACTACAAAGTCTTCCACTGCAGTCTAGATGGAAAAACACACAAGATTGTGTACTCAATGTCTAAAGTTCGAGTCTAAACAAAAGTGGTATGAGAGGTTGAAATTTCCTAAAAAGTAAACTAGGGAAACAAGGAATGTATAGTACCCACACGGCATATGGTCCTGCTCTTTTTCATAGTCGTATATTTTCCATCACACAGATCCTATACCATTATAGGTACATGGTGTGAAGGTGTACTACATGGCATGTCCAAGCTACTTAGGGTCAAGTTTTCTTATCCTGGTTGTATGTATGTGTTGGTCATGTATTGTCTCAACAATACTCTATAATTTTATGATTATTTTGATGCTCATAAATACCCTTGTTTATTTTCTAACAAATTTTTGTTAAATGATTTTTATTGGAATTTATATTCTATTTAAAAGGAATTTAATGTTACAAGAATTAATCTAGAAATACTTTTTCAATCCCTACATTATGATAGAAGAGTTTAAGATTATGTATGGTATCAACCCTACATTACACTGGAAGAGCTAATGCTTGTGTATTGCATCAACCCTACATTACAGTAATCATTTTTGTATTTGGAACGATGTCCTTACATTCAGAAAATTTACATGCATATGGATTAGCAACCCTACGTTCGAGTTTCGATTTATTATTCATACTCTATATTCGAGAAGTTGAACATACGGTTAATCAATACTATGTTTGGGATTTTAGGCTAAAAAAGGTAAATGTATCGATTATCATCCCTACGCTACTTTGTTTCCTATGTTATGTAAATATAAAATTATAGTTAAGGAATGCTACATTGAAATGAACCCTATTCAGCGTGAAGGAACCCTACACTGCGCATCTCAACCCAATGTTGTTTTATCAATGAAGAAGTTTTTAAAGCCACATTTTCAATTCAAGATTGCTCGAAAGTTCGAGTCAGAATTAAAGACCGATTCAAGGATTTTTTTTTATTGTTTCAAAGAACCGTGTTCATCAGAGAAAATATCTCCTATTTATAAGGGAAGTTATGATTCAATTAGTTAATTGGAATTTAAATTTTAATGATCAATCAGGTTATTATTTTGGATCTGGAATACCGAATCAAGCTATTGTCTATTCTATATATTCCTTCAGAATATCTCCTCAAAATATGTATGAGTGGGTGATAATTGATTCACATATACAACTGTATTATTAAAATTATATTGTATAGTGTTTCTTCAATGAATGATCAACTCTGAAAGAAGTTACACTTTGTAGATATACATTTTCAATCTTCTACGGTAGTAATATTACTAATATTGATTATTTTCTACCTTATTAAAGATCATTGTGCAACAAGGATCACTTTAGACTGATTCAATCTTGAAGATATACTTTTTTGAAGAAGAAGATCCATCAATTGCCAGTTTCTTGCTTCTGAAACTGTGAAGATAAACCCAAACCTTTAAAATCAATCTATTTTGATTTATTATATTTTTTAACTTCTCGTACTCAGTTGTGGTGGAGTATCATCTTATCGATCTAAGTTGTGGATAATCAGTTCTCTATTATAGAACCAGAAGAATTTCTAAATAGTCTTGTTTGTAAAGGTGTCAACATCCTATACTTAGTTGTGGATTTATGGTCTTGTGATAAGAGGACCATTCTAGTGTAATTATAAATCTCGTAGATAGAGTGGTTGGTGGAGTGTACTAGGGTATCATTGTTCCCCAAACCACTATAAAAAGCTATGCTCTTTATTTTTGTTTATCTACTGCATATTTTCATATAGAAGAGAAATACTACATATCCATATAAATTATAGTGGTTCTCAAAATCCATAATTGTGGATGATTTTTTAAAAGACACAATTCACCCCCTACTTGTGTTACTTTGTATATTCAGACCTAAAAATTAGTATCACAGGACACATTTTTGGATAAATCTATACCAAGATAAAAGTATAAGGTATATAAAAATATAGCAATGGATGATCCTAGAGAAGGAATTCCAATGGTATGTTCTCCATATTTAAATGTTAAAAATTATGGTTACTATAAATCTCAAATGATTATCTATCTAAAGAATCTTGGATTCAAAGTATACTCAAAAATAATTACTCCTTATAAGATTCCTGAAAAACTAGAAACTTGGACTACTGAAATAGAAGCCCAGTATGATATCAATTATAAAGTGATGAATGATATTATATGTGGTCTTGGACCATATGAATTAAAACGTGTATCACAATTTCCAACTACCTATGAAATGTGGAAAACTATAGTAGTTTCTTATAAAGGAATATATAATATTATACATATGAAATATGCTACAGATAAGTTAAAATTTGATGTATTTATAATGTTTTATGGTGAAAGAATCAGGCAGATGAATGGAAGGCTTACAGAAATTATCAAAAATATAACTACCTTAAGAGAACCCATCAAACAATATGATTAATATTTAAAATTACAAAGAGTAATGGACCTTAAATGGAATGAGATATCTGCTAAAATTTGCTAATCGTCACCTATCAAAGATCTGATAATGAAAGAAATAATTGGAATACTGATGATGTATGATGTAGAAATGTAGGCTGAAGCTGAAGATCATAATATTATAGTGAAGAAATAAAATACTGCTCTGAAGATGACATCTCAAAATCATAACTGAAGAACAAAGCAAGAATTCAAAGAAGAAAAAAATGCATATTACTTAGATTCTGAAATGGAATTGTCTCTGCTATCTAGAAAGTTTAGAAAATTCTACAAAAAAAAAGAGGATTCAAAAAATTCTTTAGGAAGGATAATAAATAACCAAGAGAAGTTTGAGGCTATGAATTTAAGAAATTGGTGAATATTAGACCTGATTTTCCTCAATTATGAGATGAAAGAAAAAGGCCAGAAAAGAGATGTCAGAAAAATATTAATTATGAGCACAAAAGAAAAAGAGAAATGAAATCAACATGGAGTGTATCTAAAGACTCCATCAACCCTTCAAAGTCTAATTCAGAGAAGGTGCAATCAAATCTAAAAGAAAACACGTGTTTCATAAATAAAGAAGAAAAGGTACAAAACTATTACTCTTCTAATTCTGATTCTAGTAGTCACTCAAATGATAAATTAGTAGCCTACTATTCTACGCTAAAAGAAAAATGTGATTCTTTATTAAAAAACATAAATCTATGAAAAACATTCATAATGTTGTTTTTGGTGAAAGATAACCCCTGCTAAAACAACATCAAGAGTTGATCAAAAAATTCAACTCATCTACCTTAAACTGTGTTGATCAAGAAAATTTATTAAATAATTTCAGGATGAAGTAAAATCCTATAAGAGATATTCTCTTGTGATTAATAAAGGATAAAATATTTTAAATTAAATTCATGGAAAGAATGTAATTAAAAGGGAAATATATGGAATAATAAGTAAGGGTGAGAAATCAAAATTATATAAAAATTATTTTTTGTCCAATTCTAAAAATGCTATTAGTTTTCATTTTGGAACAAAAGGCCATTTTACTAATAATTTTTATTTCAAAAATCCTCAAACTAGTGGTATCAAAAGATCTTTTATTTCAAAAAAATTTTCTGAATCATATGATATGAGTTATGGAAAAGTAAAGAAGATATGGGTTCCCAGATCATTACTTGCAAACACTACTAGACCCAAGAAGATATGGGTACCAAAACAAACATTTGTTTAATTACTTTTGTAGGAAATAGGTCACATAAAAAGAAAAGTAATATGGTATATAGAAAATGGTTATTCTAGACATATAAGTGGATAATCAACAAACTTTCATACACTAACTCAAATGGATGGAGTATTAGTCACTTTTGGTGACAATGCCAAAGTAAAAATAGTTGGAATTGGAACATTCATAGATTCAAATATTATCTCAATCAACAAAGTACTATATGTTTAGGGAATAAAGAACACTCTGATAAGTATATCTCAACTCAATGATGATGGATTTTGTGTTTATTTTTCTAAAAATTCATGCTTTATGTTTAAAGATAAGTTTCATAAATTTAGAGCACCTATAACTGATATTGTTTATACCTTGGATTTTAATTCCTTATGTAAACAAAAGGAGAATCTTTTAAATACTAAGAAAAATGTATAGTGGATTTGGAATATAAGTCTTAGATACTGTATTATATATGATTTACATAAATTATCTAATAAATAGTTAGTTTTTTATTTTTCTACTCTTAAGTTTGACAATGAGAGATTCTGTGATGCATGTCAAATTGGAAAGGAGTACAAATCTTCTTTAAAATCTATGAAAAAAATTTCTACATCTAAACCTTTAGAACTTATCCATATGGATTTTTTTGAATCATCAAGGGTAGAAAGTTTGGTGGGTAAATTATATTTTTATGTTTTAGTAGATGATTAGTCTAGATTTACTTGGGTTTATTTTCTAAAACTCAAAAGTAAATTTTTCACTGTTTTTGAATGTTTTTGTAAAATTGTTCAAAATGAAAAATGTTTTTGAAATATTTTCATTGAGAAGTGATCATGGTGAAGAATTTGAGAATCAATAATTCAATTATTTTTTCTTAAATCTGGGTATTAAACACACCTTCTCTACACCCATAACATCTCAACAAAATGGAATTATTGAAAAGAAAAATTGAACTATTCAAGAAATGGAAAGGACTATGTTGAATGAATACAGTCTTCCTACCTATATTTGGGTAGAAGGTGCAAGAATATCCTTCTATATCATGAATAGAGTTTTAATTAGGACTATTTTCAAAAATACACCTTATTAACTTTGGAGTAACAGAAAACATAAAGTAAATTACTTTAAAGTGTTTGGATTCAAGGTGTACATCTTGAATAATAAGGACAACCTTGGTAAGTTTGATCCAACAGTTAATAAAGGAATATTTTTGGGATATTATACTACCTCTAAAGCTTATAGATTTTTTAATAAAAAGTCAATTATTGTTTAAGAATCAGTTCATGTGAAGTTTGACAAAACTGTTCCTTTCAATAAAGAGAAAGATCAAACTAATGAAGTCAGTGACTCTTTTGATAACATAAAACTTGAAACCCTTAAATATTATTTTAATTTTGATATTAATAATGTTTATTCTAGTTTAGAAGAGAATTATACTTAAGAACCTAAAAGTGTCTTTCTTAAAAAATGTAGAACTCTAAAGAACCATCCTTTAGAAACTATTATAGGAGACATACACACAAAAATTAGAACTAGAAGAAATGTATTAAACCTAGAATAATTATCTTCCTTTATATATCAGTTAAAACTTAAGACTATTGAAGAATCCTTAGAAGATGAGAGTTAGATATTAGAAATATAGGAAGAGCTAAACCAGTTTAAAAGGAATGCTGTTTTAGAAATAGTAGAGAGGCCAAAAAATTATCCAGTTATTGGAACTGAGTGGGTCTTTAGAAATAAATAGAATGATCAAGGTATCATAACCTGAAATAAATCCATATTAGTATCTAAAGGATATAATTAGGAATAAGGTATATATTATGATGATACCTTTACCCCTATAGCTAGACTAGAAGTCATAAGAATTATTTTCATATATGTATCTCGTATTAATTTTAAATTATATCAAATGTATGTTAAGTCTTCCTTTTTAAATTCTTATTTAATGGAGTAAGTTTATGTTGAACAAACTCCTGGTTTTTAAAATCCTAAAAAACTAAACTCTATTTCTAAACTTACTAAATCTCTCTATGGACTTAAACAAGAACTTAGATCTTGGTATGAAGGATTAAGTTATTTTCTTTTAGAAATGGATTTTTTGTTGGATTGGTATATCCAACACTTTTCAAGAAAACTATTTATTATATTATTTTATTTGTCCAAATTTATGTTGACGATGTTATTTTTTTTCAACTAATAAAAATATCTATCATGATTTTTCAAATTTAATGAAAAAAGAATTTTAAATGATTATGATGGGATAAATGAATTTATTTTTAGGATTTCATATTTACTAAAATCATTTTGGAAATATTTTAAATCAAAGTTAGTTAATTATTGATTTTTTGAAAAAATTTGGACTTGATAATAGTAATACATATACAACTATTATGTGTACCAATATTAAACTTGATTTAGATGAAGCTGGAAAACCAGTTGATAAAAAATTATATAGAGGTATGATTAAAATTTGTTATATCTTACTACTATTAGACCAAAAATTATGTTTTATGTATGTCTTTGTGCTATATTTCAATCAAATCCAAAAGAGTTCCATATTACTACTGTTAAAAGAATCTTTAAATATTTAAAAGGAACTATTTTTTAAACTCTTATTTACCCAAAAACTTATGACTTTAATTTAATTTTATATTCAGATAATGAATTTGGACGTTGTATATTAGATAGAAAATAACCTCAGGAACCTATCACTTCTTAGAAAAATATTTAGTTTCATGGTCTAGTAAGAAACAACACTCAGTTTCCCTATTAATCATTGAGGTATAACATGTATCTGCTGGAAGTTTTTTTGCACAAGTATTGTGGATGAAAAATACTCTACAGGACTTTGGACTAAACTTTAATATTATACCTATTTTATGTCATAACACTGGTGCTATAAATATTTCAAAAAATACTATAAGTCATTCTAGGACTAACCACATTGATATACAACATCATTTTCTAAGAGATCATGTCCTTAAAAAGGATATATCTTTAGACTTTTTTAATATTGAATATCAATTAGCTGAAATTTTTACTAAACTACTTCACAATTATATATTTTATTTTATTAAGGGGGATTTAGGAATATTTGAGTTTAAGTGGTTGTTTAATAATTTATTTCCAGTCTCTCTATTTTTTATTTTGGTAAGATTTATTTAATATTTTTTATTTGATTACATTTTAATTTATAATTTCATTTCAATTTTATTATATTTTCATTTTAAAAATTAAAAATTAATGAGTACATTCTCAATTGGTATGAGAAGACTTTTTGCCTTCTCCCACTCTGTTTCTCCTCACCTACACATCCTTTCAGTTTATAGATATTCTTTTGATTTCTGTTTATCAAAACCCTAAACCTTCAATACCTCTAATCTCGAAACCTTCAGTGATATAAAACTCTTGAAGATCTATAGATGTTGATTTGGACAACAATGTCTATGTTTTAGGGAAATCCCGCAAAGTTCTCTAGGGAAAGGTAATTTATTTTGGTTATTTAAATCTATGAATCTTTTTCTAAAGGAATCAATGAGATTTCAAGGTTTGGTTTATACTTTTGGAGAAGATAATATTCTTATGGTTTATGAAATTGAAGTAAAGTAATTTTTTTGATTTTCTTCTTTTAGTCTTGGATTCAAAGAAGATTCCATTCTCTCCAAGATTAATGATTCTGAGTTTTCTTTGTCTTTTGTGTAAATGGATAAGATGTTACGATGTTTCTATGAGGAGGAGTTTCAATTCGATTTAAGAGATATCAATAATGGAAGAAAATCATCAAAAGACATTACATTTTCATTGATTAGAATAAGAACTGTTAAGAAGGTAATAACGAAAGAACTTAATCCTAAACATCGAGTTATGTTGAAGTTTATTCAATCTATAATTTTGTCTAGGACTACTGAGCTAGAGAAAGTCCAATATCTTGACATGTATATCATTATTATTTTTCTGAATCACATAAAGTTTAATTTTTTTCATTTTATGATAAGATATTTAAACCATTTCTTCCACATAGATGAAAATATTGAATATTATCCCTATAGATGGATTATTTCATTTTTTATGTGAAGGAAAGGAAAAGTTTTCAAAATGTTTTATAGAAAAACATGTCACCACAGTAACACTTTAAATAATAGAACTTTTAAGAATCATGGATTTCTCTATAGTAATTACTGCAATATTTCTTTTTTAGGTTGGTGCAAAACAATAATAAAAGCTATTGACAGCTTCTTGAGGGGAGAAAAGAATAATTCCTTCAATTGTTTATGTTCGTTAGAGGCCTAATGAAGAAGGCACTTCAATGCCAGAATAATATCTTATTAGGAAAAGAAGAATTACAGTTGTTATTATAGTGACTGTGGATGAAGCACCAAGAGTAGATGAGCATGATAATCCAGCGGATGAGAAAGTTGAGCAAGAGGATCACAGTAAATAACTTATTAGGGAAGTTTTTCCAGATACTTAAACTCTTATTGTTCCTGATTCTGAAGTTGCTGGAGAATCTGCCTAAGGAAACAGATTAGTTGGTAATGAATATCCAACTTTGGCCTTAATAGAAGTTTTTCATAAAGAAGCTATTCCTGACCATGACACTCCATCTCTTGAATCTTCTGATTCTCAGGTTGAATCCTTATTTATAAAGATCAATCTATTTGAGGCTTATAATTTGTTTCTCAGACAATTTTTGGAGACTAAGAAAAAGAAATTTGAAAAATACAAGGTTTCTTCAGTTTCAAGATCTAGTTTGAATCACAGAATCTTCATTTAAGATAATTCAAAGAAAATCTAATTTATTTTAGAGACCTTAAATAACTTATCATCAATATTTATAGAGATTTCAATTTGTTAAGAGATGAATCTATTAATAAATCAGAGTTTTATGTGTTTAAGATGATTATATGGAGAGAATTTTAATCTCTCAAGGAATGTAGTCGAGCATCAAATTCATCTTAACAGACACTACCATAACTGATCAGAAATTTTGAAGCTATTACCTCAGTACTGGCTGAGTTCAATGATAGACTACACACTCTTCAGTGTGATAGTACTCCTTTAAGTGTGTTGTTGTAAAATCAAAGACATATGATTAACAACTGACTTCAAGTGAATCCTAGTTGGGACCAGTTCTTAATCAAATTAAGGAAAATATGACCTCATTCATTTAGTCATAGAAAGTTATGAATGATTTTGTAATGGTCAATCAGGTTGAGAATTTAAATGTTGGAAATGATTCGAAGAGTCTTCTTCAACAATGGTCATAAGTCTTTAACAACCATTTCTGAAGCCTTATTTTGATGCTTCTTGATATTAGTAGTGTATTTCAAGTCCTTCCTCATCCTGATGAGCCCTCTATACTTTATGATTCAAACCAATTCCATTTATTTTGAATAACCTTTCATTAACTTAGGATTTTAATTTATTTTTCAAAACATTTTATTTTTTTTTTAATTTCAATTTACCTTCTTATTATGTTTTTAGTATCTTTTATTTTTTTTAAATGTTTAAATGTTCAATCCTAGATTTATTTTTATTATGACAGTGTTTATAAAAATTCATTATAGTTCAATGTTATATTAAATGTGGTTTATATTGTTTATTCTTTCAAACATTGTTTTTGATATCACAAAAAGGGGAAGAAATTTTTGGAAAATAATATTTGGGAGAAATTTAGAGAGAATATTTTCAAACCAAAACATTTCATTTGAAAATTTTCTTTATTGAAATAATTCTGTGAAATTGAAATATTGAAATATTTTCGATATCTATTTTTGTGTGTTTTTTAGAATCCTATAGTCTCTTTAAATTTTTTATGGATTATGTTATAGGTTTTGTTATCATAGAAAAGGGGAAGATTGTTAGGCATATATTGTCTCAACAAAACTCTATAATTTTATGATGATTTTAATGATCACAAATAACCTTGTTTTTTAATAAAGTTTTTTTGGTTGATTTTTATAGGAATTTATATTCTATTTCAAAGTAATTTAACGTTATGGGGATTACTCAGGAAATACTATTTCAATCCCTACATTACGCTGGAAGAGCTAACACTTGTGTATGGTATCAACCCTATATTACGTAGGAAGAGTTAACACTTGTGTATGGTATCAACCCTATGTTACACTAATTATTTTTTCATTGGGATCAACATCCTTACGTTCAGAAAAGTGACATGCATATGGATCAGCAACCCTACATTGGAGTCTGGATTTACTATTCAAACCATATGCTCGGGAAGTTGAATGTATGGTTAATCAATACTATATTCGAGATTTTATGCGAAAAAGGTAAATGTATGGATTATTATCCCTATGCTACTTTTTTACCTATGTTACATAAATATAAAATTATGTTTAAATAATTATACATTGAAAGAAACCCTATGATATGAAAAGTAACCCTATGCTATGCATCGCAACCCTATATTGTGTTCACAATGGTGAAGTTTTTCTAGATGTGTTTTCAATCTGAGATTTCTTTAATGTTTAGGTTAGAATTAAAGACTAATTAAAGGATCATTTTGATTGTTTCAAAGAACCATGTTCATCAAAGAAAATGTTTTCTACTTCTAAGGGAAGTTACGACTCTCCTGGTCAATTGAAATTTAAATTTTTGCAATCAATTGAGCGATTCTTTTGGATCTAGAATAATAAAGTAAGATATTGTCTATTCTATATATTCCTTTAGAATATCTATTCAAAATATGTATTTTTGTGTGATAAGTGATTCACATATACAACTGTATTATTGAAATTATCTTGTACAATGTTTTTGTAACGAACAATTGATTTTGAAAGAAGCTACACTTGGGAGATATACATGTTCAATATTTTACGGCTATAAGATTACTATTGTTGTATAGTTTCGACCTTATTAAAGATCATTGTGCAACATGGATTGCTTTAGACTGATTCATTCTTAAAGATATTATTTTCTAAATAAGAAGATCCATCAATTGATAGTTGATTTCTATTGCAACTGTGAACATTATTCGAAACCTTTAAAATCAATCTCTTTTCATTTATTTGAGTTTTCAACTGCACATTCTCAGTTGTGGTGGATTATCAACTTCTCAATATAAGCTATGGATAACTTGTTCTCTATTATAGAACTAAAAGGACTTCTAATTAGTCTTGTTTGTAAAGGTTTCAACTGCCTGTACTCGGTTGTCGATTTATGGTCTTGTGATAAGAAGACCATTCTAGTGAAGTCACCAAGATCTCATAGAGAGTGATGGGTGGAGTGGACAAGGGGATCTTTGTGCCCTTAACCACTATAAAAAGTTATGTTATTTATTTCTGTTTATCTGCTTCATATTTTCATATAGAAGAAAAATATTTCATATTCGTATAAATCACAGTGGGTGTCAAAAGTCAGAATTGTAAAATATTTTTGAAAAGACACAATTCACCACCCCCCCCCCTCTTGTGTTACTTTATATATTCTGACCTAACACTATATACTTCATTAGACACTGTGTTCCTAGCCATTCCCATGCATGTGTACTCCCAGAGTACACGCCGAGTTTTCCAGCAAAGGTGACATGGAATGTGGGGGTCCTACATGGCGTGTGATGCTTCACTCACCCTAAAACCCTAGCTTCCTCAACTAGGGACATACATGGCGTGTGTTCTATAGACTACAAGACGTGTAGTCAGAATTTTATAGAACTTTAGATCTAGTAAATTCATTCTAGATTCAGTGTTTTTCCCTCGGATTCGGCCTCATTTCTTCCCAAAAATGGTGGATCTAACTCCAGTCAGTGCATTTCAGCCATCTGATCAAGGGAAATTGAATCCTACTCATTCTAGTGTGAACCCATACACGCCTTTATGCCACCACTCTATCACATCGCTTCTATCAATCTTGGATATTATATTTAAAATAAAAAACACCCATTATTCCATGATTCATCCTCAAATACTTCCTTGATCGCTGACCCATTCATAATAAGTGAAACCATCATGAATTCGAGGGTTTGATCGGGCTTGGTCCTACTCAGCAATGTCAAATCATGACCCCATTCTCCAACGATGACTAACATGAAGAAATTTAGGGATTAAGGAATAAAAAATAAATGTTTATTGATCTTTTCTAAGCATTCTTGACCAAAAATCATGAATAGAGATATATGGGGTGAGAAATGAAAGAATAATCAATATAATTCCAGTACATTGGGTGCATGCAACGTCTAGAAATTGGAACAGATCAAATAAAGGCTTGATCATTCTTAATAAATTTAATAAAAAGGGTCTTAAACCATGAATTGATGATTCCAACCTAGATATCATATCTTTTTACACCAAATAATCCGCTTTCCAATTATTTAGAGGAGTTTTTGGGGTTTTTTTATTTGATCTGCTTCGATCCAGAGTATCCTCGTCTTCTGATTTGATTCACCAATGGAAGGAGAGAAAAAATGCTCTCGATGCTACCAGGTTATATATGGATAACCCAAGAGGATTCATCGTATAATTAGATTTATAGGAATCATATTAGTTAAATTTAATTATTTATTTTAACTAAACGCACCTTTCAATGGTCTCTATTCCCAAACGCTCTACGTAGAACTATTTTAGGTCACACCTAGGGTAAAAATCATGTTCTTGACTCAAAAGTGGGTTCAAATTTATGATCCAAGAATCTTTATAAGATTTATTCAATTTTATTTAATAAATTGTGCATAAAAAATATAAAATATATTTAATATTTCTATAAGATTAATTTCGGATACACTAGGCCTCGAAATCACATATCATCTCAACGCCTGGATTCAAAAATATATATGAAATATTTCAAAGTCTTAAAAGGGAAAAAATATGTCTCTACTAGATTTTTTTATCCATGGAAACATTAGGACGGAAGAACCCATCAATTTTTACTCAATGATCTACATTAAACTCATGTGGATGAGCTCGAATCAACTGGTGCAAGGTATGTTATTTTGTCTTCATTTTATTATTTATTAAAAATATTTTATAACAAACTCAACTCTAGTAACCTAGAATCATAGTGTTATTTATTATATTGTTATAATATACAAGAGATCACATCACTAAGGATTGATTAGTTTAGTAATCTTGAAGAACCAGATAAAAACATGTTTCCTGTTTTACATTGGAAATAAAATTTAAAAACATAGTAAAAGTAAAGTTTTTCATCCTTAAACTCGTTTTAAGATTAATTATTTATATCCTAGGGAAATAAAAAATAATAATTGTGATCTCAAGTTCTCATTAAGGGTTACGTACCACATATTCTATCATGAGTAAATAAATCATAATCAATATGGAAAGGTAAATAACTGAAAACACATGTCATCTAATCAATAACTTGATTATGAAATGCATCCATGGATAATATCAATTCAATAATATCATAGAGAATAATAAATTAGTTATAAATGAAGGAAATGAATAATGTTGGATGTATTGATCTTAGACATCATGATATCTTTACCATCAAGTCTTTTTTCCAAGATAGTTTAATCTATGGGAAAGTATACACTAAAAAACCATTTTATAAGGCTAGCCAATTGGTTTGTCTCATGAGACCTGTTGATGCATCAAAAGGATATATAATTCTAGGCTTTGCCCATCACTTAATGTCTAATACATTTCTCATATATTGATAGGTCAATTTAATTCATAAAAATATGCCTTATTAAAAAATATACATAGTAAAGGTTATGGAATACTAATATTTTCTATAAGAACCCGGATCTTCTTTTCAGGTATGTTTTTCCTTTTCTGGTCATTTTTTGAGAAAAGAGGAAATTATTGAAATTTTCTAAGTACACGTCGTGTACTTTATGATTACACACCATATACTACTTTATTGTAGGAGGCCATGTGCTGGATGTGTAGTGGCCACACACACGGTTGTGTGGGAGTGATTTGGAGGCCGCTTAAAGCAGAGTACAGAAAAGCTGAGTACAAACTATGTACTTCAAAAGTAAATGATGTGTACTTTGTTTTTTTTTCATTAAACTCACCAGGGTCAGGTATAATCTCTAGAAGACTCTTTGTTTAGGTCCTATTCGACCGAGAGAATCGTACGGACGTGGATCTTCGACGAACCCCTGAGCCTCCATCCGTCCTCCATCCATCCTCCGTGTGGGAGTGATTTGGACGCCACTTAAAGCAGAGTATGGAAAAGGAGAGTACATATCATGTACTTCAAAAGTACACACCGTGTACTTTATTTTTTTTCATTAAACACACCAAGGTCATGTCTAATTTCCAGAAGACTCTTTTATTAGGTCTCATTCGACCGAGAGAACTGTACGGCTGCAAATCTTCGATGAACCCTCAAGACTCCATTCGTCCTTCGATTCGAACACCATTGGTTGCATTGGAATCGCATTGGTGAGTTATCTCTTCTGCTAGAGCCTCATTTCATGATTCCTATTCTTTTCCAAGTTATCTTGGATTGAATGTTTTATATGTTTTCTTAGATCTATGGAGTTATAAGAAAATTCAAGCTTCGAGGTCCACATATAGTGATCTCTTAACATCGAGGTAGGCGTTTTGTGCCTTTCTGTTAAAAGTATTAGAGTTTTATGTGCAAATTTTTCCAATACACATGAACAGAGTATTGCGCATTAATCGTTTCATCCCTATTTTTTCTCTGTTATGCTAGTATTCCTGAGTATATGATTATTGATTGTGAATAGGGTGAATTTTTGTTCTTTAGATGTATTTCCCATGCATGTTTTCCTATTTTGACCTTTGGGTCTTGGTTTCCTGTTAGGAAGCTATTAACTTTCCCATGCCTAGTATTATAGAATGGTGTGACTGTTGTTCTGTTATGTTGTGGTGTTGTAGAATGCTAGCCAAGTAGTTCTTGAGGTTTACCTTGGCCGTTACGTGCTGCTACACTTTCTTGACTTACACGGGGCTGTGAGAACCTGGTGTATAAACCATAGGGAAAATGGACGTTGAGGGCTTCTCCAGAGTGTCTGTTTACTTACGATGTGAGACCACAGGGGGAATTGACGTTTAGTGCTTTCCTAGAGGGTTTGTTTTCCTCGACGCGGGCCATAGGGGGAATGAGACATTGAGTGCTTCCCCAAAGCACCTTTTTTACCATTAAGAGACTATAAGAGGAATTTACAGTGAGTTCTTCCTCAGAGAGTCTATGCTTAAGCTAAACTATAGGGGTCAGACTGAGTGTATTACCTAGAGGTTTGCTTGTACTGGCTAGGTAGGACCAGAGGGGTTAGATTGAGTGCACTGCCTAGAGGGTTACCTTGTGATTAGCTGCTTGCTTGTGTTTCTAGGTAAGACCAGAGGGGATAGGCTGTGGGTACTTCCCAGAGGGTTACTTGTTGTGATTAATTGCTTTGATTAACTATTGTATGTTGTGTGGTGATTTGAATTCTTTGAACAGTGGATTGTTTACTACTGAGTACTTCCTTGTTTTACTGCCTTTTGGATTTTACCTTCCATATATTCACTAATAGGTAGGCACAGATCTCGTGGTTGTTGACTATTGGGATTTAGTCTCACACCCTATTTGGACCATGATTTTGGGACCAAACAGATTATATTTTTCCAGGTATAGATAAGGGCAATCACTCTTCTACTTCAGGTACTTGATTATTGTGGAGATGGAGAGCATGGGGCCAAGCTATGGCTTGCGATGCTGAGGAGTTGACCTATTTTCTTTTGTACTCTGGTTTAGTACTGTTTTTATTCCAACATTGTGACTTTTTTGACTGCTTCCCTAAAAATATGTATCATGCATCATTTATATATGTGCTCCAGTTATTTTTACTTTCAGTATTCCGTTGTTTTCTCTTGTATGGATGTTTACTTCTTTCACTTTTGCTTTTTCTTTTCTTCAATTGTGTACTCTGCCAATGCGGGCATAGTTTTCCCACTATCACACCCAAGTCCCTCGCTGCTAGTCAGAAGCCTCTGGAGTTTGGGGAAATGCGCTTGACGCCATGTGACCAACTAGGTACGGGGAACCTCTAGGTAGCTTTCGGAACCGGGATGTTACAAAATGGTATCAGACGAATTCTGTTCTATTGATTTACTATTTGGAGCCTTTAGCCAGGGATATGAAGGAATAGGTAATTGGTAATAATTTTTGCTCGGGAGTAGAAAACCTGTGTATAGGGGAAATCCAATCTACCTCATTAATGGCAATTTTTCTGTTTTTTCAATTATTACATTTGATTTGATTTCACCTTGAGTGATTCACATGATTGTGATGTTGTTGTTGATATTATTGAGGTTCTATTTTCATTGCAACCCAATGAGATGAGGGTATTCCATATCATGCATCATATAGGCACTTGCTAGAAATCACATGTCATGCATCTTTTTCATGCCATCTAGGATGCATTAGTGATTGCATGTTGTTGTGATAGATGATGTGTAAAATATGCATGTTGTTGCTGTAGTTTCTTTGATAAAATACCTACTGTTTGATAGGGTATTTTTTTGTAAAGTTTTTCTTGATTGGATTCCAAAGTTTGGTTCTTGAGGTGTTAAGGGCCCTCATAGACCAGAATTTGGGGGATCATTTCCTTGTCTTCCTTGTTATAATGTGTACAAGATTCCAAACTTTGATTCATAGGGATTATGGGCCCTCATGGATTGGAATTTTTCACTTTCAGTGTTTGTTTTAGTGTTTCGTGGGTTCCGGAGTATTTTCTGAGGCTTACTGTCCAGAAAAACCCAGAATACACACCGTTTAGTGTTAAGTAAACTCCATGTGTTCTTCTGTTTGGGAAGAAACTGTTTTTCTTAAGTACACTCCATGTACTTTATGTATATGTCGTGTAGTCTCTAACCATGTCATAGGCCATGTGGGAAGAGACACGGGATGGGGAAAGTCTGGTGGGAACACGTCGTGTACCCATTGAACACGCTGTATAGTCTAACCCAGGTACCCATCCGTGTCATGAAAAACACGGTTTGGTTTTACCCTTTCACATACACACCATGTCTGCATTGAACATGCCGTGTAGTCTAACCCAGGTACCCGGCTGTGTCACGAACAACACGGGATGGGTTATCCTTTCACATGAATTCCATGTCCATCTGGAACACGCCATGTAGTGTGATCCGTGTGTCAGGCAGTGTCACTAACAACACGGTCCAAGTGAAGCTTTTCTAGTACAAACTGTGTAGGAATTGTACACGCCGTGTAGTCTTGCCTTAGGAGAGTCGTGTGGTTTAACCGTGTAGAAGGACTCGGGCAGGGGAAGAGGATTCAAGTACACGCCATGTTTCAGGACAACACGCTGCGTGTCTGGGGTGTTACACGACCAGTTTAGGTAGGAGTACATGCCCATGTAAATGACTTCAGTGAACACACCGTGTAGGAAATGAATACGCCGTGTAGTCATGTTTTGTAAAACTTGAATGCTTTACTTCTCTTGTTCCCTTCTTACACTACTTGTTTTCAGTCCTTGGTAATCTTAATCTTAGTTGTGCACTTGACCTTGCAGATTCATTCCACCGAGAAGTCCTCTGGTTTTACGCCAGTTTCCAGGATGTGATCAGACACTGGACATGGCTGATCAGGGACCACCTGCAGATCCTCCAGTTCTTCCATCCTTGGCACCAACCGTTGTACCTAACATGGGTGTTGATGCATAGTTCAGGGAGGGAATTCTAAGGATGATGCAGACCTTTCAGGGAGCACCGCCTCCTGCCCCGTCGATGGATGATTTGATGCGGGTCTTCTAGCAGCAGCATCCTCCCAATTTCTCAGGGGAAGGAGGACCTCAGGCTGTATAGTCCTGGGTAGAATCCATGCTAACGATCTTTGATTATCTAGAGATTCCTCCAGAGAGGAGGGTCAAGCTCGCTAACTATATGCTTTGGGACTCCTCCAAGAGGTGGTGGGATGTGATCTCGTAGGCGGTACGCCAAAAGGTTATGGTGTGGGATGAGTTTCAGCACATCTTCTTTGATTACTTCTATCTGGAGACCCTGAGGGCCGATAGATCCCAGGATTTTATGAGTCTGGATTAGGGTAATATTTCTGTTATGGAGTATTCCTCCCATTTTACCAAGATACATCACTTCACGCCTATTCTAGGAGTTGATCAGTTGTTCATGGCAAGGAAGTTTGGGGATGGTCTGAGGCACGACATCTGATCACAGGTGAACATCTTACAGTTGACTTCTAACACTTCTATATTCAACCAAGCGCTGATCACAGAGTGAAATCTGAGGGATTCTGGATTTGTGAGCCAGGGTGGCTGGACATCTGGGGTTAGTATTCCTCCTACTGACAGCCAGAAGTGCCGCAGGGAGTCTTCGCGCGGTGAACCGAGGAGGCGAGACACTTCTTCTGGTATCCAGGTAGTGTGTTACCAGTGCAGAAAGAGTGGGAATATGAGGCCAAATTTCCTGAGAGACCCAGTGGAGTTCCAATATTGCGGCAAGATGGTTCATCTTCAGCACTTCTGTCAGATCTTTACTCCAGCATCTAGTGACAGGGGTTCTTCTATGACTCGTCATTCAGAAGCAGGACCACCAGTTTCTCACCAGTCTAGGAACTGGAGTTCTTCCAGCCATTCAGCCCGAGGTGGAGGTCGTGGACATGGTATCCAGTTTCCCAGTTTTTAGAGACATCAGGGTGAATCACCTTAGAGTTGTTAGGCAGGGTCATAGGGAATCGGTATAGGCCAAACTTTTGCAGTGGATCAGACCCAGCAGGAGCAGGATTCCAGACCTTCTACCATTTGAGGTAAGATCTTAGTAGCCTCAGTTTTAGCTTCTGCACTTATTGATATAGGGGCTTCCCATAGCTTTATATTTGTTTCTTTCGTGGAGATCCTTGGGCTATTCATCTTTTCTTCTACAGATATCTTGACGCTAGACACTCTGTTGGGGAGTAGAACGGCTAGTGTACGTCAGTGCAGATAGTGCCCTCTATAGGTTGGTGGGTGTCACTTTTTATGGGACCTCTATGTCCTAGATATGACAGGAAATGATGTCATTATCGGAATGGACAGGCATTCTTCGACTGTTATCGTTTCAGGGTGAGTTTCATATCACCAGAGGGTGGATCCTTTCTTTATAGGGGTGAATGGGATGTCCAGGTGAGCAGAGCAGGTCCAGAGCATCATGGGTTGGGAGAAGTTACAGCCCAGATTTCTAGTCTTTATCTAGATGACCAGGGGACTTCACAGTTATACTTTCCTCCAGTGGTGGATCGTTTCAGAGATGTATTTTTAGAGGACTTTTTAGGTTTGTCTCCAGAGCATGAGGTGGAATTCTTGATTGAGCTTGTACCAGGAGCAACACCAGTGTCCATTCCTCCTTATAGGATGGCTACACCAGAGTTGCAGGAGATCAAGAAGTAGTTGGAGGAGTTGCAGTCCAAGGATTTCATCCGACCCAGTACTTCTCCTTTGGTTTCGCCTGTCTTATTTGTGAAGAAGGCAGATGGTACCCTTAGGCTTTGTTTGGATTACTAGAAGCTGAACCAATTGACGGTCAAGAACTTATATCCCTTACCAAGGATTGATGATCTCTTTGATCAGATTTGAGGAGCTTGGGTGTTCTCGAATATTGACTTGAGGTCCATTTATCATCAGTTGCATGTTAGACCATCATATATACCTCTTACAGCCTTCCAGAGTAGGTATGGTCTATACGAGTACTTGGTTATGTTGTTCGGTCTCACGAACGCACCTGCAGTTTTCATGGTACAGATGAACCGAGTGTTCCATCCCTACTTGGATTCCTTTATGGTTGTTTTCATAGACGATATCTTGGTGTACTCTCACACTCAAAATGACCATGATACCCATATTTATATCATTCTGATTACACTGAGAGAGCATCAGTTATATTTTAATCTCTCAAAGTGCCACTTTTGGATGGATCATATTCACTTCTTGGGTCAAGTTATCTCAGACGAAGGAGTATCAGTAGACCCAAATAAAGTTAGAGTTGTAGTTTCTTGGGAGCATCCAAATAATTTCTTTGAGGTGCGGATTTTTCTAGGGATGGCTGGATACTATAGGAGTTTCATATAGAACTTTTCACGCTTAGAAGCATCACTAATGAGTCTGACTAAGAAGGGTGCAAAGTTCTTGTGGTTAAATTCTTATGAGTCAGCCTTTCAAGAGCTAAAAGGGAGGTTAACTTTAGTACCGATACTAGTATTTCCAGATCCGAGAAAGATCTATACTATTTACTGTGATACGTCAGGTATCAGGCTGGGAGATGTGCTTATGTTGGGAGATGGAGTCCTTGTGTACAGGTCTCGGCAGTTGAGGCCACATGAGAGGAATTACCTGACACATGATCTAGAGTTGGTAGTAGTTGTTCATGCCTTACGTTGTTGGAGACATTATCTTCTGGGAGAGAATTTTGTGGTTTTCAACAACCACAAAAGTCTCAAGTACATCTTCACACAGCGTGATCTGAATTTGAGACAGCACGGGTGGGTTGAGTACCTACAGTCCTTTGACTTTGAGCTTGCCTATACGCCTAGGAAAGGCAACTCAGTGGCTGATGCGTTGATAAGGAGGATTCATATATCGTCATTTCAGGAGACCAGCAGTGAGTGGAATCTTTTGGATCTGTTCTCTGAGATGAATTTGGAGGTGCACGATAGATAGGAGCAGACTTTTCTATCTTCTACATCTGTTACCTTTACTCTTCTTGATCAAGTTCAAATGAGGCAGCTATCAGATACTGAAGACCTAGTCCTAAGGGAGAGTGTGTCAGTAGAGGACCCTATTCCTAGATGGACCATAGGTTATGATGAGATCTTACATTTCCAGGGGTGCGTATGGGTGCCGGCAGACATACGCAAGAAGCTGATGTGGGACTTTCATTCCTCTGTTTGGGAAGTTCATCCTGGCATCACCAAGATGTATCATGATCTACACTGTCAGTATTGGTGGCCAGGTATGAAGAGTAACATTGCTGGTTTCATCATGAGGTGTTCCACTTGTTAGCTGGTGAAGGTGGAGCATCAGTGACCAGCATGTCTTTTACAGTAGTTACCCATTCCCGTGTGGAAGTGGAATGACATCGCGATGGACTTAGTGGCCGGTTTTCTGAGGACGCCTCAAGGAAATGACACAGTTTGGGTTTTCATTCACAGACTCATGAAGATTTCTCACTTATTTCTGATCGAGGATACCTTCAGTTTTGATGAGCTGGGACGGTTTTATATCCTAGAGATTGTACGTCTTCATGGACTTCCACACTCCGTTGTTTCAGACATGGATGCATGTTTTACTTCTCGGGTCTGGCAGGGGCTTCAGAAGGCTTTGGGTACACAGGTACTTTTGAGTACAACATACCACCCCCAGATGGATGGCCAGTCCGAGCGTACGATTTAGGTGCTTGAGGACCTTCTCTGAGCATGCATTTTAGATTTTGGAGGTTCTTGGGAGAAGAATATACCTCTTGTGTAGTTTTCCTACAACAATAGTTTTCAAGCAACTATTCAGATGGCACCATATGAGGCCTTGTACGGTAGGACATGCTGATCACCCTTATGTTGGATGGAGGAAGAAGAGGTAGCTTTTCTAGGACCTCATCTTGTTCAGGAGACCACAGAGTAGATAGAGTTGATTCGGAAGAGGGTGGATACTGCGTAGTCTCGACAGAAGTCTTATGTTGATCAGCGGAGTCAAACTCTGGAGTTCAAGGTCGGGGTTCAGTTTTTCCTGCATGTCACACCAAGGTTGGGACACGAGAGGATTAGGAGATAGGGTAAACTTTCACTGAGGTACATCGGGCCATTTAAGGTTTTGGAGATAGTTGGTCCAGTTGCCTATCAATTGAAATTACCTCAGACGTACTGAGCTATGCACAATGTCTTCCACGTTTCTCATCTTCGACGTTACTTCTCAGACCCGTCTCACTTCTTTCAACCCGAAAAGTTTAAGTTGGAAGTGTATGTGCCCTTTGAGGAGGATCCTATCTGGATCATTGATCACAGTAGGAAGGTTCTCTGTGGCAGGTCTGTTCCTCTGGTATGGGTGCTATGGCAGCACGGGCGAGTACAGAATGATACTTGGGAGAGGGAGGCATATGTGTGATCTCAGTGGCCGGAACTGTTCGGGGTTTCTTCTTCTACACCGCACGAGGGAAATTTGAGGATGAATTTCTTTAAGGGGGGAAGTTTGTAAGAACCCGAATCTTCTTTTTAGGTATGTTTTTACTTTTCTGGTAGTTTTTGGAGAAAAGAGAAAATTTTGGAAATTTTATAAGTACATGTCGTGTACTTTTTGAGTACACGTCGTGTACTGTTTCGCCGTAGGAGGCTGTGTGTTGGCCGTGTAGTAGCCACACACACGGCCGTGTGGGAGTGATTTGGAGGCTGCTTAAAGCAGAGTATAGAAAAGGAGAGTACACATCGTGTACTTAAAAAGTACACGCCTTGTACTTTCTTTTTTTCATTAAACGCACCGGGGTTGCGTCTAATCGCCAGAAGACTCTTCTTTTAGGTCTCGTTCGACCGAGAGAACCATACGACCGTGGATCTTCGACGAACCACCGAGCCTCAATCCGTCCTTTGTCTATCCTCTGTGTGGGAGTTATTTTGAGGCTGCTTAAAGTAGAGTACGGAAAAGGCAAGTACATTCCCTGTACTTCAAAAGTACATGTCGTGTACTTTCTTTTTTTTCATTAAACACACTAGGGTCGCGTCTAATTGCCAGAAGACTCTTCTTTTAGGTCCCGTTCGAATGAGAGAACTGTATGGCCATGGATCTTTGACAAACCCCCAAGCCTCCGTCCTTCCTCTTATTTGAACACCATCATTTGCGTTGGAATAGCATCGGTGATTTTTCTCTTCTGCTAGAGCCTCATTTCATGATTCCTCTTCTTTTCCAAGTTATCGTGGTTTGAACATTTTATACTTTTTCTTAGATATATGGCGTTCTAAGGATATTCAAGCTTCGAGATTCACATATAGAGATCTCTTAACATCTAGGTAGGTGGTTTGTGCCTTTCTGTTAAAATTCTTTGAGTTTTATGTGCAAATTTTCCCTATACCCATGAACGGGGTATTGCACATTTATCGTTTCAGCCCTATTGTTTCTTTGTTATGCTAGTATGCCTGAGTAGATGATTATTGATTTTGAATAGGGTTAATTGTTGTGATTTGGATGTATTGACCATATATTTTTTGTCTGTTTTGACCTTTGGGTCTTGTTTTCTTGTTAGGCTGTTGTTTACTTTCCCATGCCTAGTATTATAGAATGGTGTGACTGTTGTTTTGTTATGTTGTGGTTCTATAGAATTCTAGTCAAGTAGTTCTTGAGGTTTACCTTGTCCATTACACACTGCTACACTTGCTTGACTTACACGGGGCCGTGAGAACCTGGTGTATACACCATAGGGAGAATGGACATTGAGGGCTTCTCCAGAGGGACTGTTTACTTATGATGCCAGACCACATGGGGAATTGACATTGGGTGCTTCCCCAGAGTGTCTGTTTTCTTCAATGCGGGCCACAGGGGGAATGAGATGTTGAGTGCTTCCCCAGAGCACCTTTTGTACCGCTATGAGACTATAGGGGGAATTGATGGTGAGTGTTTCCTCATATAGTCTATGCTTAAGCTGAACTAGAGGGGTTATACTAAATGTACTACCCATAGGGTTGCTTGTACTGGCTAGGTAGGACCAAAGGGGTCAGACTAAGTATACTTCCCAGAGCACTACGAGAAAAAGGGGTTTTTGCGACGGGTTATTTGCGACGGGGATAAATCCCGTCGCAAATAGTCCCGTTAGAAACTTATTTGCGACGGGGGAATTTTCTCGTCGCAAATAACTACTTATTTGTGATGGGGAAAGCTCACCAGTCGTAAAAGGTTTGGTGCACAATGCGCGCCAAACCACGGGAAAGTTATTTGCGACGGGGGGTTACCACCCGTCTCAAATAACCGGCGGCGGTAAAAAATATTTCCGATGTGAATATACCCCGTCGAAAATAGTATGTTGGTGGGTTATTATTTGCGACGAGACCCATCGCAAATAACTATTTAACCGTTGACCGTGATAAATGCAGGCTAAAGTATTTACGACGGGTACCGTCGCAAATAATACTATTTGCGACGAGTATCCCTTCGAAAATAGTCCCATCGCAAATAAGTTAACCGATAAATACTCTCATCTGTTTTTTTTCATTCATTTTCAAACTCTATCTTCTACTTCTCTCAAAACGCTATTTTTAGAGTTCACAGTTTCTTAAGTTTAATTTTTATTTTCGGTGTTGATATTGAAGTCTTCAACAAATATCAGAGATCAACCTCAGATCAATTTTAAAGGTATTTATGTTCATTTTAATTTAATATTTATTTTAAATTTTTTATTAGTTTTAATTATTCTTAATTAGTTGTAATTTAATATTGTTTAGATTGTTTTTTTATTTAATAAATTTAAATTATTAGTATTCATTGTTCATAGTTAATGGTAATTAGGAATAATTAATAATAATTAGAAATAATTAATAATAAATAGGAATAATTAAAAATAATTAGGAATAATTAGGAATAATTATTAATAATTTGTCATAATTAAGAATAAACACTAATAATTAGTAATAAATACTAATAATTAGGAATAAATAGTAATAATTAGTAATAATTAGTAATAATTAGTAATAATTTAGAATAATTAAGAATAATTAGGAAATAATTATGAACAATTACGAAAAATAAGAAAAAATACGAATAATTACTAATAATTACTAATAATTACGAATAATTACTAATAATTATTAATAAACCTTCCCCATGCGCGCATTAACCTTTACAACTAATCCATTTCATTTTTTTATACATTTAATGATTTATCTATATATATATAGTTATATTTATTCATATATTAATATAGATTTATATTAATATAAGTATATTTGGTTATATGAATAAATATATATATATATATATATTCATATATTAATATATATATTTATTTGTATATTAATATATATTTATATCTATTTATATATATATATATATATGTAGTTATAAATTTTTATTCGTATATTTATTTGTATATTAATATATATTTATAAACTTAGTTTTAAATAAATTTATAAAATATGTTTTTTTATGTGTATTTATAAATAAATAAATACATACATACATACATACATATATACAATACACACACACACACACACATAGATATATATATATATATATGTATATTTATGAATGAATACAAAGAAATGAGGGGGTGAAAATCCATCGAGAATGTTAAAAAGGCTATAACTTCTAATCCGTAAGTCCGTTTCAACTCCACAACTAGTCAAATCAAAGAGCATGAAATGATCTTCGATATGATATGTGGTACAGGCCAAACGGACGTCCGAGTCGGACGTTATAGTCGTTTGAATGTTAAAACGACCATAACTTCTAATCCAGGAGTCCATTTTAGCTTTACAATCAGTCAAATCGAAGAACATGTAACGATCATCGATATGATATATGGTACAGGTTTATCAGACATTAGGATCAGAAGTTATAGCTGTTTGAATGGTAAAAAACCGGGGTACCCCGACTAAAAACTCAGTTATGGAGGCCTTCTGGGCCTTTTTTGGCCTCGAAAAAACCTTTTACGGGTTTCAATTGTCCATAAGGCTGTATAGCTCGTCGCAGGCTTCGATTTGATATGTTGTAAAGCTCAAACGGAGTCCCTGATCAAAAGTTATGGACGTTTGATGTTTGGGTTTCATTTTCAACTTATTTTTGATCTTTTATTAATTTTTTTATTTTTTTTATTCAAAGAGTTATTAAATGACTATTAATTGATAAAAATTACATAATTACTAATTAAAAATATTTTTAAATTTATTTTATAATCCTATTTTATTAAATATCTTATAAATTAATATTATATTTTCATAGATCCTTTCAAAAACATATTTATAAAATAAATATTATATTTATATCAATATAAATAGATAAATATATTTAAATATTAATAAAAAAAATTAATTTTTTTTAATTTTTTTATTATTATTTGTGACGGGAATATATTCTCGTTTAAAATAGTTTCTTCGAAGAGACTATTTGCGACGAGAAAAGGGCCTGTCGCAAATACTTTGTTGCGACGGGCCTGTCGCAAATTTATTTTTTTTAAAAACCAGAAATCTATTTGCAACAGGCCCATTTTCCGTCGCAAAAAAAATTATTTGTGACGGGCTCGTCGCAAAAAAAATTATTTACGACGCTGTTTTCCGTAACGGGTCATTTGAGACGGGGGCCCATCACAAAAGGACATTTGCGACGGGATCCCATCGCAAATACCTGTATTTCTAGTAGTAGAGGGTTACCTTGTGATTAGCTGCTTGCTTGTGTTGCTAGGTAGGACCAGAGGGGATAGCCTGTGGGTACTTCCAAGAGGGTTTCATGTTGTGCTTATCTTCTTTGATTAGCTATTTCATGTTGTGTGGTGATTTGAATACTTTGAACTGTGGATTGTTTAATACTGAGTACTTCCTTGTTTTACTGCTTTCTGGATTTTACCTTCCATATATTCACTGATTGTTAAGCACAGATCTCGTGGTGGTTACCTACTGGGATTTAGTCTCACACCCTGTTTGAGCCATACTTTTGCACCCAAATAGATTATATTGTTGTAGGTATAGATAAGGGAAAGAGTTTTTCTACTTCAGGTACTTGATTGTTGTGGACCTGTAGAGCATGGGACCAAGCTATGGCTTGCGATACTGAGGAGTTTACCTATTTTCTTTTGTACTCTGGTTTAATACTATTTTTATTCTAGCATTGTGACTTGTTTGGATGCTTTTCTAAACATATGTATCATTTATCATTTATATATGTGTTCTAGTTGTTTTTACTTTCAGTCTTCCATTGTTTGCTCTTGTATGGATGTTTACTGCTTTCGTTATTGCTTGTGCTTTTATTCCACTGTGTACTCTGCCAATGATGGCATAGTTTCCCCACTATCACACCCAAGGCCCTCGCTTCTAGTCAGCAGCCTCTAGCATTTAGGGAAATGCACTTGAGGCCATGTGACCAACCGGGTACGGAGCACCTCTGGGTGGATTCCGAAACCGGGACGTTACATTTCCCCAGTCAAGAAAATAACTTTCATAGTAAAAAATCGTATGTTGAAATGGAATACAATTTAAGAAATAAGAATATCCATGATACAAATAATATGGATATTTAATAGAAATTTAATGTCCAATGAAATATTATCATAAGAAAGTGAATGCTTCTAAATAAATTTAATGACTACAAAATTAATAAGAAATAAAATATGGTCATTAATTCAATTAGAAATAAAGGTTTTTTAATAAATGCATGTATTTTGTAGAATAAAATAAAATAGAATTGAAACATTAAATAATTATTCATTAAAGTGTTTTATTTTTTAAAACATTGAAAACTTGTAAAATAATATACATATCATACAATAGTTATGGTTGCAGAAAAACTCATTAACACCATATACATTAAAAAGAAACATTCCTTTTGAATTTTTATAAAGAAACTTGAAAATTAACCTTTTAAAAAACATTAAAAATATTCCTTTCAAACCTTTTTAAAAGTTAAAGATAACTTAAATTTCCTTAATACATAATTTGAGTAAATAAAAAGGTATTTTGTAAAATAATTTTGAAAAATATAGACATGGAATTAAAATATACCCGGTTAAAAAGAGAAATAAAATCATATTTTTATTTTAAACATTTATTTTCTTGATTTAAGTGAAAAAGAGAGAAAAAGTTGAAATAAAACAACGAAAATATTTAAATATTTGTAGGATAATAAAATAGATAAATTTTATGAAGGATATATTATAAGATTCCTTCAATGAAAAATATAATCAATTCAAGAAAAATGATATTTTAAAATAAATTATTACCTATTTGGTAACTTTTAAATTATAACCCATTGAAATTAAAAACTTGAATTAAAATTTTAATCATACTGAATAAATATATATTAATTTTAATTAGATAAAAAGGGCATTATGTACACCACATAAAAGTAAATAGGTGTATAATACTAAATATGTATCAATAGAGTGTAAATTGATATGAAATCCCTTATAAAGATCATATCATTGAAGTGAGAATTGATCAATGAAGTGATTATGTGTAATAAATTTAAATGAAAAAAATGGAAATAAAATATAATAAAATAAGAGGTAATTTAACATATAATCATTCCACAACATAGTTAATGAAGTAGAAGTATAACTCAATGAATGGAAATTGTGTTAAGAAACCCCTTACGCCACGCTTCCACTTAGTTGAACATGATTTAACCTTAAGTATAATAAATTTAGATTTATTATAATTACATACCAAAACATATATATTTATAATATCATATATGGTCCACTTATATCATCTTATCACCTGTTTCTCAATAATCATTGGTTATTATCATTGTTTCGGGTGTTAACTGCTTGGTTTTATCATGTATGTTTCATCATGAATGTTCTGGGTCTTGTGAATAGGTTGTAGTTTCACCATATATAGAATTATATTAATTTTATAAATATAATATTTATTCATTAGATTCATTTTTATAATCATTCTTGAAATTTGTACATATAAAATTAGTCTTATTGCTTTGTGGAGATGATAAGTTGTACGTACACACAATCGACGTTGTCATTTTTTAATGGCTAAAAGGGTAAAGAAGTATGTGATATATTAAATTTATAGAATAAATATTATGTCATAAGTATCATATATATTTTTTATTTCCAAAATTATTACTATACATAGGAGGTGTTAATGGAAAACAAATCTCATCGATTTGCAAGGTGGTGGTATGTCATACACACAAGTGATGGTTTTGTTTCTCATTTGATAGAGAAGAAGATGGAAAATATTATACCACAAAAATAATAAAATCATAGTATATGGGATATATTTTTGTTATTATATTTTAATTTTTAGGTCATAATTTAAAGAGGTAAAGAATAAGTAAAAAAGAAAGATCTTGGTTAAGATGATTACCTTCTCTTAGAGGCGCCACCTTTTGATCTCTTCTTAAGGACACTAGGATTGATTTTTTTTGGAAAACCAACACCTATATAATGTTTATAAGGATTTAGGGGGAATATTTTGTCAGGTTTTTGTTGATATAAATGGATTAATAGGTTTGAATAAGCAAGAGGAGGAGGTGTCCTTTTATAATTGAGGTGAGTGACACACTTGTAATTTTTCAAAGTTTTAAAATATTATTAAGTCGCTTTCTAGGAAGAATGGATCAAAAATGACTAATATTTTAATTTTATAATTTTAAGGTTAAAATAAAACCAACCAATATGTTTTAATTGATTTTTTAGTTCCTTTTAACCCTTATATCTTGTTTTAACCCATTCATTAACCATTTTTTACCTTAATCATGGTAACAACTTTTTCAATATTAAAGGGATATAATTTTAATTATAAGGTAAAAATTGGCTCATAAATATAAAATGAATGACATTTTAGACCATTTATAATCATAATTGTACTATTTTAATATTTTTATGATTTTTAAGTAATTTAATAAAATATTATTTTTCATAAAATGTCATTAAAAGCATTTTGTATACTATTCATTTAACTTGACTTTAAAGACGTCAAGAAAACAAATGAATTCAAATATAAAATATTTAACCATAAATTATAAATTATTATTAACCAAAAAGAAATGAAACCATAATTCATCTACATAATATTAATTTTTATGTTATTAAAATCATTTACTTTTATTTTTCTAAAACTTGAACAAGTACTTTTTCAGTATCATATAAGCTTTATAATTATTATACAATTACTAAAAAATAAAAAAAATAGAAATCATAAAAATAAATTAATCATCTTAAAAATAAAATTTTATATTCTTTAATAATAAATTATTATCCCTATGTTTAGTATAAGTGATATTAAAAGGAATAGAGTGACATTTTGGAATTTTCATTGCTTAAAATAATATAAATGTAATTATCAAGGAAAAATGGAATAATAATTCCATATATTATAATTTTGGATTTATATGGTATAATTTATACCATATATTGAAATAAGGGAAGTTTTGGAATGATTTTGAGACCTTATATCATAGTTTTGACTCTATTTTACCCATTTCACCCTTACCGATGTGAAAAATATTTACCATATCTACTATTCATAAGGACAAAAAAAGGTTATATTTACCAAATTTGAAATTTTTTATTCAAAATATTATATACATTTTTCAAGATTCAATATCTATAAGTGGAATAAATAAATTTTAATATAAATGCGTGAAATGAAATGAAAACGGTTTTTAGAAAAAAATGCGGTTTAAGAATAAAAAAATAACTTATATAAAAATTATTAATATTAATGATACAAATTGAATTAATTAGATTATTCTAAATAAAATTTATCATATTTAAAATTAAAACCAAAACCAAAATAGAGTGATACTTTAAAATTATTATGTTTAATAAAAATAAATTAGAGTATTTGAAAAAATGGTATTTTTCATTATTCACTGAAAAATAAATCATTTTAAAAAATCCCAAAAATTCACTCTAAGTTAATTTTTATACAATTATTTAAAAAATTATATTCATTTTATAAAATAAAATTCATAAAAATTTTATAAATTAATTATAATTTCCACACACAAAATGAAATAAAATCATTTTTGAAGAAAATACATTTTTTAAACATAAAATAACTTCACTAAAAATTAATTTTGTTGGACTCCTCATATTTTAATAATGTTTTAATGATCACAAATTGTTAATCCTGTTTAATATATCTCATATCCTGTGTAGATATTCTTGGTTTCTTTATGCTTCAAATAAATTTTCACAAAATCTTGATTCATATAAATCATGATTGATTATTGAAAACTATATTTAACTTTGGTCTCTAATGATTTATTTTATTAATATTTAAGTCTAATTCATTGGGTGAATATTACTAATTAAGTCTATACATAGATATTTGGCTAAGTCTGAGAAACCATGAGTCTTCCATCGATTTTGGTTTTCTGGAAAAGTACACAGACACCGTGACCCAGACACCGTAACACAGACACCGTGACCCAAACATCGTGACCAAACACCGTGACCTAGACACCGTGACCCAGACACTATGACCAGACACCATAACCATTTTCAGATCTCATGAATTCTGTGACAATGTTTCCTCGCTAAGAAATTGTTCGAAGTTTGGAAAAGAACCAAACGTTGTGATCCTAACACTACATTTGTACTACCAGTTCCTGATCTCAATACAATTATGCCATCATGACTATCTCACCACTCAAAGGAAAAGAAAAATACTATGTTCTATGGTGACACTGTTTCCAAGTGACATTATTTCTAGACAGACTGTTACACTATTCTTTAATCTATTTTTTCATTTTCAATTTAATTTCTAAAGGTCATATTTGAGTCTTCTAAATGCACTGAAATAATTAATATTTATTTGTAGACATGTCACCTGACAGTATGAGGTAGGAGGTGCAGGATACATTAATCCTATCGGCTCCAACACATGCACTCTAATAATAAAAATAAAAGTGTGGCGCTGAAACAAGTGATGACGAGTAATAGTGTGTAGTTGAAGCACGAGCATTCTTGAAAAGTGGAATGATACATGCACCAAGATACATCTGAAGAACACACAAAGCATTATTGAATAAAAAAGATATAATATCAAAGATCAGAGCCAAATCATCTTTGTAGTACCAACACCATGAAGAACACGAGCTAGATCTAATTGGAAGCTTAAGCAACAGACTTTCCATACTTTGTTTCTCTCAAGAGGACTTGATACTTGCATCTACTTCATCCTAGAAGTCCAAATCTACATAGAATAACACTCAGAGAACTTCTAACCTTATCTCATCATCTTTTCTCTATTGTGTTTTGTTTTTAGATTCCGAGCAGTGTGTGTGTGTGTCTGTATTAAATACACACATTGTCTCCTATACTAAACTGAAGGATACAAGATATCCTTCCTCTAATATATTTTTACACTTGTTTACTCCCACAGATAAGTGTAGAAGAGGTCCTTGTGTGGCCTCATAGTTTTTACCCATGAAGAATTGTGGAAGATTTCATGTGACCTGGATAGTCTTGTGTACTTTTGTTTACCCTAATCTAGGGTGTGGATCAGGTTTATTAATATAAACCACTTGATGGTAGGTGACCACCAAGTGGAGTGGATTAGGTCTCAGCTTAAGATTGAAACACTTGTTTTATCCACTATATTGTTTAATTTAGACTTTCTCTATTTTAATGTATAATTCAAAAATCACTAGATTTACTTTGATAGTTAGTCTTGGATATAAGTTATATTTGTTTTGCCTTATTATAATAGCATGAAAATAAATATTTAATTTAGTATTTCTTGATTTTACTATATAATTCATAAATCACTAGATTTACTTTTATAGTTAATCTTGGATAGAAGTTATAATTGTTTTTCCATATTATAATAGCTTCAAAAGTAATATCAGTAACTCATATTGAGATTACTAAAAATTAATCAATCTTCTGAGAAGTTATTTGAACAGTCAAACTTTCATAACCATATTACCTTTATTAACTGGGTTGTATTCAGTTTTATTGGGGAACATTTTTAAGAAAACTTTTTTGCAAAATTTTTTATAGATACTCAATTCACCCCCTCTTGATTAATCTACTCCAGCCAACATTTTGTATCAAAGGAGTTTATTAAGACTCTATTTTTGAAACTATTCAAATATGATTTTAGTTGTACTTTAAAGATCTATAAATTTCTATTAATTAAAAATTTCTATCTCTTTAAAATTATTTTATTATTATGGATAATAGACTGGAAGTGGATGCAACAAATAGACCACCATTCCTTAATGGAACTGATTATGCCTAATGGAAAATTAAAATGAAAATGCATTTAGAAAGTATGGGTTTTGAAATTTGGTTTTCAATTATAGATGAGTATAAGATTCCAGCTACTGATAGAATTACTTTGGATGACCCAACCAAGACTTCCTATAAAAACATTTTCAAATCCATGAATGTTTTATATTTATCTTTATGAGATGAGAAATTTAACATGATTTTTTCATGTAAAACTACCCATAAAATTTGGGATACTTTGTCTATTTCACATGAAGGAGCTTCTAGTGTGAAAGAAATGAGACTTAATAATTATACTATTAAATATGATAACTTTAAAATGAAACCTGATGAGCCTATTTCTGGCATGTATCTCAGGTTCAACGAAATTGTCAACACAATTATTTCTGATGGAACAGAAGTTACTTCCAAAGAAAAAATCATGAGGATTCTCGGATGCCTACCTGATAGATGGAGAGGAACCTCTGTCTCTATTATAGAGTCATGTGACATCATCACGTTACTTGTAAAAGAACTCATTGGGAAACTAATGATGTGTGAATAGGAGCTAAAATTCAACAAGGAAGGGGATGATGAACCCAAATGAAAATATATTTCATTTAAGATCACCACCTCTAAACACAAAGAAAAAAGGAAATTGGAAGTCGCTATTGAAAGTTCTAGCAATGAAAAATCATCACCTGATAGTGATGAGGAGATGGATCAATTATCCAAACGGTTTAATAAATTTTACAAGAATGAGAAATTTTTCAGAAATCCAAACTTTAAAGGAAGATATGATCAAAAGGGAAGCAGGAAGAAAGACTGGAAAAGAAGTGAAAATTCTGATGAAATAAAATGCTATGAATGTAAGAAAAATGGACATGTAAAGGATGATTGTCCCAAGATCAAGTATAAAAATAAATATGATAAAAAAGAGATAAAGTATAAAAATGCAATAAAAGAAATCTGGAGTGCTTCTAAGGATAGTTCAAGTGACACAGAGACTTCACATGATGAACAGACTAACAAATCCAATATGTGTTTTATAATAAACATAACTTAGGTAACCCTAAAATCTCTAGTAATAAATTCCAAGTATTCTAAAGATGAAAGTGATTTTGAAAATACGACTAAATAAGAAATATTTGAGTATTACAATATGCTTGAAGAGACATATAATGAACTAAAAGATAAATAAATGTCTTTAAATAAATAGCATACTCTTACCTAAACTATTAAATCATAACTTACTATAGAAAGAGAGAAAAGTGTGTAGGATCGAAATAATGATGTAGATGCTCAATTTCAAGAGGGGGTGAATTGTAAGTTTAAAAACTTCCATTTTTAACTTTAAGTAAAACTATGTTTAACAAATTTAAACAAGGTCAATTCACAAAGCCTCTTTTATTTATACTAAAAAAACATTCTAGGTTCTGGAAATATGATTTCAGAAATGAAACTTAAGGAAAGTTTACAAGGAAAAGATTTTACCTTAAAGTGTATAGAATCTTACTTATCAAAGTATACAAAAGTACAAGAAAGTATAAGAAGGTTATACTTTATTCCTTTGTCAAAATATAATGGAAATAAACTTGAAACAAAACCATTAACAAGTATGAAATCTTTTAACCCAAAGACAAGGGTATCCAACAACCTTGGATAAAGGTCCCTTGATTTATACATTCAACAAAAGTCTCTCTTACCCACACTGGGGTAAGCCCTCAATAGAAATATCAGAATCACTCTTGTTATCCCTACAAGCCCTCGATCTTTAAGGTAGTCATAACCTCTGTATTCTTATCCCTGGAAGTCCTCGAACTTTAAGGTAGTCGGCACCTATGTCTTTTTATCCCTGTAAGCCCTCAATTTTACTCGGAAATAATTGGATTCGCACAAAGAAACATGAAAAAGATGCTCAAAACTGCACAAATCATGATAGTATCTATCTCTAGAAATCACTTCAGCAGCATCTAATATCTAGATTAGTGGATTGGTGTGAGCTTGTTCAAATGAGCTCCTATTTATAGGCACTCCAATGGTTGGGTCCCTCCTCTAATGGTTATATTTTTCCTTGAATCTTGGAGGGACCTATACACCTGTCACTCAAACAACAGTTAGTTAGAAACAAATTTTAAGACATCATTTCATAGAAAGTGTAAGGAAAAATAAATTGATTAACCAAATCTATTTTTTTAAGTTTAAGGAAAAATAGAATTCAAAGTCTAAGAAAATAAACATTAGGAGTCCATAAGAAAAGGATATTTGGATTTTGTTTTTACAAAGAATTCAAAACCTGCATTCTAAGGAATTCAGAGTCTGAATTCTGAGGAATTCAGAGTCTGAATTCTGAGGAATTCGGAATCTGAACTTTAAGGAATTCTAAGGAATTCGGAGTCTGAATTCTGACGAATTAGGAGTCTGAATTCTGAATAATTCAAAGTCTTATTTTTTAGGAATTCGGAGTCTGAATTTTAAGGAATTTGGATTCTAAATTTTATAGAATTTGAAGTTTTAATTTCAGAGAATTTGGAATCTGAATTTCAAATAATTAGGAGTCTAAATTTCAGAGAATTCGGAGTCTAAATTTCAAAGAATTCGGAATCTGAGTTTTAGAGAATTCGAAATCTGAATTTTAGAGAATTCAGAGTCTGAAAACAAAATACTCTATATCCAAGGAATTATAAGATTCCTAGTTTTTAGATATGAAACCAATTTTTTCCTTAGTAGTGAAATGATTTAGATTTAGAGAGACTATAAAATGAACAATGAAAACATATGTAAGGATAAAAATTTCCTTATAGAAGGGAAATTTTCCTTATGAAAATAATCCTTAGGGAAAAACAATTTGCCTTATGATAAAGTGTTTGTGATTTTTAAAACAAAGAGGAATGGAAAAGTCATAAGGAAAACTTATTGACTCAACAATCTCCCCCTTTTTGGAAAGCATAAACATCCTTACGAAAAATAATATAGGGACTTAGAATTTTTATTTATTAGAATAAAAGAAAAACTTATCTCCCTTTACTTATGAATCATGATGAAGATGACTAACTCCCCCTTAGGTTTTCAAATACCTAAGAATCATATTCTTGACTTCCATAAATAGATTTTGCTTTTTCTTGCATAAGTAAATATTCTTTAACAAAACTCCCCCTTAGATAGACTCCCCCTTACTTAGGGAATTCTCTTATTTACTTAGTATTATTTTTTATCATTCCTTTCTCCCCCTTTGTGGTCTTTAAAAAGGAATTAATGGAATGTAAAAAGTGTACCTAAAATATAAGCACTATACAACAAAACATATAAAGGACAACCAAAATTTTTATTATGATTGGAAAAATTTGTACAAGGAAGGTAATACAACAAAATATCGGAGTTAAGGAAAAAAATCAACCTTCTTTTTCCTTCAGCATAATATTCTTGACAATGGTCTTCAACTTTTTAATCTCCTTATGATCCTCTTCAAAACGTTTGAGCAGTTCATCCTGATCTTCATTTTTCTTTTCCAAAGCTTTGATCTTTTCTTCCTAAGACTTAAGAATTTCTGCCAAAGTATTCAAAAGTACTTCTTACTTAATGAGCTTTTCTTAGAACTCGATTATGAGATATCTTTCCATCTTCAGATTCAAAGAAACTGAATTAAGTTTCCCATTCAGATTATTTTCTTCCTAATTCTGAGATATTTGTACAAGATTGAGCTTCTCATCAAAACTTGTAGTAATGTATTTGATCATGATATCTTCAGTATCAAAAGAATAATTCACATTATATTGAAAGTTGTCAAATATTCTCAGATCTTCTATTGTCTTCTTAGAACACTTATTAATTTCCTTGCATGACCTCCTGTGTGAATCATACCCAATGTAGAATGATTTAAAATCGGCCTCAAGCCTAAAAAATTTGTCCATAAGTGTGGAAACAGAATCCAATTTCTGATTAAAAGAATGCTCTAACATAGAAAATATTGAGTCAATAGTTGGAAACAAAGGAATTGTGTCAACCAATTTCTTCATAGATTGCACCACAAAATCATGACCCATAGAAGATGATTCTGAATCAAATTCTCTTTTTAGTGAGGATTCTTTATCAATATCCTCAATATTTATTTTATAAGATCTACCAACATCTTTTTTAACCAACATGGCCTTCTTAGGTGTATCAGCTACCACCTTTTATCCTTTATTAGCTCTCAGAATGACCTCAGCAGCTGTTGGTGATTCACGTTCACTATCTCATAGTTAGACTATCTTATCTTCCTCAGCCTTTTCTTTTTCAGAATTTTCTACCAAGTCCTCTGGTTGAACAAAATCATGGTTGCTGCTCTCCTCTTTTTATGGTTTGTTTAATTATACCTGACCCTCTTCTTCTTTTCCTGGGGAAGAAAGTTTAGAAGATTTGTCCTGAGAATTATGGATTGATAATTTCTCAAAAGGACTCTTCTTATCATTATATTCTTCAACTTGCCTTACCATATCATATGTATCATAACTTCCTTCCTCTTCTTATCCTTCCACTTCCTCTTCCTACACAATATCTTCCTCTTCATCAGGTTCCAGAATGACCAATTTCTTTCCCAAATTCACTGGAAGTGATTCTTGTAAAAATTATTTCGGTACCTAGACTTGATCATAAGATTTCTCAATAGCCTTGAGAAGAGATTAAACAATCTCAGCTTCAGACATTTTCTTCTTTTGTTTCTTCTCTTTTTATTTCTTCTCAAATTCCTCAGCATCATTAATCTTTAAAGCTTTTTCCTCAGCAAGATCCAAGCCAAAACTAGGCTCACCTTCCATCATGTTCTTTTTATCTTCTCTCCACTTAACAAAAAATTCATCCAGATAAGTCTTTTGGTTCTTAGATTTTGGAGGTGTTGATTGAGTTTCCTGAACTGTATGAGTTTTTTCTTTCACTTCTGGTTCCTTCACTTTTCTCTTCTTGGTACCCTTTTTGTAAGTCTCATATATTTTCAGATTTTTGGATAAGGCTTTGATCTCACTTTCAGACAAGTCATAAAATTCTCCGGATTTTCCATTAAAACCGACCGTCATCCACCTCAAAGTATCATCACTGAGCAACATGAATTTGAAAGATATGGCCTTTAAACTGTAACAAATTTTGGATGATTCTAGGCATAAGAAAAATGATCTTGGATAGGATTTTTAGATTCATAATGATCTACAATTTTAAGGTGACACTTTTTATATTTGTAATCATCAGCAAGATATACTTCACTAAGTTTGTCTTTCTCAAGTTGACTAGAAAATCCAAAACATAGATTTTACTTTTCTTTAATGATTCCTTATCACCTTTTCTTAGAATGAGAAATCCCTAAACCCATAAATCTAATATTCTGAAGTTAGTAGAGGGATGATTGATTTTTGGAGTTTTCACTCCTTTGAGTTTGAGGCACTCTATAGATTTTTATTTATCAAAACTTCCTAGTTGATCAGATAGTTTATGGGTATAGAAAATGGCTTCTCCTTCATATGGTATTCTAATGATATTATCTTCCTTGCTGTAGGAAAGAGAATAATTTTTTCCATAACTTTTGAACGATAATTTATCTCTCCCACTTTCATTAAAAAAACTTATGTTCTCATAAAATTCTACCAGCAACTGTGGATACATCGGATCCTGCCCCTTTGGTTTGGCTACACACAAACTCTCCCAGCCATTCAACTTGATATTATTCAAGATAATAGAATAATACTTAGTGAAAAACTTTTGATCAACTAACCTTTCTCTATAGATTTTTCATTCATAAATTTCCCTAGTTGACAACGTTTGATTCTCTAGGGATGCTTCCAAATACATTCGGAGTTGAGCAGATTATAAATACAGAATGGCACTTAAGTATAGAGGTAGATCTTTGGCACATTAGGGCTTGAAAACTAATGTGGGGAAACCATTAGGGGGACCTTTATATAGGGGTTGAGTCAATGGTTCAAATTCCATGATTGATCCAATGGTTGAAACAAAATCAATTTGATCTGACGGACGAGATGAAATATAAAAAAGGATTTTGGTAGGTTCCAATCTATTGAAGTTTTTAAGATAAAAAATCAGATTAAAGGAAATTAAATCCATAAAGTTTGCTTAAAAAAATGAAAACACAAACATGTAAAAAGTTGATTATGAAAATTTAAGAAACGTAACATACCCTCCGGATTGTTAGTAAAATTATCAGTAATGGGGAAAATTCTTCTTGAAGAAATTTAGATTCTAGAAAATTTTCTTAAAGAAGGAAAATTTTGGATTCTGGAATTTTGGGTTCTGAAAAAAAATTGATTATGAAAAAATTTGAATATGAAAAATTTTTATTACGAAAAAAAAATTTGATTAACAAGTAAATGTACTACCTCTATAAAAAGGAGTTACTTAATGTAAGGAGATAGGTTTCAACAAAAACTTAATATTGAAGATTACCTTACAGTTATCAATCCTAACTTTTTTTTAATGTATTCAAATCTATCGGATGGTAAAGATTTTGTGATAATATCAGCAAGTTGATCTTTTATTCCAATAAATTGAAGAATGATATCTTATTTTTGTGTGTGATCCCTAAGAAATTGATGCCTAATATCTATGTGTTTTACATGAGAGTGATGTGAAGGTTTTTTAGTTAGGTTAATAGAACTAGTGTTATCACATAATATTTTTGTTTTGATAAAACTCATGCCATAGTCTGTGAGTGTGTGTTACATCCACAACACTTGGGCACAGCAACTTCTAGCTGCTATATATTCAGCTTCAGCCATGGAAAGTGTTATTGAGTGTTTCTTTTTTCATGACCAAAAAACTAATAAATCTCCTAAGAAATGAAAAGTTCTAGATGTACTTTTCCTATCCATTCTACATCCACCAAAATCAGCATCCGAAAAACTTTTTAAAACAAAATAATTTCCATAAGTATAAAAGATTCATAAATCCATGGTTCCATTTAAATAGATAAAAATTATTTTTGGTACTTTTAAATGAGATTACTTAGGATTGAATTGATATCTTACACATGATCATACTGAAAACATTATATCTAGATGACTAGATGTCAAGTATAGTAAACTTCTTATCATACCTCTAAATGATGTTTGATCTACTGGTTTCTCAGCTTCATCAATATAAAGAGAATTTGATTTACCAATGGGAGTAATTATACTTTTAGTATTGTCATATCTATACTTTTTAATAAGAACTTTAATATACTTATGTTGAGATATATATGTTCCTTCTCATTTTTGAGAAATTTGAAAACCTAGTAAAAATGTTAAGTCATCCATCATACTCATTTCAAACTCAGATTTCAATAGATTCGCAAACGAATTAGTTAAATATTGATGATTTGAACAAAATATAATATCATCAAAATAAATTTGAACAATAAAAACATTTTTCTTATATTTATTTATAAAAATGGTGGGATCATCAGTTCCCTTAACATAATTGTTTTGTAGCAAAAATCTTGTAAGTCTATTATACCAGGCTCTAGGGGCTTTTTTAAGTCCATATAAATCTTTGGTAAGTTTGAAAACATGTTTAGGTTGTTTTGTGTATTCAAAACCAAGAGTTTGTTCAACATAAAATTCCTCTTGAACATATCCTTTAAGTAAAGAACGTTTCACATCCATTTGAAAAATTTTGAAATTAAATAATTATGCAAAGGCAAGTAAAATTTGAATAGATTCAAGTCTAGCTACTAGAGAATAGGTTTCTTCATAGTCTATTCCTTCTTGTTGATTATATCCTTTAGAAAATAATCTATCTCTATTTCTTATAATGATTCCATTTTTATAACACTTATTTCTGAAGACCCATTTTACTTAAATAAAAGAAGTTTCCTTAGGTCTTTCAACAAAGGTTCAGACTTTGTTCCTTTTGAATTCATTTGGCTCATCTTGCATGGATTTTATCCAATCATCATCACCTAAATCTTCATTAGTGATTTTTTGTTTTAATTTGTAAAGGATTTCTATATGTTATACTTCATTTTTTAAGTAACTTCTAGTCCTTACAGGTTGATTTACATCACTAATGATACTATCACTAGGATAATTCTTCAGAAACAACTGATTTGGATTTTGTAAAATTTGTTCATCGACATATGGTAGGAAATCTGCTAGGGTAAATGATTCAAAAATATTTTATTGAACATTTTCCTTATCAAAAGTATCTTCTATCAAGGATTGATAATCATTTTTTTAAAACACATCCGAATATGTAGGTTGAGGTTGTTTAAAAATAAAAGGATCACTTTCATCAAATTTAACATGCACTGTTTCTTCAACAGTACAAGTATTTTTATTAAAAACTCTATAAGCCTTAGAAGTTGTGGAGTAACCTAGAAAAATTACTTTATCATATTTGGGTGAAAATTTATGTAAATTATCTTTAGTATTCAGAATGAATACTTTGCAACCAAATACTTTGAAGTATTAAAGTCTATGTTTTCTACCATTCCACAATTCTTAAGGAGTTTTGTTAAGAAAATGTCTAATCAAAACTCAATTTATAGTATAACAAGCAGTACTTACAGTTCCATCCCAAAAAAATTTAGCTATATAATATTCAATCAACATGGTTCTAGTTATTTCTTGAATAATTCTATTTCTTCTTTCAACAACACCATTTTGTTGAGGAGTTCTTGGAGATGAGAAGTTATGAGTAATGCCTTTTTTATTATAAAAAGCTTCAAAATATGAATTTTGAAATTCTCCTCCATGATCATTATGAATATTTATCAATGGAATATTTTTTTCATTTTTAACTTGGGTACTAAAAATTTTGAAATAATAAAATCTTCATACTTTTTTGCTAGAAAATAGACCCACATAAATCTAGTGTAATCATTAACTAAGATAGATACATAATATTTGCCTCTAATGCTTCCAGTTTGTGTGGGAACAAAAAGATCCATATGCACTAACTGTAATGCATCAGAAGTTGAGACTTCACCAATTGATTTAAAACTTGATTTATGTTTCTTTCCATATGTACAAAGATCACAAACTTTTGAAGATTCAAATCTAAGATCTAGTAGATCCCTAACTAGTCTTTTCTTTGAGAGTTTACATAGGTTCCAAAGGTTATAGTGTCGAAATCTTCCATGTTATAACCAAGATTAATCTTTAATTGCACCAAGGAAAGGTAGATTTTGGCTCCTAAGGTCTTGTAAGTTTAGTGTGTATACATTCTCCTATTTGTCAGCAGAAAGAATAAACTCTTCCTTGGAATTGTGTACTAAGAATTTATCATTCCTAAAATTTACAAGGTAACCTTCATCACATAATTGAATTAAGCTAATGATATTGTGCTTAAGACCATTAACAAATAAAACATTTGAAATTAATGTTTTTTCATGAAGAAAAATGTTACCTATACCAACAATTTATCCCAGAGCATTATCTCTGAAATTTACTTTTCCTCCTTTCATCTTGATAATATTTTCAAAGAAGTTTTTGTTACCAGTCATATGTCGGGAACATCCACTATCCACGTACCATGTATTTATGTTGGTACTTTCTTTGTTTTCCTGAAAATAAAAGAGTTAGAATTTTGAAATCCAAACTTTCTTGGATATGAAATTTTCAAAAAGAAAAATTTTAGGTATCCACATTTTTTATATAAATAAAATTTATGAAAACCTAAAGATTGAGTTTTTTTAATGAAAAATATTTCACCCAATTTCCACCACACTGACATTTATTGAAAAATGGATCACTTTGGGGAATGAAATAGTTATTACTAAAAACTGGTTTATAATAGGTATAACCAAATCTAGAATGATTTCTCAAAGGACAAATTTGGGAATACATCTTGTCAAAATTTTATTTACCTAGGATAAAATTTGACAGACATTTCCTTAAGGAAAATATTTCTGACTTTAGTTTAATAAGGAAATTTTTATCCTAAAAAACATTAGTTTTAGCACTAGAGTTAGCCTCCAAAATATTTTTCTTAGAAATTAAATTTTTAAGATTCTTATAAAGTTTATACTTATCGTAATTAACTTCCTCAATATTTTTGGAAATACTTTCAAAATTGAAAGTTTTCTTATCAAGATCTCTAGAAAGATTTGATACTTCTTTAGTTAAAATAGATAATCTAGAATTTTACTTACCTATCTTTTTATTAAGTTTATAATTTTAATTCTCAAGAAGTTTAGCAAACATAGATACTTCTTCAAATGAAGGTAAGGTATTATCTTCTGATGTGGAAGATTCATCATCTGAAGATTCATAATATTTATCATCAGTATAGTTTTCATTCAAATATACATTGGTGATATTTTCGTCATTATGTGCCTTATCCATTAGACAATGATCTTAAATGGGTAGTTTAGCTAGTAAACCAAGATTCTTCTATTCAGAAGATTCATACTCTGAGGATTCATCTGAAGAGTCACCACCACTGGCACTCTAGGTGTCATTGTATTTTAAGACTTTCTTAGTTTTATCCTTGTAATACTTATTCCAGTTTCTCTCAGAATTATTTTCCTTCCTATCTTTTCTCTTAAGCATGGGACAATTCGGCCTTATATGACCTTCTCTTTTGCATTCATAGCAATTGACTTTTGAGTCTTTCTTGTATTTTCTTTCTTTATTGTTATATCTATACAGAAAGTCTTTCTTTCCAACTATCTCTTTCATCCTTCAAGAAAGATTATCTAACTCATTTTTAGAATGTTCATTTTCACTAGATTTAGATAAAACAGTGATTTTCTTAGACTTAGATCTTGTAACCCTTTCCGGAGTCTTGGATTTAGTAGTATTAAAGTCTACACTTCCATTTCCATTCTTCTTCTTATTTATATCAGAATCTATTTTCATTATATTCTCATGTTGAAGAAGAGTTCCAAAAATCTCATCAAGATTGATTTGAGATAATTTTCTATTCTCATCAATAATAGTTCTCTTAGATTCTCAGTCATTAGGCATAATATCAATAATATTGTCCACAATAGCTTCATCATTAAGACCTTTCTCTCCTATAGATTTTAAATGGTTGACAATGTTCATAATTATTTGTTTCACTTTGCATACTGGTTCTCCATAGGGAAATAGAAATCCATGATATTCTGATTTAAGTAAAGCTCTTCCAGTTTCTATCACCTTGGATGTACCAAAATGTGTTACTTCAAGTTTCTTCCAGATGCAATTGGTAGCTTCACAAGAAGACATTTGACTATATATATTCTTAGTCATAGAATACAACAAAGTATTTTTTACCTTGTAATTTAGTTGATATTCTTACTTTTCTTAGTTGGTGAAGGTTTTGACTTCCCTGTTAGGAATTTGTTAATCTCCAGTAAGCATGAAAAAGTTTTCCACTCCAGTATTAATAAAAAAATTCTTCATATGATCTATCCAATACTCATAATCATTACCCTCAAATATAGTTGGTCTAGTAGGATTTAGATTTTCAACGAAACCAACATTCATTCCTGTGATTTTATAAGAAAAAATAATTTTCCACAAAAACTTGTTAGTAAAAAAAAGTTTTGTAAACAAAGATAAAAATCCCTAAGAAAAAATTAAGGAATAAAAATTAAGCAAGAAAATTTAGAATAAGGAAAACTTGAGAAAGAAAACTTATATGTGAACATAATTATTTCATATACCTCCTCTGATAGCAATTGTAGGATCGAAATAATGATGTAGATGCTCAATTAAAAGAGGGGGTGAATTCTAAGTTTAAAAACTTTCTTTTTTAACCTTGAAGAAAACTATGTTTAACAAAGTTAAACAAGGTAAATTCACAAATCCTATTTTAGTTCTACTAAAAAAACTTTCTAGGTTCCGGAAATATGATTCCATAAATGAAACTTAAGGAATGTTTACAAGGAAAATATTCTACCTTAAAGCGTATAGAATCTTACTTATCAACTCAACATTAAAATTTTTATTCAAGTGGAGGTAAAGAACACAAGATAGCCTGTAACGGCAGGTTATAATTTTACTTATCAGAGTATACAAAAGTATAAGAAATTATAAGAATGTTATAATTTCTTCCTTTATCAAAATACTTCAGAAATAAACCTGAAACAAAAAAAGTAGCAAGTATGAAATCTTTTAACCCAAATAGAAGGGTATCCAACAACCTTGGATAAAGGTCCCTTGATTTATACTTTCAAGAAATTCTATCTTACCCACACTGGGGTAAGCCCTCAATAGGAATATCAGAATCTGTCTTGCAATCCCCACAAGCTCTTAATCTTTAAGGTAGTCGGCACCACTGTCTTTTTATCCCTGGAAGTCCTCGAAATTTAAGTTATATGACACCTCTATCTTCCTATCCCTAGAATCCCTCTATTGTACTCCCCAACAATCAGAGTCTCACAAAGAAACCTAAACAAGATGTTCAGAACCATACAAATCATGAGAGTCTCTCTCTCTAGAAATCACTTCAATAGTATATAATCTCTAGATTGATGGATCAGTGTGAGCTTATTCAAATGAGCTCCAATTTATAGGTACTTCTCCAATGGTCGTTTCCCTCCTCCAACGGCCATATTTTTCCTTCAATATCGGAGGGACCTATACATGTGTCACTCAAATAAAGGTTAGTTAGAAACAAATTATACGACATCATTTCATAGGAAGTGTAAGGAAAAATAAATTGCTTAACCAAATATATTTTTCAGAGTCTAAGGAAAAATAGAATCCAGATTCTAACCAAATAAACATTAGGAGTCTATAAGACAAGGATATTAAGATTATATTTTTACAAATAATTCAAAACCTAAATTATGAGGAATTCAGAGTCTAAATTATAAGGAATTCAGAGTCTAAATTCTGAGGAATTCAGAGTCTAAATTCTAAGGAATTCAGAGTCTAAATTATGGGGAATTTGGAGTCTGAATTTCAGAGAATTCAGAGTCTGAATTTCAGAGAATTTGGAGTCTGAATTTTAGAGAATTCAAAGTCTGAATTTCAGAGAATTCAAAGTTTGAATTTCAGAGAATTCAGAATTTGAATTTTAGATAATTCAGAGTCTGAAAACAGAATACTCTATATCCAAGGAATTATAAGATTATGAGGTTTTAGATATGAAACCAAATTTTTCCTTAGTAATGAAATGAGTTAGATTTAGAGAGATTATAAAATGAACAATAAATACATGGGTGAGGATAAAAATTTCCTTAAAGAAGTGAAATTTTCCTTATGAAAATAATACTGAAGGAAAACAATTTGCATTATGATAAAGTGTTCGTGATTTTAAAAATATTTAAGAATGTAAAAGTTATAAGTAAACCTTATTGACTCAACAAAATGTTCAATTACTCATTGAAAACAATGAACTAAAGATATCCAATGAGAAATTGAAAAAGGACCCTGAAAGGTTTACAAATGGTAAAGATACTTTGTACAAATGTTATGTAAACAGATTGATCCTAAATATACTACTTGTATTGGATATCAACCTGGTAAAAGAAATTTTAGAAAAACCAATTGTGTTTCTAAATCCAGAACATACAGCTTTACTCCTAGTTTAGAAAAACATTCAGCTAGTTCAAATTATGATACACTCTCTACTATTTCAATATTTTCTAGTCCAAATAGAGTTTATTTTTCAAATACTTTAAATAATTATTATAGGAAACCTATTAGGTAGATGTGGGTTCCTAAATCACTAGTCACTAATATTACTGGGCATAAACAAACATGGGTACCAAAGTCTGTTTTTATTTAACTATTTTGTAGGAAAATTGTTTAAAGAGTTCCTATAAAATCTTATGGTACTTGGGGAGTGGTTGTTCAAGACACATGACATGATACTATTCGTGCTTTAAGAACTTAATAAAAATTGATGGTAGACATGTCACTTTTAGTGACAATGCCAAAGAAAAAATCATTGGCCTTGGCCAAATCGATAAATCTAACTCAGTTTTAATTTCCAAAGTACTTTTTGTTGATGGATTAAAATATAATATACTTAGTATTTCACAACTATGTGATGATGGATTTCATGTTAAATTTGAGAATGATGCTTGCAATGTTTTTAATTCTAAAAATGAGTTAGTGTTTTCTGTATTGAGAAATGAAAATGTATACTCTATTAACTTAGATTCAATAGTTTATCAAAATGCTTCATGTTTAAGTGTATTTCACAAAGAGTCTTGGATTTGGTATAAGATACTAGGACACTATAATATCCACTCCCTTATAAAGATAACTATAAAAAGTTTAATTAAATACCTACCCAAACTTGAGTTTCTAAATGATAAAGTGTGTAATCCTTGTCAAAAGGGAAAGCAACACAAAATTTCCTTCAAACCAAAGAAATAAGTGTCAACTTCTCAACCCCTCGAACCAGTTCACAAGGATTTTTTTAGACCATCTAGATTTTCAAGTTTAAATGGTAATCATTATGTTTATTTTTTTATAGATGACTTTTCTATATATACTTGGACTTTATTTTTGTCTCACAAAAGTGAATCTTGTTCTCATTTCACAAAATATGCTAAAACTATAGAAAATATTAGTGGACTTAGAATTAAATCCTTAAGAAGTGATCATGGTCATGAATTTGAAAATCAATAGTTTGAATCCTTTTGTTCACAAAATGGCTATAGTCATAATTTCTCTTCCCCTAAATCACCTCAACAAATTGGAGTTGTAGAAAGAATAAATAGAACCTTGTAAAAAATTGCTAGAACCATGCTTAGTGAATATGACTTAACTATTTATTTTTGGGCTAAGGAAGTAAATAAAACCAGTTATATTATTAATAGAGTGTTGATTAGAACTATTCTTAAAAGAACTCCATATGAATTGTGGAACAATAGAAAATCCAAAGTAAGATACTTCAAATATTTTGGTTGCAAAGTCTATATCCTTAATACTAAGGACAATCTTGACAAGTTTTCATCCAAGAGTGATGAAGGAATTTTTCTAGGATATTTAATCTCTAGTAAAGCCTATAGAGTGTTTAACAAAAGAACTAAATGTGTGGAATAATCTTTCCATGTCAAGTTTGATGAGACAGATCCACATGAGCCTAAGAACACTTTAGAGAACCTGAAGGATGATATGTCAAATCTGGACATCAATACAAAATCCTTGAACCATCCTGTAAAGAAATCTGTGAAAACTTCTAGTTCAGAAAATTATTCAGATTCAAGTCAGAATGAACCCGAACCTACTAATGAACCTAAAATCACTAGTCCCTCTTTTTCTATAGCTGTTAGAACCCTTGAGAACCATCCTTTAGATGTTGTTGTAGGAGATTTATATAAATAAACTCAAACTAGATATTCTTTTAGAAATCAGTTTGAACATCAAGTTTTCTTATCACAACTTAAACCTAAAAACATTAATGATGCTACCAATGAGGAATTTTAAATGATGGTTATACAAGAAGAACTTAATTAGTTTTAAAGGAACAAAGTTTGGAAACTTGTTGAAAAACCTAAACAAACATTTACCATAGGCACTAAGTGGGTGTTTAGAAATAAGGTAGAAAAATCAGGTAGCATAGTTAGAAACAAGGATATATTGGTTGCATAATTCCATAGTCAATAAAAAGTAATTGACTATGAGGAAACCTTTCCACCAGTAGATATACTTGAAGTCATCAGAAATCTACTATACTGCCCATCTAAATTTCAAACTACATCAAATAGATATCAAGAGTGTATTCCTAAACGGGTATATAGCTAAGGATATCTTTCTTGAACAACCCCCTGGTTTTACAAATCCACACTTTCCAAATCATGTTTTTAAATTATCAAAAGCTTTGTATGGTTTAAAACAATCTCTAAGAGCTTGGTATGATAGATTAAGTACTTTTCTTATTTCCAAAGGTTTTACAAAAGATATAGCTGATCCTACTCTTTTTATAAAATGAATTTCCAATGATGTTTTAGTAGTTCAAATTTATTTAGATGATATTATCTTTGGATCTTCAAAAAATTATTTATGTATTGAATTATCTAAAATAAAGAAAAAAGAATTTGAAATGAGTTTAATGGGTGAACTAAAATTCTTTCTTGGATTTCAAATCATTCAAAATAATGATGGTACTATTTTAAATCAAATCAAATATAATAAATATCTTTTAAAATGTTTTGTCTTGGATAGCATTAAAAGTAGTGATACTCCAATGAGTACTACTTGTAAGTTGGATTTTGATGAAGATGAAAAATCTGTTGATCAAACCACTTATAGAGGAATGATTGAAAGATTACTCTACTTAAATGATAGTTGTCCTGATATTATTTTTAGTGTATGTATGTGTTCTCATTTTCAAGAAAACCCTAAGGAATATCATTTAAATGTCGTTAAAAGGATTTTCAAATACCTCAAACATACACCCAATATTTGACTATTCTATCCCAAAGGACAATCATTTGAGTTAGTTAGTTATTCTGATTCTGATTTCAGTGGTTGTAAGTTAGATAAAAAATAACCACTAGAACATGTCAGATTTTAGGTAAGTCTCTAGTATCATGGTGTAGTGAGAAAAAAAACTTTGTTGCATTATCTACTACCGAAGTTGAATACATAGCTGCTAGTAGTTGTTGTGTACAAAATTTTTGGATGAAACACACATTACTGGATTATGGATATCAATTCAGGCATGTAAATATAAATTGTGACAATACGAGTGTTATTAAAATCTCAAAAAATCATATTTCACACTCTAGGAAAAAACATATTGATGTAAGACATCACTTTTTGAGAGACAATTAACAAAAAGGTGATATCACTTTGGAATTTATTAGAACTGAATATCATCTTACTGATATATTCACCAAACCATTAAATTATAAAAGAATAGGTTACATCATACATGAATTAGGAATGATACATCTTAAGTAGAAAATGTATTGATTTCAAAACTTACTGTTTCACAACTTACTGTTTCACAGTTTATGGTTTCACAAGTCATTGTCTTAGAAGTACTATCTCACTCTCACAGTTCTGTAGGTTACTGTCTTAAAGTTATTGTCTCATGTTTATGGTCTCATGGTTACTATCTATCAATTACTATTTTGCACATACTATTTCAAACAATACGGTCGCACCGTTTTGAATTCACACAGAAGAGTTGACACTGTGAAAACCTGTTACGGTCTCACCGTGACAACCTGTTACAGTCTCACCATGAAATTATGTTCTGATCTCCCCATAATAACACTTTTTTGCTTTATTTATATATTACAACTCGTATCATTGTGATTGATTATTTTATTCTTTTTCTTTCTTGTGCTTTTGAAGCTGCGATTCTTGATATCCCTAAATGATAAAAACAAAAGAGGTTTCACTCTTTTCTTCAATAGAGCTCTCTTGTCTTAAACTATAAGTCCTCCTTCAACCCGTGAACTCTCTATCTCTCTCTATAACCTTCATTTAATTCCCAGAATAAAATGGATGTCTTCATCAACTCCTAAGAATCACAAATCAAAGAAGAAAATGAAAAGAGCACCGGAGATAGTGCCAAAAGGTCCTTTGAATTTGAATCGTGTTAATAGAATAGTGGTACCAGAAAAGAAAATCTTCCCTAAGTGGTTGTTGTCAAGTAAGTCTTTAGTGTTGAAAGTACTGAAAGATCAGGGATGGTTGTCCTGGTTCACAAAAGAGAAAAGGATGATTTACCCAAATTTAGTTTCTCAGTTCTATCAGTTTGTTCAATTCTATTTCAATATAGAAAATGATTTTGTTGTAAGAATCTAGATCAATAGCCAAATATGTGACTTTTCTTCGAGGTTATGGGATGCTTTCCTAGGGATACCTCATAAAGGAATTTTTTAGGACTATCAGAGAGGTCCTCCTCCTCCCAGTGATATCTTTTTTTAGAAGAATCCTTGGGAAGCTTAACTAGAAATAAAACAAAGAGAAGAGCTATTACTGCTAAGCTGGATGGTGAAACCAAATTGTTTTTTAAGTTTATTTAGAATCTGATTAGTCCGAGAAAAGGAGATTTTTCTACCCTCAAATATAAAGATTTATTTTTGACACATATTATAAAGAATGGACATAAGATTAACTTATGCAAGTGTGTTACACTTTATATGTGTGATTTGATTAAGGAAACCTCAAAGTATACCTCCTTGTTCTACTCAAGGTTAATATCTATTATGATTTATGATAAAGGAATGGTTGGACCAAACGAAGAAGTCATCAAGGAGTGTGAATTCTGTATCTCAAATGTTACAGTTAAAAGAATGAAAATTAGTTGGAATTTATGGAAAAAGGATTGGGTGGAGGATAATGAAAGGTTGTATGAAAAGTTTGATCTGGTTGAGCATTCTTAAAGACCTAAGGATATCTTTGATTATGGTTTGGATCCAGATGAAATTGTTGACTATCATGTTGAAGAAGAAGATGATTAGGTTGTTTCACCTACATGGGAAACTGTCTTAGATAGGGAAGATAGTAGACCTATTCCTCAAGACATAGTTGAGAAGGAAGTACTTGTTCCTAAAAAACTATTGATTTGTAAGAATAACCTACTTTTAGAGAAGACTCTATTGTTAATATAAGGGAAAAGGTTGTTTTGGAAGATCATCTAAAAGAAGAACTTTCTCTTGAGAAAGAAGCTGATTTTGAGGAACACTTAGAGGAACAAGATTATCATAAGATTATCCTCTGTACTGAAGAAAGAATGGAGAAATCCTTTCAGTTGACTAGAAATGAAATGGGTGAGGCTATTAGAGATGAAATCTTGGAAACATATCAAAGAACTGAATCTCTTAGTCCTGTGAGATATGTACTTGTTGAGGGGGAGCATCACCCTAGTCTAGAAAGTGTTGAAATTCCTAACCTTGTTGATCAAAGTACTTTGGACACTAGGTAAAAGTTTCCTAGATAATTTGAAGTGAATAATACCCAGGAATCCTTGGTTAAATGAATAGACTTGTCTACTATGTTTCAATTGAAACCAATATCTACTCTTAAAGTAATCTCTGCAAAGGAACTTGAGCCTGTCTCAACTTCTGTTCTTGAACCTTCACAAGAACCTCCTACTTTTGTGAGTCAGAATGATTTGAAATCCTTTGGAGCTACTTTATTTTCTAGAGTTGAAAATATCATGAACTCTCAACCTTCTTCTATAACAAACCTAAGTGAAAGAGATGATACCCTACTATTAGAAAATATCATATGGCAGATTCAGCCAAAAATGCTTCATCAAATTCAAGAGGTTATAATTGAGAAAAAATATCTAAGTGATGAAGTGAAGTCTCTCAGATCTATGGTTGAAGATATGTAGAAAGTGTTGAAATCAGTACTAGATCATGTTTCTCATCCTATTGGGGATGTTAGTGGTCAAATTCCATAGGAAGTTTCCTCTCTAATTCAACCAAACCTAAATTCCTTAGCTAGAAAGGGGGCTAAGAGAAACAAGAAGATAGTTCAAGAAATGCATGAGATTATTATTGGTCTCAACAAATTTAATAATGGGTATAAGGGATGTCTATATAAAGTTATGAATCAACTAAAGTCCCTCACTTCAGATTTTACAGCCTATAATACCTCTGGATAGTCATCTCAACCCTTTGACAATGATATACTCATAACTGTTGTTAAAGAGGAAATTCAATCAGTGCTAAGTGAATCTAACAAGGAGAGTCTATTTATGGTTGTCAAAAATAGTGAAAGAGTCCTTGATTTAGTAAGTATTCATTCAAATATTTCAAATTATGCTCAAGAATAAATTACTAATAATATGTATTTCTACTTCAATAGGATTTTCTCTAAGCATAATATGACAAACCATTTCAACTACCTTGTAGAGAATTTGAAAATTCCTCCTGTCCCTCAAGCTTTCAAAACTCAAGTTCAAAAGATGAAATATTTCACTCATTTGTTGGATATATTCATGGAGAAGATGTTTTTGACAAAGCGATGAAGTATGGTGGTGAGATTATTTCTGACTTCATCAAGTTATTGAGGTCTTATCTTCATGTGCAGAGAACTACTATTGTGGCTCCTGTAGTTGCACCCTTGCAGCCTAGTTTTACTCCTTCCTTATCCACTGCCTTTGCCTCTACCTCTATGTTTATCTATAATGATCTGAGTCAGATTATACCTATTATCCATGACGAACAATTACCTCAATCTTCCACCAAACCTACCTTGGCACCCTCTATTTTTGAAGGGATCCATATTCCTTATCTAACCGTTGGTTTACTCCCTTCTTCAACTTCTACCTCTTCTCCTGTGGCTCCTCCTAATGTTGCAGCCAAGGGAAAAGAGAAGATAGCCAGTGATGAAGAAAAGTGAGCACTATCTTTTGATAGGGATATTTTGTATTTTTTTTCTTATTGCTTATAATGACACATCTTTCTCCATCTAATGCACTGTGAACTCTTATTGTCTATTCTATTATTTACCTTTTGTACTCTTTTTGATAATCCCAAAATGGGGAAAGACATGTACACTAAGGGAAAGATAGCACACTAAGAATAGATATCTCACTCATATGATTTGAGATCATCAAAAAGGGAGAGATTGTTGGAATCCTCATGTTTTAATAATGTTTTAATGATCACAAATTGTTACTCCTATTTAATCTATATCATATCCTCTGTAGATATTATTGGTTTACTTATACTTCAAATAAATTTTCTTAATATCTTGATTCCTATAAATCATGAGTGATTATTGTAAACTATATTTAACTTTGGTCTATAATTATTTCTTTTATGAATGATTAAGTCTAATTCATTTGGTGAATATTACTGCTTAAGTGTGTATACAGATATTTGGAAAAGTCTGAGAAACCGTGAGTCTGCCACTGGTTTTGGTTTTCTGGAAAAGGACCCAGACACTGTGACCCAGATGACCCAGACACCGTGTCCTAAACACCGTGACCAGACATCGAGACCCAGACACCGTGGCCCAAACACCGTGACCAGACACTGTAACTAGTTTCAGATCTCATGAAGTCTGTGACGCCATTTCCTAACTAAGACACCATTCGAAGTTTGGAAAAGGACCAGACACTGTGATCCTAACACCACAATTGTGATATCGGTTCCTGATCTCAATACAATTATTCCATAATGACTATCTCACTGCTCAAACTCAAATAAGAAGACACTATTTTTTTGGTGACACCATTTCCAAGTGACACTATTTCTAGACAGACTGTGACACCATTCTTTAATCTGTTTTTTCATTTTCAGTTCAATTTCTAATGGTCATATTTGAGTCTTTTAAATGAATTGACATAATTAATATTTCTTCGTAGACATGTCACTTGATAGTACGAGGTACGAGGTACAGGATACATACATCATGTTGGCTCCAACACATGCACTCCAAGAATAAAAAGAAAAGTGTATCCCTAAAACAAGTGACGACAAGTAGTAGTATGTAGCAGAAGCACGAGCATTCTTGGAAAGTGGACTGATACATTCACCAAGATACATATTAAGAACACACGAATCATTTTCAAATAAAAAATCTAGAATACCATGGATCAGAGCCAAATCATCTCCACAATACCAACTCTATGAAGAACACAAGCTAGATCTAAATAGAAACCAGAGCACCAGACTTACGATACTCTGTTTCTCGTAAGAGGACTCGATACTGGAATTTCCTTCATCCTAGGAGTTCAAAGATTTATATAATAACACTCATAGAACTTGTAACCTTATCTCATAATCTTTTCTCTATTGTGCTTTGTTTTTAGCTTTCGAGCAGTGTGTGTGTGTCTGTATTAAATACATACATTGTCTCCTCCACTAAACAGAAAGATACAATATATCCTTCCTCTAATATATTTTTACACTTGTTTACTCCCATGGATAAGTGTGGAAGATGTCCTTGTGTTCCCTAATAGTTTTTACCAATGACGAACTGTGGAAGAGGTCGTGTGACCTGGACAGTCCTGTGCACTGTTGTTTACCCTGATCCAGGGAATGGATCAAGTTTATTAATATAAACTGCTTGGTGGTAGGTGATCACTAAGTGAAGTGGATTAGGTCTTAACTTGATACTGAACCGCTTTTTTATCCACTATTTTGTTTAATTTAGTTTTTCTCTATTTTATTGTATAATTCATAAATAACTATATTTACTTTGATAGTTAATCTTGGATAGAAGTTATAATTTTTTTACTTATTATATTAGCTTCAAAATTAATATTAATAACTCATATTGAGATTAATGAGAATTAATTAATCTTTTGAGAAGATATTTGAACAGTTAAACTTTCATAAATGTATTACCTTGATTAACTAGGTTGTATTAAATTTTATTGGGGAACCTTTTAAAGAAAAATTTTTAATAGAAATTTTTATAGATACTCAATTCACCCCCCATCTTGAGTAATTTACTCCGACCAAAAAAGTTCTTATTTCCTAATAATTCATCAATAATTTTTTATTTATCAGGACCATTATAAATATATTTCATAATCAGGTTACTCATACTCATACATTCTAATTCAATGGATAAGTTATAATAGTCACATTCAAATAAATTATTTTTATAATATATCTCAATTCGCTTAAAGATCGGTGTTGCATGTTAAGAGATATATCAAGATTATAATTTTTTGAAACTAAATTTTTGTGGTGTTATATCCCACTACCTAAATAAATTATTCCCTCATAATTTTATCTCAGCCATTAAAGGTTCAATATTTTAAAATACCTTCATTTAAAACCTACATCGTATCAAGGGATAATAAAAATTATTTTGAAAAGGGGAAGTGGGAAGAATGAAGGTTGCCTAAAATAAAACAGAACCAGGTTCCCAAATAAGGATAAAATAGGTGGGAAGTTAAAATATAGACATGAAGGAGAAAACTATCATCCAAGGATTAATAGAGAGTGACGGTGAACATGGACATGAGAAATTTATTGACCACAAAACCATAAATTAGTGAGGGGTTAAAATACCATAAATTCATCTAAAATAAAGGTAAGATGACGCATTTTTATTTCAATATACTTTTCCTAATGTTGAGGGGTTATTTTAATATCAAGATATAGAACATGGTAAAATTTACATACTTTATTTCATTCCATTTCAAAATCATAATTCTCTCCTTTTGTTTTTTTATGAATTTCCAATTCATAACTTATTCTAAAAAAATGAATTTTCAAGATGAATTTTTCATGTATGAAGCACTAAAATTGGATTTTAATAGATTATAAGATCCATAAAATAATAGAAATTCATTTCTTATTTCTTTAGATATTTAAAAAAACAAAATGGTTAATACATTTTATCCAATATAGATAAATGGTTAATCCATTCCATAAATAGTTAACCTTAAGACTCCTCCAAAATATGTCTTACCAATTTATAAACCCAAAAATATGAAATATTTGATCAAAAATTTATTCTCAGACAACATAAAGTAGCTCATAATGCCACAAACCAAACATGTGAATACCTTGATTGTATATTCTAATAAAAGAATCTAATAACCCAAATCGCCCTAAAACCTCAACGAAAACATATATGATTAAAAAATTAAAACAATACTTATTTATAAAATAAAATCAAGAACTATTAAACATATCCCATAAATATGACAATGTAATAAAATTCATCAAATATGACCTAAATCACTTTATCATCAAATCACTAATCAATTTCAAGGTTATTAATACTATCCCATTTACTTCGTCAATTTCAATAATCTATTTATCCCAACTAAACATTATTAACTAAACATTAGGAACATATTAAAGGTTATCTTTCCCTTAATCATGAGTTCACCAAAAATATCACCTTACCAATAAATCACATTTATTGGTTATTAATATTATTCAATATATATTTTCAAATCCTTAAATATAAACTATTGTCAAATAATCCTTAGATGTTTCATAAGTATTATAACCAAAATATCATTAGAATAATAATTTTATAACATGATTCTTAAATCCCAAAACATTAACACTTTAATCCTTTCACTTCAACGATTGGAATAGTATAGGTCCTTCCTCAGTCTTGTGGTGAACCCTTGGATTAGGGCATTGAATCAGATAATTCTCATGTTCCTCGCATATAATACGTTTAAATATAAATGATACTTTAGGATGAAATTCATATCACTACATAAAAATCTTCATTTTTATATGGTAATTACTTTCTCTATACCCTTCTTTCCTGCACATAAAACATCTTATCATTCATCTAAGACATTTCCCTAAGTAATTCTTCCCATATACTTGACATGTATAAAATTGAACTTTCTTCTCTCCATGGTATTAATAAAACTCCATTTTTATCTTATTAGTTGTGTTAGGAAACTCACCCAAGATGAGATTTTTATTCATATAATGTGATAGTTGATTAGTCATAATCATAAGATTTTACCTTCCAACTTCTTCTTTGTTTTGTTTCTTAGGAGGAAACTCATTCTATTTACCATCACATTCAGCGTTAATGTGATTACTTTTAGTTCCATACATTGAATGAAACCAAAAATTGTAGTAGTAGTAATAATCATCATAGTGGTAAACCACATGATTGTGAAAATAATTTATAGGATGTCTAAATCCTGACACCTTCTTTTCAATCAAAGACACCTTGGGTTTAACCTAGGTCATTTATGGTTATCATCTATTCAAATAATTTATAATGGTTCATAAAGAAAATATGATTTAACCCAAGAATATCCCCCAAGAGTGTAAAACTAGATGTGTAGTAAGGGAATTCTCATTGTGCACCAAAATGATGGATAAGATATATTTGACCAACTCTTTTCAGGGTTATTACCCCTAGATGCATATATACCAAAACCATGTCTACTTGTAGTTTCTAGACATGGGTTTGTTTCTAGGAAAACCACATAATATCTACCTTGAAAAACTTTATGATGTTGTCCTATACTTAGAATTATCCTTAAAGTTTATCATAGGGTTAGGTTCCCTAATCTATGTTTTCTAAATTCTAGTTCCCAAGGTTTTTACTAAACTTGTTCTGATACCAATTGAGATAACCCAAACTATAGTATCCCAGAGTTAGAGTCTACTTCATTACATTGTCATAAGATACAATGGATCACATAATCAAGGATTAATAAATTTAATTGACTTTAAGAACCAAATACATACATGATTCCTATTTTACATTGTAAATAAAATATTAAAACATAGTGAAAGTAAATATTTTTCATCCTTAAACTCATTCAAAGATTCCATCTTCATATCTTGAGTAAATGAAATAAAATATGGGTGATATCAAATGATTAGTAAGGGTTACATATAGTTTAAGTTATCATTATTAAATAAGTTATAATCAATATGGAATGGTAAATAACTAAAAACATGTGACATTGAATCAATAACTTGAGCATGAAATGCATCCATGGATAATATCAGTGCGATAATATCATGGATAATAATAACTAAATTATCAATGAAGGAAATTCATAATGTTAGACATAATGATCTCACACATCATGATATATTTATCATAAAGTCCTTGTGCCAAGATAGTTTAATTAATTGGTAGGTATACACCAAAAACCCATTTAATAAGGCCAACCAACTAGTTTGTCTCATGAGACCTGTCGATGCATCAAGAGGCTATATAATCCCAAGATACACCTGTCACTGCATTTCCAATGCATTTATCATATATTGAATGATTTATTTAATTCATAAATAATATTTCTTATCAACAACTATCCATATTAAAGAATATAGAATATCAACATTTCCCCATTCAATCAAATAACTTTCATAGTAAAACATTGTTTATATAAATGGCATACGGTTTAGGCAATAAACATATCCATGATATAACTAATATGAATATTTAAGAGAAATGTAATTTCCAATAAAATATGATCATAAGAAATTTAATTTTTAAATATAAAGTTAATGACCACAAAATTTATAAGAGATAAAAGATGATGATCATAAATATAGGTTCTGTAATAAATTCAGAACTTTTAGAGAATAAAAAAATGGAATTGAAATATTAAAATAATTTTTCATTAAAGAGTTTTATTTCTAAAACCATTAAAAACATTTAGAAGAATCTAAATATCATAAAATGGTTATGGAGATAGGAAAGTACATTAATGCCATATACATTAAAATGAAGCATCCCTTTTGACTTCTTTGTAAAGAAATTTGAAAATAAATCTTTTGAAAAACATTATAAATATTCATTTCAAACCTTGAATAAGTTAAATTATAACTTAAAATTTCCTTAATAAATAATTTTATTAAATAAAAATGACTTTATTAAAACAATTTTGAAAAATATGGACTTGGAAGAAAAATATACTTGATCAAAAAGAGAAATAAGATTATCTTTTCTTTTAAGCATTTATTTGATTGATTCAAGTATCAAATAGAGGAAAATTTGTAATAAAATAATGAAACTTCTTATATATCTATATAATAAAAAATATTAATTTTATAAATGATATATTATAATATTATTTCAACGAAAAACATTAAAAATCCCAAAAAATGAGATTGTAGAATAAATTCCTACCTCTTTGGTAACTTTTAAATTGTAACCCATTCAAAGTGTAAACTTTAACTGAAACTTTAATCATAATGAATAAATATATACTCACGTTAAATAAATTAAATATGGATTATATACAGAAAATAAAATTAAATAGTTTCATGATACCAAATATATCTCAATGGAGTGGAAATTAAGATAAAATATCTTACAAAGATCGTATCATTGAAGTGAGAATTAATCAATGTAGTAACTATGTATAAAAAATGTAAAACCACACAAAACAATTGAAAATAAAATATAATATAATCATAGTTCATTTCACACATAATCATGGAATGACATACCCAATGAATTATAAGTATAACCCAGTGAATGGAAATTGAGTTAAGAAATATCTTACTTCACACTTTCACTTAGTTAAACATGCTTTAACCTCATGAATAAAAAATTTAGATTTATTATAAATACATAACAGAACTTTATACATGTCTATAATATCATATATCATCCACTTATAATATCTTATCACTCTTTTGTCAACAATATTTCATTGTTATCATTTGTTTGGGTGTTAACTGCTTAGTTTTCTCATCTATATTTCATCATGGATGTTCCAACTCTTATGAATAGGTTATTGTTTAAACATATAAAGAATTATATTAATGTCATAAATATCATATTTATTAATTATATACATTTTTATAATCATTATTTAAATGTGTTCATGTAAAATGAATCACACCACTTTGTAGAGATGGTAAGTTGTACATACACACGAGCGACATTATCATGTTTTAATGGGAGTAAGGGCGAGGAAGTAGATGATATATTAAGTTTATATAATAAATAATATCTCATAATTATTATATATATTTATTTATTATATCTATATTTATGATGATCCATGTGAGGCAGTGATGTAAAATAAATTACATTGATTCGTGATGCAGTAGTCTATTGTTCACACGAGCGATGGTTTTGTTTTCCATTTGATGGAGAAGGGGATGGATGAATATTATGAAATCAACATAATAAAATATAAGTATATGGTATATAATGGTGTTATTATTATGTAATTTTTATTACATAATTAAATGTGGTAAAAGAAGAAGTAAAAAAATAAAGCACTTTGTTAAGACGATTACCTTCTTGTAGAGAACCCTCCTTTGGATCTATTTTTAAGGACCCGTAGGGTTGGTTTATTGGGAATAACAATAACTCTAGAATGTAGAAAAGGATTTTGGGGATAGATTTTTGTGGTGTTTTTTAAGATAAATTTATCAAGAGGTGTGAAGAAGTGATGGGGAGGTTCCATTTTTTCAATTGAGGTGAGTGTAACACTTGTAAGTTTTCAAAGTTTTAAAATATTTTTAAGTCACTTTCAAAAAAATGGATCTAAAATGACTCATATTAGAAGGTGATAAGGTTAAGGTAAAAATAAAACCAAAAAATGAGGTTTAATAAAGTTTTTAGATCATTTTAACTTTTATATTCTATTTTAACCCCTTCGTTAACTATTTTTAACCTTAACCGCAGTAATAAATATTTCAATCTTAAAGGGTTATAATTTACTTATACGGTAAAAATTGGATAATAAATGGAAAAAGGATGAAATTTCAAACCATTTATCATCATAATTGTCATATTTAAATATTTTTATGATTTTTAAATAATTGAATAAAATATTATTTTTCATAAAATATTATTAATGTCATTTTTGACACTATTCATTTAATTTGACTTTAAAACATTGAAATGAAAAATGAATTCGAATATAAACTATTTAACCATAAATTATACATTATTATTAACCATAAAATTTGTGTGATTCTATAATTAATCCAATAAATATAACTTTTGATGCTTTAAAATAATTTACTTTGATTTTTTTACTGCTTGCACAAGCATTGTGTCACTGTCGTATAAGCTTTTAAGGTAATTATATCACTAATAAAAATAAAAAATAAATAGAAATCATAAAAATAAATTAATAATGTTCAGAATAAAATTTTATATTCATTAATAACACATTCTTATCCCTATGTGAGTATTTAACATAAATTAAAACCAAGAGAGTGACATTTTTGAAATAAAAATACTTAAAATGAAATAAATTTCATTATCAAAGGAAAATGACACCAAAATGGAATATATTCAAATTTTAGATGACTATGGTCAGATTTATCCCATAAATTGAAATAAGGTCAAGTTTTGGGTTGATTTTGAGATCTTATCTCATAGTTTTAACCTCATTTTACCCATATTACCCTTACCATGGTGACACATATTTACCACAGTTACTATTCATAATGACCAAAACCTAAAGGGTTCTATTTACCAAATTTGAATCTCCTAATTAAAAATATGGTATCATTTTTCAATATTCAATTTCTATAAGTAGAAAAATAAACTTTAATATAAACATGTAAAACGTGATGAAAACAGTTTTTTTTAATGTGTTTTTAAGCATAAAAATTAATTTATATCAAAATCGTGCATATTGTTGATTTAAACGGAATTAAGTATACAATTATCAATAAAATGGATCATATTTCACTTTAATACCAAATAAAAAATAGAATTGGACTTTTAAATTACTTGATTTAATGAAAATAAATGAGAGTATTTGAAAAATCGGTATTTTTCACTATTCACTGAAAAATCAATCATTTTAGAAAATTCAAAAAATTTAACCCTAAGTTAATTTAGATATTCTGATTTAAAAATTTATGTTCATTTTTTAAAATACAATTTCTAAAAGTGATGTAAATTAATTTTAATTTCCACACACAAAATGTAATAAAATCATTTTTGAAGAAAATATATTTTTAAACCATAAAATGACATCACTAAAAATTAAGTGTTTATTTTCTAAGAATCCGTCCATAAATTTGTATTGATTATTAAAGTTATAAATATATTTCATAATGTGGTTACTTGTGTTCATATTCATCAATTCAATGGTTAGGTTTTAATGGTAACATTTTAATAATTAAATTTTTATAATATATCTCAATCTGTTTAAAGCTCGGTGTTGTGTGTTAAGAAATCTATCAAGATTATTATTCTTTTAAACTAAATTTCTAGGGTGTTACATTTATAAATAGATCCTAGTTGTTTTGGGGTTTTAGTTGTTTTTTAAAATTCATTTTGGATAAGTTTTATCACTCTTAAACCCTACATTTATAATATAAAAATAAATATATTTATTACATTATAATTGATTTAATAAAAAATATTTCAAAAATTAAATGTATATTTATATAGTAATTAAATCATTAATAATAATTTGTATTAAATTAAAACTTATTCATTGATTTATAATGTATTATAAATATAATATAATTCTGAAAATATAATTATGATGACGCGTTATTACTGAATAGTTATTTTTTAATAATTATTTAAAAAAAACAATTATATATATAATTGATTTTATATAATCATGTAAATTGATAATAATTGATCAAATAAATTATAATATCTATTTAAAATATAAATAAACAATACATTATAATTGATTTGATTTATTAAATCAATTGTAATATTTATTTATAATATAAAATAATACATTCTAAATAAATAATATTTATTAAATAAAATATAACTTAGTATAAAAATTAATTATATTTATTAAATTAAATATAATGTTTTGTTTATTTATATTATATATAAATATTATAATTGATTTAATAAATTCAATTAATTTATAATGTATCTTATTTATATTATAAATACATCATATAATTGATTTGATACATATAAATGATTTATAATATTCATTTATACTATAATTGAATTATAATATTTTTAAATATGATTATAAATATACATTATCATCATTAAATAAATTATAATGTATATTCCATAAATATATTACAACCGATTAGAGGCATGGGAGAAATACAAATAAAACCACACACACCTAGGAAGGTTTGAACCCAAGACCTCCCTGCACCACTATAAGGGACACTACCATAGATCACGGCTAAATCAGTTCTTTCTTTTATCAGTGCTAAATAGAAATCCCTGATAAAAGGGTCACTTTTATCAATGTTAGCTAAAAGTACTGGTAAATGTGTACTCTTTATTGGTGTTTTTTTTAACGTTGATAAAGGTGGATCTTTATCAACGTTATTCTTATTGCTGATAAAACCTTTTAATAAAAACAATTATTAATATATATATATATATATAACTATTATATTTATATTCAAAAAAAATATTTATTTATATTCATTAATTAAAAACGCATGTCTATAATCAATATAAATATGATATATTAATATATATTTTTTAACAATTCAAATGCATATATAATGTTTTCAAAAAAGTATTTATAAAATTATAAATAAATAAATATTTATTTAAATAATTATAAAATTATAATAAATATATTTAAATAAATATATATATTTGAATAATTATAAAACTATAATAAATATATTTAAATAATTATAAAACTGTAATAAATGTATTTAAATAATAAATATTTTTATTATATTTATAATTACATATATTTATATATTAATATATATATATATATATAATTAAATATATATATATATATAATTATATAAATATATATAATTATATACATATATATATAATTATTAATTATATATATTTGTATAAATATATATAATTATATAATTATATTTATATTTATAGAAAAATATTTATAAAAATATTTATTTATAATTAGAATTATGAATATATATATATATAATTATAAAATTATAATAAATGTATTTAAATAATATATATTTATTATATTTGTAATTATATATACTTATATATTAATAAATATATATAATTATATATTTGTATAATTATATAAATATATTTATAATTATATATAAATATTTATAAATATATTTATTTATAATTATAATTATAAATATATATATATATATTATTTATCTTTTCAAATAATATTTATATTACAATAAGTATATATATATATTAAATTAATATATAAATATTAATTATATAACTTTTAATAAAAATGAATCTTATTTTCATAATTTTATATGTATAAATTATAAAATTTATATTAGCCAATATGTTTGATAGTTTATTAATATTCATTAATTAAAAAATGTGTATATAATTAAAATAAATATAATATATTAATATTTTATTTAAACAATTATATAATATATAAATGAATATATTTATTTAGATATATATTTCTATTGATATTAAATAATTTAAAATATATGTACATGTATAAATGCATGTATGTATGTCTATGTGTGTGTATACACGTGTGTATGTGTACATATGTATGTTTATAATTCACGTAAATGTTATGAATTCACTTTTTAATATTTTTTAATTTATTTCACTTAATTTATTCATTTATTATTATATATTCATTAAAAATGTTAAAACTATATTTAATCATCTTGTAATATTTATTTATACATGTATTTATTTACTATACATGTATTATTTTTAATATGTTTATAATTTATATGAATAATATTTATTTGTTTTTATTTATTAACTTTTAACATTTAAAATATGTTTGACGGTGATAGATGGGTGGGAAAATGGTGGACAACAGTAGGGCTTGTTGTGGTTGACAGCGATTGGGATTGGCGAACCCCCACTCGACAGCTAGGGTGTTGGTCTGAAGGTCGTCTATGGCAGAGCCATGGAATCTCGGTGAGACGATGGTAGGTGTGGCTTATCCATTATAGATATGTAGGAGAGTCCTCATCAAGGAAGATAATGCTTATAGCTGCTCTGGTTGTGCAAGAAGTTCACGATAAGGTTGGCCTTATGGGCTGTATGTATGGGGCTTTCAGGGCATAAATAAAGAGAGCTTGATGGGTGAGTTATCCCTTGGGGGTATGTCCTGCCCATCAGCCTATGGGTGAAGTGTGGGCGTGTGTGTTTCAGTTTAATCATACCCCTAAGTTCCTATAATATATATAATTAAATACAAATATTTATAAAATTATAATAAATATATTTATTATATTTATTATATTTATTATATTTATTATATTTATTATATATATAGTTTTATAAATATATATAATTATATAATTGTATATACTTTTATAATTATATATAATAATATAATTATATATAATTATATAAATATATTTATAAATATTATAGTTTGGGGCTTACCCGAGTGGTAAAGGCTCCCCGTAATTCTGTATCAGACCCCAGTTCAAATTCAGGTGGGTGTAGGTAGTATTACAGAACTATGCAGGCTTTGACATAGACAATGATGCAGGTAGGTGGTAACGCAAGGATGATGCAGGCAGGTGGTGACATAGGCATAATGCAGGCCTAGTGACGCAAATAAGATGATGCAGTCATGATGTTACACTAGACTTTCGGGTCATGTTATGGGCTTCATGCCCATGGGCCTACAATCCACGTTCTAAATAAAAAAAAGGCTTGATGGGTTGGATATTTCCTTAGGGGGTTATGGTTATCCTTTCCGGCCTATGTGTGTAGTGTGTGTGTGTGTGTTTGAATGTAATTGTACCGCCAAGCACCTAATATACTCAAAAGGATCAGAAGACAGGCAAGTCTGCTCCCAAATATAAAGAAATATTTTTAAATATATTTATTTATAATTATAATTATAAATATATATATATATATATATATATATATTATTAAGATTAGATCTTTATCAACGCTAGAATTTTATCACTGATAAAGAATCTATTTATCATCTCTCTCTATTTTAGCGCTCATAAAACTACTATTTATCAGTTATTTTTTGAAAGTACTAATAAAAACCTTATGGGTTCTTATAAAAAGAACCCTCATAGAGTCACCCAATCTCACGCCTTCAATCTCCCATGGAACCATACCACTGTCATCACCACTCTCCCTACGACGGTTCTAAAAAAAGAACCCTAACAGAGTCACCCTCTCTCATTCATTCAATCTATCATGGAACTATATTGTTGTCTCTGACTCTCTCACAGTTGTCATTCCATATCATCTCTCCGTGTAATCACTGTCACCCCCTTCCATCATTGTCGCTCCCTCATGGAACCTAACCCTCATGGAACCGAACCCTCGCCACTCTTTATCAATGAATCGATCCTCTCTAGATCTAAGGTATGGTATTATTTCTTCTCATATTTAATCGCTTCTTCCATTTAGGTCTTTACAATCTTTGATGAGGTCCTTTCTTCCCAGGTTAAGTGTTTACCATAAATTGTGATTCATTTCCATTTAGACGATGTAGGTGTTTCTGTGAAACCTCTATTATAATTAATATCTTGTAATTATAAGTGGTTTAAAATGTTTTCTTATAAATTCATATGCATATGGTATACCCGTTGTGGGTTAGAAATGTTTTTCAAATGGTTTTTGATTCTCGACATGGGAGAATTTCCAAATGGATATCTATTGTTTTATTTTGAATTTATTTAATGGAATATCATGTGATTAATGAAAATTCAAATTTTACTTTTAAATTTAATTCAAATTTTATAAAGTGGTGCTTGGAACTGACAAGTTTTTTAAGGGAGGCTTTGTGCTTTTAAATGGGTGTGGTTAACCCAATAAAATGGTTTTATAGATTTCTAGCCCGTGCTCAAAATTTTAAGGTGATTTTTAGAAAATTCATGGTTTCCAAATAAATTTAAAATTGATATTTGATAATTTTATTTCAAGGGATGTTTTGAAATTGGATTTCAAATGGTGTGATGTGTCTTGTAATCCTAAGGTTCTTTTGAAAGCTTGATTGGAACTTTTAAAGAAGTAGTTTTTTAAAACATTTTACACCCTTAATTGAGCCCCTTATGTTTGATATGATTATTGTGTCTTGTGACCACTTGAGGGATGTTTTGAATTGTTATCTCATTATATAATTATTATTCATGATTATGAAACCAATTATTTCTTGTGAGGGTATAGGAGGTGAGATGATATTTATTTTAAGTTCTTTATGCTTATTCTTTTTGCTTTTCTTGATTGAAAGCCTCTATTTATTGATATCATGGGAGTCCTAGGAATTATTAAATTTCACATATGAATGAAAAATATAGTTCGATAGAAATAATGGGATAGATATGTTCTTATAGGTCAGTCTAGGATTTTTCTCGCCAGTTTAGATCATGTTACATGAGTCCTAGGGAGTTTCCTATGATGCTTGGGTCCATTTTTTATGATTTAAAGGATTCCATCCTATAACCTATTTGTATACCCTAATTCTAGACTACATTACATGGAACCATCACTAGTGTTGCATTTGAAATCACATATGAAATTACTTTTTAAGTGTTTGTATGCAAGTCTTTCCATATTGTTAAGTGATATTGAAATACGTTTTTTTTTAAATCATCTTGGAAAAAATTATACAAGTGATAAGTTTTATAAAATAAGTGATATCAAACAATTCCAAGAAACAATTCCCACTAAAAAAGGAATTTATGGCTTTTGTTGCATTTGATTACACTTAAAATAGTTCATACCTCTCATTAATATTGATGAAGTGATTTGAAAAAAAAATCATGTTGGTTTTGTTTCTAAAAACACGTGCATTTAAATTTTTTAAAAAAATTAAATAAGTGGTAGAAAATCATTCTTTTCAGTAAAAATTTAAGAAAAAGGAGTGAAAATGATTTTAATTCATATTTCCAAATGCATGATTAGGCTATGTTTGATGAAATTACACAACATTTATCACTTATAATATTTGTTTTTAAAAAAATAGATAGTTGTTTTGTTTTTCTAAATAACATTTATAATTAAATTCATGAATAAAATCATTAAAAGTATACACTTTTTTTACATTTCTTGACTTCTATAATTGTTATTTTAAGAAGGAAGAAATTATTGAGTGTGAGTTAGCCAAACATGTTTCATCATTTAAAACAAATATTTTCACAACATCTTTGTTTAATATTTCTCACCAATTAAAATATATTTTATTCAAAAAATAACTTGTTTGAAATTATTGTTTCTTTTTTCTTTGAAAAAATATATTTTAGAAAAAATAATTTTCTACTTTTCAAAAATGTATGTTGATTATCTGTTTTTCCATAAAAAAAATTTTATTAGCTTTTTAAAAATAAATTTTCAATCAAAACTATAATGTTTTTTTAATTTAAACACAAAATATTTTTTTTTAATTTTCTCCATCATTTTTTAAACTATCCGAAAGTTAGTTATGATTTTAAAATTGAAACAAGTGAGTTTCATGAATAAAATTATTTTAGTATTAGGACACAATTTTATTTTATTTTAGAATAATGCAATAACACTTATGAATTTTCAAACTTTAGAAACGATGAAAAACACAGTTTTGTTGACCAAGACTCTAAGACCCTTTTGTTTGAATCCTATTACCTCAATAATGTCCCACATATTATAAACATTTCCCAACAATCTATAACCAAACACTCACATCCAACATTCATAATATTTTAAAATATTAGTCCAATAAATCGTGCCACTGGAATAATTTTGAAACTCTATTTATAGAGATGAATATCAAGATACAAAACTCTAAAATAAATATAAAATACAAAATTTAAACTAAAGAGAATATATATATATATATATATGATATGCCTATTCAAAAAGATCAATAATAGATAGATCCATACCCTCATTATTTAAGAATTCTAAAACTCTATTTAAAACTCGAGCATACTCTATCTCATTTTACTAATTTGAAAAAATGGAACTTATGGTGATAAACTTCCTTCAAAGTAGATTTTATTGACCCATAAAAATATCCAATGTAGATGATTCCCGAATGGTTGTAAAATATTTTCTTATTTTTGTTATATGAATATCATGGTCTTCTTGTACTTGAAAAAAGATGTCAAAATATCTTTAAAAATAGACAAAAAATTATTCAATAATAAGGTTGAAACTTTATGTATAAAAATAGATAACAAGATACAAGACTTGATATATAAGGAAAATTAAAAATTCAAACGAATAAGAAAGTGATAGAATTCACTTATTGAAAACAATCATAGATAGATCATTATCTTAATTCTTTAAGCACCATAATATATTGGTAACACAAACTCCTTATGAAATTCAAGATAAACCTTGAAATTTAAAGTAACTAATAATAACCCCACTATATTATAAACTTTATTGGTGAAATAGTTTAACTTCCCTCCCACACACTAATAAAAGGGGTCCTAATGATTTATTAAGACAATATTCATCAGTTTTTTATAATGTAAATGTGGTTTTAAGGGTAAATTATTAGTTTCAAAGTTAATAAATTGGATTTATATGATGTTTCAGAATGAGGATGATATTTTGGATTTCAATGATGATCTGAATAAATTATATTTTAAATTTCTCATTGACTTTAAAATGGAGTTTTGTGATTTTAAATTAGAGTGAATAGATTCATTATTTTTTTAAAACATAGTGTGCCATATCAGCAATGTTAAATCCATATCATCTAAAATTTTATTCTTATATTAAAAAACAACATTTTATTATTTTTTTTATATGGTATACTATGTTCATGGTGAATAACATGATTCTCAAAATAATCATCAATTTTTCCCTTATAAATTCCGCACCATTATCTATCTTGATCATCTATAAGAATAAATTACAATATTTATTTACTTTTATTATAAAACATTTAAACATATTTAAATCCTATTATTTATGTCTCACAAAGAAAATATATTTAATTAATGAAAAATTATCAATATTGGAAATAATATACTTCTCTCCATTTTTTGAATACTTCCTCATAGTCCCACAATCATATAAATAAATGATTTTCTATTATTGGGTAGATTATATCTATAAATTATTCCATAAAGAGTTAACAATTTTTCCCTTTAGGAATGTTGAGAACATCATATTCCTTTCTATTTTTAGTATTGGTAGGTCACAAACATTTTCTCCTTAAGTGATCATACTCATTTTTTTCTAATATGATCAAGTTGTCTATTCCATAATTGGATTACTATATTAAGATATAATTTGAATGAATTCCCCACAAGTTCATGTCACTAACTCCGTACAACCCATAAGATATCCATCATGACCCCACTCCCACAACCTTGGCCTAATAGAAAGCTAAGCGCTACTAAAATTCAGTTATGAGACCAAAATCCTTTTCCTTTTCATGGAGTAATTGAAGGATTACTTTGAATGTTGAAACTTTATTGTCTTTCTCGATATGAGTGCTTTTAAGACCACCCATTTGAACCTTATCATGGTTTATAAGCCCAAAGGGCACCATTATTTCCCTTGAGTATAATCAAAATAAAAATTTATAAAACTCAAATCAATGCTACTTAATTAATTAAAATGAATATTGTTGAAAGATCGAGAGTGATACCACAGATATTGTGAAGTTAGTTTAATTAAGTTTTAAAAAAAATAATTTATTTAATTAAATTAAATAAAGATTCGAGGAATCAGATTTTGGTATTCAAAACAATTTGAAGAAAGAATTAATTGAAAGTGAAGCAGATTGATTGGTTTGAAATTAGGTTTGGAAAGCATGTTAGGGTTTTTTAGTTTCAGGGTTTAGTTATAATTGGATTTTAAAAAATAGGTTAATTAATGTAACACCCCAAGCTTCCATGGTATGCTTCTCTTTGAATAATAGAGCAGCGTGTGTTGTACGCAACCTTGAGTTATAACACACCGCGACCAATCAAAGTAGTCGTTATAAATAGTAATACCCACTTTTTGAAATTATATAAATTTTATATTTCAAAATGGACTTCATTTTTGTATTCGGAGTATCGAAATTATCCTAATTTGAATTTTTTGTAATTTTCTGAGAACTTCTAATTTTTGATGAATAGTGAAAAATACTTAAAAATAACTTTTTTAATAAAAATAATTTATAGTGATAAATTATACAATTTAGTGGTTCTAAAGTGTAATTAGAATATATTTTTACAATTTTATCCAATGGTGGTCATTAGAATTAATTTCACTTTGAAATTGGACATAAACAATTGTCAATCTTTTGATTGATATTCTTTCTTAAAAACACGCTATTTTTTGTGACAGTGGGAATTAATTATAAAATTAATTAATGCAACTTATATGTTTGGAATTTTTTAAAACAGAAATCATTTTTGAATTCAGAATATCAATTATATCTTAGGGTAAATTTTTGGTATTTTTCTGAAAAACATCAATTTTTTATGAATAGTGAAACCACTAAGTGGTAGTTTAAAAACTAATTTTTTGTGTAAATGAAACATTACCACTTCTGTGATTTGATTTTCAAAAATTCGACATACATGGTTGTCATTAGGAAGAAAATTTTGGTTCAATGGGATTAAAATAATTTTTTGGTGAATAGTAACTTTTAAGTTTTATTAATCGCGATTAAAGGTAATTAGTGAAATTTAAGGTAAATATAATGTTATAATAATATGAAATTACTTTTACACTTGTCTTACCCTTATTGGGTGAGTCATGTCCGACCAATAAAATCCATGGGTCAACTTGGGGACCCCATGGAGCCACTTGGGTAAGAAAATGACATTAATAACTTTTTATTTAAGGTAAAAATAAAATTGTCACAAACATGTGTAGTTTTACTAAAAAAATTATTACATGGGGTTATATAAGTTAACTTTTAAACTATCAATATTAATTGTAAAGATAAAAAAGATTTCCTACATCATGATATTTTTTATATAATTTTTAGACATTAAATAAATTAAATTTTTTATGACACAATGATGATGCAGCGATTACCTCATTAATTAACGATTTAAATAAAATGAAAAGATAATGTAAAATCTAAGACTTACACTTGTCAAAAACCTATTGGATGAGTATATTTCAAACCCTTATCACCTTATCCTTGACATATATCATTTTGGGACCTTTAAAATCCGAAAATCATTTCATAATAATGTAATATTTCATTACTTTCCAAGAGTGTCCCTCCTCTCCTCTTATAAAAGGCCCCCACCTCTACCACCTTATTCACACCATCAAAGCCATTTTTCTCGGCCAAAATCTGCCCAAATACTCTCTCAACTTCCCTATCTTACTCCTAGAAGCCTCAATTTGGGCAGAATTCTTCCCAAGGAAGACTTTGGCTCAAATCAAAAAGAGTTACCCGATTTTAAGGTAATGTCTTCTCTTATGTTATTTTGTTTTATTTTGCTTCTCCAACCCCTTAAACTTTTTTTATTCATTTATTTTATAACAACACCAGTATCTTCAATATACTAGGATTTTGGTATGAGAAGGATTTTATTTAAACTTACACACACCTTCGTCTAATGGTTAAAGAACGTATTGTTTCTGTGGTTGGCGAATTTCTGCCTCACGAAACGATGATTGTTCAATATTCTTTTAACACCTCTCATGGTGGACATTAAGATGTCACTATATTTATATATGATATATATTATGTTTATTTTTTCCTTATTCTTCTGTATTTCTCATTTATGGCATACCTTTATGATTTCCATTATGGGTAAACGTGATAATTTCATTTTAGGAAGTGCGGACTACCGCCCCCTCAAAGTGATTTGAATCGTTAATGCCATATGTGGGATGTATAAAGGATGGAGTAAATGATATTATATATTATATTATACTGTAATTATAATATACCTTTATATCATTATGATTTCATTCCATTAAATATGAAATATAAATGAAAGTAGCGTTCATGAGTACGTACGACTTACCGTCTCCATGAACGGTGCATTTCATTTCTTACATCTAAATGTTACGTAATATTATGAATGAATGTATATACTGGATATATATGATATATATGATATATACATCATGAATATAATTCTGTATATAATATATATTCTACCACATAAACAACTTGTAATTATAAGAATTTTATCATTAACTCAAGTGCCAAAGATCGACAAAACGACCGTTATTAACTTAAATGACTACATAATTTTCGTAACATTGTAATAAGGGATATAAAAGGGATAATGAACTTGAAAAAGGTTCTTAATCAAGTAGAGATTAACTCTATTTTATTATTCAGGAGATTGAATAATGGTCGAGTGAAGTCAGACATGAGGTAAGGGAACTTCTTAACCCAATTTCTATTCTTTGGGTTAATCTCCAACTTTCAAATTATGTCATGATATTATTACATCCTATCTTTTATTTGTAATTTCCTTATGTGTAATTATAGTGAATACACATAATAGATCTATTTTATTTAAAAAATGTTCTTTGTAAGGGACTCCATCTCAATCTCCTTTCATTGAGGCATATTTTGTTTTATACACAACTTTCTTTTATACGGTGTATAAACCCCTTTGACTTTTATGTTTATTCAAAAGGAATCTTTTTATATGAAGCTTTTTACTAAATGAAAAAAAGGAATGTTTTTTTGTCTTACGTACGTGGCGACAACGACTTCTCTGCCGCCGTGACCATTATTTGAGTTTCGGCTTCCTTTACAAGCCATAACTTTTTTTAAATGAAAAATAATTACAAAGTTTTAATTTTCTTTTATTTTGGTATTGAAAATGGTTTTGAAAGTGTTTTTTTATATCAATGTGTTGTATTGATGTATTGTGATTGAATTTGGAAATGTTATGATTCCTTTATGAATGTTTTATGTGATATGATTATGTTATGGTTTATGATATGTTTAAAACTTTTCATATAAGGAGTTCATTGGACTTAATAAGTAATGGGTGGAGCCCGCTATAGCTCCTCGATGCATCGATAGGTCTCATGAGACAAACTAGTGTCTTGGCACGAGGCCTTGAAAAAATTTTATTTGTAGTCTTGGCACGAGGCCTTGGCTACGTGGTTATGATATTCTGGCATTATGCATTCCATCATTATGAAAGTGGTTATTGATATTTCATGTGATTATTCGACTAGTAGAATATCCATGTGAATAATTAAATGGCGTTATTTCATTTTATTTTTCCATATTATGCTGAATTTCAAGATTAAATGGATTTTGTTTCAGTTATACAATGCCTTAAATGTTTATGTTTATTTATGAAAGCTTCTGCTATATTGTTATCCTTACTGAGCATCTGAGCTCACCCCTTTCAATGTTTTAATTTTTCCAGGATGTGAAGAAGTATTTTATGAATGACCTGAAGGGATAATATGAGGGGATATGAAGACAAGATGTTGTTGTATTTTCGTATTACTTTATGATGTAATGTAAAACTTATGAATGTATCTATTGTTTCAAGTCTACTAAACTAATCGGTCTTTCGAGGCTTGATCTTTGTGATCATGCCAATGTTACGCAATAATGCACCGACTCTGGGTAACTGGGGTAGGGGCATTACAATTAATCCATGTTTGGTGTCGGAGTTGAGATGAGGCAGATCTAATGGTCATATTATCCCATCCTTGATATAGAAATACCCTATTTCCTTTGGTCCTGTAATTTATGGTTTCACCAAATCGAGTTTGCCTCGATACCATTTTTAAACCTGGTTTCCCTAAATGCGATAATGGTCATGCCTCAATTTAGGGTACCCAGTTTCATAGTTATAATGTTCCTTTAATATTAAAATATCAATGGTAATGATAAAATTAAAAGGAAAGGATTGTAAATTTATTAAATAAACTACAACAATCAAAATATATGAATAAAGGGAAAAGGAATAAATCCAACAGCACATTCCCCCTTCGACTACATAACCCTAGAACAAGGTGGGTTTACCCCCCCCCCCATCCTAGTGATTATAGAGTAATATAAAGTTAATAAAGAAAAATATAGAATAATAAAAACTAGATAGAAAGTTGTGGAGGATTCTACAACAGCGCAACTTCTCTCCCCAGAATTTGGTCTTCTGATATCTATGACAACAGTAGCATAGACCTTTACTTATTGACTCTATATGGAATTTTTTAGCATTAAATATCATTTAAAATGGGTAAAAAAGTGGTCATGGGTGGTCCTAAGGCCATAAAACAGGTCAACACCCCTTGATTCATCAAATCTGGCCATTTTTGGGTCGTTACAACTTTTTCACGTCGTGTAATGATTACACGTCGTGTAAATGTTGCACCATGAGTGGTAAATTCATGACCTTAAATGTTTCTGGGTCACCTTCACATGTGTCATGGTGTGTAATTATTACACTACATGTAAAGTAAATTTTCAGCTCTGAAAGGCTAGTTTCACCGTGATTCTTCCATTTTGTGCCCTAGAAGTTCTCCATGATCATCCATCTTTGTGAAAGATCTTATTTTAAGTGGATATCATGATAATTTCCACTCCTTTTCTCATTTACCATAACTTATCCTAAAGGATGTAATATCAACAAACTACAAAGGACGCTTACCTTACCATGATTTAAACTCAATTTCAATAAAACAATTAATCAAATGGTAAATTAAATGTTCGAGCATCACATAATAAAATTCATCAACGCGTCAATTTTTAAATAAACAAGTCAATCAAGTATTTTACTTTTCTATTTTGAAATATCCAAACCATTTCAATCTTATATTTTCATTTTTCAATTTATTATTAATATGCAAGCTAGTTTCAATTTACCTCACTTTTAATTTTTCTTCTCATCATCAGGATATAGTTGTAAATACAATTTAACACATAACTCAAGAACATGTCACTTACCATATACTTTCAATGCATCTACTTTCTCCACCGCATAGATACAAAATCACAAATAATTAGGAGCACTTCACTATTTAGGATCAAACAACTCTTAGGATTAAGTAAGGTAGGTAAATGATATAAATCAAGTAAGGCTCAAAAAGTAGGTTTGTCTCTAAAGTACTTTTCAAGATAATCAAAAATAGCTCAATGAAAGTCTCCTATTCCCCCAGTATCTCAGAGTAGGATCATAAAGAGATGAAATGAAATAAATGAAATGCCTTATTTTATTATTATATTTTTTTCTTTTCATTTTTGAAAGTTGTGATGGGGAAAAATATCACAGTCACCACCCATCCCCAAATGATATTCTCATTGTAGGTTCTGAGCGCAGTGGAAGCGTAGGATGGTTGTATACCCAACTTTAAAAATTTCCATTATCAATGATTAATCTGGGATCAATACGATGATAAATACCAGTATCAATAGAATTGAAGCAAAGATAAAAGACAAAGGATAGAACCTAAAACTCAGAAGAGAGGATAGACATATTTTGTTTATAATTAATTTAATTACCCTAAAGAATTTCCTCTAAGGTGATTCCTTCTTAATTGATTCATTTGACCATGGGTCTGAGGTCCAGCTTTGTTGCGATGTATAATCCAAGGATAGGATTCTTTTAGCGGTGATCCACACATGCTCCATGTATCTCCGGATGTCGCCGAAGGAGTCTATGGGTCCCAGTGTGGAAGATCCTTATTCTTGTGATTTACACCTTTTATTTCCTTGAGAATTACTTTTAAAGAATTCTCCTAGATCCGGTGGATGAGTATCTCTATCGTTCTTAAGATCATTCTTGGAGATGGAATATTTCTCTAGGCTCGAGAGCTTTTCTCCAAGGTTGTTGTGGACAAAACCATTGGTTAACCAGTGTAATGATCCCTTGTCTAATTATAGAATAATAACATAATGGGTAATTTAAATTCACTAGGTAATAATAAATAATTTTCACAAGTTTCATTACTTATTTAATTTTTCCATGTGAAACCCCATGTCAAATAATAATAGAAATGCTATTATTTCCATGACATGTGCTTAAATTTCACATTTTTTCCTCTGGAAATGAGGATGACCTTGTTTGTTAAAGTTTCAAACATTCCAATCGGTTTCTAATGGGTTTGTTCGTAGAACTGTAAACATCCAATGATTCTATATCCATTTGGACCTACTTTCCAAAGGTAGGTGCTCATTAGTTGTGGACCGTTGAGGCCTAAGAATTTGCATTGGTCGAGAGGATGGGAGGTCGGACTCATCACACCATTTTTGGGGGAATTATTGTCTAATCTGTGAATCTATTTATAGATTTAAGTTATGTTCGTGAATACTTATTACATTACCAAGTATGAAAATGATCTTTCCTTTAGATCTGATAATTATTGATTAATATGTATAAGATTTAGAGAATCTTTTATATGTATTTGAGGTTCTTCATCGATAGAGAATCATATGTATTTTCTAGAGATTCTTATTCAATGGTATCCTCCGATACATTGTATAGAAATATCTTGGTCATTATGATAACCATACTGGTTTTAAATCCACTCAGCGGGGCACTTGAAGTTTATTGTCATTCATAAGGACATTGATTATTTCAGAGTTGGGATCGTACCCACAGATGGACTACCTACATATCCTTATTTAGAAAAGGAATCAGAACCCACATATTTCGAGTAAAGAATTATGAGGTTTATGTATGATTGATGGCTCAAATAAAGATGTCATAATTACTTTTACGCTCTAATCTCATGTGAGTCATGCTCGGTGTGAGAAACAAGAGGTATTGGTAAAACCTGACAATTGTGCCATGAAAGATGCAATGAAAGATGCAATCATAAGAAATAATCTGGGGCTTATATATGTATGACTACCCAAGATAGATGGGATTTAATTCAGGGAAGAAACCCAGGTATAAGGTCCATAAAGGTATATGTGCTTTATGGAGATTTGGATACTTAACTTAGGACTTAATCCTTAGAAGGATACCCAAATTAGAGAGGACTTATGATTGGGTTTTATTCCTGATAAGGAAGTCCAAATCAAAAGAAATTAAGACTGATGAAGAGAAATTAGAACTGGGGCTTACTCCTGAGAAGGAGGCCCAGGTTAAAGAGACTTGAGAACTGGGGCTTATTCCTGAGAAGGAGGCCCAGGTTAAGGGGAATTATGACTGGGGATTATTCCTGAGAAAAAGGCCCAGGTGAAAGGAAATTGGAATTTGGGTCTTACTCCTAAGGAAGATTCCCATATTTGGAAACTTGGGGATTACTCCTAAAGAGGATGCCCAAAATTAAGGGAACTTGAAGACTAGGGCTTACTCCTGAAAAGGAAGCCCAGGTTAGGGGATTTGGGGCTTACTCCTAAGGAGGATGCCAATATTTGGGAATTTGAGATTGGGACTTACTCCAGAGAAGGAGGCCCATTTGTTAAGGAGACTTGAGGCTTAGGACTTATTCCTGATAAGGAGGCCTAAGTTAATGGAATTTATGAGTGGGGATTACTCCTAAGGAAGATACCCAAATTAGAGAATTTATGACTGGGGATTACTCCTGAAAAGGAGGCCCGGGTTAGGGAACTTCTCATATTAAATTATGAGGTTGAATGAATGAAATCTCTCACCTTAGTGATATAAAGATATATAAATCACTATGTTTTGAGAGATATTCCATAGAATTCCTTTCAGATAAGGAAACCAATAAAGTAACCATGCCATAAATGGTTTTGAAGATGGTTATGAAGGTTAAATCTTGAAGAAGAGAGGTGGATTTGAAGAAATCAAGTGAATAGGCAGGAGGGGCACTCAAAAAGATAGAGGCGCGCAAGTCCTGAGTGGGCACGCAAGTCCTAGTTTCCCAAGTATACTTTCACAACACATGATTACTTGCGTGACAGTCAATCCTTAGGGTAATACTTGGGAGAGACTTGGCTCAAGCCCTTAGTATTATCCCTAAAGGCTTCTAAAAGAGTGGTGCTCAAGTTTTGTTGAAAGGATAAGGCAATACGCAAGTGTGGCCATTTCTCTTAAGGGACAGCCACTTAGGTGTGAAGTGTTGATGAGTTTCAACACTTAGGCCGTGTTTCCTCTGTTTAGATATTCCATTCTCTGTAATAAATTTCCTTAGAAGTGACTGGAAGACTTTAAGCAGAGACTAGGGCGACCAGAGCTTAAATCTGACTTTTGGAATTTTTCTGTTTTTTTGAAATGGGGGGGCCAAAAGGGGTATTTATAGGCCTTTGAAGACCTTGGGCGAAAATAACTTAGGGAGCACAAGTCACATGCGCACCCAATATTAGGCACGCAAGTATACTTGTGCGACCATGATGAAACCTACGCGACCCAAGTGTAAACAAATCCTTGTTCATGCCTTTGTCAATTTTTTATGTTTCTTCAAAGGATGAATCACTTTGGACTAAGGTATTTCCCTTTTTCAGTCGTTAGACTCTGTGATGGAAAGGATCGTCAACAAAATTCCCCACTCAGAGTTGGATCCGAAAGAAAGAGGATGTAACTCTGAGGAAAAAGTAGAAAACCAAGGAACTGTGGCGCGCAAGTGTTGAACGCGCAGATGGTGGCGCGTAGGTGTGAGTCGCGCAGGCTTCGGCGCGCAGGGATGCGGCCTGGCCTATATATATGCGGCCATTCCTCACGCAAAGAAATCGGTTCTCCAAGATTCCTGCTCTCACCAAGCAAGTTTCTCTCCCCGCGAAAGTATCTTGTTTTCTTCTATTTCTTTGTGACGCGCTTCTGTAGAGGTATTTTGACCTGTGCGGTGATACCTGCATGCCAAAAACTTGCGCGACACAACTATACTTGCACGCCAAAATTATACTTGCGCGCCTTAATGCCTTATCCATTTTTTTACTTTTTCTTCACAAATTTTATGAAAAATAAACTCACTTAAGAGTTAATTATTTGACCTTTGTGCAGATTCAATGGCTCCTAGAAGAATCGGAACTGTTGATGAACTATCCATCAAGCGAATTGATGATATGATGAACATTGTAGACCATGATTACTATGATATCTGTGATATCACTCTTCCAGATTTGGCCAAGTGCTTGAAGAAGTATCATCATAACTTTCCATAGAGCATCTACTTGCCTCTGTATGGGCATGGTCATCTACAAGATGTCAACATTCCAGAGGAAAATAACTATCTCCCACATTCTTGGTTTCAGAATTACACCAACTTTACTTTAGAAAAGTGGAGGAGGATTTATAAATACTAGAACAGTGGAGAAGGCCTATATGATGCATCATAGCCCTTGTGCACTAGATCTGAAATCTCATAAGCTTGAGCTGCAACCACATTGTTATCCTTAAATCTTCTGAAATTCTCAGATGGATCAATCCAAAGGCTGGAAGAAGAGTTGGGACTTTCTTCCTAGAGGAGGTGTGAAGCCAACTTGGATGTAGGAATACTGGTTGCGACAAACCAGTGCAGAGTTTGTCAAGGATTTGAAAGGAGCTGCAATATATGAAGCCGTCTGGGCTGGGCATACATATGTTTATAGGAATGATGAGTTTGTGCCGGAGTTAATCAGTCGCTGGAGCCCAAAAACCAATTTTTTCCATCTGAATCATGGAGAAGTAGGCATCAGCCCATGGGATGTCCACAAGATCTCAGGGGCTCCAATTATGGGTGACATGTATGATGAATTCATCCCTCCCAAGTTGACTTAGAATGATTCAGAGAAGACTCTGGTTTTGGCTCGGGAATTATTGAAAATTTTCCACAAGCTCAAGAGTTCAAAGACCTCCATAACTCATTCTAGAAAGAATATTCATCCAGAGGAGTGGATTAATATATTTCTTATCAAGAAGGAGGAGAAGGATTCAAAGGATAAGGGGCCCACCTGTACTCATCCTACTACCTACCCCAAAACAGAGAAGAGGGGTGCTCTTGGCACATTTTGGCCGACCCTGGAAGCAGGAGAATTTGAGAAGTGGGGATATGAAGTAAATCAAAGAATCCCAAAAAAGACCCGTATGGAGAGCTTCTTAGCCTTGTGTCTCAGTTTTTATCTTCTGCCAGTCAGGGATTCGAAGGGAGGCGTCTGGCCAGGGACCTTCATTGTGGCAGCCAAGTTGGCTAAGAAGAAAATGGTTGGGTTGGCTACCCCTATTTTGGAAAAGATTCATAGGAGCTTACTCCATGTCTTTATAGGTAAGTCTCCTTTGAGAATAGTGGGACCATTCCAAGTTTTGTGGGGATGTATTGCCACTCACTTCAGCACATATAGTGTACAGAATGGAGTACAGGTTCCTGGAAGTTCCTTCAGGCCATCAGTGTAGGAATTTTCTGGAATTTCTCCATTAGCCCTTAACCCCTATGATATAAAGGTGAGGCTGAGCATGTACAAGGAATTCAATTTCTTTCCTTATGGAAACCTTCCAACTGGGCAGTTTGTCGATGATGGAACTGTCGGTCTGGAATTGAGGGCATACATGCTGGCTTGCAGAGATGGTGTGCTGGCCACCAGGATTTACGGAAAGATTATATGTAAGGCATATGCTCCATAAAGTTTTGCACACCAATTCAAGTGTCTGCAGCAGACTGTTGTATCCCCTCCTTTGCATGTCAGGTCAGAGCAGCATCTGATGGTTGCCTGAAAACTATGGTTACTGACATCTATGGAGAAGACAAGGGTAGTGTTTGATCTACCAGTTGACAAAGCGACAAGTAACTTGACAACATGGTATGCCAAGAACTGGATAGCATCATACCCTAAAGGGGTGATGAATCGTCTGGTTTATTAGGTGGGGAAAAAGAAAAGAACTGTAGATAAAGAAACCCTTCATCAGGAAGGTGACGCTTCCCCGCCTGGAGCTGATTCATCAGGTTCCTCACCTAGGGCTAACTTGCTGGATTCCCAAGATGGGGATGATAAGGCACAAAATGTGGCAAAGCGGCCTCGTGCCAGATATAATCCCCCTGTCAGAATAAAGAGACAAACTCCATCGACTCCTAGTGAGTTACTTCATTGGGGAAATTTAATCACCATTACTTTATAGAGAAACAAGCCTTATTTTATTATCCTTTATCTGTAGCTGCAGGAGCTAGGAAGAAGCTGAACTCTAAGATTGTAGGACCCTCCTCGCAACCTTCTGGTACACATGCTGAATATCTACGACCAGAGGTTGTCCAGACATGGAAAAGTTTATATTGTGATGCTGAAACTGCCTGGCTGGATCTGTGCGAGGGGCTAAAAATCCCTGGAATAGGGAATCTTCAGGCTTCTACATATATCTGTTACAAGGATAACCCCGATTAAGTGCGGTCTTACATCATAGATCTAAATATGCTCATATATGCCACTGATGATTCCATTCCTGTCACTAATCGGGTGAAGGAAATGATAGATCGCGGTGCCACTGAGGGTACTGGTGGTTCCGGAGATGAGTATTGGCATGATTATGTGGCTCATGAAGATTTAAGCCTCTTTTCCTTATTTTCTTTGTAACTTGATTCCAGTTAAAGATTTGTTACTCAAAGAAATTACTTTCTTCATCCTATATTTTGCAAAGAAAGGAACTGTTGAGGTTCCTTCACCATTGTATAGCCCTGGTGGTACTGCCATCGAGGCTAATGAATCTCCTCGCGAGTCGGGCGAGATATCTCCAGGCCATCAAGACATGGAGGAGGAGTTAGACATGGATTTTCATTCTCCAATTCCTGTATTTGGAGATGATGATGTCAACACTCCTAAGAAGGTAAATAAGCAAAGGCATCAAAGGAAGAAGTCCACAGCTAAGTGCTTCATCAGTAGTGGTAATTCCTTCAAATAGTCATGATTTTTAATCCATGAAAATATTGCTCATACTTCTTGGGATTGCAGGGGATTATTCAATTTCTCCTATGAGGGAGAGGACTGACCCTCCTTTGAGGATGACGGAGGGTGTTGGTGCACGATCACAAGTTCAGGATGACTTGACTGCTCCTGGAGAAGAGCCAGCGTCTGTTCCCAGTATCCCTCCTACTGCTGTTTCAAAGAGAGAAGAGCGTGCTTCTGGTAAATTAACAATGCTTCATAAAATGTTGAATGAAACATCAATTGGATTACATTCTATGATACTTTAGGTTCAACCCCTACACTAGAGCTTTTGGCAGCCATTGCAACTGATGTTGTAATTTTATTTGAAGATGTTGTCTAGGATCAGAGGTCGTCACATGAAGGTCACCAAGAAAACATATCGAATGCTCCCACTAGTGAGACTAACCAGGAATCTGAGATAACATTGGATGAAATGATGGAACTTGACACATCTTTTGAAGATTTTTTAGATCATGTTAAATTACCATGTAATTTAGAATATTTTGGACGTGAGTGTTATCCTTTATCCTGTTAAAATAACTTCTTATTAAATCTCTGATCATGAATGGTTCAAATGTGCAGTTCCTTCTGAACAATATGTCGAACTACCAACGCCTGAAGGGGGTACAGACAACCTCACTATTGCAAAGACACTGGCTCAAGTGGAGCTGAACCTAGTATAGCTTCCCCAAAATCGTCTTGAAAATCCTTTTGAAGCTAGGAAAGATGGGGAGGATCCTTCTCCTACTTTTGGTCTACCATTTGGTAAGAGATAACAAAATTTGTGGTTGTACTTAATTTGAAATACAACTAATCAACTTTTTTTATTCTTTGAAACAAACCAAAGCTTTCAATTGATTATGCAGGGCCATCAATTTCAGTGGCTAGATCTGGACATGAAATGTCAGCCTCCACCCCAATGGGAATAGAAAGTGAAGAAACACAGGTCACAGGGGAATAAACATAACAGGGCACTTCCCTAAGTGCATTAATTCTGGATTATATTCCCCCCTATGACAGTGATGCTGATTCAGACCCAGAAGTACAAAAGGTGCTCCAATTTCACGACACAAGGCATGGAATAATATATAGAAGATCATATCAGAAGTGCCTCTTGAAGAGATTTAATCGAAGATCCCCCAACTGTCATCTTTATTTGTCATGTTGGGACTTGGTGGTTTTGGAAATCAAGAGATCCATGCCACACTAAAACAAGTCATCTTAAGAAGGGAGTAGGAGCAGAAATACATTCAAGACCTAACCAAAGCAAGGCTGTTGGACAATGTCAGTGAATTTGAGGCTGAGGTATCCCAAGATGAGGCTGATCATGCTGCCAAGTTGAAGGATCTAGAGCATAAGATTAAGGAGAAAGTTTTCCAGCAGATGCACCTTCAGCAACAGTTAGATGTTGTTACTGGGGAACTTGAATAGCTTAACAATTCATTTGAAGGATTTTAAACAAATGGTATGAAATCCATTGCAGATGCTAAGAAAGCACTCCATCAAGCTGAAAAGATTGAAGCTGGTCGAGTGCATGAGCTTCAAGTGGCTGCTGATGAAGTTTGGGATGCTATAAATCAAATGAAGATTTATGTTGACAGCCTTTTTTAATTCTTGGAAAATAGAAGAGACTCCAGTCTGTGGATGTCCTTATAACTTTTGTGCATCAATGAAGAATAATTTCATCTTCAATCATTTTTGCTTGTATTCTTTTTCTACCTGCTTTAAATTTTACCTAATCCAATGGGCCTAGTAAGCATAGTTTGACTTTTTCTAGGATTATTATTAATAACCCTACAAACATTGAATCTTTTTATTTTCTCAATATTACCTAAATCATAAGAAATGTATGTTTAGTGAGCGGGAACTTGACTTTTGTTCAGAGTTCCCTTGTATTTTATAGGTAGTTTAAATTCATGCATGTCGGACATAAAAAGGCTAATGTTTTAAGGTCAAAATATCTTTGACCGAATGGATTAAAATTGACTAAATTCCTTGATAATTTATCTAAAAAGATATTACCATATTCAAGTATGGAGAAAAACATGTAAACTATAACTTAAGAAATTTTGAATCTGAGGAATGATATGAAAAAGGCCTAAAAGGAATTAGAAGAATTATTTCCCAAGAATGAAGTTACTACTATTTAACAAACCTGTTAGGGGTTTGAATTATGCAGGGCCAATTAAGGGCATTGGCTGTATAGTCAAATAATAATATCTTTTGGCTGATAGGTCTGTTATGTAGAATACTTATGCAAGGCCGCCTAAGGGAACGTGCTGCATAGTTAGGCAAAATAACTCTCAGAAATTTTACTTTTCTATTGCTAAAAATCCAATGGAAGTTTATGGAGATTCAAATTTTCCAAAGCATAGGGTTTGATGTATGGAGAGAGGTACTTGAATATAGAGAAGATATTTCCAAACAAGATTTTCTAAGAACTGAATTAATGTCACTCCTATGAAGTTCTGACCCAAATGTAGGGAAGGGAAATATAAATCATAGTCTTAAATACTTTCAAATCATGAAAAATAGTATGGGACAAATATGTTAAGGATGGATATTTTTTTGGATCCTTACATATTGTTGATAAGACAACTAAGGACAACAGAGGTTTTCTTCCCAATAATGAAGTTACCACTATTTGAAAAACCCGTTAGGGGGTTGAATTATGTAGGTCCACCTAAGGGCATTGGCTTCATAGTCAAATAATAGTATCTTTTGGATGACAAGTCTGTTATGTAGACTATTTATGCAAGGCCACCTAAGGGCACGTGCTGCATAGTCAGGAAAAATAACTCTCAGAAATTGGACATTTTGTGACCAGAAGTCAAGAAAAGGGTTATGGAGATCTGGAAGTATTTAAGGTTATGATTATAACACATAAAAATGGGCATTGTTCAATGCATGTAGAGATACACAGACCAATGCTAACCATAATCATGTTATGGCTGGGTCCTGAATTGAAATGTTGGACTTCCCTACGTATCCCATAAAGATTGGAATCAAGCCATACGTATTTCTTGAAATACATTTTAACGCCATGTGGTAAAAAAAAGTATGGGAGATCTTAGTTTAGGGTCATAGAGCTCGAACCATAATAATGAATACACAATGTGTGTTTTCATAGGGACTTTTTAGCTAGGGGACTGAAAGTAAAATTTGGGGTTAGGCCCAAAGACTTGGGGCTGTATTCGAGGGACACTCGAACGTTCCTATGTATCTCATAAGGATGGGAATAAATCCACACGTAGTTCTTGAAATACCTTCTGTACATATTTGGTTCGTACAAGTGAAGGGTGAAAGGGGACATTAGTGCAATGATGGTTTGACCTAAGATAAAAGGTACGGGAATTGCCATGTATGCACGTAGTCCTTAGAATATAACATGATTGGAGATCAATGTAAATAATGATTCCCTCTAAGGTGAGGGTATCAAAGAATGTTGTAGTTTATTGTCGTATAGGATAAATTTGCAAACAGTTTAACATCATATAGCAAGGACGATGGTGAACCAATGTAAAAAAAATATCGGTTCTGGGGGTGGTTTCACGAATCAACATCGTATGAGACGAAGGTGAACTGATATGAAGAGATTGATTTTGGGATTGAACCTCAGGAGGTTGCCTACGTACCCAGCCTAGAAGGAAAGGATCAAAGTTTGCGTAGTTCAATTAAAGAATGAATTGGTAATCAAGTTGTTCTTGAGGGCAACGACCCAAAACAAAATGGTTTTGGGACTTACTCATGGTTAGAGGCCTAGATAGGGTGTTATGGTTGAAGTTTACTCTAATATCACATGATTCATACTCAGTGTGAGAAACAAGAGGTAGAAACAACCTTAACGATGCACAGTTTAATGTCATGTAGGACATATGAAGGGACTATGCAGTTTAAAGTCTTACAGTGAGGACTATTGGTGTTGCACAGTTTAGTGTCATGTAGCAGGGACAAAATATAGTTTAACATCATGTAGGATGTATTAAGGGACTTTTTCAGTTTTATGTCATGTAGGATGAATGAGCAGTACAGTTTAACATCATGTAGGACAAATATAGAGACACAGTTTAACGTCATGTTGGACATGAACACAGTTTTGCGTCATGTTGGACAATAAGGGTGTTGTACAATTTAGCATCCTGTAGCTAAGACGATGGGTACAATACAGTTTAATGTCATGTTGGAAGAAATGGGGACTGTGCAATTTAATGTCATGTAGTAAGAAAAAAAGAGGAGATAGTTTAACGTCATGTTGGACGTATTAGGGACTTTTTTACAGTTTAACGTCATGTTGGACAATGGCACAGTTTAACGTCATGTTGGATGATGGTGTGAGTAGTTTAAGGTCATATGCATGGACCAATGATTATGCAGTTTAACGTCTTTCTAGACGTCTTAGTATTTGTGTTACACAAAATAATTCTTTATAAATCTATCATTGGTTGGAGTAGTGATGAGTTCTCCATCCATTGAGATTAAAGAATAAGCTCCATTGGAGTAGACCTTATGTATTGAGTAAGGTCCTTCCCATTTTGGCTCCAGATTGGGAGTCTTCTTTCCTAGTATCATTGGATTTCTGAGAACCAATACCAATTCTTCCTGAACGAATGAATGAAGATGAACTTTTTTGTTGAAAGCTCGTGCTATTTGACTCTGATAGACTTCCAAATGGTGTAAGGTGCACAATCTTTTCTCGTCTAATCATTCTGATTCATCCAGTCTCTTTTGAGATTGTTCATCTGGAGATTATTGATCACAAATGGCTAATATGAGCGAGGGTAACTGAACCTCAATGGGCAATACTGCTTCTGTTCCATATACCAATGAATATGGAGTTGACTGCGTTGCAGTGCGGGTGGTGGTTCGATAAGCCCATAAAGCATGAAAAACTTTATCAGTCTATGACTTTTTATCTTTATCCACTATATTTTGAAGTATATTTGAAAGAGTATTATTTAAGGCTTCTATTTGGCCATTGGATGTTGTATGATACTGAGACGAATGGTTGTATTTGATGTTGTATTCTTGATACAACTTCCTTACCTCAGATGAACAGAAGATGGTGCCATTGTCCATCAATATGGTATGAGGGATACCAAATCTAGAAATGATGCTAGACTTGATGAAGCTAACAATGCTTTTAGAACTGAATTATTTGAGAGGTATTGCCTCTTCCCATTTGGAAAAGAAGTCAGTAGCAGTAAGAATTTACTTAAACTGCTTGGATGTAGCTAAAGGATAGGGTCCTACTACATCCATTCCCCGTGTGGAAAATGGCTACGAGTATTTAGCTATATGAAGCAACTTTGTGGGTTGATGAATCAAATTGGAATGTACCAGGCAAGAATGAAACTTCTTTGTGAAATAAATACAATATTGTATCATTGAAGGCCAAAAGTATCCAAGCCTTCGAATTTGATCAGATAGTCTATGTCTGGACTGATGGGCACCACAGACTCCTTCATGCACTTCTTTCATGACAGTCATTGTCTCTTCACCATCAATGCATCTGAAGAGAATTCCATAAAAACCTCTTTTGTAGAGAATTTTATCTAGGTGATCTGGGCTATCACAAAGAGTGAAATTGACCACACGTCGCCGGATTTGTTCTTTCCTAGCTCTATCAGGTGGAAGTGTTCCATTTTGAAGGTATTCCCTGATAGGTGTCATCCATCCCGTAGTATGACCATATGGTTCAGAAATGGGACTAATTTCATTGATTTACTCTGTTCTGGTTTGAACATAAGGTGAAATTGTATGACAGTGGGAAATTCTGATGATTGTCTCATCCCGATTTGGATCTTCCAGGGCTGTAGCTATATTAGCCAGTGCATCAACTTGGGCATTTTGTGATCGAGGGACATAAGAAAATGTCGGTTCTGAAGGAAATTCCGCCATTAACTCTATGATGTAATCATACAAATGGAATAACTCTTATTTTCTAATGGCATAATCCCCATTGACTTGTTTGATTACTAGGTCTGAATCACCTTTCACCTTTAAGTGATTCACTTGTGCTTGAAGGTCCAACTCCAGTCCTATGATGAGAGCTTGGTATTCTGCTTCATTATTTGCAATTCCTCTCAAAAATGAGAAGGAATAGGGTAACACTGCCTTTTCGGGAGAAATGACCACAATTACTAACCCAACTTTGTTGAATTTAAGATCTTCCATTTTCCTCCCTGTTGGACTTTTGGAAGAACCATCAAATTACATTTCCCATGTTTGAAGACTTTCTTGAATAGAGAAGAATTCCTCATCAGGAAGTTCAAAATCTGAAGATGTATCTTCTACTGAAGGGTGTTCAGCAAGAAAATCATCCAGAGCTTGGCCCTTTATTTTCTTTTGAGACACATACTGAATATCAAATTGCTGCAAAATAACTGTCCACCTTTATAGACATCCAGTAAGCATTGGACGACTAAGGATGAATTTGAGTGGGTTATTGAGAGATACCAATTGGACCTCGTGATGTTGCAGGTAGTGTCTCAACTTCTGAACTGCAAATATTAATGTTAGGCAGTACTTCTCAATACTTGAATATCAGGTTTCTGCTTCAAGAATAGTCTGACTGAGATAGTAGAGGTTGTTTTCATTCCCAGCATCATTCTTTTGGGCAATAAAGGCATCCAATGATCGCTCTAAGGCTGTCACATAAAGAATAAGTGGCCTTCCTTCAATAGGTGGCATTAATACCGGTAGACTCAACAGATATTTCTTGAAAATATTGAATACTTCTTGAAATTCTTTAGTGTGGCATCCCTACTTTTTATAACATAAACTTTCATTACATTACACAAAACTGAGGATCTTTAAGGTTTAGCGTCTTGGAAACCAGGAACATAATACATGAAAACAACATAAAACATTATTCTTAAACACTTGAAAGGATTATCCTTAAGTTCATACTAGGTTCATTACCGCATCTCATAACCTGGGGACATACATCAAAAGAAAGGGTGAGCAGAAGGCCCAGTAAGGGAAACAAGAGAAACATTTTACATTTGAACTTGAGATACTTCAATAAGGTCATGAAAAGAACTTTAAGGCATGAGAAATAAATCACAAGGCTTATCATCATAAAAATAACGTTTTTTATAACTTGAATATGTGGCTACAAAATTTAACATAGACAATCATTTCTGTTTCACCAAGGTTCATCCCCAAGGTTTCATTAAAATTACCAAGGTTATTCACCAAGGCGCCGTTAAAAATGGTCATCTCTAGAGATTAAGTCTTTACCCAATGCATTGGTGCACTATCAGGGCGCACCCTTAAATTTCTCTTTATCATCATGTGATCCACATATATCATCATCAATAATTTCATAAACAACCCATATAGCATAAAAGAAATGGGTTTCATTTCATAATCATAACGTTTTAAAAACTGCTTTAAAGACATGATCTTTATGTCACTTTAAACCCACGGAAAAGGAAAGCGGGTATCATGTATGTAAATCCAAGAATTTAAAATAGAAAAACTTGGTATATATGTGAATATCCCTATATAAGAGAGAGCTTTGAGTATTCACTTAATAAAATAAAAGAACTTTAGAAAAAAGAGAGACATTTTGAGATGGAAATTCTGCAGCATAACGGCTATGTTTCAGGGTTTTAGAAAACATTGAATAGAGAGGGGACATGGGTCAAACATTCATAAATGACCCATAAAACAGTATAGGGACCTAATATTAAGTATATATGAACATGGTAATGAAATTTTAAGGACATACCAATTGAAATGAAAAACATGGAAGGAAGACAAAAATTAGATTTCTCTTATGAAAATTCGGCAGCCTAACGACGTCACTTAAACTTCAATAAAAATGAATTGATGAGATCAAATAGGGTCTCTCATAATATGAACATAAAATTTCAGTATGATAGATATATAGATCATACCCCAACAAAATAAAAAGTAACTTGAAAGACTTTACATGAAAGTAGAACTTTGAAAAATGAGAAGGGTGAAAGAATCCCTTAAAAATTCGGCAGCCTAACGGCGCCACTTAAACATTCTTAAAACGAATTGATGAGAGAAAGAGGGGGTATCTCATCATATGAACATAAAAATTTCAGTAAGATGATTATAAAAGAACATCCTAAAACATAATAACATGGAGCATAAAAGAAATGACATAAAAGAGATTACTTGAAAAGAAAGAGAGAGGTCGGATCCCTTACCTTAAATGTAACTCTTAAAACTCAAAGGTTGGGACCTTGAGAGGCTTGAGGGAACCTTGGGAGGACTCCTTGGGAGTTAAGGAGACCATAACTTCATTGAGAAATATTTTGTAGTCGAAAGGATGAGAGAATGGATTGGTATTTATAGGGAAAGTGAGGTGATACTTTAATAATTTCAAGGGACACCTCACAAGTGGTTTTCTCAAAACCATGGGATCTCCCATGGTATTTCCCATGGAGTTAGGCCACATGGGTCCCCCAATACAATAATTCATCACCTTTGGTCGTCCAATCCTTAAAATATATCATGACATCATCATGACATAGTTATGATGTCATTAAACATACTGAAACCCTAAAACTGCATTTTTACTATTCACTAAAAATTCATCTTTCTCAGAAAAAACCCAAAATTTCACCTTAACCAAATATCGATGCTCTGATTAAAAATATGAACTCCATTTTATAAAAATAATTTTCTAAATATTTTTAATTGAATTTTTAAATAGAAACACTATTCACTGAAAATTCATTTTTTCAGAAAAATCCCCAAAAATTACCATAACATAATATCGATGCTCTGAGTTCAAAAATAAAGTCCATTTTATAAAAATACTTTTCTAAATATTTTTAATTTAATTTTTAATTAAAAAAAACTATTCACCTGAAAAAACTAATATTTGACTAATAATTTATGAAACCATTATTTACCCATTTTACTGAATCACGTTACTTAATCTAGGTGTCTAAATTATATTAAAACTTTCTTTAAGTGAGATTACTAATCTATTTGGTCACATTACTAATCCTAAGTGTAAAATCACTATTCATAATTTACTATTCATCAAAAATTAAGTTGATCTTATTAGACTCCAAATTCCTTACTGAACACTTTTGCAGAAGACCATTTTTTGAAAATCATTACACATCATTAATTATTTAAGGTTTACATAAATATTTTAAAATATACTTTTTTTCAAAATTCATTAATAAAATACATCCTAAAATTATCCGAACATTTGAAATTTCACAAACTTCACTAAAGGAAGAAATCTCAATTTATTCATCCCAAAGGATTACACAAAAAAGCTACAATCTCATCACATAGCCCCTTATAACACTAGCATATGACCTAAGTGTGAGGTGTGCTATGGTGAGAGAATCTGAGGGAGGCTCAGATAATATTTCCCTAGTAGTAGTCTCTACTAACTTGAACTTTTCCCGTAGGCGTTTCCGTTCAAGATTGACACGCTGGAGTTCGTCTTGGGATTGGTCCAAAGCGAAGCCCAAAGATGCCACCTTCTTCCCAAGCTCTGATAATTGGGCTTCATAAGGTTCGAGTCTACTGGATGAAGCCATCAACTCCTCCTTCTTCATTAACCATTAATATCTCTACTAAATCGTTAAGAGTAAGTTAATATACTATTCAAAAAGTTTGGGTCGTTACATTCTTCCCCCCTTAAGAAATTTTGTCCCCGAAATTTTATACTTGAGGCCTAGTCAAAAAGGTGAGGGTACTTTTGCTTCATTGTTTCCTCAGGCTCCCAAGTCGCTTCTTCATATTTATGATTCCTCCACAACACTTTCACAAGGTGGGTAGTCTTGTTCCGTAGAACCTTGTCTCTACAGTCTAAGATCTCCACTGTTTGATCCTCATAAGAGATGTCATGTTCCAGTTGTACCACCTCTGGGTTCAGTACACTCTAAGGGTCGGGTATGTACTTCCTCAAGAGAGATACATGGAAGACATCGTGAACTTGAGCTAGGTTTGGTGGAAGTGCTAGTCGATAAGCCACTTCTCCTATGTGATCAAGGATTTCATAGGGGCCGATGTACCTAGGGCTGAGCTTCCCTTTCTTCCCAAACTGCATGACTCTCTTCCATGGAGAAATTTGAAGGAAGACTTTGTCGCCAACACCAAACTCCAAGTCCCTTCGGCGGTTATCAGCATAGCTTTTTGGCCGACTCTGAGTAGCCTTTATGTGTTGTTGGATGGCATGAACCTGTTCTGTCATCTCTTGCACAAGATCCGGCCCAAAAATATTTCTCTCACCAGTTTCATCCCAACAAGTAGGAGTTCTACATCGCTTTCCATACAGAGCTTCATAGGGTTCCATCTGAATACTCGAATGAAAGCTGTTGTTATAGGAGAACTCAACTAATGGGAGGTATTGATCCCATCCACCTTTAAATTCCATTGAGCATAATCTCAGCATGTCTTCGAGTGTCTGAATAGTCCTTTCAGATTGGCCATCAGTTTGAGGATGATAGGCCGTACTAAAATTCAATTCAGTATTCAGAGCATGTTGAATACTTCTCCAGACTTTTGATGTGAATCTTGGATCACGATCAGACACGATGGATAGTGGTACCCCATGCAGCCTTACCACTTCCTTTACGTATATCTTGGCAAGTTGATCGAGAGAGAAATCTTCTCGAATATAGATAAAATGGGCGGTCTTGGTGAGATGGTCTACAATAACCCATATCGCATTATTTCCTTTGGATGTTTTTGGGAGACCAGTTACAAAGTCCATAGTTATATTATCCCACTTCCATACTGGTATGGGTAGCGGTTATAATACCCACTTAGGAAGTTGTCGTTCTGCCTTTACTTGTTGACACACCAGGAACCTTGTAGTGTAATCAGCAATCTCCCTCTTCATGTTATCCCACCAATAATGATCACAAAGGTCTCTATACATTTTAGTGCTTCCTGGATGTATAGAGAAAGTAGAGCTATGAGCTTCATCCATCAGTTCTTTCTTTATCTCCGGAATAGATGGAACACATAGTCTTGTACAAAATTTCAATACACCTTCTTGATCAATATTGGAATCAAGGAACTTCCCATCCTTTACAGCCTCAAACTTCTCCTACAGCAAAGGATCTTCTTTTTGAGCCTTCTTGATCTTCTCTATTAATGAAGGTTGAGAAATCATTTGGGATAAGGTTGATGATGTCCCTTCCCTTATAATTCCCATGTCCAGTTTTACTAGATCTTTAATCAAGGGATCTCCTAGGATCCTCATTGTTTCCAGAACAACAAAGTCTTTCCTTCTTAATGCATCTGTGACTTTGTTTGCTCTTCCAGGGTGATAATGAATTGAACAATCATAGTATTTAATAAGCTCCAACCATCTCCTTTGTCTCATGTTCAATTATTTCTGCGTGAAAATATACTTTAAACTTTGGTGGTCGGTGTATATATCACATTTCTCCCCATAAAGATAGTGCCTCCATATCTTTAAAGCAAAAAAAACTGCCGCTAGATCTAGATCATGTATAGGATAATTCTGCTCATGAATCTTCAACTTTCGAGATACATAAGAAATTACATTTTCATTTTTCATGAGGACGCACCCAAGACCTTTTAGAGATCCATCGCTAAAAATAACGAATCCTTCTCTGATAGAGGGTAGTGTTAACACAGTTTTAGTAAATAATCTCTTCTTCAGCTCTTGGAAACTTTCCTCACATTCCTTTGTCCAGATGAACTTAACCCCTTTTCGAGTCAACTTGGTTAGTGGATTAGAAAGCCGTGAAAAGTTTTTCACAAACCTCCTATAATATCCCACTAAACCAAGGAAACTACGAATCTCAGTTACTGTTGTGGGTTGAGGCCACTCCTCCACAACCATTGTCTTTGCAGGGTCAATTGAGATTCCTTCATTGGTTACGATGTGCCCCAAGAAAGCCACTTGTTATAACCAAAACTCACACTTGCTGAACTTTCCAAAGATCCTCTCCTTTCGCAGAGTTTTCAAAATAACCCTCATATGAACTTCATGCTCATCACGACTTTTTGAATATATCAAAATATCATCAATAAAAACTACCAAAAAGTTATCAAGGTAGTCCTTAAAGAATCTATTCATCAAATCCATGAAAATATCAGGATCATTAGTCAAGCTGAAGGGCATAACAGTAAACTCATAATGCCCATATCTGGATCGGAAGGCAGTCTTTGGGATATCTTCTTTATTCACCCTCAGTTGATGATAACCAGATCGAAGGTAAATCATAGAGAAGAATTGATCCCCATGAAGGTGGTCAAATAAATCATCAATTCTTGGAAGAGGGTATCTGTTCTTCACTGTGATCCCATTCAGTTCTCTATAATCAATGCATAGCCGCATTGATCCATCCATCTTCTTCACAAAGAGAACTGGTGCTCCCCAAGGAGACACACTCGGTCGGATAAACCCCTTCTCCAACAAGTCTTGGAGTTGTTTCTTTAACTCTTCTAGCTCCACATTTTCCATTCTATATGGGGTCTTTGATATCAGTTGAGATCCAGGTACGAGTTCAATGGAGAACTCTACCTCTCTTTCTGGGGGAGGTCTAGGTAACTCCTCAGGAAATACATCCTTGTATTCCTGAACAATCGGAACATATTCTATTTGCATACTCTCTTTTCCTTCTTCATCATCACCGATTAACTCCATAAAGAAAGCTATAGGAGGTGCTTCTAGATAGGGATCAGTTCGGGATGTCTCTCCTTGGAAGATAATTGTAGGTCATTCATTCAAGACTAATGAGATTTCCTTACTTCTGCATTTGATCTTAGCATTATACTTTGAGATCCAGTCCATCCCTAGTATAACATCAAATTCCAACATGGGAATGAATACTAGATTTGCGATAAGATTGTTCTCACTAAAGTAAACACTAGAGTCTCTAAACATTGTTGATGCATGGATAATCCCACTTGGAGTCTTGACTGACAACTCTACCTCAAGAAGTTCGGGGATTGATTCTATATTCTTTGCAAACTTGGAGGAAATAAAGGAATGAGTAGAACCAGAATCAAATAAAGTAGTTGTTAGTTTTGAGATGACAACAAGAGTACCTTCTACCATGTCATTCGAAGATTCAACTTCAGTTTTTTTGATAGCAAAAGCACGACCTTGCTCCCCTGGCCTTTGCGGAGGTTGATGGTGATTCCCCTCCACTTCCCTTGGATTTGGACAGTGATTACCAAAGTGCCCAAGCTGTCCACACTTGAAGCAATGGACTTCGAGTAGGTCCAGAACCATCTTTCCTCTCTCGTTAGTGTTGGTGAGTTAAGGCTTCACCTCAATACGACAATTCCGATCAATATGGCCTCCTCTTCCACACTTGTAGCACTTTCCACTTCCGATCAATCAGTGCCCTGGATGCTTCTTCCCACATTTATTGCATGTGGTAAGTTGCATTTTCTTTCCACCTCTTCCCTGATCAAAATTATTCCCTAAAATGGGCTCCAATGATCTCTTCTTGTCATTTGATTTATGAGACCACTGTGTCTCACCAAACTCTAGCTCGACTTTCATTGCACTCCGCACGATCTCCTCGTAGCTATCATAGTCCCGGTTGGCTAGATTCTTCCGCAAATGAGGTCTCATTCCACCAAAAAATCTATCAACCTTCCCACTTGGATCCATGACAAAGCTAGAGGTATATCGTGAAAGTCGGGTGAAGTTCATCTCATAGCTTCCAACAGATTCGTTCTCCTTCTGCTTCAGCTTGAGAAACTCTTTCTCCATTCTCGTTCTCATGGAACGAGGGAAATACTTATTAAAGAATATTCCCTGGAACTCTTACCACTCCATAGCTTCCATCTCTCCTCTAGGATTAGTGTTTTTGACCAGTGACCACCACTGATCAGATTCTCCCTCTAGGCGGTAAACAGCAAGGGTGACTTTTTCTTGTTTCAAACAAAGGAGTACAGAAACGATCTTTTCAATGGAGCTTATCCATTGTTCTGCAACCAATGGGTTAGTAGATCCATTGAATGTTGGTGGTCATTGACGCATGAAGGACTCAACAGAGTGTTGTTCCCTTCATGGTGAGATAATCCTCTCATACTGATTCAAGTTATTACTCAAAACTTGAGTCAGTTGGTTCATCATTCGCATGAATGTTTCCATTCCAGCTTCCATCGGAGGGCCATCAGCACATGGTGCATTGCGTTCACCATCTGCACGGTTCCTCCTATTTCCCGCCATTTTCTAAAAGGATAAAACCTTAGTGAGAAACTTATTTCATTTATGAATCTTTTAACTAAGACTTCATGCTTAGACAATTACATTTCTCTATAATTCTTTCATAATGATTCATAAAAAGCTTGTGATTAACCAAACATATCCCCCGGGAGTGTCGTAACCAAGAGTGCAGCAAGGCCCGTTATCATGCACCAGTTCCCGTTCGATTCTAGGTCAAAGTGGTGTTTTCGGGTTTTACCCCTATGTACATCTGTGCTAGAGCCGCCTCTACCTGCTCGTATCTAGACAGGGATGTATTTGTTTGATAAACCACTTACTCAATACTTACCAAAATACCAGGAAGCTTTCCTATATTTAAACTTTTTTATAGGGTTCTTCCTAAAGTTTTTATATCCTAATTTCTACAAATAACTAAACCATCCTTTGATACCAAATGTGGCATCCCGCCTTTTTATAACATAAACTTTCATTACATTACACAAAACTGAGGATCTTTAAGGTTTAGTGTCTTGGAAACCAGGAACATAATACATGAAAACAACATAAAAAATTCTTCTTAAACACTTGAAAGGATTATCCTTAAGTTCATCCTAGGTTCATTACTGCATCTCATAACCTAGGGACATACATCAAAAGAAAGGGTGAGCAGAAGGCCCAGTAAGGGAAACAAGAGAAACATTTTACATGTGAACTTGAGATACTTCAATAAGGTCATGAAAATAACTTTAAGGCATGAGAAATAAATCATGAGGCATATCATAATAAAAATAAGGTTTTTCATAACTTTAAGATGTGGCTAAAACATTTAACATTGACAATCATTTCTGTTTCACCAAGGTTCATCCCCAAGGTGTCATTAAAATTACCAAGGTTATTCACCAAGGCATCATTAAAAATGGTCATATCAAGAGATTAAGTCTTTACCCAATGCATTGGAGCGCTATCAGGGCGCACCCTTAAATTTGTATTTATCATCATTTGATCCACCTATATCATCATCAATCATTTCATAAACAACCCATATAGCATAAAAGAAATGGGTTTCATTTCATAATCATAACGTTTTAAAAACTTCTTTAAAGACATGATCTTTATGTCACTTTAAACCCACGGAAAAGGAAAGCGAGTCTCATGTATGTAAATCCCATAATTTAAAATAGAACAACTTGGTATATGTGTAAATACCCCTATAGAAGATAGATATTTGAGTATTCACTTAATAAAATAAAATAACTTTAGAAAAAGAGAGAGACATTTTGAGACGGAAATTCTGCAGCATAACGGCTATGTTTCGGGGTTTTAGAAAACATTGAATAGAGAGGGGACATGAGTCAAACATTCATAAATGACCCATAAAACAGTATAGGGACCGAATATGAAGGATATATGAACATGGTAATGAAATTTTAAGTACATACCATTTGAAATGAAAAACATGGAAGGAAGACAAAAATTAGATTTCTCTTATGAAAATTCGGCAGCCTAACGGCATCACTTAAACTTCAATAAAAATGAATTAATGATATCAAATAGGGTCTCTCATAATATGGACATAAAAGTTCAGTATTATAGATATAGATATCATAACCCAACATAATAACAAGGAACTTTAAAGACTATACATGAAAGTAGAACTTTGAAAAATGAGAAGGGTGAAAGAATCCCTTAAAAATTCGGCAGCCTAACGGCGCCACTTAAACATTCTTAAAACAAATTGATGAGAGAAAGAGGGGGTATCTCATCATATTAACATGAAAAGGTAAGTAATATGAATATAAAATAACATCCTAAATCATAAGAAAATTTAGCATAAAATAAATGACATGAAAGAGATTACTTGAAAAGAAAGAGAGAGGTCAGATCCCTTACCTTAAATGTAACTCTTAAAACTCAAAGTTTGGGACCTTGAGAGGCTTGAGAGCACCTTGCGAGGACTCCTTGGGAGGTAAGGAGACCAGAACTTCGTTGAGAATGATTTTGGAGTCAAAAAGATGAGAGAATGGCTTGGTATTTATAGGGAAGGTGAGGTGATACTTTAATAATTTCAAGGGACACCTCACAAGTGGTTTTCTCAAAACCATGGGCTCTCCCATGGTATTTCCCATGGAGTTAGGCCACATGGGGCCCCCAATACAATAATTCATCACCTTTTGTCGGTAAACCCTTAAAATATCTCATGAAATCATCATGACACAGTTATGATGTTATTAGACATACCGAAACCCTAAAACTACATTTTTACTATTCACTGAAAATTCATCATTCACAGAAAAAACCCAAAATTTCACCTTAACCAAATATCAATGCTCTGATTAAAAATATGAACTCCATTTTATAAAAATAATTTTCTAAATATTTTTAATTTAATTTTTAAATAAAAATACTATTCACTGAAAATTCATTTTTTCAGAAAAATCCCCAAAAATTACCATAACATAATATCGATGCTCTGAGTTCAAAAATAAAGTCCATTTTATAAAAATATCTTTCTAAATATTTTTAATTTAATTTTTAATTAAAAAACACTATTCACCTGAAAAAACTAATACTTGACTAATAATTTATGAAACCGTTATTTACCCATTTTATTGAATCGCATTACTTAATCTAGGAGACTAAATTATATTAAAACTTTCTTTAAGTGAGATTACTAATCCATTTGGTCACAATACTAATCCTAAGCGTAAAATCACTATTCATAATTTACTATTCATCAAAAATTAAGTTGATCTTATTAGACTCCAAATTCCTTACTGAACACTTTTGCAGAAGACCATTTTTTGAAAATCATTACACATCATTAATTATTTAAGGTTTACATAAATATTTTAAAATATCCTTTTTTTCAAAATTCATCAATAAAATACATCCTAAAATTATTTGGACATTTGAAATTTCACAAACATCACTAAAGGAAGAAATCTCAATTTATTCATCCCAAAGGATTACACAAAGAAGATACGGTCTCGTCACATAGCCCCTTATAACACCAGCATATGACCTAAGTGTAAGGTGTGCTATGGTGAGAGAATCTGAGGGAGGCTCAGATAACATTTCCCTAGTAGTAATCTCTACTAACTTGAACTTCTTCTATAGGCGTTTCCATTCAAGCTTGACATGCTGGAGTTCGGCTTGGGCTTGGTCCAAAACGAAGCCCAAAGATGCCACCACCTTCCCAAGCTCTGATAGGTGGGATTCATAAGGTTCGAGTCTACTGGATGAAGCCATCAACTCCTATTTTTTCATTAACCATTAACATCTCTATTAAATCGTTAAGATTAAGTTAATATACTATTCAAAAAGTTTGGGTCGTTACATTCAGTCCACTGGTAAGTGACTCCCTTCTTCATCAATTTGGTGAAGGGTAAAGTTTTTCCTGCCAAATTGGTGATGAAATGCCAAATATAGGCCAAGTGTCGTTGAAGTCCTCTCAATTCTTTCAAATTCCGAGGAGGTTTCATACCAAGTTTTGACTTTGTATTCTCTGGATCGACTTCGATACCACAATGGCGTACAACAAATCTGAGAAGTTTTCCTGAGGTTACCCCAAAAGCACATTTTAAGGGGTTCATCTTCAAATTATGTTGGCAAAGTTTGTGGAATATGACTTCCAAATCATCCAAGTGATTAGAAATTTTTTTGTATTTAACCACCAAATATTCCACATAACATTCAACAAACTTCCCTAAAAAGGGTTTGAAGATACGATGCATGGCACGCTGATATGTTTCGCCTACATTTTTTAGGACAAAGGACATTACCCGATAGCAAAACACACCCTGAGGGGATCTGAAAGCTTTAGATTATTCATCTTCTAGTGCCATTCGGATTTAATTATATCCAGAATATCCATCCATGAAGGAAAGTGCTTCATAGCCAGCTATTGCATCAATTAGGAGTTCTGTAATCGGAACTGGAAAATCATCCTTAGGACAATGCCGATTAAGATCTATGAAATCAATGAAAACTCTAATTTGTCCATTCTTATTTTTCACTAGGACAATATTAGCCAACCACTTGGGATATTGAACTTTTCTGACGAAGTTAGCTTTGATAATCTTATCCACTTCAGCTTCAATTTTGGAAGCATAAGTTGGGTGTGTTCTTCTAGAGGCTTGTTTGAATCCTCGATGTTCTTCTGGAAAACCCAAACGATGAGTAGAAACATCAGGATCAAGCCCTAGAATCTCTGTATAGTTCCAAGTGAATATATCTCTATTTTTCTTTAAAAATGAAACATACATCTCTTGCTCTTAAAGAGTCATGGATGCACTAATTAAAGTGGGGCGTGGATTTTCTTTTATACCCAGATTTATTTCTCTGATTTCATCCACAGTGGTAGAGATACCCTCTTCAAATGTTGGAGGAGAATCCATGAGATCTTACTCTTCTTCTTCAACATGTGTTACTTCTTCTGTTTCTACTTGCATAGTAGATGATGAAGCAGAATTTTCATGATCAGAAGAGATGTTAAAATTTGAACATCATGAAGAAGAGGCTTCCATTTATGACTCTATTGATGATGAAGGGTCTTCCTTGGGTAATAAAGAGGAGATGATGGATTGAGAATCGACATCATCATTCACCTCTGACATTACTATAACTTCTTCTGGCCTAGTTGGTGAAGTATAGACTTGCTGGATTTCAGCAGATGAAATGAAGACATCTCCATTTGAGCTTTCATCATTGCTTGGTGAATCACCAATTTCTCCCATGTTGTCTGGCTTGATTGTCGTAATTGAAATTATGGAAGTTTCCATAAGAGTACTTGGATTTGGGTCTATCATGTCAATTTGACTGATAGGAAAAACATAATCTGTACTCACATGTGTAAATGGGTTTACTGGAATCTTTTCCAAACCATATAGAGCATTAACTTTGGTAACCTCCCTTATTGTGGATTTCTCCTTTCCCTCCATGTGATATAATTCTGCCTCAATGTATTGAAATTCACATGTCTTGAATGGGACTTTATCACCATACAATGTCCCAATTTGACCATTGAAAAAATATTTGAGACATTGATGGTATGATGAAGGGATAGCCGCATGTTGACGTAGCCAGGGTCTTCCAAGCAAGATATTGAAGGCTGAGTGATGATCAACAACCATGAAATCTGAATTGGATACAAGATCTCCAAACTGAGTTCTGAGTGTAATCACTCCCAGTGGTTCTTGTTCATTTTTATCATATCCTTGTAACATCAAAGTATAAGGAGATAAATCAGATTCTATGAGGCCCAATCGACGAAGTTTGTGAATGGGGATGAGGTTGAATCCTGAACCATTATCAATGAAATCTTTTCAGATGTCTACAACATTGACCTTTCCAGATAAATACAAAGGTCTAATATGTACATGCACAACATCATCTTCATCTTCATCTATGAAGGATATCACTGTATGGCATTCTGCAGGATTATTCTCAACATGGTAGACTTCAACCGCAGCAATTTCAGGTTCGAATTCCTGAGGACTTGACAAAGCCTGGATGAGTGCCTCCCAAAGATCCTTTGATAGATTCAAGGCATCAATAATTGATAAATTGGCCAGTACTTGGGATAAATGTTTTAAGACATCATATTTTTGATCCATAGGTCTGTGTTTCCCAACAGGAACATGTGGTTTCATAGGTTCCTTAGAAGTTGATGCTTTGGAAGTAGATGCATCTTGTATCAGGGTAGGAGTTGGTAATACTCCTGGATTTGAATATTAGACTGAATAGTTCTATTTAATTGCTGAGAGGAAGAAGGTGGAACCTCTAATCGATCATCCATAATAATTGTGTCAGGACTGAATCTGCTATTGGTGGAAGAATTTTCTTGTTCTTGTTGAGCCTGTTGAAGGGCTCTGCCACCAGTTTCTACTGCATATACAGTTCTAGTAGGGGTAGGATTAGAATAGTGGCTTGTGGGATATCCACGTCTTCCTCTGTATCCCAGACCTCTGGAACTTCCTCTAATTCCTCTGTTTGATACAGGGAACTCAGGCACATCAAAATCGAAACTGTGGTTGTCATAAGGATCTGTTAAGTGAATCATGTTAATAGAACCAAATATCAATTATTCTTATAAGGAAGACTCTTCCTGATTATCCAATTTAGGTTGTGTCGTTTGGTGGGATGGTGCCTGTAGCTTTGAAGTAGATGGAATAAAATCTTACAGAGTCAAAGACAACTTGGGCTTTGACACGATCTCAACTTCTTCTGATTGTTCCTCTTTCTTTGAATTATGTCGCCCCTTTGAGGAATTTTCCTCTGATGAAGAGGGTTTTGATGTGGCATTCATAGAAGAATACACAATTGGTTTCTTCAATTGTGTTCAAAAAATGGCATGAGTTCGGTTGATCATTTTTCTGACCATCCAATCATCATATTTCTGCGCATTTTCATTTTTTACTTCTTACCACTCACCTTCTTCCTCTGGATTTGTAGCAGTAACACATGCTACCTGAGCTGAAGAACCTTTCAGTTTGACTTGTCCCGATTCCACCATCTTTTGTATGATGTATTTAAAGACAAAACACTCCTGAATGGGATGCCCCAACATTTGATGAAATGGGAAATATTTGGTACGGTCTTCATCTCCTTTTTTATTTCACCTTTTGGGCCTTGGAAATTGAACCAAATTATTTTCCATAGCCGAAATGAAGTAACCAGGAACATGTTCATTTTGGAAAGAACAAACTTTGCTCTTCAGATCCTAAATTTTTTTCCTTATTTGATCTCTTTGATCATCTTGAAGAAAAGGCCTCTGTTGTTGAAGCTTAGGAGGTGGAGCCCTTCGATAAGATGAAGGTTTTGAAGTAGAAGCAGGTACAGGTGCTTGTTTAATCATAACTATAGCAGTCTCTACTTTACCCATTCTCCTTCCTAGAGCTGATAAAAGTACACGAGCTTTATCCGTAGTGTTTGTAAGATATTCTTCAATCTATTTATCAATTGAATTAAGGTCTCGAAACCCTCCAGTGTATTTCACAGGGATCAATGGTGTGCGTAATTCATCACGCAGATTTTCCACACATATTGGAAACAACTCTTCTTGAGGGAGTGCTAAGCTTAGGGAATATGTTAATCCCTTACAGCGAGCAATGAAATATGAAACCCTTTCATTCTCCCTTTTATTACAATTTTTAAGATCAAAAAATGTTGTCTTTGGCAAAGTTGAGCTGAATTGAAGAAATAATTATTGACGGAGATCCTCCCACCCAGTAATTGACCGGGATTGCAAGCTTGTATACCAGACAAAAGAAGGCCCTTGTAATGACTGTACAAAACATCTGAGCTTCAATGCTTCTTGTTGCTGAGCGGTTCCCATCATAGGATCTCAACAAGAAAAAAAAATGTGTTAAGTGTTGTTCTCAGTCTCTCGAACCATTAAATATTGGAAATGTGGTACTTGTAAAATTTTATGGGGGAGGAATTACATCAACCCATTCAGGGTAAGATCTCTTTTCTGGTTGAATTTGAGCTCATTTTCCCTCTATAGCTTCCAACCGAGCTGTCAATGACTCAATAGTAGTTATTAACTTTTGAGAAATATCCGGTTGAGCTTGGACTTGAGCAGGTGCAACCCCTGGAGCTTGGACAGGTATGGTGGCTGGTACTGCAACTGATGGTAGCACCACTGATTGTTGTTGCGCATGACCCATAGGACTAGACTTGTGAGGGTGTACTGGTAGAGGAGGATACTCTTGATCCATCTTAGTAGCTGCAACAAATTCACTTGGCTGACTGACTCCAGCGCGCTTAGGAGGAAGACTACCTTGAAGCAGTTCTGCATTCAACCTCCTTAATTCCTTCATTTCCTCCTCCTGTTGTGAAAATATTTGCTCTAATGAGAGCGATTGGAATTCTCTATAGGAAGGGTGGTACGTAAACTGATTCTTTCATTTTCCCTCGTTGGATCCCTTTCAGATAGGGGGAAGTGGGTTACTTGAAAGAATACCTAGATTCTGGGTAAGCCTTTGGTTTCGTGTACGCACACCTTCTTCATTTGCCTCTATGTGCACAGCCTCTTGAGCAGGAACTTCTTCATATGATCCCTCTGAGTGAGCCTCATCTGGGGGATCAGCAACAATGACATTGATGACATTAATTGATGCATAACACATTGCATCCCTTATATTGTCATTTCTGCGATATTGTCTTTTTCTATGTCCTTGATGAGACATTTCCATTTGTTGATTTGAACCCTCAGGAATTTCTTGATGAACCGTAATTTGGAGGGAATCTCCAGATAATTCGGCTCTTCGTTCCTCTTATGGCTTCTTCCCTAATCGAGAGAAGACTGACTTTCTCTTAGGAAGAGATTAAGGATTTGAAAAAGTACCCAGTCCTGTGGACTGGGGCTGTTCCTGCGGTTCCTGCTTAACTCCTCGAATCCTATTTGTTGATTCTGAGGGTTGGTCTAAAAGAGTACCTAGTCTGGAAAGATGGAGTGTCTCTTGAGCTGCTATGTCTGATAATTTCTTAAAAGATCTCTTGATATTACTAACTTTAGTCCAGAAGTTGGCTAGATGCATCAACCGACATCCACTCAAATCACCCAGCTCAAATGACTGTTGTATGATTTCTGACACTTCTGTCACTTGATGATGCGCTCGCTCTAAACGAGAAGATTTTTCGATATTCTCGTTTTCCTGATACAAGAGTAATTCGAAAACTTGTTCTCTGTATGCATGATTTTGAGAAGAACTAGTTTAGTAATGTTCTTGAGCAAGCCTTTGATTACAAACAAAGCCAATTCGTTATAACTGACCATGGGCAATAACATTGCATGAGACCATTTTTGGAGGGATTTGTTGGATAGAGATTATAGTGAAATTTAGTGTTCCAAGGACACCCCATCCCCTGCTATGAATTCCAGAAGAGGCATTGGAAATTAACTGGCAAAATCTTCTTAGTGCGCCAAGGCATGAACGTTGAAGGGATCTCTGCTGCTTTTCAGCCTTCGAATATCGAGAAACTGAGAGAGATGCCAAGTCAATTTGGCATTGTAACCCTTCTATTATCTTGACATGATTTTCATATTCATCATAAGATAATATTTTCTTTTTCAATTGACAAAGAGTTTTCCACATGTTGAGACGAATATATTGAATACATTCTTCCGTCAACATCTCTCGAATGTCATACTGAGAGTCAGCCAAAGGCCAAAACATGACAGGCACTTCACCTTTCATCAGTTGTTTTCTCATATTCAGCACTTCCTCTTTATCATTCAATGAAGATTCTTCTACCTGATTAGACCAGAGCTGGTTCTTCCTTGTTGCTTCATCAGATTCAACAAGATTGGTAGAGAATTCACTTATCAAACTAGAAGATAAATGACCCAAGGGTGGTTTGAAGAATGACCTACACCCTAGGCTATCTTCTAATTGAGAAAGTATTTCACCTGTTAATGGTAAAGCATCATACATGACTGGCTTCACATTTGCAAGTGCCTCAAGATAAGATGTCTTTCTCATCACTGCATTTTTATTTGAAGAATTTTCTAGGCAATGTGAATTACTACTGCAAAGAGGACTTTTGCAGCTAAATTCATCAACATGGGGAGGACCACCATGGTGGGTTACAGTAAAAGATGAAACCTTTTGCTCCTTAGTCTTCTGTCCACGCAGAGGGTTATCGTGGCTCTCATATGAAGATGATACTTCGAGACCGACTGAACAGTCATGAATCAAGCCTTCATGAGTAAGTGTCTTATGAAGACCTTCGGAATTAATGTTCCCACTATTGGGACTGAAAGAGTAGAATCTTGAGTTATAACAGATAATTGTCTGAGTGCATCAAGAACTCTAGCATCAAGCAAGGCCTTGTTAGAGATTGGCTCTTGATTTCTTGACTGTGCTGGATGGGTCTTTTTCTTAGACACCTTATTACTCACTTTGGGAACCACTTGTTAACGAAAGTGGTTATTATGGGAAATTGTATGTGCCTGCTCAGGAGAAAGAATCAGGTTAGGCTGATTATCTCTACTCAAATCAGTTGTATGTGCCTGACTTGGTTGTCCATATGACATGGGGAAGTATGCCCCACAACCCTCTTAGACTGGAACAGAGGTTTGTGTCTGTTCCGGAGTGAACTGTTGATGTGTTACTCCACTGGTAGGGATAGATTTTCATTTCATTCTCTTTGATGTTGCTGAAGCTATTATAATATCCTGGAAGGTATCCAGAATATGAGCAGGGATTTGCTTCTCCTCCTTCACCATTGATAGAATGTGTTTGGTGACTTCAGCTGTCGAAACAGGAATATACGTCCATTTCGTGCTTGGAGTAGGTGTGTGTTCCTACTCCTATCCTCATTTTCCTACCAATGAATTCTGATAGTACTCATGTATGGGGGAAAAGAGTTGATTATGCCTCCTATTTGTCATTGGGGCTTTCCAATTGACTTCTCTGGGTGCTACCAAACAAGACTATTGGTAGGATTGATCAATACTAGCAGCTGTATGTGCCTGCTGATTGCACTCCACCGAACGTGGTTGATAAACCTCCTTCAATACTGGCATATGAAGCTACCGACGGGATTGATGAGTGAAAGCAGGTGTATGTGCCTCTTTACCAGTTTTCAACACATTGGGTTGGCGGGCTTCATCGTATGTAGTCAGATGATCCTACTGACTAGCTGATGATTTATAAACAGGTGTATATTCCTACCTATAATACTCCACTAGAATTTCCTAGAGGGATTGTCATGTTGCTATCAAACGATACTGTTAGGCAGTAACATCAGGACAGACGGGTGTGTATGCCTGCTCGTTATTTTCCATCAAGTTGGTTTGATGGAATTCTCTGGAAATGGCAGAGATAAGAACATTCTAAGTGTTGACCGGTCGTCGCCTCTGTTGGTTCGTCTTACCTGCTCGGGTTCGAGGAACCTGAGCCGAATGCCTGGAGACGACACCCTCATCATGTTGAGGGCGCACTGCCACACGATTCTGGTGGTGATTATTGATGGGAGCCCTTGGGAAGGACTCCTATATCTTTTAATTAAGGCCTTTAGTGACCTTCTCATTCACCTCCCCAGAATATGGGAGGGAATGGGGATTGAGTTCCAGGGATAACGACCTGAAACGGTTGGAAATGGTGGTTGTCACCACCTACTTCTTGATCGCTGGTCATCACTGTCTGGACAACCAGGCTGAATTATTGACTTGGAGTGATTGTCAAGCGGTCTCCATATTTATAATGGTACTGTGTCGACGGTATTCCTTAAATAGTGCATTTGATACCCAGCATTGAAGATGCTGAGTAGGTTATGTCGTCCTTAGAGCAGATGACGATCCAGTAGGAGTAGCAGTAGAGGTATTCACAGTAGAGGCATTCACAAGTGTGAACTTTAGAGAATCCATTTCTGTAACGCATAAGATCTTGGAAAAGATTTCTTGTTTGATATAACAGACATAATCAAGATAAGTTTGGCCACTACATCTTTTGGATGAGAACATATGTTATTGATTGTTTTTTTAGTCCTCTCATTGAGTTTAAATAGGGGCCTAACAAATAAGTAAAACATCATTTTAACTTGGTTAAGGATTCACGTCAGGTTCACCATTTTTGTTTCCTCTGGAAATGGGGATGACCTTGTTTGTTAAAGGTTCAAACATTCCAATTGGTTTCTAACGGGTTTGTTCGTAGAACCGGAAACATCCAATGATTCTATATCCACTTGGACCTACTTTCCAAAGGTAGGTGCTCATTAGTTGTGGATCGATGAGGCTTAAGAATTTTCATTGGTCGAGAGGATGGGAGGTTGGACTCATCACACCTTTTTGGGGGGAATTATTGTCTACTCCGGGACTCTCTTTATAGATTTAAGTTATGTTTGTGAATCCTTATTACATTACCAAGTATGAAAATGAGCTTTCCTTTAGATCTGACAATTAGTGATTAATATGTATAAGGTTTAGAGAATATTTTATATGTATTTGAAGTTCTTCATCGATAGATAATCATCTATATTTTCTAGAGATTCTTAGTCAATGGTATCCTTCAATACATTGTATAGAAATCTCTTGGTCATTATGATAACCATACTGGTTTTAAAGCCACTCAGTGGGGCACTTGAAGTTTATTTTCATTCAGAAGGACATTGATTATTTCAAAGTTGGGATCGTACCCGCAGATGGGCTACCTACGTATCCTTGTTTAGAAAAGAAATCAGAACCCACATCGTTCGAGTAAAGAAGTATGAGGTTAATGTATGATTGATGTCTCAAAGAAATATGTCATAATTACTTTTACGCTCTAAGCTCACGTGAGTAAAGATCAGTGTGAGAAATAAGAGGTATTGGTAAAACCTGACAATTGTGCCATGAAAGATGAAATAATAAGAAATAATGTGAGGCTTATGTATGTATGACTACCCAAGATAGATGGGATTTACTTCAGAGAAGAAACCTGGGAACAAGGTCCATAAAGGTATATGTGCTTTATGGAGATTTGGATACTTAACTTAGGACTTAATCCTTGGAAGGATACCCAAATTAGAGAGGACTTATGATTGGGTTTTATTCCGGAGAAGGAAGTCCAAATCAAAAGAAATTAATACTGATTAAGAGAAATTAGAACTGGGGCTTACTCCTGAGAAGGAGGCTCAGGTTAAAGAGACTTGAGAACTGGGGCTTATTCCTGAGATGGAGGCCCAGGTTAAGGGGAATTATGACTGGGGTTTATTCCTGAGAAGGAGTCCCAGGTTAAAGGAAATTGTAATTTGGGGCTTACTCCTAAGGAAGATTCCCATATTTGGGAACTTGGGGCTTACTCCTGAATAGGATGCCCAAAATTAAGGGAACTTGAAGACTAGGTCTTACTCCTAAAAAGGAAGCCCATGTTAGGGGATTTGGGGCTTACTCCTAAGGAGGATGCCCATATTTTGGAATTTGAGATTGGGACTTACTCCTAAGAAGGATGCCCATTTGTTAAGGAGACTTGAGGCTTAGGACTTATTCCTGAGAAGGAGCCCTAAGTTAATGGAATTTATGAGTGGGGATTACTCCTAAGGAAGATGCCCAAATTAAAGAATTGATGACTGGGGATTACTCCTGAAAAGGAGTCCCATGTTAAGGAACTTCTAATCTTAAAGGATGAGGTTGAATGAATGAAATCTCTCACCTTAGTGATATAAAGATATATAAATCACTATATTTTGAGAGATGTTCCACAGAATTCCTTTCAGATAAGGAAACCAACAAATGAACCATGCCATAAATGGTTTTGAAGATGGTTCTGAAGGTTAAATATTGAAGAGGAGAGGTGGATTTGAAGAAAGAAAGTAAATAGGCAGGAGGGGCACTCAAAAAGAGAGATGCGCGCAAGTCCTGAGTGGGCGCGCAAGTATACTTGCACGACACATGAGTACTTGCACGACGGTCAACCCTTAGGGTAATATGTGGGAGATAATTGGCTCAATCCCTTAGCATTATCCCTAAAGGCTTCCAAAAGAGTGGCGCTCAAGTTTTTTTTAAGGGATAAGGTGGCGTGCAAGTGTGGTCATTTCCCTTAAGGACTCTCCACTTAGGTGCGCAAGTGTTGATGAGTTTCAACACTTAGACCTTGTTTCCCCTATTTAGATCTTCCATTCTAGGTAATAAATTACCTTAGAAGTGACTGAAAGACTTCAAGAAGAGACTAGGGAGACCAAATCTTAAATCTTACTTTTGTAATTTTTTCGTTTTTTTGAAATGGGGGGCCCACAAGGGGTATTTATAGGCCTTTGAAGACCTTGGGAGAAAATAACTTAGGGCGTGCAAGTCACCTGTGCACCCAATATTAGGCGTGCAAGTATACTTGCGCGGCCATGATGAAACCTTCATGACCTAAGTGTAAACAAATCATTGTTCATGCCTTTGTCAATTTTTTATTTTTCTTCAAAGGATGAATCACTTTGGACTAAGGTATTTCTCTTTTTCAGTCTTTAGACTCTGTGGCGGAAAGGAGCATCAACAACGTTATATTTAAATATTATTTTACCAAATAATATTTAATATTATTTCTCACTGAACCCATAACATGGTCTTCTTATCCTCCTCAATATTTAATGGTCCTTAAATAATGACTATTTATTTATTAAACAAATATAACTGCATTATTCACCGATAAATAAATATTTTTTCTACAATATATTCTCTCGAATAACTAGCAATGAAATAAATATGATCAGGAATAATTGAATGGTTATTAAACCACAACCAAGAATAATAATTATTCAACTTTTTAAATAATAAATTATTTAACTGAGATACTGGCTACACTTAGTGTGTGACCCTCTAGGCCTATTTCTCGTTGGCATTAGGCAGGCTTGCCTAAAGTCCAAGATTATTGTCTAGAAATGGGTCCGACACCCAAGATAAAGAAGTTGATTTTGTAACAACATGTCACCTCAAACGAGTTTGTACCATGTAATATAATCTCTTTGTCCTAATTTCTCCAATCAAGTGGGTTAAATGCAAGTTCCACTAACCCATGTGCTTGATTTCTCATTATTTGACTTCCCAGAATTGAACTTTCCTAGAGAAGACCATGGTCGTGGATTTAGTTAGGCTATATCATTTCCATCAAAGGGACTAAGATATCTACTTATATAGAAGTTAAAATTCATTTCTCGCATTATTCATTAATATAGTATTACTCGTGACACACCCAATATATTCTACCTCACTGTGAACATCTGTCGTCACGGTTTTCATCAATACATATAAGTGTGTGAGTCATAATACCCATTAATAATAATCTTAAAGTGTAACACCCCAAGTTTTTAAAAATAAATTGAAATTAATGAAACTTTGTTTTAAGTAGATATCTATAACTAGCCATTAAACATAATTTTTCCGCTTTTATGTTTGGAATTTTGAAAAACAGTCACCTACTATTGTGATCAGTAAGTTATTTGAAGTCTAATGGAACCAACTTGATTTTTTTGTGAATAGTAACATACCATTATTAATAGTAACATGAATATTAATATGACCTTAATGAATAGTAAATTTTATTATTTTTTTATCTTCTTAGTGTTATAAGATAATGAGATGTTGATTAATTTTTCAAGGTGTTAAAAATGAGTTATAGATTTAAAATTGTTATTTGTGAATAAATTGTGATTTTATTTAAAAATTAAATGAAAAATATTTCTAAATTTATTTTCAAAAAATGTGGTTCCTTTTTTAATTCTACACGTCGAAAAATAGTTAGGTTTAATCTTTTGGATTTTTCTGAAATTCATGTTTTTTTTATGAATAGTGAAATACCTTAAAATAACATATATTCAAATTATCACTTAAATACACTATTTTTGACATAATCGGTGATTTAAGATCACTTGGTTCGAACTCACATGAACTTATTACTATTTGGAGTCACGTGAATCAACACTATTCATAGTCTTGAGAAAAAATATTAAAATAATATAAAATTCCTCCTCTCCTCCACTATAAATACCACCCTCATTCCCCTCTTCCTCTCACACCTCTCAAGCCTTGATAATTGTCTAAGTTTTAAAAAATACCCTCCCCAAGTATCTTTCCCACATCCTAGAACTTATGGTATCACAAAAAGGCCAAAACCAAAGGCCTTAAGTAGGATCTTAAGGAGAAGAGATCAAGAGGTAATAATCCTCTTCCTTTTTCATGTGTTATCTTTCCAATTCCTTTCTTTTATTATACTCTCTTTCCATCCAATTATACAGGAGGTATAAAATCTCTATAATATTATATATTCGTTATGTTATAATTTTCATTTAAATGATTCATCATCTTCCTCCCTCTCCTCTCCCACTAAGTCTAAAAATAAAAACATCTTTCGCGATGTGCCGATTTAACAAAATCATGGACGATGTGTTTGAAATATCCCTTAAAACCTTAAAATATGATAATAAAACTATTTTTATGGTTGAAAGAAAATTTAAAGTTTATTTTTAACCTATTTTTTTCTATAATGAACTTATATACATAAAATTAAATTATATAATGAAACAAGTTCATGATTATCGAGGAACCACCAAAAATGATCTAAGAAAATATTCGTAATATTTTATCTAATGAACCATCATCATATATAATAAAAAAATGATTTATGGTATCATTATATATTCTAAAAGGGTATTAATACCATTTAATTCTACTTCTGGAATTTTATTTCCATACAATAAGAAAATCAAATAACAAACCGGCCATGGAAATCATGTAAAAAACACACCCAAAATAATGGAAGAAACAAAATGATAATAATTAAAGGGTGAAATGAGGTTATGAAATGATCATAAAAGGTATTATAAACATGAATATGTATCTTTAATATATTAATAATGATCTTTTAACCATTATATAAGAGTTTTAAACAATTTTTAAGTAAGAAAAACCTGAGGTAAGGGAATTATTAACCCACTTTATATTATTTGGGTTAACCTTCTACTTCATTGTTTACGTGGTATTAAAATTATTTGTTTGATGAAATTTGTTTATATTATGTTTAATTATGTGTATCTATAGTGTATATACATATTCCATCCACTCTATTATGTCTCACTTCAATTATATGATATTTATAAGGGACTTTCCTTTTAAAAATCTTTTAAAATTATGTTTTATGAAATTCAAAATCAATGTTTTATACAATTATTCATTTTGTATAATTGTGTTTTGGTTCTTTTGAATTGTTTATGATGAATGTTGGGACCTATATCTCCATCAAATTCATTTATTATGTGTAATTTGGAGTTTGGTCTTATGGCTACTCCAAGTGTAACTGCGATGGTTACACAAATTGTAAGGTAGCCGTGAGGGTTACAAATTATAAGGTAGTCAAGAGGGTTACAAGATTATGTAATTAATGTCCCAACATACCTTTCTGGTTCTATTTATGTTCTATATGTTTTTTTTAAATCTCATTTTTCATGAAGTATTTTTATATGGGTGACAAGTATGTCTTTTTTTAAATGATTTCATACATTACAAGTATTCATGGGCTAATGTTTTCTTTATTTCTTTTTATATAACATACTGATATTTTTGTGCTCATACCAAGTTTTAAAATGATTTTAATAGGTTATAATGATGTGTAATACCAAGAATGAATCCAAGTTAAATGTTATGAATATTTTTCAAAGAAAACGTGTTTTGTTTGGAAAGTATTGTATTTTTGAAGAAATGGATAATGTTTTTTATAGTATCCACTCTGTATAAATATTGAATTTTATATATGTGTTATATCCAAAATATCTAAAACTATAAACTTTAAAATATATTCAATGTGAAATGAAGTGATTTATTTACTAAAATTCAAGATTATGTAATGTAATAAGGATGGGTCCTTATAGTTCGTATCAGAGGATAGTTTAGATAAATTTAGGGGTTAAGATGATGTTAATAGAATAACATAAATGATTTTTACTTTATGGTTAATTTGAAATGATATAGAATTTAAATATTACCATGTTTCTTTGACTAATATATGTTTGTTCAAAATGGTTATTCACAGAAGAAACATGGAAGCTGAAGAAGAGAGGCACCGACAGAATGATATCCTTCTGAATCTGTAACCCGGAATGGTAGGGATTGGAACCGAGTAGTTTTTTATAGTAATGGATTAGTTGAAATAGACAATAAATAGTTGTTTCATCCATGCAAGAGAACAACCAGAGGTACCACAACAGAACATGACAATAGTGGAACATTTTATGAGACAACACCCTCCTACTTTCAATGGATCTTTTCACCTAGTAGCCTTTGAAGGATGGATTAAGGACCTTTAAAATATATTCGATGGTATGGGTTGTTCATATAATCAAAAGGTAAGTCTTTAAATTTATCGTTTTGAAGTTGAATCTAATCAGTGGTGGTCAACAGTCAAAAATATTAGGGATAGAGACGAGATTGATGCCTTAGAGTGGGATGAATTTAAAAAGACTTTTCCTTGAAAAATATTTCCTATGGTGGTGAGATTTAGGATGGATAAGAAAATCCTTGAATTAAATCAAAATTAGGAATATTCGGTGGTCGTGTATGAAGAGAAATTTACCTGACTAGCGAGGTATGCTCCAAATATTATTCTGGATCTTGATAGTAAAATCAACCACTTTTAATCAGGATTAAAGTCAAGGTATCGAAGGGCATTGGACTCCCATGAATTTAAAAGTTATGAGAAACTTCTCTAATGTGCTGAGAGGGTAGAGATGGAGTTTTCTAATGATCACATGCACTTTGAAAACAAGGAGAATAAGAGGTATAGATAGAAAGTGATGGGTAAGTACCGACCAAAGAAATCTGATGGTAAGAAATTTCAGTTTCCAATTTGTGAAAACAATGGTAAAAAGCACCTTGGGGAATGTCTAACCAAAACTGGGAGTGTTTTTGATGTGTAAAGTTTGTACATATAGCCCGTGATTGTAATGAAAATGATTCTAAGACTAATACTAATAAGAAAACTGCTAAGTGTTTCAAATGTGAGAGATGGGCCATTACACAAATGTCTTCCCAAATAGAGATCTGAATGATGAAAATAATTCATACTATAAGTAGAAAGGTGTAGTGAGAACCTTTGAGACTACATCAATAGATGTCGGGTAGTCCAATGAAGTTGTATCAGGTACCTTGTTTTTTTACTCAGATTTTGCTAAAGTTTTGTTCTATATGGGGTATACACATTCCTTTATTTCTATGGAATTTTCTGGTAAATTGGAAATATCACCTCAATAAATGGGACTAGAACTTATTGTTAAAACACCGTGGGAAAATATTATAGGAAAGAAGAATTATAAGAATATTTTTATTATGCTCTATGGAAAGACTTTACCTAAAAACCTTGTTTTTTTTCCTTAGTAGAGTTTTATGTCATTCTGGGAATGGATTGACTTTCTATTTATCATAATAAGATTTACTGTAGAACTAAAGAAGTTTTTTTTTAAAATAGTTTCAATTTGTAAACAATAACTAACCCATACAATAGATAACATATCGAGAATCTAGGAAAAATTTTAAAAATGTAAATGAAAGTTATCTTACTCATATTGTTAAAAATAAGGGAACTGTTTAGATTAATGATGTGCTAGGGGTAAATGAATACCTTTATGTTTTTACTGATAAGTTATCCAGTGTCATACTTGATCGGGAAGTCAAATTCACAATTGAATTAGTTCCTAATGCTAAGACAATTTCAAACCCCCCATATGAAATGGCACAAATGGAATTTATTGAATTGAAAAATAAGTTGCGTGATTTTCTTGATAAAGGCTTCATTCATCCTAGAACTTCATCATGGGGTGCCCCTTTTTTGTTCGTTAAAAAGAAATATGGTTCCATGAGACTTTACAATGATTATAGAGCTTTGAATAACATTACTATTTAAAACAAGTATCATTTTCTTCATATCGATGACTTGTTTGATCAGCTCTGGGGAGATCGGTGTTTTTTCAAGATTGACTTGAGATCCGGATACCATCAATTGAAGGTAAAGAAGGATGAAATCCCAAAAACAGCTTTTTTATACTAGATATAGGCATTATGAATTTTTTGTTATGCTATTTTGGTTAACTAATGCACCTGTTGTATTCATGAATCTTATGAATAGAATATTTCATGAGTTCTTGGATAAATTTATGGTTGTGTTTATTGATTACATTCTGGTATTTTCTAAGAGTAAAGAGGAGAATGAAAAACATCTAAGGGTTATTTTTCAAACCTTAAAGGAAAATAAACTGTATGGAAAATTTAGAAAGTGTGATTTTTTGTTGCAACAGATTTATTTTCTTGGGAACATTATAAATAAGGATGGAATAATAGTTGATCCTTACAAAACAAAAGTGGTTGATGAATGGACAAGACCTACAAATGTTACATAGATTCGTATTTTTAATGGATTATCATGTTATTACTGACGGTTTGTTAAAAACTTTTCATGGTGATCTATCCCACTAACTAAGTTAATGCAAAAAAGGGTTAAATTTATTTGGATAGAAGAATGTCATGTTTTTTTCAATAACTAAAGAAGAGATTGGTGAATGATATAATTTTGGCCTTGCCTTCCCAAAATAGTGAGTTTTTTATCTATGGTGATGCTTCATTGAAGGGACTTGGTTGTGTTTTGATGCAGAATGATCAGGTAATTTCTTATGCTTCAAGAAAACTAAAATCTCATGAGTTAAATTATACCACACATGATTTGGAATTGGCATCTGTGGTTTTTTCTTTGAAAATTTGTAGGTGTAATTTATAAGAATCCAAATATAAAATATATACTGACCATAAAAGTCTAAAGTATATATTCACTCAGAAGGAATTAAACATGAGGTAGAGAAGATGACTTTAACTAATGAAGGATTATGATTTCATGACTAATTACCATCCAGGAAAAGAAAACAAAGTGGAAGATGCCTTGAGTCAAAAACATCATGCATCATTAACCATGTTGCGTTTGGAACATGATCCATTGATTAATGGTTTGATTAATTTTGGCTTAGAAGTTGTTGGTGTAAGAAATACCTCTATTTTGTTTCAGGTTTCAGTGTATTCATTGTTATCAGACAGAATTAAGCAAGCGCAGAAGGAAGATTGTGAGCTACAAATAAAGGTATAATTGGTTTAAATTGGTAAGTTTTCAGAATTTATCCTTGATAAAGATTGTGTTTAAAGATTTAGTAAAAGGTTGTGTGTGCCTTATGATTCCCATTTGAAGAAATATTTGTTGTGTGAAGTTCATAGTTCTCCATTTTCAGTTTGCTCTGGAAGTACTATGATATACAAATACCTTCAGGAGTATTATTGGTGGGATGGAATGAAAAGAGATATTTCATATTTTATCATGAAATGTTTGACATGTCAAAAGTTTAAAGTAGAGCGGCAGTTATCGAAGGGGATACTTCATCCTTTTCCAGTGCTAGAGTGGAAATGGGAGAATGTATCCATGGACTTTGTGGTGGGACTACCTTGAGGTAACAATGCGATTTGGATTGTTGTTGATCGGCTGAAAAAATCTACACATTTTATTTCTATTCAAGATACAATGTATTTGGATAAGATTTCTCGACTGTACCTAAAAGATATTGTCAGGTTACATGGAGTTCCTCTTTTCATTGTATCTTATCAGGATCCTAGATTCTCTTCTAACTTTTGGAAGGGCCTTCAAAATTCACTAAGCACATAATTAAATTTCAGTACAGCTTTTCATCCCCAATTAGATGGGTAGTCAAAATGAATGATTTAGACTTTAGAGGATATTCTTTGAGCTTATTCAATAGACTACTAGGGAAGTTGGGATCAACATCTTTCTTTAGTTGAGTTTTCTTATAATAACATTTTTTATTTCAGTATACAGATGGCACCTTTTGAGGTATTGTATGGGAATCAGTGTCAAACTCTATATTTCTAGGTTAAAATCAGGGAAAGGAAGTTGATGGGACTAGAATTGGTAGATGAATTGGCTGAGAAAGTATATACGATCCAAAAACACATGAGGACTACTTAGAGCAGGTAGAAAAATTATACAGATAATAGGAGGAAAAAATTTTCTTTTGAGGTGGGTGATCATGTTTTTCTTAAAATCTCACCATGGAAGATTGTTATGAATTTTGGTAAGAAATTGAAGATAAGTCCATGGTTCATTGGACCTTATGAAATTCTGGAAAAAGTTAGACCATTAACCTATTGAGTAGCTTTGACTCTAAGTTTATCTTAGGTATATGATGTTTTTTATGTTTCAATGTTGAGAAATTATATGCCAGATTCATCTCATGTTTTGAGCCCAGAAGCAGTTCAGCTGGAAGAGAACCTTTTTTATGAATAGAAACCATTCAAATTCTTGATTGAAGGGAACAAGTATTGTAGAAGAAGGTAATCCACTAGATATAGGTTTTGTGGAGAAACCACATGGTTGAATATGCAACATGGGAGTCTAAAAATTCTATGAGGGAAAAGTACCCTAACTTTTTTAATAAGTAAATAAAATTGTGAGGACGCAATTTCTGAAAAGTAGGGATAATGTAAAACCATAAGTTTTTTAAAATAAATTGAAATGCATGAAATTTTGTTTTAAGTAGATATTTATAACTATCCATTAAACATAATTTTTTTTTGCTTCTATATTTTGAATTTCTAAAAACAGTCATCTACTGTTGTGATCAATAAGTTATTTAGAGTCTAATGGAACCAACTTGATTTTTTTGTGAATAGTAACATACCCTTATGAATAGTAATATGACCCTAATGAATATTAAATTGTATTATTATTTTATTTTCTTAAAGTTATAAGATAATGATATGTTGATTAATTTATCAAGGTGTTAAAAAATGAGTTATAGATTTAAAATTGTTAATTATGAATAAATTATGAATTTATTTAGAAATTAAATTAATTATATTTAGAAATTTATTTTTAAAAAATGGAGTTAATTTTTTAATTCTAAATGTTGAAAAATGGTTAGGGTGAATTTTTTATATTTTTCTAAAATGTATGAATTTTTATGAATAGTGAAATACGGTTAAATACCGTATATTCAAATTATCAGTTAAATACACTATTTTTTAAATCATCGCTAATTTAAGACCACTAGGTTCGAAATCATGTGCACTTATTACTATTTTAGGTCACATGAATCAATACTATTCATATTCCTGAGCAAAAATACTAAAATAATGATTAAAATAATGTAAAATCCCACCTCTCCTCCACTATAAATACCACCCTCATTCCCCTCTTCCTCTCACACCTATCATGCCTTGAGAATTCTATAAGTTTTGCCAAATACCCTCCCCCAATTATCTTTACCACTTCCTAGAGATGATGGTCTCACCAAAATGTCAAAACCAAAGGCCTTAAGGATGATCTCAAGGAGAAGAGATCAAGAGGTCAAAATCCTCTTCCTTTTTCATGTGCTATCTTTTCAATTCCTTTCTTTTCTTTTACTCTCTTTACCTCCACTTATCCAAGAGGTATGAAATCTACAGAATATTATATATTCTTTATTTCATTGTATTAATGTAAAGGATTCATCATCTTCCTTTGTCTCATCTCCCACTTATTCTAAAAATAAAAACAGCATTCACGATATACCGATTTACCAAAATCGTGGATGATGTGTTAGAAATATCTATTAAAACCTTAAAGGTTGGTAATAAAACCATTTTAATGGTTGAAAAATAATTTAAATTTTATTTTTTAACCTATTTTATATTATGGAATGAACTTTTATACATAAAATTAAATTATATAATGAAACAAGTTCATGATTATTGAGGAACCGCCAAAAATGATCTAAAAAAATATTCATAATATTTTCTCTAATGAACCATCATCATATATGATAAAAAATTATTTATGGAATCATTATTTATTCTGAAAACATATGAATAAATTTTCATTCCACTTCTAGAATTTCATTTCCATATGACAAGAAAATCAAATAACAAACCAGCCATGGAAATCATGTAAAAAACACATCCAAAACAATGGAAGGAACAAAATGCTAATAATTAAAGGGTGAAATGATGTTATGAAATGAACATATAAGATATTATAAGAATGAATATGTTTCTTTAAGATATTAATAATACTCTTTTAACCATTATACAGGATCTTTAAACAAATTTGAATTAAGACAAACCCTAGGTAAGAGAATTCTTAACCCAATTTTCATTCTTTGGGTTAACCTTCTACTTCATTATTTATGTGGTATTAAAATTGTTTATTTGATGAAATTTGTTTATATTATGTTTAATTATGTGTATTTATAGTTTATATACATATTCCATCCACTCTAATAAGTCTCACTTCAATTATATGATATTTATAAGGGACTTTCCTTTTAAAAAACTCTTATAAAATTCTGTTTTAAAAAATTCAAAAGTAATGTTTTTATAAAATTATTCATGTTATATGATTGTGTTTTGGTTATTGGGAATTTTTTATGATTAAGTTTGGGACCTATATCTCTCTCCAATTCATTGGGTATGTGTAAGTTGGAGGTCGGTCGTATGGTTACTCCAGGTGTAACTGCGATGGTTACACAAATTGTATGGTAGCCGTGAGGGTTACAAATTATAAGGTAGTTGAGAGGGTTACAAGATTATTTAATTAATTTCACAAGATACCTTTATGGTTATATTTATGTTCTATATGTTTTTTTTTAAATCTCATGTTTCAAAAAGTATGTTTATATGGGTGACAAGTATTTCTTTTTGAAAATGATTTCATACGTTACAAGTATTCATGGGATAATGTTTTCTTTCCTTATTTTTATATCCCTTACTGATATTTTTGTGCTCATACCAAGTTTTTAAATGATTTTCACAGGTTATAAGGATGTGTAAGACCAATAAGGAATCCATGTTAAATGTTATGAATATTTTTCAAATAAAACATGTTTTATTTGAAAAGTTTTATATTTTTGAAGAAATGGATACTATTTTTTGTGGTATCTACTCTTTATAAATGTGGAATTTTATGTATATGGTATATTCCAACTTTGTAAAATTATAAACTTGAAAAGATCCTAAATTTGAAATGAAGTTAGTTCTTTACTAAAATTCAAGATTATGTAATGTAATAAGGTTGGGTCCTTATAGTTGGTATCATAGGATAGTTTAGATAACTTTAAGGGTAAGGATGATGTTAATAGAATACCATAAATGATTTTTACTTTATGGTTAATTTGAAATGATATAGAATTTAAAGATTACCATGTTTCTTTTACTAAGATATGTTTGTTCAAAATGGTTATTCATTGAAGAAATAGGGAAGCTGAAGAGGAGAGACACCGACAGAATGATATCCTTCTGAATCTGTAGCCTAGAATGGTAGGGATTAGAACCAAGTAGTTTGTGATAGTAATGGTTCAGTTGATGCATGAAATAAATGGTGGTGGAATCCATGCAAGAGAGCAACTATAATTATCACAACGGAACATGACAATAGTGGAACATTTTATAATAAAACACCCTCCTACTTTCAATGGATCTTTTAACCCAGTAGAGGTTGAAGGACAGATTAAGGCCCTTGAAAAGATATTTGATATTATGGGTTATTTATATAATCAAAAGGTGAGTATTTACATTTATCATTTTGAAGGTGAAGTTGATCAGTGGTAGTCAATGGTCAAAAATATCAAGTATAGAGAGAATATTGATGCCTTAGAGTGAGATTAATTTAAAATACTTTTCTTGAAATATATTTTCCTAAAGTGGTGTGACTTAGTATAGAGAAGAAATTCCTTGAATTTAAGAAAAATGGGGAAGATTTAGTGTCCGTTTATGAAGCAAATTTTACCAAACTGGCAAGGTATGCTCCAAATATTATTCTGTATCTTGATAGAAAAATCAAACGCTTTTACTCAGGATTAAAGTCAAGGTATTGAAGGTCATTAGCCTATCATGAATTCAAAAGTTATGAGAAAATTGTCTAATGTTATGAGAGGGTAGATATGGAGTTTTCTGATGATTACGTGCACTTTGAAAACAAGGATAAGAAGTGGTCCAGATGGTAAGTGATGGGTAATAATTAACCAAATAAATATAATGGTAAGAAATTATAGTTTCTAGTTTACGAAAAGTGTCGTAAAAACACCTTGGGGAATTCCATACTAAAAATGGGAAGTGTTTTTGATGTGTTAAGTTTGGATATATGGCCCGATATTGTAATTAAAATGATCATAAGACTAATCCTGATAAGAAAACTACTAAGTGTTTCAAATGTGGGTAGATGGGTCATTATGAAAATGTCTACACAAAGAGAGATTTGAATGATTCAAAGAAGCCAGAATATAAGTAGAAAGGTGTAGTGAGAACCTTTGCAACTACATTAGCAGATTTCAGGCCTTCCAATGAAGTTTTATCAGGTACCTTGTTTGTTTACTCAGATTTTTCTAAAGTTTTGTTTGATATGAGGTCTACACATTCCTTTATTTCTAAGTAATTTTCTTGTAAATTGGAAATATCACCTCAAAAAATGAGACTAGAACTTGTTGTTAAAACACCAGGGGGAAATATTATAGTAAATAGGAATTATAAGAATATTTATATTGTGTTCTATAGAAAGAATTTACCTACAAAACTTATTGTTTTTCCTTGGTAGAGTTTGATGTCATTCTAGGAATGGATTGAATTTCTATTTATCATACTAAGATTGACAGTAGAGTTAAAGATCTTTTTTTTTCAAAAAGAGTTTCAGTTTGTATACAAGAATGAACCCATACAATCAATAACATATCAGGAAGCTAAGAAAATTTTGAAAAATTTAAATGAAAGTTATCTTGCTAATTTTGTTAAAAACAAGGTAACTATTCAAATTAATGATGTTCCAGTGGTAAATGAATACCTTGATGTTTTTTCTAATGATTTACTCGGTGTCATACATGATAGAGAAGTTGAATTCACAATTGACTTAGTTCCTGATGCTAAGCCAATTTCAAAAACCCCATATTGAATGGCTCAAATGAAACTTATTCAATTGAAAAATTAGCTGTAGGATTTTCTTGATAAAGGCTTCTTTCTTCCTAGAACATTATCATGGGGTGCTCCTTTTTTGTTCGTTAAAAAGAAAGATGGTTCCATGAGCCTTTGCATTGATTATAGAGATTTGAACAACATCACTATTAAAAACAAGTATCATTTTCCTCATATCGATGAATTTTTTTATCAGCTCCAGGGAGCTCAGTATTTTTCCAAGATTGACTTGAGATCTAGATACCATTAGCTGAAGGTCAAGGAGGAAGACATAACAAAAACAGATTTTTGTACTAGATATGGGCATTATGAATTTTTTGTTGTGTCGTTTGGGTTAACTAATGAACCTTTTTTATTCATGAATCTTATGAATAAAATATTTCATGAGTTCTTGGATAAATTTTTGTTTGTATTTATTGATGACATTCTGTATTTTCTAATAGTAAATAGGAGCATGAAAATAATCTAAGGGCTATTTTTTAAACCTTAAAGGAAAAGAAACTATATAGAAAATTTAGTGAGTGTGATTTTTGGTTGCAACGAATTTATTTTCTTGGGCACATTATAAATAAGGATGGAGTAATAGTTGATCTTACCAAAACAAAAGTGGTTGATTAATGTCCAAGACCTACAAATGTTACAGATATTCTATTTTTATTGGATTAGAAGACTATTACTGAAGGTTTGTTAAAAACTTTCAATGGTTATCTAGCCTGCTAACTAAGTTAACACTAAAAGGGGTTAAATTTATTTGGACAAAAGAATGTGATGTTTGTTTTCAGATACTGAAGAAGAGATTAGTGAATGCCCCTGTTTTGTCCTTCCCTTCCCAAAATGGTGAGTTTTCATCTTGATTGATGCTTCATTAAAGGTATTTGGTTGTGTTTTTATGCATAATGATCGAGTAATTTCTCATGCTTCAAGACAACTAAAATCTCATGAGTTAAATTATCCCACACATGATTTGGAATTGGCAGCTATGGTTTTTTCTTTGAAAATTTGGAGGCATCATTTACACGAAGCCAAATGTCAAATATATTCTGACCATAAAAGTCTGAATTATATATTCAATCATAAAAAATTAAACATGAGTAAATGAAGATGTCTTGAACTGATAAAGGATTATGATTTCACAACCAATTACCATCTGGGAAAAGAAAACAAAGTAGTGGATGCCTTGAGTCGAAAACATAATACATCATTAACCATGTTACGTTTGTAACGTGTTCCATTGATTAATGATTTGATGAATTTTGTCTTAGAAGTTGTTGGTGTAAGAAATACCTCTATTTTGTTTTAGGTTTCAGTGCATTCATCGTTATCATAAAGAATTAAGCAAGAACATAAGGAAGACCGTGAGCTACAAAAAAAGGTAGAATTTGTTAAAATAGGTAAATTTCCAGAATTTAACCTTGATAAAGATTGTGTTTTGAGATTTAGTAAAATGTTGTGTGTGCCTTGTTATTCCCGATTGAATAAAGATTTTTTGTGAGAAGCTCATAGTTCTCCATTTTCAGTTCACTCTGGCAGTACTAAGATATACAGAGACCTTTCGGAGTATTATTGGTGGGATGGAATGAAAAGAGATATTGCAGATTTTATCGTGAAATGTTTGACGTGTCAATCGGTTAAATTAGAGCGATAGTTACCAAAGGGGATGATTTATCCTTTTCCAGTGCCAGAGTAGAAATGTGAGAATATATCCATGGACTTTTTGGTGATATTACATAAGACTTATCAAGGTAACATGCGATTTGGGTTGTTGTTGATCGGCTGACAAAATCTAGACATTTTCTTTCTATTCAAGATATAATGTCTTTCGATCGTCTTTCTCAACTGTACCTCAAAGATATTGTTAGGTTACATGGATTTCCTCTTTCCATTGTATATTATTGGGATCCTATATTCACTTATAACTTTTAGAAGGGCCTTCATAAGTCATTGGGAACGGAATTAAATTTCAGTACAGCTTTTTATCCTCAATCAGATGGGCAGTCAGAATGAACGATTCAGACTTTAGAGGATATGCTTCGAGCTTGTTCAATGGAATACCAGGGAAGTTGGGATAAATATATTTTTTTAGTTAAGTTTTCTTATAATAACATTTTTCATTCCAATATACAGATGGCACCTTTTGAGGTATTGTATGGGAAGCACTGTCGAACTCCAACTTTTTGTGATGAAGTTGGGGAAAGGAAGTTGATGGGACCAGAATTGGTAGAGGAAGTGTCTAAGAAAGTAAATATGATCCGGAAACACATGAGGACAGCTCATAGTAGGCATAAAAATTATGCAAACAATAGGAGAAAATATTTTTTTTCAGGTAGGTGATCATGTTTTTCTTAGAATCTCACTATGGAAAATTGTTATGTGTTTTGGTAAGAAAGGAAAGCTAAGTCCACGGTTCATTGGACCTTATGAAATTCTAGATAAATTTGGACTAGTCACCTATCAAGTAGCTTAAACTCTGAGTTTATCTTAGGTACATGATGTTTTTCATGTTTTGATGTTGAGAAAGTATATGCCAGATTTGTCTCATGTTTTGAGCCCAGAAGCAGTTCCACTGGAAGAGAACCTTTCTTATAAAGAGAAACCAGTTCAGATTCTTGATCGAAGGGAACAAGTATTTCAGAATAAAGTAATCCACAAAGTTAAAGTTTTGTGGAGAAACCACATGGTTTAAGAAGAAACATGGGAGTCTGAAAATGCTATGAGAGAAAAGTACCCTCACTTGTTTAATAAGTAAATAAAATTGCAAGAACGCAATTTTCAGAAGGTGGGGATAATGTAACACCCCAAGTTTATAAAAATAAATTGAAATGAATGAAACTTGTTTAAGTAGATATTTATAAATATCCATTAAACATGATTTTTCATCTTCTATGTTTTGATTTTCTAAAAATGGTCATCTACTATTGTGATAAGTAAGTTATTTGGAGTCTAATAGAACCAACTTGATTTTTTGGTGAATAGTAACATACCCTTATGAATAGTAATATGAGACTAATGAATTTTAAATTGTATTATTATTTTATTCTCTTAAGGTTATAAGATAATGAGATGTTGATTAATTTTTCAAGGTATTAAAAAATAAGTTATAGATTTAAAATTGTTTTTTATGAATAAATTATGAATTTATTTAAAAATTAAATTAATAATATTTAGAAATTTATTTTCAAAAAATAGAGTTCATTTTTTAATTCTAAACATCAAAAAAAATTTAGGGTAAACTTTTGAGATTTTTCTAAAATTCGTGAATTTTTTATGAATAGCAAAATACGGTAAAATATCGTATATTCAAATTATCAGTTAAATACACTATTTTTAACATCATCGCTGATGTAAGACCACTATATTTAAAATCACATGCACTTATTACTATTTTGGACCATATGAATCAAGACTATTCATAGTCTTGAGAAAAAAATATTAAAATAATGATTAAAATAATGTAAAATCCCTCCTCTCCTCCACTATAAATACCACCCTCATTCCCCTCTTCCTCTCACAACTCTAAAGCCTTGATCATTATCTAAGTTATGACAAATACCCTCCCCAAGGATCTTTCTCATGTACTAGATATGATGGTCTCACCAAAATCCCAAAACCAAAGGCCTTAAGGAGGATCTCAAGGAGAAGAGATCAAGAGGTGAGAATCCTCTTCCTTTTTCATTTGTTATCTTTCCAATTCATTTATTTTCTTATAATCTCTTTCCCTCCACTTATCCAAGAGGTATTAAATATACAGAATCTTATATATATTTTATGTTATCATGTTCATGTAAATTATTAATCATATTCCTTCCTCTCCTCTCCCACTTATTCTAAAAATAAAAACACCGTTCGCGATGTGCCGATTTACCAAAATCGTGGACGTTGTGTTTGAAATATCTATTAAAACCTTAAAATCTGGTCATAAAACCATTTTAATGGTTGAAACAAAATTTAAAGTCTGTTTTTTAACCTATTTTATGTTCTGGAATGAAATTAAATACATAACATTAAATTATATAATGAAATAATTTCATGATTATCGAGGAACCGCCAAAAATGATTTAAACAAATATCGGTAATATTTTATCTAATGAACCATAATCATATATGATAAAAAATGATTTATGGTATCATAATATATTCTGAAAACATATGAATACCATTTCATTCTACTTCTGTAATTTCATTTGCATACGACAAGAAAATCAAATAACAAACCGACCATGGAAATTATGTAAAAAACACACCCAAAACAATGGAAGGAACAAAATGATAACAATTAAAGGGTGAAATTATGTCATGAAATGATCATATAAGGTATTATAAACATGAATATTTTTTTTAAGAAATTAATAACACTCTTTTAACCATTATACAGAAGTTTTAAACAATTTTTAAGTAAGACAAACCTTAGGTAAGAGAATTCTTAAACCAATTTCCATTCTTTGGGTTTACCTTCTACTTCATTGTTTACGTGGTATTAAAATTGTTTGTTTGATAAATTTTGTTTATATTATGTTGAATTATGTGTATTTACAATGTATATGCATATTCCATCCACTCTATTAAGTCTCACTTCAATTATATGATATTTATAAGGGACTTTCCTTTTAAAAACCTCTTTTAAAATTTTATTTTTCAAAATTCAAAAGCAATGTTTTTATGAAATTATTCATGTTTTATGATTGTGTTATGGTTCTTGGGCATTGTTTTTGATTAAGGGTGGTATCTATATATCCCTCCAATGCATTGGGTATGTGTAAGTTGGAGGTCAGTTGTATGGTTACTCCAAGTGTAACTGTGATGATTACACAAATTGTAAGGTAACTGTGAGGGTTACAAATTATAAGGTTGCTAAAAGCCTGACCGATTGCTGCCTATAAACTGTTCAAGGTTCTGGTGCTCTGGTAATGTGTATAGCAGCACTCATGTTGAATCCTCAGTGATGATACTTTTTAATAGTTGACTATTTTTAATTGATTGTATTTTGATTGGGGGGTTGTTTGTAGAGCTTAAATGAAGTGACTAATGGTTGGTGTTTGATTTAAAATTTTGATAAAGATTGGGGTAAGTTCGTTATTAGGTATTTAATCTTGTGATATCCTTGAGCTTTGATTTATATTGCATTAAATTAACACCCACTTTAAAAGATGATATTGATTGGAATTCCTAAGTGTTAAGGCTTTAATCCAAGCCTTAACTTAACTTAGGGTTCTAAACTTAATAAAATTTTGTTTATGGTAGTGTATTTATGGTTCCAATAATCCATGTAAACCACACATCAAACAAATCATATCATTAATTCATGACATTTTAATTTTAACACACACAATGTTAATTTAAATAATATCCATCGAGAAAAATCTATCAATCAATTAACATCTCCAAATAATGACTCACCCCAATGATAGATTTACTCATCCATTAAGATGGATATTAATATGGTAATATGTTTTTATGGTGATGAATTATAAATATAACAAAAATAATGGGATATGAAAAGATTTGTACGTTGAACACACACACATGAAGGGTGGTGAGAATTAAAAATGAACTTTAGATTGAATGAGAAAGAAAAAGAAGGGAAGGGGTTTCAACTTGATTTAAAATATTTTATAGAATTAATATTTGATAACATAGGGTGGGTGATTAAAATATAATATTAAGAAGAAACTTTCATTAAAAGATAATTAAAAAAACAACACTTATGATATTACAAATGAATAAAAACACAAAAGTAAATGAAATCAAAGAGAGGAGGAAGGGTATATCAAGTGAAAACTTGAGTTTGGAATGTCCTCCCAATATTTTGGTAGAGCCTTGGTCATAAAAATTGATCCTCATCTATTCTGAATTTCCAACATTTTGCAAGGAGAGGAGGGAGAAGTATTTATAGCCCAGAGGAGTGGACTGTTTGCATTCCAAAACTACCTCTCCACTTGAATCACCAATTTGATATTTCAGACAACCGAATCTGGATAAATATTCTTCTTAAAAGTTTTATATATTAAATTTTTAAGTCCACTCTAAAAATTTGTAGGCATTTTTACTTATGTATCCAAAGTTATGTCAGTTTTAATAAACAATGTTAAACTATCCATTTCTATCCATTATTTTTCAATGGATGAAATGTTAATGGATTAATGAATAGGAATATGCCTTCAAATAAAAATAATTTCTTTTAAAAAGTTTTATGTGTATATCTTAGCTTTGACACTAAAAAATCCCAGCTTTATTTGATGAGTAGATCAGGATAAAATCCATGAATAGTGCCTTGATTTTAATTCCCTTCCAGAATGGTGGGATGGACTTCAAAGCATAATTTGGGCTCATTGTGGTTGTAGTTGGACCTTAAAATTTTTATCCATGATTATTTTGGATAATAAAGAACATATGGTGGAGTTTCATAAAATTTTGGATTTGGGATTTAGACCAGTAACTCAATCATCATGTCTGATTCAGTTTCTTCACAGATTCATTGGGTCTTCTTGTGTGGCCCATATGACCCTCTAAATAGACTATTTGGAAAAAGGTCCCTTATAATTAAATGTTTTAATTTGAATAAGGAACCCTAAAAAATAAGAATAATATAATTTGGATAAGTAGGGTGAGATTTATAATTAAAATAGTACACTTAATTTATTTGATTAATTCAAATAATGCTCAAAAAGTACATTTAATATTAAAACATGAGTATTTCACACCAATTATGAACTTTTAATTGAAAATAAATAAAGAGAGTAAATAAAAATTTCTTAATAAGTGAATAACATCAGTAACTAATAGGGTTACAAGATTATGTAAGTAATGTGCCAAGATACCTTTCTGGTTCTATTTATATTCTATATGTTTTGTAGAAATATCATGTTTCACAAAGTATGTTTATATGGATGACAAGTATGTGTTTTTTAAAATGATTTATATGTTACAAGTATTCATGGGATAATGTTTTCTTTACTTCTTTTTATATCCCTTACTGAGATTTTTGTGCTCATCCTATGTTTTTAAATGATTTTCACAGGTTATAAGGATTTGTAAGACCAAGAAGGAAGCCAAGTTAAATGTTATGAAGATTTGTCAAAGAAAACGTGTTTTATTTGGATTGTTTTATATTTATGAAGAAATAGATACTATTTTTTGTGGTATATGCTCTGTATAAATGTGGAATGTTATGTATTTGTTATATCCCAACTCACTAAAACTCTAAACTTGAAAAGATCCTCAATGTGAAAGGAAGTGATTTATTGACTAAAATTCAATATTATGTAATGTAATAAGGCAGGGTCCTTGTATAAGTTCTAAGGACTAATACACACGTTCGTAGATAGGAAAATTCATTGACACTTATGAATGTGTATTTCCTACTGGCAGGTCTTGTTATCGTAATATCCTCCTAGATATTACCAAGGGCACACACCATGAGAAGGTGCCTCAAAGTTTCATGAGTCCCCACCCTTGATAGCCTATATCATTCATGCCCCTTTAAATGATATCATCTATCCATAGAACATATATTCAAGAATAGTTTCATTGCACTTCTAGGCTCTCATCATAGTAGGTATCTCCTATGACCTTTTAGTGCGACAGCTGTTCTTAGGACATTATCACACGCTATGTCACATAGAAGAACAATCCTGATGTGATAACGAGTTTATTAATATTCATCCAATGAATACAGCTTTATCATAAAGTATAAATAAGTTGGTTTCTAGGGCAACAACTCTAACAGACTCCACTTGCACTAGATCCAACTGCTAACAACCTTCAATCTTCTATCTCTCACATGATATTCATGCTTCTACTAAGATAGGCCTTTAGTTAAGGGGTCCATCACATTCTTTTTCGTGGACACTTTTATCACTGCAACTTCACCCCTCTGATAGAAATCCCTAAATAGGTGATACTTTTAGAGCATGTGCTTTGTCTTTTGATATGACCTTGGATCCTTTGCAAGATCCACCACTATAGTATTATCACAATACAATGTAATGGGATCCTTACTGCTAGGTACCACATCAAGCTCCTAGAAAAAGTCCCGAATCGTGACGGATTCCTTGGATATATCAAAAATACTATGTAGAGACCCAAAGCTTGGCGTACATAGACATTAAATTACTTTTGTGGAATACTTAATACATAACAATAACCAACACTCAAGGACCGTAATAGTTTAGTGTCTTTGGAAACTCGGAACATAATCTTCTAATCGTGGTGAAAGATCTTCAAAATCTCCCATAAAGATCTTCCCCTTTTTGTTTTCTTACCTAAAACCTTTCTTTAAATCCTGGGGAAAAGAAAACATAAAAAATGGTGGGCTCAAATGCTCAGTAAGGGTAAGCATGGAGAAAATAAAACAAATTATATACATTTGAACCTAAAAACATGAACGTAATGTTTAAACATCAAGATCTTGAGCAATGACATAAAACATGTCAGTACGTAAGGAATAGATCATAATGGATCATCAATCATGATAAAATAGTATGGGAATAAAACATGTAATTATGGAAAACCATTAAGCACATGATATTATTTCCATAGTAGCCAAGGCATTTCTGCCAAGACCATGTTAGTGGACAAAGTCCCTTTCTGAATCGAGTTCACTCCTAGTTCCAGTCCTGTAACACTGAACCGGATTAACTTACCATTCCAGCCATGTCTATCTCATGAGATATAAATATTTACCCAATGCATTGGAGGTAGATATAGGTCCCACCCATCTCATAATGAAATCATTATTACGTGTGCCACAACATAAACATAAATCATTCATCATAACCCAAAGAATAAAATGGGTTTCATAAACATCATCCCATCATAACATAATCCATATAAAACAAATGGATATAATTTCATCATAAGAAAAGTGAAACCATTTAAATCATAGATAAATTATAATTGAAACATACACATATGAAATAATGTCATCTTAGATGGAAAATCATTTTGATAAAACACTTGAAATGAATTCTTGAGGAAAATATCATTTCTTCTTCAAAATAATTTTCTTTTCACAAAATGCCACACAATTTAAAAAAAGGATTTTATTGAAAATAACCATGAAAACGTATAGAGTAAACTTCATGAAAATTAGGCGTTATGAAACCATAAAAATTCGTTCATGCCGTATAAGTTAAAAAAACATTCTTCTCATACTTTTGCCAGAAAAGTCAAAAAGTACCTCGTATGGTAAAAAAAAGAAAGATTCCTTACATACCATATAGTAAAAGTAAAAAATGGGTAAAAAGGACTTTAAAATTACTTGAAACCATTTTTCGAAAACAGGGACATGGATGATAAATATAACCCCAGTAAATACTTACGAATAAACAATCTCAGATAAAAATGAGATTGGAAAAGTTATCCCTTACCTTAGGTCTGATATGCTTCATATGTATCCAAACCTCCTGTATAATGATTTAAATAATTTCATTGACTTATTAAAGAATCATATTCATTGTTATGATATCATATATGGTTCACTTATGACTTTATATTACTCGTTATTTTGTAAATTTCATGTTAAAGCAGCGTTTTGGGTAAAACGTTTTATTTATCATACGTGTTTGGACTTATTGTTCTTGATATTATTACTACTTATATCATGATTTAATTACTTCCAGAATGTAAATCATGATTTATATATCATATATATTCAGTATATATATATAATAGATGAAATGAAATACACCGTTCATGGAGACGGTAGGTCGTACGTACGCATGAACGCTATTTTCATTTCCTTATTGACTTGAATGGAAGTAAGTAGATGACATATATATATATATATGTATACATAAATACAGTAGCTTCATTATGTCATAAATTTCATTATTATTCATTATATATACTTTATATTCATTCTTGAATGGTTAATCATGGAAAATGAATCTCATCGCATTCGTGGAGACGGTAGTCTGTAAGTACGCATGAGCGATGATATCATTCCCATGATCGTGGAATTGTATTGAAGTGTATGTATAATATTTAAGAATCAATATCACTTTAAAATAACCCTATATAGTTATTTATTTACACCATTATACTCATCCACGTAAGTTGGTGGTGGAAAATAGATTACACCACGGCCTGGAGACAGTATTCCGTATGTACGCACGCACGGTGATTTCGTTTTCTGTAGGATGGATAGAAGATGAAATTGGGTTTTTTCATATTTATAATAACATATAAGTATATTATTGATACTTATGTTATTAATTTATGATGAAACAAATAGATAATAATAAGTATAATAAGAAATAAATTGGAAAGAATCGGTAAAGGATATTACCTCTTCTTTGACGCGCCTCTTCTTAACCTCCTCTTAAGGAACTAGGGTTGGTCTTTTGGGGAGACCAAAGCCTCTATAATGTTTCTAGGAAAGATGATAAGGGAAATGTTCAGGGGTTGACCTATCTTCAAGACTCAAAAGGGTGTTAAAAGAAGAGGGAAGGGGTGCCCTTTTTATAAGGGAGGAGAGGGGCACCTTTGGAAAAACTTAAAATATTATTTTATAATAAAATCATATTCGGTTTATAATAGTTAAAAATTGATTTATTTAGAAGATAAATTGGGGATGGGTCTAAATACTATCAACCAATAGGTTTTAGAAAAGTTTAAGTTACTATTTTAACCTTATCATTTAGATTTAACTCTAAGTTAAATAATTTATCTTTTACCGTGTCTTTTTGTTTCCTTACACTATATGGTTAATAAACTTACTATAACAAGACAAACTAACCCCAAGTGGTTCATTATTAATATATATATATATATATATATCCTTATCTAAGTCATTTGGTTGAACCTTATATTTTTAGGAATAAAATAACAATTAATAATATAATATTTGTTTTAAAAACTGTTTTATGTCAATTTTGACACTATTTGGTACTTGATTTCTTTGAAAATCATAACAGCATGATTAGTTCAAAAACAGTTAATTAAATCAATAATAACATGTCATATTAACCTAGAAAATTAGTTTAATTCATAAAAAGTCTCAAATTACATTTATTTGGGTATTTATAATATCAATTAAATTAATATTTCATTATTTAGGTAATTACTGCATCACCATTGTGTAATAAATAAATTAAATTTTTTAATGTATAAAAATTATAAATAAAATACCATTAGGTATGAAATATTATTAGCTTTCTAATGAATATTTATAGTTGAATTTATCTTATGTATCACCCTATATTAAAAAAAATAGTTATTAAACTTTGATTTTAACTATTTTAACTCTTTTTTAAATAAAATAATAATAAATGTCCTAATCTAATCCAAGTGGACCTAAAGGGTAATATTTTATTCCTAAGGTTATTTTTGTTCTAATTACACTTATCCAATAGAATTATTACATGTTTTAGGGTAATAATAATATCATTTTTACCCTTAATTACCCTATTTACTTTTAATCGTGGTAAATAAAAGTAAAAAGTTACTATTCACCAAAAAATATTTTTATTTTATTGAACCACATTTTACTCCTTGATATTAACCGTGTATCTCGGATTTTCTAAATTCCACTCATAGAAGCGGTAAAATTAAGTTTTATGTAAATTTTCAAACTCTCCTAGGAGGTGGTTAAAAGACGGTGAAAAGTTCAATAAAATTTTTTATATGTCTAAAATTATTATAAAATGACTCCAATGAATTACATTGAACTTATATAGGTATTATGTATCAATTTGTACCTAAAATAAATTTAAATAAAATAAATAATTATTTATATAAAAAGTCGGTTTTTAAATAGTAACCCGGTGTTTTCAATATTCATCAAAAATTGAAAGTTTTCAGAAAAATACCAAAATTTCACCCTAGGCTAATTTCTATATTCCGAATCCAAAAATGAATTCCATTTTGAAAAATAAAATCTCAAAAAGTGGGTATTACTATTCATAACGGCTAGTTCATAATAATATTATAGTAATATCTTGTTTAGTGAAACTCGGTATTGCGTACAACACACGTTATCGTGGAAGGTCGTGATTGCATGTAATGAAAGCCAAGTCAGGGATGTGTGTAGTGAAAGCTCCTTTTGGTGTAGCGTACAACACAAGACATCAATGAAATTAAAAAGAATATTTTTCATAAAATCTCGAGGTGTTACATTTTACCCCCTTAAAATGAATTTCGCCCTCAAAATTCGTCGGGGTTATAAATGGTTTACTACTTGAAATTTTATTTAATAGAAACCTACATTGTAAAAAGGAATACCAAAACTTATCTTTAAAAACTAAAGTATGAAACGTAACGGTTACCCAAATTAACTAATCATTGGGTTTCCACATAAGAGAAAATAGGTGAAAATATGGATATAGAAGAGAAATCCAACTGTCATGTTCTGATGGAGAGTGGTAGAGAACATGGCTATGAAAAAGCCAACAATCACAAAGACATAAATTTGTGATGATCTAAGGTACCATCTGATTCATCAGATATAAGGGCACTAGGACAACATTTTTGGTTTTCAATATTATTTCCCTAAAGTTGAAGAATTTGAATTAGAATAAATACTTACTTTATTTCGGTATAATCTCACTGTTGTTCGTGCCTTGAACAATTTCCACTTAATATCTTAAAGAAATGAAGTTGAATTTTTTATTTGTGAGGTGTTAGAAAATCATGTGATAGAATAATGGTTCATTCCATAAGTCTCAAACAAAAGGTTAGCAAAAGTTATCAAATATACATAATCACATCTATGGTGAGTTTAATCATATATGATTCCAAAAATAGAATTATACTTCATCTATCATACCGCTTGATAAAAGTAGTTTCTACTAACCAGGGACTTCCTGTAGGCTAGTGGTAGGAAATAAAGGTCTGTCGCACTTCGGTTGTGGGTTCGATTCCCACATCCTTGTCTGACACGACGGGTTATCGCCTGTCCTGCAGGTTTTCATTTTTATAAAACTACATTATTATAATATTCCATCAATAATATCGAAAAAGTTCTATCCTTAAACAATACTAAATTATTTCCAACAGAATCCATTCCAATCTTTAGGCTTATCAAAAATAATTCTTTCAAAACTCATAGTATAAAGAGAATGATTACTAAAAAGGTCATATAACAAGCACGTGAATACCATCATTTATCCCTCATATATCTTGTTGGTCACATTCCAATCATGTGAATACCTTAATCATGTATTCTTTTGAAAAATTAATACCCATTGAACCTTAGTGAAAACATGAATGTTGTCAAAAGTTTACTCTTTCCACATACCAAAATTCAAAAATTCAATATACTCAAACCATGATATAACCTTGTCCTTATATCCGTCATGACCTCATGAATACTATCAAACATTTAATTTTCTCCTTATCCCTTCATTATGCGCATATCATCTACTTTCCAAAATATTTGAATCACTTTTCATGGTTACCGGTACCATATAATTCTCGAAAACCACAATAAACCATTACATAGATATTCCAATGTTCCACAATACTATAAATGAGATTCCACAACATTATTTTGGAATCCCTTTACATAAAAACATAATCATTCCACCACATCGTTGTCATACTCAACATTGCTAATAGTGATCGTATGTGACTTCCCTTTGTCCTTTTCCTTAAAAGGTTGATCACATTGATCATCATTAACACTTGGATTAGGGAAATGATTAGCATAATGCCCCATTTCCTTGCACTTGAAGCATTGAAGTTTTGGTGGTGCATTCTCTGCAGTCTTTTCTTTATTCACATCATTAGAAACCCTTTTTCTATTACTTTGACACTCAGCTTCTCGATGACCTTCTTTTCCACACTTAAAACATTTTCTAGTCCCTTTAAGACAATCTCAACCATCTTCTTTCCACACTTTGAGCATAAAGAAACATTTATCTTCTTTTCACCATTATTCTGAGATTTCTCCTTGAACTACATCTTTCATTTCTTGTCAAAACCATGAGATGGATATGTAACACCAACTTCTATTTCTACCTTGATAGCACAACGCATAATTTCTTCATAGCTACTGAAGTCTCTTATAGCTAATTCCCTTCGAAGACTTGGTTTTAATCCACTGAAGAATCGATCAACTTTACTTTCAGGTTGGATTATAAAACCAAATTCATACCTTTCAAGTCTTGTAAAATTCGCTTCGTATATACCAACAGATTCATCATCCTTCTGCTTAAGTTCAAGGAACTCCTTTTCCATCTTTGTTCGAAGAATACGAGGGAAGTACTTGCTGAAAAACAAGTTCTTGAACTTGTCCCATTCCATGGATTCAATTTCATCTTGGGGCCTTGTATTCTTAATTAGAGTCCACCACTGGTCTACTTCACCTTCTAAACGGTAAACAGCTAGAATGAATTTATCATGTTCCAAACAGCGAAGTATGGAAAATATCTTTTCAATGGTACTGATCCATTTTTCAGTAACAAGTGGATTAGAAGACCCATTGAAATAAGGTGGATGTTGCCCCATGAAGGAATAAATAGAATATTGTTCCCTTCTCTGATCATTTGGAAATCTATAATGATTCATAGCTTGTGTAAGTATAGAAATAAGATTTTTCACTCCATCTCCCATAACATTTGGTTGTTCAGGAGGACAATCATTTCATTTTCCATTACATTGATCAACATGGTTTCTTCGGGTTCCAACCATCATCTAAAACCCAAAAAGAATAGTGTGAGAGGAAAAAATAATGCTAGGGAAAACAACATAATAAAGGGGGAGTACCTTCAATATCTAACATCTTAGGTTTAATTATAATATCGTTACCATAATTCTAGGACTATAACCTATACTTATACTTAACCTTAGGGACATCCCTAGACATGCCTTAGAAATATCTTTAGGGATCTCACTAAATTTTTCACATCCTAGTTTCCAAAGGTTAACTAAACCTTTCCTCTGATACCAACTGTAGAGACCCAAATCTTGACGTACATAGACATTACATTACTTTTGCGAAATACTTAATACATAATAATAACCAACACTCAAGGACTGTAATAGTTTAGTGTCTTTGTAAACTCGGAACATAATCTTCTAATCGTGGTGAAAGATCTTCAACATCTCCCATAAAGATCTTCCCCTTTTTGTTTTCTTACATAAAACCTTTCTTTAAATCCTGGGGAAAAGAAAACATAAAAAAGGGTGAGCTCAAATGCTCAATAAGGGTAAGCATGGATAAAATAAAACAAATCATATACATTTGAACTTAAAAACGTGAACATAATGTTTAAACATCAAGATATTGAACAATGACATAAAACATGTCAGTATGTAAGGCATAGATCATAATGGATTATAAATCATGATAAAATAGCATGGGAATAAAACATGTAATTGTGGAAAAACATTAAGCACATGATATGATTTTTATAGTATCCAAGGCATTGCTACCAAGACCATCTTAGAGGACAAATTCCCTTTCTGAATCGAGTTCACTCTTCGTTCCAGTCATGTAACACTGAACCAGATTAACTTACTGTTCCATCCATTTCTATCTCATGAGATATAAATCTTTACCCAATGTATTGGAGGGAGATATAGGTCCCACCCATATCATAATGAAATCATTCTTACGTGTTCCACAACATAAACATAAATCATTCATCATAACCCAAAGAATAAAATGGGTTTCATAAACATCATCCCATCATAACATAATCCATATAAAACAAATGGATATCATTTAATCATAAGAAAATTGAAACCATTTAAATCATAGAGACATTATAATTGAAATATACACATATGAAATAATTTCATCTTAGATGGAAAATCATTTTGATAAAACACATGAAATGAATTCTTGAGGAAAATATCATTTCTTCTTCAAAATCATTTTCTTATCACAAAATGACACACAATTTTAAAAAATGATTTTATTGAAAATAACTATGAAAAATTGTAGAGGAAACTTCATGAAAATTAGTCATTATGAAACCATAAAAATTTGTTCATGTCGTATAAGTTAAAAAAACATTCTTCTCGTACTTTTGCCAGAAAAGTCAAAAAGTACCTCGTATGGTAAAAAAAAGATTCCTTACATACCATGTAGTAAAAGTAAAAAATGGGTAAAAAGGACTTTAAACATACTTAAAACCATTTTTTGAAAATAGAGACATGGATGATAAATATAACCCCAGTAAATACTTACGAATAAACAATCTCGGATAAAAATGAGATTGGAAAAGTTATCCCTTACCTTAGGTCTGATATGCTTCGTATGTATCTGAACCTCCTGTATAATGATTTAAATAATGTCATTGACTTATTAAAAAATTATATTCATTGTTATGATATCATATATGGTTCACTTATGACTTTATATTACCCGTTCTTTTGTAAATTTCATGTTAAAGCAGCGTTTTGGGTAAAACATTTTATTTATCGTACGTGTTTGGACTTGTTGTTCTTGATATTATTACTACTTATATCATTATTTAATTACTTAAAAAATGTAAATCATGATTTATATATCATATATATTTAGTATATATATATATATAATAGATGAAATGAAATACACCATTCATGGAGACGGTAGGCTGTACGTACGCATGAACGTTGTTTTCATTTCCTTATTGACTTGAATGGAAGTAAGTAGATGACATATATATATATATATGTATACATAAATAAATTAGCTTAATTATTTCATATATTTAATTATTATTCATTATATATACTTTATAATCATTCTTGAATGGTTAATCATGGAAAATGAATCTCATCGCGTTCGTGGAAACGGTAGTCCGTACGTACGCACAAGCGATGATATCATTCCCATGATCGTGGAATTGTATTGAAGTGTATGTATAATATTTCAGAATCAATATCACTTTACAATAACCCTATATAGTTATTTATTTACACCATTATACCCATCCATGTAAGGTGGTGGTGGAAAACAGATTACACCACGGCGTGGAGACGATACTCCGTACGTACGCACGCGCGGTGATTTCGTTTTCCGTAGGATGGATAGAAGATGAAATTGGGTTGTTTCATATTTATAATAACATATTATTATATTAGTAATACTGATGTTATTAATTTATGATGAAACAAATAGATAATAAGAAGTAGAAGAAGAAATAAATTGGAAAGAATCGGTAAAGGATATTACCTCTTCTTTGACGCGCCTCTTCTTAACCTCCTCTTAATGAACTAGGGTTGGTCTTTTGAGGATACCAGAGCCTCTATATTGTTTCTAGGAAAGATGAGAAGGAAAATGATCAGGTTTTGGCCTAGATTCAAGGCTCAAAAGTGTGTGAAAAGAAGAGATAAGGGGTGCCCTTTTATAAGGGAGGAGAGGGGCACCTTTGGAAAAACTTAAAATATTATTTTATAATAAAGTCATATTCGGTTTATAATAGTTACAAATTGATTTATTTCAAAAATAAAGTGTGGATGGATCTAAATAATATCAACCAATATGTTTTAGACAAGTTTAGGTTACTATTTTAACCATATCATTTAGATTTAACTCTAAGTTAAATAATTTATCGGTTACCGTGTCTTTTTTTTCCTTACACTATATGGTTAATAAAATTACTATAACAAGCCAAACGAACCCCAAGTGGTTCATTATTAATATATATATCCTTATATAAGTTATTTGGCCAAACCTTATATTTTTAGGAATAAAATAACAATTAATAATATAATATTTTTTTAAAAAACTATTTTATGTCAATTTTGACACTATTTGATACTTGATTTTTTTGAAAATCATAACAGCATGATTAGTTCAAAAAAAGTTAATTAAATCAATACTAACATGTCATATTAACCTATAAAATTATTTTAATTCATAAAAACTCTCAAATGACATTTATTTGGGTATTTATAATATCAATTAAATTAATATTTCATTATTTAGGTAATTACTGCATCACCATGGTGTCATAAATAAATTAAATTGATTCATGTCTAAAAATTATAAATAAAATACCATTAGGTAGGAAATATTTTTATATTTCTAATTAATATTTATAGTCGAATTTATCTTATGTATAACCCTATATTAAAAATGTTTTAGTTATTAAACTTTGATTTTAACTATTTTAACTCTTTTTTAAATAAAATAATAATAAATGTCCTAATCTAATTCAAGTGGACCTAAAGGGTAATATTTTATTCCTAAGGTTGTTTTTGGTATAATTACACTTATCCAATAGAATTAGGACATGTGTTAGGGTAATAATAATATCATTTTTACCCTTAATTACCCTATTTACTTTTAACCGTGGTAAATAAAAGTAAAAAGTTACTATTCAATAAAAACTATTTTTATCTTATTGAACCACATTTTAATCCTTTATATTAACCGTGTCTCTCGGATTTTCGAAATTCCACTCACAGAAGCGGTAAAATTAAGTTTTATGTAAATTTTCAAACTCTCCTAGGAGGTGGGTAAAAGACGGTGAAAAGTTCAATAAAATTTTTATATGTCTAAAATTATTATAAAATGGATTTAATGAATTACATTGAACTTATATAGGTATTATGTATCAATTTTTACCTAAAATAAATTTAAATAAAATAAATAATTATTTATATAAAAAGTCGGTTTTTAAATAGTAACCCAGTGTTCTCACTATTCATCAAAAATTGAAAGTTTTCAGAAAAATACCAAAATTTCACCCTAAGATAATTTCGATATTCCAAATCCAAAAATGAAGTCCATTCTGAAAAATAAAATCTCAAAAAGTGGGTATTACTATTCATAACTGCTAGTTCATAATAATATTATAATAATATCTCATTTAGTGAAACTCGGTATTGCGTACAACACACGCTATCGTGGAAGGTTGCGATTGCGTGTAATGCAAGCCAAGTCAGGGATGCGTGTGGTGAAAGCTCCTTTTGGTGTAGCGTACAACACAAGACATCAATGAAATTAAAAAGAATATTTTTTCATAAAATCTTGGGGTGTTACATACTATATATTCGGACTCCACTATAGAATTAGAGATAACTGGATTCTTTGAACTCTTCTAGCTCAGAGCTCCTCTATTGAGAAAAAAAACTGATCTTGATTGTGACTTCATATAATTCTGATCTATCTAAAAACTAGCATCAGCATACCCTCTGATGATAATCTCTTTGTCTCCTCTATATACCAAGAACATATCCTTAGTTCTTCTCAGATACTTAAGGATAGTCTTGACCGCATTCCAATGTTGTTCTCCTAGATCTACTTGATATTTACCTACCATGCTCAGTGGATAGGAAACATCAAGTCAGGTACATAACATGGCATATATGATAGATCCTATCACTGAAGAATATGGAATCTTACTCATCCTATCTTTCTCATTTTGTGTCTAGGGAAACATTTTCTTGGAAATATGTATACCATGTGACACTGGAACCAATACCCTCTTGGATTGTTCCATACTAAATCTATTTAGTATCTAGTCAATGTATGTACTTTGATTGAGTCCAATCAGCCTCTTGGATCTATCATGAATGATCTTGATCCCTATAATGTAGGATGATTTGCCTAAGTAATTCATAGAGAAGCACTTGTTCAACCAGTCCTTGAATGATTTTAAGACTGGTATGTTGTTTCCAATAAAAAATGTGTCATCAACATACACTACTAGGATAATGACTGCATTCCTATTAAACTGATTGTAAACACATGGATTACATTCATTATTAATGAAACCAAATTCTCTTATGGCTTCATTAAATCAAATGTTCCTTAACCTGAATGCTTGATTTAATCCATAAATTGATCTTTACAACTTGCATACCCTTTTACCATCACCTGGTTTCACAAAACCTTCTGGTTGTTTCATATAGACATCTTCCCGAAGGTTCCTATTAAGGAATGTAGTTATGAAATTCATCTTCCAAATCTCATAGTCATGGAAAGCCATTATGGTAAGTGTGATTCTTATGGATGTAAACATGGAAACTGGAAAAAAGGTTTCATTATAGTCAATTCCTTGATGTTTTTTAAAACCTTTAACCACTAGACTTGCTTTATAGGTACTAACTTGACCTTCCATGGCTAGTTTATTCTTGAATACCCATTTACACCCAACATGCTTTACATCAATTGGCGCATCGACTAGAACCTAGAATTGGTTTTGATACATGGAATCCATCTCAGAATTCATAGATTCTAGCCATCTTGCAGCTTCTGAGATCTATACTACTTGCTTATAGGAGAGAGGTTCATCATTTTCCAATAATAAAGAGTCACCATCCTCGATGACAAGTAAACCATATCTCTCTAGTTATTTTATCTCTCTTGTACTCCTATGCAGTACTTGTGTTTCAGGAACTACCTCTTCCATGGGGACCTATAGAACTTGTTCTTATACCAACTCCCATATATCTTGATCATCAAATTCATCAAATTCAATCTGGCACTCACTATCCTTTTTGAGTATGTTCTCCCTCCCAAGAAAGACGACATGTCCAGCAACAATCACTTTCTTTTCTAAGGGGTTGTATAGATAGTATCCCTTTGTTTCCTTGGGATACCCTATAAAGATACACTTTGTGCCATGTGGTGTTAGTTTGTTGCCTGATAAAGCCTTAATAAATGTCTCGCATCCCCATACACATGTCACTACTAGAAAAGGGGGCAGTGGAGCCCCCCAGACTCGGGCGACCGCCATTGGCGGTCGCTATAGCTTACCATTAGCGACCGCCAATGGCGGTCGCTAACCTGCATAAAAAAATTCGGGGGGTTTCTGCCCCCCCCCCCCCCCGCGCCCTCGATCTCCCTCCGCCCTAACCCCCTCCCTCCCTCGCCGCTCTCCCTCGCCGCCCTCCCCTCCCCCGCCGCCCGGCCTCCCCCGCCGCCCGGCCTCCCCCGCCGCCCGCCCTCCCCCGCCGCCCGGCCTCCCCCGTCGCCTGCCCTCCCCCGCCGCCTGCCATCCGGCCTCCGGCCGCCGCCCTCCGCCCTCGGGCCTCCGTCCGCCACCCTCGGGCCTCCGGCCGCCGCCCTCCGGCCTCTCGGCCCTCCCCCCCCCCCCACCCCGGACAGCACCCGCACCCCGAACAGCCCCCGGCACGCACTCCGGACCGCCCCCTGCACCCCGGACGCCTCCCCGCACCCCGGACAGCACCCCCCCGCGCACTCCGGACCGCCCCCCGCACCACGGACGCCTCCCCGCACCCCGGACAGCCCCCCCCCCCCCCCCCCCCGCGCACTCCGGACCACCCCCCCGCACCCCGGACGCCTCCCCGCACCCCGGACAGCCCCCCCCCCCCCCTGCACTCGGACACCCCCCTCCGAACCCGGACAGCCCCCCCGCACCCCGGACACCCCCCCCCCCCCCCCCGCACTCGGACACCCCCCCTCCGAACCCGGATAGCCCCCCCGCACCCCGGACAGGCCCCCCGCACCCCGGACACCCCACCCCGCACCCCCGACAGCCCCCCTGCACCCCAGACAGCCCCCCCTCCCCCGCACCCCGGACACCCCCGCACCCCGAACACCCCTGCCCGCACCCCTGACAGGCCCCCGACACCCCGGACACCCCTCCCCGCACCTCGGACAGCCCCCCCCCCCCCCCCTCGCTGCCCGTCCCCCGTCCCCTCACCGCCTCCTCTCCTCCAGCTCCCCGCCGCCGCCGCCGCCCGTCCCCTCCCTTGCCGCACCGCCTTTGGCTCCGGCTCCCCTTCGCTGCCTCCTCTCCCTCGCAGCACCGCCTTCGGCTCCCCTCCCTTTCAGGTTTGTAGCTCAATCAGGTAACATGAGCTTTCAGTTACATTATTATTTTATCAATGGTTCATAAACAAATGGTTAATATTTATTTTGAATATAGTTGATTTGAAAAATGTAAATGTAATAAGTATTGTGTAAATGTTTGTTATACAGATATTATTATGGATAAGAGTTGGATTGATCTTCCAAATCGAACGTCTAGAGAATATTTCAATGGCATTATGCAGTTTATTGACTTCACGAGAGGATTTGAAAGTGACTATATTAGTTGTCCATGTAGAAAATGTGCTAACAGATATCAATTCACACGAGATACTGTGAGGGAGCACCTTTTCTTTAATGGATTTCTGAAAAATTATAAGAGTTGGACTCATCATGGAGAAGAATATGTTCTTTGTCAAAATACAGATGCAGCTTAGATGGATGTTGATGCAAGGATGAATGATCCAATGCATGAAATGCTTACTGAAATGGTACGTGGGTTTGATCCTGAAGGCATTGACATCCAGAATCTTGAGACCGGTGAGATAAATCTTCGCACTGGTGCAGATCGTGATTCGAGGAGGTTTTATGAAGTACTTGATGATGCGAAAACAGAATTATATCCTGGATGTACTTCTTACAATAAACTGTCGTTTATCGTGGAGTTGTTGCATTTGAAGACTTTGAATAATTGGTCAGACACATCATTCGACATGCTTTTGGTTTTATTGAAAAAGGTTCTTCCTGTCGACGCTAAGATTCCTGAGTCGTATTACTATGCTCGTAAGTTGACAGAGAACTTAGGTTTTACATATGAGACTATAGATGCATGTGCAAACAACTGTATGTTGTTTAGAAATGAAACTGCTCATTTGGATATCTTTACGGTTTGTGGCGCTTCCAGGTGGAAAGAGAACAGGGGAAATAAGACTCATCAAAGTCAGATTGCGGTACAGGGGAAACCGATTGCCGTAAAGAAAATGCGTTACTTTCCCCTTAAACCGAGGTTGAAAATATTTTTTATGTCATCTAAAGTTTCTAATTTAATGAGATGGCATGCAGAAAGAGTTCATGAAAGTGACATGTTAACCCACCCGGTAGACTCTCATGCATGGAAGGATTTTGATAAGAGACATCCCGACTTTGCTAAAGATGTTCGTAATGTCCGATTGGGATTGGCAGCAGATGGTTTCAATCCATTCAAGTCTATGGTTGGTGCAACTCATAGCACATGGCCCGTGGTGTTGGTTCCATATAATCTTCCTCCGTGGCTTTGTATGAAGCAACAATTTATATTACTTTCCACTCTTATTGATGGACCTAAAAGTCCAGGGGATAAGATTGATGTTTACCTTCAGCCATTGATTGATGAGTTGAATGAATTTTGGGGCGATGGTGTGATGACTTATGACTGCGAAACGAATGAAATGTTCAAACTGCATGCTGCTTTATTATGGAAAATCAATGACTTCCCAGCTTATGCAAATTTATCAGGCTGGAGTACGAAAGGGGAATTTGCTTGCCCTTGTTGCAATAAAAGTAAAAAATCTGTATGGCTTAAACATTCCAAAAAATGGGCATACATGGGTCACAGGCGTTTTCTCCCTCCCCAGCACAGGTTCAGAAAGGACAGAGTGGCATTTGATGGTTCTAGAGAGTTCATCCCAGCACTAAAGATCATGACAGGAGTCGAAATGTTATCGCAGATTGAGGAAGAAAACATCCGCACGGTATATGAAATTCAGGATTTGGTGGCTCCTCCAGTACGTAATATTCGTGCTGCGGGTAGGCAGCGCAGTCATAATTGGAAAAAGAAAAGTATTTTTTATAGTCTTCCGTATTGGAAAACTAACATGTTGAGGCATAATTTGGATGTCATGCACATTGAAAAAAATGTTTGTGATAACATATTGTGGACCATTTTAGGTGTCAGTGGAAAGTCAAAGGACCATGTTAATGCACGCCGTGATTTGGAAGAAATGGGTTTAAGGAAACAGTTGCATTTACAGTTAGCTGAGGGAAACAAGGCATATATGCCTGCTGCACAGTATTCGATGACTACAGAAGAGAAAGAGACATTTCTTTCCATTTTGAATATGGTCAAGGTGCCTGATGGTTACTCTTCTAATATTTCAAAGTGTGTGAATCTGACGAGCAAGACATTGCAAGGGTTGAAAAGTCATGATAATCACATATTACTTCAGCAGTTGATTCCAATCGCAATTTGTGATTGTTTATCCCCCAATGTTGTTCAGCCCTTGATTGAGATGAGTAATTTTTTTAGACAGCTTTGTTTAAGAAATCAACGAATGAGTGATTTAAAAAGTTTGCAGGACCGAATTGTACTTACGCTTTGTCACTTTGAGAAACTTTTCCCCCCCTCATTTTTCGATGTTATGGTCCACTTAACAGTGCACCTAACTGATGAAGTAATGGCTGCTGGTCCAGTGCAATTCAGGTGGATGTATCCTATTGAACGGTATTTGAGTACATTGAAAAGATTTGTACGCAACAGAGCTCGTCCAGAGGCATCAATAGCCAATGGTTATTTGATGGATGAGGGTACTACCTTTTGTGCAGAATATCTTACGGATGTTGAAACAAAATTAGATAAGCCCTCTCGGATTCATGATGGTCCAGTTGGAGAAGGAACCACATTTGATATGGACAACATCGAGTGGATACAAGCACATCGATATATCTTGTTCAATACTCCATCAGTTGCACCATTAATGCAGTAAGTATCTTATCAATGTGCTTGTATAACTTTTACATGTTTTCTTTTCATAAGTTGATCTTTTAAACATCGCGTAATCATTTGCAGGAAACACATTAATGAGATAAAAGAAGAGATGCATCGTGCGACTGAGTTGCAAATTCAACAATCTCATTATGCGGAATTTCATGATTGGTTCAAGGATTATGTATGTATAAATTGATTTTCATTATGAGTGAAGTATTAAACTAATTCTTTCTGCATATATCAGTATTGATTTTTATAAATTATGTAGGTTCGTAAGCTGAGGGAGTTAGGGGACCCCACGCTACCTGAAGTATTTATCCAACTGGCTGAGGGTCCATCTATAACGGCTCGTCGTTATAAAGTTATTGATGCTAATGGTTTTCGATTTCGCATTAAAGATGTTGACGACAAACGAGCAACACAAAACAGTGGAATCGGTTGTCCCTTTGTCGATTCTGGTTATTACTATGGTCAATTGATAGACATCATTGAAGTTGTATACACACACGGTTTGAAGTACATATTGTTAAAGTGTAATTGGGTTGATCCAGTGCGTGGATGTAAAGTCGATCAATATCAGTTTTCATTGGTGAATTTTAACTATATGTTATACAAAAATAATGAACGAGTTGAGAATGAACCTTTCATCTTGACATCACAAGCGGAACAAGTATTCTTCGTTACTTTGCCTTCGGATCCAAGTTGGCAAGTTGTTGTCAAAATGTCTCGGCGAGGAGTGTTTTTATTTGAAGAAGATGAACCCGAGACTGTTCCGTTTGTTTACCAACAACTTGATCAACATACCGTAGTTCAACGTGAAGAAGATATTTATTGGGTCAGAGCGGCTGTTGAAGGAGAAACGGTCGATTTTCATGCTTAATGAAAGGTATAATTGTTTTCCCGCTATTCAGTAGAATGTCCTAGGATATCATAAATTATCTAATCATTTTATAAATCCTTATAAGTTTTAATCCTCACTTTTGTAAGTTAATTCAGTCATAAATATTTAGGTTGATTAACTTTCTGATTTTTTAAAATTCATTCACTACTAATTATTCAATCCATTTTTTGTTTGATTAACAGTTGTACAAGTTTGATTTATTAAGAACAATCCAATTTATCTTTTAAACACTTTGGACTCATTACTGATATTTTGTATGATTGCAGACATGTTAGGGGAAGAGGCAGAAAATCCACATCATCCATCTGAGGCATCTACGTCTCAGGGTCGAGGTATGTTTGACAGTCATTATCTATATTATTTATGTAATTAACATATATATATATATATATATATATATATAACATTTGTCAATTTATATATAAAATTGTTTTCAACAGGATCAGACTCGGCTGCTTCTTCCTCTCGTAGGAGAGGCCCTGGTCGTGGCATATTAGCATGGAATTCCGACACGACGATAGATGTTTCATTTGATGAGGTATTTCATCCCGTGGGACCGAATTCCCCGGCATTTATTCGTCAGCTGGGTCATATCATACGTGACCCACATCGATTTCCATTGACCACGCGTGATTGGGCTTCTATCCCTCAGGACACATTAGATCGTCTATGGAGGGAGGTTCAGGTAAGAAAATAATTTTACTTTATTTTCTATTTATAAATAATACTAATATGTTTGATTATTTTCATTATAGAAAAATTTGAAAGTATGCCCTGAAGAGTTTCGGCCCGTGTGTATGAGCAAATGCCGTAAGCTGTGGAAAGATTATAAAGGCAAAGTGAAGAGGGACCACTGGGTACCAAATGTGGGTGCCCCTGACATTTTGGAAAAAGTCCCGAGAGGTGTCCTCCCGGCTCAGTGGCGTGACTTGGTTGCATATTGGTCTACTGAGGGTGTTGCGGTTTGTATATTAATTATTTTGCTGTATATATATTTTCAAGAATATGTGATTTGTATGAAATTTGAATGAATTGAATGTAGGAGGTGTCAACACGCCATTCGGAGAATCGAGCGTTGCAGGGACCAGCTCACAGGCTCGGGACTCGTCACGTGTCTCAGATCCGACATGAGGTATATATTATTCATTTTTTAATTTATTAATTAATATGGTTTTGTGTTTATATTCTTTTAATATACAGTTGCGAGGGCAAGGTGCAGCAACTGATAAAATGTCGGTGTGGATAAGGACTCGTGATCGCAATGATCCAGAGGTTGCAGCATTGATAGTAAGTGTCTGTACTTACCAATAATTACATAAATATTTATATTAACATATATATATTTATATATATTTAAATATTTCACAGGATCAATTTGAAGCTGAGTTAGAACATCTTCCAGAGGACCAGCGACAGCTTCCCATGCGACGGGATGAGATCTTTCATCGCATTATTGGTCGGGACGGGCATGGCTATAGTTTTACCTATGGAGCAGGGATTCCTCGTTCTGTAGTGTCACGCGCTGCGGTTGTCGGTATTTTTGTTGCTCATATGACACAGCAGATGTCAGATTTTGAGGCACGGCTGCGCGCTTCCGAGGAGACAAATGCGCAATTGACAGCTGAGGTTAGAGCACTGCGGGAATATGTGAGTCGAGCTGATGGTACAGGGGATCATACGACGCAGGTATATACTGTATTTATTTATTTAATTTAAATTATTTTTGTTATTAAAATATTTATAATGTTTATTTGTTGTAGGCACCTGGCCCACCAGAAGGAGGTAGAAGTGATGGCAACGCGTGACGCACCATATATTCACGAGATATGTTTTCTGTTTTTACTGGTAGGGTTGACATTGATGTACTGTATTTATTCATTTAAGTAATGCATTATTACCATCCATGGTGGTCTTTTAAATATTTTATACACATATTGAGTTTTTGATCAGATAATCTTGAATGATTCTACATTTGAAAAAGTCGAACTAATTCCAACAGATCAATAAATCTGATATTATAGATTATGTATTATCCAATATATTTTTTATAAATTTCTGTATGGTATCGATAAAAGAAATATGTATTAATTAGATGTTATCACTTTTATTTTTCACTTTTGTAATCAATGGGATGGCCTTTGCACCCCCGGAGAGCCCCCCGCACCCCCGTACAGCCCCCCGCACCCCCGTACAGCCCCCCCGCACCCCCGTACAGCCCCCCCCCCCCCCCCACCCCCGTACACCCCCCGCACCCCCGTACTGCCCCCCGCCACCCCCGTACAGCCCCCCCCCCCCCCAAACCCCCGTACAGCCCCCCGCACCCCCGTACACCCCCCCCCCCCCCCGCACCCCTGTATAGCCCCCCGCACCCCCGTACAGCCCCCCGCACCCCCGTACAGCCCCCCCGCACCCCCGTACAACCCCCCGCACCCCCGTACTGCCCCCCGCCACCCCCGTACAGGCCCCCGCCACCCCCGTACAGCCCCCCGCACCCCCGTACAGCCCCCCCCCCCCCCCCCCCGCACCCCCGTACAGCCCCCCGCACCCCCGTACAGCCCCCCGCCACCCCCGTACAGCCCCCCGCCACCCCGTACAGCCCCCCGCACCCTCGTACAGCCCCCCCCCCCCCCCCCCGCACCCCCGTTCAGCCCCCCGCACCCCCGTACAGCCCCCGCACCCCCGTACAGCCCCCCCCCCCCCCCTCGCACCCCCGTACAGCCCCTCGCACCTCCGTACAGCCCCCCATCACCCCCGTACATCCCCCCGCACCCCCGTACTGCCCCCCGCCACCCCCGTATAGGCCCCCGCCACCCCCGTACAGCACCCCGCACCCCCGTACAGCCCCCCGCACCCCCGTACAGCCCCCCCGCACCCCCGTACAACCCCCCGCACCCCCGTACTGCCCCCTGCCACCCCCGTACAGCCCCCCGCCACCCCCGTACAGCCCCCCGCCACCCCCGTACAACCCCCCGACACACCCGTACAGCCCCCCGACACCCCCGTACAACCCCCCGCACCCCCGTACAGCCCCCCGCCACCCCCGTACAGCCCCCCGCACCCCCGTACAGCCCCCCGATTGTGTCCGTTTCAGCAGCGCGGCGCGCGTTGAAATGGCGCGTTGGGGGGTCAAAACCACCCGAACGACGTCCGAATGCCACGAAACCGTACGAAAACATCCGGGGCGTGAATTGTAAAATGGTCGGCCAGACGACACCTCATTCGGAGGTGCCGTGTGACCGCGGCGGCCGGAAACGCGTTTCCGGCGCCATTAAACACCAAAACGGCGTGTGGCGGTCCAATTCGGAGCAAACGTGCTCCGAATGACCTGAAACCGCACGGGAACGATAGAAATATTATTCCTGAGATGCAGGAGGAGGCCGCACGTCCATCGGACGTTCGGTGCGCGCGGCACGTCCGATTGTGTCGTTTTCAGCAGCGCGGCGCGCGCTGAAATGGTGCGTTGGGGGGTCAAAACCACCCGAACGACCTCCGAATGCCACGAAACCGTACGACAACATCCGGGGCGTGAATTTTGAAATGGTCGGCCATACGGAACATCATTCGGAGGTGCCGTGTGACCGCGGCGGCCGGAAACGCGTTTCCGGCGCCATAAAACACCAAAACGGCGTGCGGCGGTCCAATTCGGAGCAAACGTGCTCCGAACGACCTGAAACCGCACGGGAACGATATAAATATTATTCTTGAGATGCAGGAGGAGGCCGCACGTCCATCGGACGTGCGGTGCGCGCGGCACGTCCGATTGTGTCGTTTTCAGCTGCGCGGCGCGCGCTGAAATGGCGCGTTGGTGGGTCAAAACCACCCGAACGACGTCCGAATGCCACGAAACCGTACGACAACATCCGGGGCATTAATTGTGAAATGGTCGGCCAGACGGCACCTCATTCGGAGGTGCCGTGTGACCGCGGCGGCCGGAAACGCGTTTCCGGCGCCATTAAACACCAAAACGGCGTGCGGCGGTCCAATTCGGAGTAAACGTGCTCCGAACGACCTGAAACCGCACGGGAACGATAGAAATATTATTCATGAGATGCAGGAGGAGGCCGCACGTCCATCGGACGTGCGGTGCGCGCGGCACGTCCGATTGTGTCGTTTTCAGCAGCGCGGCGCGCGCTGAAATGGCGCGTTGGGGGGTCAAAACCACCCGAACGACGTCCGAATGCCACGAAACCGTACGACAACATCCGGGGAGTGAATTGTGAAATGGTCGGCTAGACGGAACCTCATTCGGAGGTGCTGTGTTATCGCGGCGGCCGGAAACGCGTTTCCGGCGCCATTAAACACCAAAACGGCGTGCGGCGGTCCAATTCGGAGTAAACATGCTCCGAACGACCTGAAACCGCACGGGAACGATAGAAATATTATTCCTGAGATGCAGGAGGAGGCCGCATGTCCATCGGACGTGCGGTGCGCGCGGCACGTCCGATTGTGTCGTTTTCAGCAGCGCGGCGCGCGCTGAAATGGCGCGTTGGGGGGTCAAAACCACCCGAACGACCTCTGAATGCTACGAAACCGTACGATAACATCCGGGGCGTGAATTGTGAAATGGTCGGCCAGACGGCACCTCATTCGGAGGTGCCGTGTGACCGCGGCGGCCGGAAACGCGTTTCTGGCGCCATTAAACACCAAAACGGCGTGCGGCGGTCCCATTCGGAGCAAACGTGCTCCGAACGACCTGAAACCGCACGGGAATGATAGAAATATTATTCCTGAGATGCAGGAGGAGGCCGCACGTCCGATTGTTTCGTTTTCAGCAGCGCGGCGCGCGCTGAAATGGCGCGTTGGGGGGTCAAAACCACCCGAACGACCTCCAAATGCCACGAAACCGTACGATAACATCCGGGGCGTGAATTGTGAAATGGTCGGCCAGACGGCACCTCATTCGGAGGTGCCGTGTGACCGCGGCGGCCAGAAACGCGTTTCTGGCGCCATTAAACACCAAAACGGCGTGCGGCGGTCCAATTCGGAGCAAACGTGCTCCGAACGACCTGAAACCGCACGGGAACGATAGAAATATTATTCCTGAGATGCAGGAGGAGGCCGCATGTCCATCGGACGTGCGGTGCGCACAGCACGTCCGATTGTGTCGTTTTCAGCAGCGCGGCGCGCGCTGAAATGGCGCGTTGGGGGGTCAAAACCAACCGAACGACCTCCGAATGCCACGAAACCGTACGACAACATCCGGGGCGTGAATTGTGAAATGGTCGGCCAGACGGCACATCATTCGGAGGTGCCGTGTGACCGCGGCGGCCGGAAACGCGTTTTCGGCGCCATTAAACACCAAAACGGCGTGCGGCGGTCCAATTCGGAGCAAACGTGCTCCGAACGACCTGAAACCGCACGGGAACGATAGAAATATTATTCCTGAGATGCAGGAGGAGGCCGCACGTCCATCGTACGTGCGGTGCGCGCGGCACGTCCAATTGTGTCGTTTTCAGCAGCGCGGTGCGCGCTGAAATGGCGCGTTGGGGGGTCAAAACCACTCGAACGACCTCCGAATGCCACGAAACCGTACGAAAATATCCGGGGCGTGAATTGTGAAATGGTCGGCCAGACGGCACCTCATTCGGAGGTGTCGTGTGACCGCGGCGTCCGGAAACGCGTTTCAGGCGCCATTAAACACCAAAACGGCGTGCGGCGGTCCAATTCGGAGAAAACGTGCTCCGAACGACCTGAAACCGCACGGGAACGATAGAAATATTATTCCTGAGATGCAGGAGAAGGCCGCACGTCCATCGGACGTGCGGTGCGCGCGGCACGTCCGATTGTGTCGTTTTCAGCAGCGCGGCGCGCGCTGAAATGGCGCGTTGGGGGGTCAAAACCACCCGAACGACGTCTGAATGCCACGAAACCGTACGAAAACATCCGGGGCGTGAATTGTGAAATGGTCGGCCAGACGGCACCTCATTCGGAGGTGCCGTGTGACCGCAGCGGCCGGAAACGCGTTTCCGGCGCCATAAAACACCAAAACGGCGTGCGGCGGTCCCATTCGGAGCAAACGTGCTCCGAACGACCTGAAATGAGATTATTTCTTGAATCGAAGTTTTTAAATTATTATAGCACAATGATTTGATATTATATATATATTAAATATATATTAAAACATTTAAAATATATTATATATATATATATATATATTTAAAATATTGTATTTAATAGTATATATATGAATATTTATATATATATATATATTTATATATTTATATTCAATTCAATAAAAAAAAATTTAAAAAAAAAAATTTTTTAGAATAGCGACCGCCATAGGCGGTCGCTATAGGGTGCCCGGCAGAGGGCCTTCAGCGACCGCCTGGCGGTCGCTATAGGGTGCCCGGCAGAGGGCCTTCAGCGACCGCCAGGCGGTCGCTGAAGGCCGATCTGCCGGCCTTCTATAGCGACTGCCATTGGCGGTCGCTCAAGGCCTCTAGCGACGAGGCAACAGTGACCGCCATTGGCGGTCGCTAAAGGCCTCTAGCGACGAGGCAACAGCGACCGCCATTGGCGGTCGCTAAAGGCCTCTAGCGACGAGGCAACAGCGACCGCCATTGGCGGTCGCTAATAGCCTTATTTAGAGTAGTGTGTATCTGATAAAGTGGGTTTGTTTCCACTCTATAGCTTGAAGGGAATCCCATTTTATGCCTTATTTGGTACTTAGTTTAATGTGTATGTCATAGTTTGCAATGCATATCCCCAAAAGGATAATAAAATATATGCATGACTCATCATCAACCTTACCATTTCCAATAAGGTACGGTTCCTCCTTTCACTAACACCATTCCACTGTGGTGTATAAGGTGGAGTGAGTCGAGATAGAATCCTAGACACTTGTAAAAGGTCAAAGAACTCTTGGTTATGATATTATCCACCTTGATCTGATCGAAGATTCTTCATCTTCTTACTGAGATTATTCACTATGGGAAAAACCGATTATTGCGACGGGGTATTTGCGACGGGATTTATTTCTGTCGCAAAAACTCCAACGAAAAGCTTATTTGCGACGGTAATATAGGACCCGTCGCAATAGATATGGCGCGGTTTGCGCACCAAAACGCGGGAAGCCTATTTGCGACGGTCGCCTTCTACCTGTCGCAACAACCCAGCGGTGGTAAATACTATTTGCGACGGGTAATTGTCCCACCGCAAAAAAAATATTCAGCAGGTGTTATTTGCGATGGGTCCCATCGCCAATACCGGCGGCGGTAAATAGGTTTTTGCGATGGGAATATCCGCCCGTCACTAATGGTATGTTGGCAGGCAGCTATTTGCGACGGCCCCATCGCTATCACCCTTTTAACCGCCGCCTGTAATGAATGCGGGCGAAGGTATTTGCGATGGGGCCCGTCACCAATACCGATGGTGGTAAATAGGTTTTTGCGATGGGAATATCCTCTCATCGCTAATGGTATGTCAACAGGCAGCTATTTGTGACGGGCCCGTCGCAAAAACCCTTTTAACCGCTGCCTGTAATTAATGCGGGTGAAGGTATTTGCGACGGTATCTCATCACAAATAAGACCGTCGCAAATAATCTAACCTATATATACCCCCCACCCGTTTTTTTTTCAAATCATTCAGATCTCTCTTCCTCTCTCTCTTTAACTTCCAGTTCTAAGTAGAAAATTTCTTACGTTTTAATTTTTTCTTACAAGAAGAGGAGAGAAGGAGTTAGGAAGCGCAAATTGCTTCAAAATATCAAAGGTATTTATATTTTTTTATTTTTTAAATTATTTTTAATTGTTAAATTATTTTTAATTGTTAATTTTATTTTTAATTGTTAATTTTAATTTTTTTAATATAATGTTTAGTAGCTATATAGTATAATTAGATTAAGTGGTTGTAACAAATAATCCTTGTCTAGATACGAACAAGTAGAGGCGGCTCTGACACAGACGTACCTAGGAGTGAAAACTCTAACAAGGTGTTTCGAGCAGTCAATCACGTTTGTTTTTCTATTCAATGATTGATTAACCACCCGACCTATATGCATATCTTCTCATTTCTAATTAGTAACATAATTATTAATATAATTAATAACATAATTAGTAACATAATATAAAATATTATATTAATCTAATATTAATAATTAAATAATACTAATAATATAATTATTTTATTATTATTTGTTTAATATTTATAAAAAAATATTAAAATTATTAAAATTATAAAATATTTATAAAATATTACAATTATCAATATTTTCAACAAGTTTTGCTCTATTCTTAACATGTTCAAATCTTAAAGGGTCGCCAATTTTCAGGTCATGCCCAATAAAAAGTTTGCATCAACCGTGTCCAATGTAAACTCTATAATTGTTCTTGCTTGGTTGATCACCTCGCAAGTAGCGTTGCAATAGGACAACCCAAGTCATGTCTTTATCATCTATAAGAATCATATCACATGACTTTTTACATAGACCATTTTTTCTTGAAAAATTAAGGGAAAGATACTGAAATTCTCTTAATTTTTCAAGGAAGAATGATCTATGTAAAGGGTCATGCAAAATGATTCTTAAAGGCAAGAACGACATTACTTGTGTCATCTTATTGCAACACTACTTGCGAGGTGATCAACCATGTAAGGAAAATTATAGAGTTTACATTGGACATGGCTGATGCAAACTTTTTATTGGGCATGACCTGAAAATTGACGACCCTTTAAAATTTAACATGTTAAGAATAGAGAAAAATATGTTGGAAATATTGAGATTTATAGTAATTAGTAATAATTAATCAAAAATAAAATAAATTCGAGTACATGGTTATAAATTGGCACAATTTATAGCAGATTGGCGACTACCTTTTGTTCAACATCTCATATCTTTGCTACTTTCTCCCACTGAAATCAGTATGAAAAATGTGCTCTAACGTATGTCAGGGAAAGTTTTTCATACTGATTTCAATCGGGAGAAACTTAAAAAGAGATGAGTCATCAGACAAAAGAGACTCTTTTCCCTGGCGACTCATCTCCTTGCAAGGAGATGAGTAGTCAGGAAAAAGAGCTGCCGCTAATCCGCTGGAAACAAATAAGAATAATTAGTAATATAATCTCCACAATGATGATTACAAAATTTTATTTCATTATTCAAGCATATTTCATTTTGCCAAGTATTTCTAAGTATTGCTAAATTAATAATAATTAGTGGGGATGATTACAAACTAACTGTGTCACCTATAATTATTGGTAATTGCTAAGAAATAACTGTAATTATGTATCTTCTCTTTTTAGGATTTTGTTTTTCTTATATCAAATTATTTAACAACAGTAATGGTTTTAAATTTTTTAGAAACATATATATGAATATGGAATAAGGAAATCGACATAAATCATTATTAGATGATCGTTCTTGGATAAATCAACACAGAAATCCAAATAGTTCTAGTTTAAATCCTGTATATGTTGATGGTATTGAAGCTTTCTTATCATTTGCATCATCAAACCCGGAATTTGTTTCAGAAGGGACAATTAAGTGTCCTTGTAAAAGATGTGCTCTGAGAATGTTTGAGACATTTGACATCGTTGGGAAACATCTTTTACGTTATGGTTTTCAAGCAGATTATATTTTTTGGTATCAACACGGTGAACGTAGTTCCAGAGAAGATACTAATAATTTGATTCTGGATCCATCATGGTTTCATAATTTAGTACATGATATTGCAGGGTCATCCGTTCAAAAAACTGAAATCAAGGATGGTGTTGATTTACCTCCCGAGTTGGCACCATCTGAATTTGCTGAGTTGTTTAGGTCTGCTAAGGATGCATTATATCCTGGTTGCTAGATAAGTAAATTAGAAGTAGTTGCAAAATTTATGGCTATTAAATAAGATAATGGAATGTAAAATAACTATTTTGATCAGATATTTTCTTTGGTTAAAGCAGTGTTACCTGAAGGAAATGTGTTGCCTGCTAATTATTATGAGAGCAAGAGATTGGTTCGTAATCTAGGCCTTAGTTATCAGAAGATCCATGCATGTTCAAAAGATTGCATCTTATATTCTGGTGAAAATGATTCGTTGGATAGTTGTCCCACATGTGGACAATAAAGGTATAAAGAAGATCAATCAGGGAAGTATGGATTGATTCCTGTAAAACAGTTGAGATATTTTCCGCTTACACCCAGGTTGCAGTGTTTATTTATGTCTCAGAACACAGCGACAATGATGTCATGGCACAAAACCAATATTTCAAATGGAAAAATATTGATTCATCCATCTGATGGTGATTCATGGAAACATTTTGATCAAGTGCATCCGTCTTTTGCTTTAGAATCCTGGAACGTGCGATTGGGTCTTTCTACTGACGGTTTTTGTCCATTTGTATCTTTTGGTAGTCAGTATTCTTATTAGACTGTCTTTATAACTCCATACAATTTACCTCCATGGATGTTAATGAAAGAGCCTTATATCTTTTTGATATTATTAATCTCAGGACATATGAAAAAGAATATTGATGTTTATTTGAAACCATTGATTGATGAGTTAAATTTATTGTGGAGTCATGGTGTTGGTACATATGATGCTGCTGTGAAACAGAATTTTGTAATGAAATCTGCTTTGATGTGGACAATTAGTGACTTCCCGGCATATGGAATGTTATCTGGCTGTAGTACACATGGTCCAAAATCATGTCCTTACTGTATGGGAGACAACAAAGCATTTATTCTCATGAATGGAAAAAAACCTTGCTATTTTGACTATCATCGCAGATTTCTTCCAAGCGATCATCCTTTTTGGAGGAATAAATCTCATTTCAGAAAAGGAAGAATTTAAAGAGATGAACCTCAAAAAATGATCTCAGGTATAGAGCTAAAATCAGTTGTATTTTCATTACCTTCTATCACTTTTTGGATCGACAATAAACCCACAGAAAATTCATGGCTTTGGGAAAGAACACAATTGGACAAAACGGAGCATTTTTTGGAATCTTCCACATTGGTCTGATTTGTTGGTCCAACACATGTTGGATGTCATGTATATTGAGAAGAACTATTTTGATAATTTATTTCATACAGTTTTGGATACACCGGATAAAACCAAAGATAATGTAAAGGCACGATTAGATCTTGCCCAAATTTGCAGGCGACCAGAACTTGAATTGTTTGAAAATGTCATATCACAGAGATTAATGAAGCCAAAAGCAGCTTATACACTGACCAAAGAGATTCGCTTATTATTTTGTCAGTGGATTGTATATTTGAGACTTCCAGATGGTTATACTTCCAACTTGGGCAGATGTGTTAAAAATGGTCATATTACCGGATTAAAAAGTCATGACTGTCATGTTATAATGGAAAGACTTATGCCTATTGGATTAAGAGGTTTGTTGAATTCTAAGATTTGGGATTCAATAACAGATATATCATATTTTTTCCGAGACATGTGTGTAGAGACAATAGACTACGATACACTAAGAAAACTGTAAGAAGTTGTTGTTGTAATTATATACAAACTGGAAAAAATCTTTCCGCCGGCTTTCTTTGACTCAATGGAACATTTGATATTACATTTTCCACATGAAGCAAAATGTGGAGGTCCAGTTCAGTTTCGATGTATGTACCCATTTGAGAGATGCATGCAGAAATTGAAGAAAAAAGTACGTAACAAAGCATCAGTTGAAGGCTCAATTGTTGAAGCTTATTTGCAAGAGGAAATTCCTTTATTCTGCTCTCATTATTTTGAATCTGAATATCCCTAAAAATTTAACCAGATGGGCCGGAACGATGGGAATGTTGATGATGATATGAATAATCAATTATCAGTTGTCAATCAGCCTGAACTTGGCTTTGGTGGAGTTCATGATAGATGGCTTTCAGATAATGAACATCATAGAGCTCATACATATGTTCTACTCAACTATGAAGAAATGTCACCAATTGTATAGTGAGTGCTCCTATCCCTTATTCTATAGATTCTATTATAGTAAATTAATCATATTGTATTTGTAGGTTATATGATGATCATATCAAGAAACAATTTTCACAAATTACAGCAGCTGGCTTAGAAGAACGTCGGCAAAAAAAATTTCCCTACTGGTTTCAAAAATTGGTAATGTACATTCTTTTTTGTTTTTACATATAAAATCAATTTATTACTTGTAATAGTGATAAATATTTTACAAATTTTCAGGTATCTGTACATGCTGATAAGATTGATAGTCGATTGCGTATATTGAGTAGCCCACCATCCAAAATAGTTAAATCTTATAATGCATATGTGGTGAATGGTTATCGCTTTCATACACGTGCATATGGGGAATCAAAGAAAACAATGAATAGTGGTGTTTTTTTTGAAGGGATCACATCATAGAGATATTGAAGTTGACTTTTACGGCATGATTGAAGAAATTATTGAACTGTGTTATTTGGGACAGAATTATGTAACAATGTTTAAATGTCAATGGCTGGATACTGAGAGAGGCTTGTGTATTCATCTGACTCATGGAATTGTTGATATTAAATATAAAATTATTCTTGCAGTAAATGAACCATTTTTATTGCCTCATTAGGCACATCAAATTTATTATGCAAAATACTGTGCTACTGCAAAAGATTTGGATGATTGGTTGAGTATAATAAAAGTTAAATCTCGAGAAAATTAGTTTACTCAAACTGAATGTGGTTCCACTGAAGTACAAGGAAATGAAATTTTTTAGGACACTCCTCAAAACACATATTTTTCACAAAGAGACATGAATATCGAGGATGACACCCCATAGTTAAGGGTCGATGGTGACGATGTTGTCAATGATGTTACAACTGAATTTGAAATGACAAGAGATGATGAAAGTGAAACTAATATGGAAATCGATGATGTTGATGAGGAAGATGAAGACATTGGCATTGAAAACTATGAAGATGATGATGAAGATGAACATTGACATAGTAAAATGATGGTTAGAATCATAAAAAATATATATCTATACATAATAGTTATTTTCAACTGTTTGCTAATAACAATCATTTCATGTTTCAGATGGACTTAGAAACGTATCGTCAATTGGTGGAGGCTGAGCTACCTATGGATGATGAGGTTCTTGAGTTATCTGACCCTCAGGCTATTAGCACTACAGGGAGCACTCGGAGGGGGCATGGTCTTGCCAGACTGGTGATTCCAGATCCTATCCCTGAGCGACGTCCACCTCTTGGATTCGATGCGTACACGCGGTGGTATGGTAACCTATGTATTTTAGTTATCTTTCATTATAATTTATTTATATTCTAATTGTTTGATTATTTTTTCTTTTTCCACAGTTTTACGCATATAGCTATTGGACAGGGGAGCGCTATCTTGCGCAATTATTTTTCTCAGCCCTGGCTCACATGGGATCAGATTCCCGCTGATGTGCAGGCCGCCATGTTCGATCATTGGCTGGTATGTAATTAAATATTATTTATTTTGAAATTTAATTCATTAATAACTTTATATTAGGGTTTATGGTATCCCATAGATGAGAGCATGTGTGCCACTATCCACGAGGCATGGGTGGTGTCTATGTGTGACTGTTTCCGTCAGTTTTTGCATAATTTGAGAAAGGCATCTATGAGGAAAGCCGAAGTGACAGAATTTGATGAGTCCTGTAGATCCCACCAACCCGAGTACATTTCATCTCACATTTGGGATGGATTATGTACACACTAGTTGGGTGGTGGGTTTCAGAGGAGATCTGCATTGGGTCGACAAAATCGGGGGAGACAAGAGGTGATGCATCGAGCCGGTAGTCGTACATTCAGTGCGCATAGAGAGCGTCTGGTAAGTACTTTTTTTTAATATTTTATACAACTTTAAATATAAACGGTTTATTTTATATTAATATAGGAAACCGAGCAGCCCGGTATTACGACGTATGATGTTTATCGGAGGATGTACACTGATCCGGCTACTGGAGAGATCAGAGGTGACCGCCAGCGTCAGATTGTGGTCAGTATTATTTTCTTTTCAGTTTGAAAATTAAATGCATATAATATTTTCATTATATTAATTTCTAATTGAAAATTAAGGAGTCATATGAGGCTGCGACCTCTCAGACACAGGCTGAGAGTCAAGACGAGACGGGTGATCAGACTAGTGTCCACCATTTTAATGAGACGGCATGGATGCAGGCGACCTAGTATGGCTTCGAAAAGGGCCGAGTAGTTGGTATCGGCTCTCATTTGACTCTTGCAGCTTATTATGGTATTATTGTGATGTCGGTGTCCGGTTCGAGAGGAGCTCGTGGAGAGACATCATCTTCTGCCTCACAGTATCAGGAGCAGCTGCGTGCTCAGAGTCAGCTTATAGAGGATTTGCGTCAGGGGCAGGAGCAGATGCGTCAGCAGCACGATGAGGAGATGCGTCGATGGTAGGAGCAGATGCGTCAGCAGCAGGATGAGGAGAGGCGTCAATATGAGGAGCAACATCAGGAGCAGATAGAGTATATGCGTCGTCTGACTCATAGTTTAGGGATGGAGTTTCCTCCACCACCTCCTCCAGGTCCTCCAGATTATCCACCCCCCCAGTGATTTCTTTACATGTAATAAACATTTGAGTTCGTAGTTTATTGTCATATTAAATATTTACAATTCCTCTTTCATATTGGTACGAATATTGCATGATTTAATTTGTTTTTATTTTTTTAATATTTTATTACTTATTAGTATTATTTTTAATGTCTGTTTATTTTAGTAATATTACTTTTAATATTTTATATTTATTGTTAATATTGAGAAGTTTATAATTTTATAATTTTATTAATATTAATATTATTAATATTATTTTTCATAAATATGTATGTTTATTTTAATAATAATAATATTATATTAATTTTTTATATTATTAATATTAGTATTATTATTATATAATATTATATTATTTATATTCATATTATTATTATTTTTTTATATTAATATTTCATAATTATATTATATATATTTTTTATTATTAATATTATAATAATATAATTTCTTTATATTATTAATATTATTATTATTATTATATACATAATTTAATAATATTATTATTATATTAATTTTTTATATTATTAATATTAGTATTATTATATAATATTATATTATTTACATTCATATTATTATTATTTTATATTAATATTTCATAATTATATTTTATATATTTTTTATTTATATTATAATAATAGAATTTTTTTATATTATTAATAATATTATTATTTTTATATAATATTATACTATTTGTATTAATTTTTTTATTTTTTTATTTTTTTTAGTATTTGCGACGGGGTATCCCGTCGTAAAAAAAAAATTTACTGTCCCATTTGCAACGGGAAGAATACCCGTCGTAAAAACTATTTCTACGACGGTCCATCGAAAATACCTACATCGCAAATATTTTTTAAATTTCCCATTTGCGACGGGTCAGAAACCCGTCGCAACTAATATATCTGCGACGGCCCGTCGCAAATACCTTTTTTATATATAAACGAAAACCAATTTGTGACGGGGGGAAATACCATCGCAAATACTATTTTTGCAATAGGACCGCCGCAAAAACACCTATTTGCGACGCCGTTTTCGGCAACTGGCGATTTGCGATGGAGCCCCGTCACAAATATTCCGTTTTCCTGTAGTGATTCTCTACTTCATTCTTGAACTCCTTGAATTTCTCAAAGGACTTAGACTTATACTTCATTAAGTAGACATAGCCATATCTAATCAAGTCATCAGTAAAAGTAATGAAGTAAGAATACCCACCTCTAGATTCTACTGGAAATGGTCCACACACATCAGTCTGTACCAATACTAGAAGCTCTGGCTCTTTCACCCTATCTGTTAGAACCAAGTTTTCTCGTTGCTAATAATGGAGGTTGGTTTGTGTTTGTTGTCAATATGCACATGGATGACTGGGGAGTTTGAAAAGAATAGGGTCATACATTTGAGGCTGAAAGCAGTATTGAAGGTGGTGCAGTTTCCCAATGTTTGCCAAATTTTTTTACCTCAAAAATTAGGAGTTTGGTAACAGTTCGCAGCAACGGTATGAAGTGAAGGCGCACAGTACGTGGTGAAGGCGCGTGGTACGCGGTGAAGGCGTGCAGTATGCGGTGAAGTCATGCGGTATGTGGTGAAGGCATTCGGTACGCAATGAAGGCATATAGTACATGGTGAAGCTATGTGGTACATGAAACGGTGTATAGAACTGAAAATAGTTCACACCGACGGTATGTGGTGAAGGCGTGTGGCACACGAAATGCTACCGAAAACGGTTCGTAGTGATGGTACGCGGTGAATAGATGCAGTACGCGGACCGATAGACATATGGTGTGTGGAAGGTTAACGGTACATGATAAAGGTTTGCAATTTATAGGATTGAAGTACATGGTGGAGGATAACAGTACGCATATGAAGTTCAGTTTACAGTGAAGATTGTCCCACATTGAAAGTTTGGGTAAACCAGATTACTAAAATTTACAGATTTATGTGCCTATTTAAGGAGAAGTAATCCCCTTTATTAAAAAGAAAGAAATATATTGGAGATTAAAATTTTAAGAAGAAATCCGAAGTGGTATGTGGAGGAGAAGATGGTACATGGAGAGAATCATCCACATAAGGAAAACAGTTCACAGAAGAGAGCACAGTTCACGTAGGAAGCTCTCACAGTACGCGGCCGAGTAAGGCAATATGCAGAGTAGGATAGTATGCGGAGGAGTGGAGCAGTATACAGAATAGGGAAGTATGTGGAGAAGGACATTTCGCAGAGGGGTTGGATGGTACATGGAAACAACTAGATAGTACACAGGAATAGCTGGACAGTACGCGGAAACAGCAACGGTACGCGGAAGCAGCAACGGTACGCAAAAACAGAAGTAGTACGCAGAACACCCAAGGAAGACTGAAAATTTACCAAATCAGTTTGTGAAATTAATTTCCATAACATATCAGTGTACAGGAAAATAAATTACATTTGTGAGTGATTATGGGAGTTCAACGGAGCATCCATTTACAGTTGGGGATGCATGAATTAATGCCAAACCATTAAATAAACCTTCAAGTTGTTAAACTGAGTAAAGATTCTTCCAATGCAGTGAGCAAGGGGGAGTTAGTGTAAGTGATATGAGGGATATAGTGTGTTATACCTAAAACCTTGTAAAGGTAGTGCGCCTAGCGCAGAGTGACTTTGCTAAACTTTTGTAATCCACAACTTGTGAATATTAGTGGTTTTTTGTACGAACGACACACTGTCGGCATATAATCCTTGGAGATAGCCCTTAATGGTGAACTAATTAAAATTTTTGTGTCATTTCTTTTCATGTGATTGTTTATTTTCTACACTTCCTCTTCAGATAGGTTTAACAGGTTCCTACCAACGTGCGAACAAGATCCATCAGTTTAAAAGGAAAATGTTGACACCTTGATTCACCCCTCCCCTCTAAGGGTGTTCTGGGGTCCTTCACTATCCACCAAATAGTGGTTTGGTCATTTTCCCTTGCAAAAAAAAACATGACATCTATCAAGTGGTTTTAGCTCAGAAGAGTCTAAATAACTATCTTAATAGAGTTTTTTCAGGCGCATCTTGTTTACATGACCAAGGTTGTGATGTCACAATTGGGTGTTGTATGAGTCATGTGAACTTGGTTCGTTATCAATTACCAACACTTGGTTATCATAATTTAATACATACAGACCATTATTTAAATGTGTCATACCATAACATATGTTATCCTTATAAAATTAATGACATTTATTTTTGAACTTGAAAATAAATCCATTGGTATCTAAACTCAATATAGAAATTATGTTCTTGGTAACACTAAGTACATAATAATATCCATGTAAAACCAAAATCATTCCCTTTGGCAATGTGAGGTGGCAGTCACCAATGGAAAGAGTAGCCAGCCTCACCAATGGCAGCTCACAGATCCACCTCTCCTCTGAAAATTTTCCGGAATCTACTTGGTTCCTGCATTTGAATATAAATATGATCCCCAAAAGTTGTATCTAATACCCAATGTGTATAAATGGAAATATTTCACTTGATAATGAACGCACCTTTGGATTCCCCTTGTCTCTGGGTGCAGTTCCTCTTTTAGTGGCCTGACTTTCCACATGCAAAGCATACTACCTCTTTTTCCTTGACATACCTCTAGATATTCTTCTTCTTGTTCGTACGGTGCTCAGAGGATTTATATTGTTTATAAATCTTAGTCCCCCTTTCCTTGTCCTTTCTCTTCCTATTCACCATAAGGACTATGAGTTTTTCACACCCTAGGTCCTTATCCACTTGGCAAATTAGGGTAAGAAGCTCTGATAGACTCTTATCATTATTTTTCATATTATAATTCATAATAAAACTAGATAAGGTCTTGGGTAGTAATAATAGTATGAGATCTATATATGAATCATCTGGGAATTTAATCCCTAAGATGTCCAGATGCTCAATGTAGCCAATAAGCTTAACTATATGTGTTCTAGCTGGCATAGACTCTCCAATCTTAGTAGTGAACAAATCATTGGAGATCTCATATCTCTCATGTCTCGCCTTCTCTTGATAGATATCTCGAAGGTGAGACATCATTCTATAAGCATCTATTTCCTTATGTTGCTTCAAGAGCTCATTGGCCATGGATGATAGCATGATGCACTGAACATATGTAGCATTATTCAGATGTTTCTTATACACAGAGAGTTCCTCGTCACTCACCTTATTTCCAGGCACAACTGTTAAAGGCTCTTCTAGCACATAAAGTTTCCTCTCATGGAGAAGGATAACCCAAAGGCACCTTTTCCACTCTTAGAAATTAGTTCCAGTGAGAAGGTTTTCCTTATCAGGTATGGATCACAATGATATGTTTGATGTCATTTTTGATGATGTTTCTACAAATAAGATTAATGGAGTATTATTACTTTATCTTGATAAATATAGAAAAATAAATTAATTAATATCTATTAGTCTCCCACTATTTTGTTGAAACCTAATAACCCTCACCATTGGATTCTAAATATCCTGTTTCTTGGAAATTATAGAAGCAAGGATCCATATTGCCATTCACATTACCCCAACTAGGTTTGGTCAAGAAACTTGAAAGGTTTTAGATAGGCATTCCAAATGCCAAATACATCAACTCGCAGCTCCTTGATCTGTTGAGTGGACTCCCCAATCCTGAAATCCTTAATTTTGGATTTCCTAAAACTTTGCCTCTCAGTTGCACCAAGTCCTGCTAGGGAAATCAACCCTTGATGTAAACTATGTTAATTCAACCCAAAACCTAAAATTATAATTCCCTGATAATTGAAGGTAGCCCAACTGGGTTTGGGCAATAAATTTGGACTATGGTTTGATTCTAACCGAAGTAATGGAAGGCCATACCGATATAATATTTAATTGAGGGATTTTATCCTTTATGTGTAAATTTCCACTTATTATCTTTTCACGTGCTTGTTAATATTAAGTGGGATATAATTAAGTGATTAACCATGTATATATAATATTTATGCATAATCCATCTTATTTTTATTATCATCGTGATTTCTAGTTTATCTAGAGGTTGAAAAACTTACCCTAACCTAGGGGTGAAACACCTTGAAAAATTTAAGGTTTGTGTTTACAGCTTTCCACATGTCTAGCTTTGTATCTCCTTGGATTGGTTACACCTCGACTCCTAACTTGAACCGCCTCCACTATCTTGGGAGCTCCATCCATTACATATGCTTTTAACTTACACATAGGTAATGGGTAAAATGGGGTTTACATAAAAGAAATCATGGTCAAACAGGCCCTACATATTAATGAGGAGAAGGCACGTAGGCCAACAATTTTAATTTAATAAATAAATGAAAAGGGAATCAATCACATAAAAAGGTATGGTCTAGCTCATGATCATCCACATACATGAAATGAATTACGTATTTAATAAAACTAGTATTCAATTCTTTAATCTTTCTTATTAAGATAAATTATTCTCAAATAAATTAATCATTATCTTTAATTAATAAATACTTTTTTATGTTAATCCTTTTCTAAATTTCCTTAAAATTCTCATCCATAACCTTGTACATAACTTGTACCTTAGAGGAAACCTAGTGAATACCCATCCAAAACTACCCAGCATGTATTTATACTTGTATACACTTTATTCTTTGTGATTTGTAGCATGAATGTAGAATTATAATTGTAATACAACTCATACATAATGTGCAGATCTTTGAACATTATGCAGATGTTAATTAAATATATATATATATATATTAAAAACCTATCACATTGTTGTGTCCCAGCTTTATGCCCACATGAAGGTACATGTCTCAAGGGTTACGTAATATAATAATAAATTTTTAAATCTGTGTGATCTAGAAACAGTACACGGCCTGTATATTTGACTACATGGAGTGTGCCCTCCTCACCATCCACCCAAAGTACACGCATAGGGAAATGGCGTGTGAGGTGTACTTCATAAATCTTCAGAGTACACAGCATGTTTGGTGGGTCACACACTGTGTAGACTCCACATTATATGGTCACCATCCGAGAAAGTCGTGTATGGGATACACGGCTTAACCCTAACCCAAAGGGACTACACGCCGTGTCTAGTGGGCCACACAGCGTGTAGTCCGGCTGACCGTGTGCCAGTTTTTCCCAGTCAACACGTGGTGTAAAAATTAACTATATAGTGTGTCATTAATGCACATGGCTTGAGTAATTGATGAATTAATCTTGATGCACTGAACACAACTACATGGTGTCTGATCCGGATTACACAGTGTGTATGGAAGATGACAAGGCGTATAACTCTGAATACACGGCATGTACTGTCATGTTACTTGGATAGAATCATCAGCGCCTCCTAATGAGATTCTTGATTTAATTCTAATCATAAAATTATTATTTTTAGATCTGCGAGAAACAAAATAGGAAGAACAGATCAAAAAATTCATATTACAAGAACGATTAAACATGAATTGAAAAACTAAATTATTAAAACGTAAATAATAAATTAATTATTTAAATAATTATAAATGAAAATATAATTGCTCTAATACCACTTGTAGGTTTTGGACGCAGCGAAAGCGCAGGATGGGAATGTACCCAACTTTTCAAATTGCCATGATCGATGATTAATCTAGTATAAATACGATGATAAACACCAGTATCCACGAAATTAAATCAAAGATAAGAGACAAAGTAGAGAACCAAGAATAGAGGATCGACATATTTTATTTATAATTAATTTAATTTAATTAATGACTCCAAGGTGACTATTTCTTAATTGATGCATTTGAATTTAGGTTAGAGGTGAGACTTTTTTACGATATAGAATCAAAGGATAGGGTTCCTCTAGCAGTGATCCACACATTCTCCACGTATCTCTAGACATCTCTGAAGGAGTCTTTGGGTGCTAGCATGGAAGATCATTTTGCTTGCGATGTCTGCCTTTGATCGCCTTGATAATCTCTTCCAAAGTGTTCTCCTAGATCCAATGGAGAAGGATCTCTCTCATTTTTCGAGAGAATTCTTGGAGAGGGAAGAGTTCTCTAGGATCAAGAGCTTTTCTCCAAGTATTTTGTGCACAAAACCATTGGTTAGTTGGTGGAATGACCCCTTGGTTAATTAGAGAATAATAACATAACGGGGAATTTAATTCACCAGGTAATAATAAATAATTAGCACAAGTGTGATTACTTATTTTATTATTCCATTTGAAACCTCATGTCAAATAATAATAGCAATGTTATTATTTCCATGACATGTGCTTAACTTGCATGTTATATTTAAATATTATTTAACCAACTAATATTTAATATTATTTCTCACTAGACCCATAACTTGGTCCTCCTATCCTCCTCAATATTTATTGAGCCTTGAATAATGATTATTTATTTATTAAATAAATATAAATGCATTATTCTCTAATAAATAAATATTCCATCCACAATATATTCTCTCGAATAACTAGCGACGAAATAAATTCTATCAGAAGTACTTGAATAATTATTAAACCACAACTGGGAATAATATTTATTCAACTTATTAAATAATAAATGATTTAACTGAGATACTAGCTACACTTAATGTGTGACCCTCTAGACGTATTTCTCATTAGCATTAGGCGGGTTTTCCTAAAGTACAAGATTACTATCTAGCAATGGGTCAAGGCACCCAAGAGAAATAATTTTATCTCGTAACAATATGTCACCTCATGCGAATGCTTACCATGTAATATAATCTCTTTGCCCCGATATCTCCAATCAAGTGGGTTTCATGCAAGTGTCATCAACCCATGTGCTCGATTTCTTGTTCTTTGAATCCCCAGAATTGAACTTGCCTAGAGAACACCATGGTTATGGATTTAGTTAGGATATATCATTTTCATTAAAAGTCTTGAGATATCTACTTACTTATAAGTGAAAAATCCTTTCACACATTATTCATTAATGCAGTATTACTCGTGAGGCACCCAACATATCCCACCACACTATGAACATATGTCATCATGGTTTTCAATAATACATATAATTGAACAAGCCATAATATCCATTAATAATAATCTTAAAGTACAAGGACTAATACACACGTCCTCAGGTAGGAACATCCAATGACATTTATGAATGTGGATTTTCTACTGGCGGGTCTTGTCTTCATAATATGCTCCTGAATATTACCAAGGGCACACACCATGAGAAGGTGCCTCAAAGTTTCATGAGTCCCCACCCTTGATAACCTATATCATTTGTGCCCCTTCAAATGATATCATCCATTCATAGAACATATATTCAAGAATAGTTTCATGGCACTTCTGGCCTCTCATCATAGCAGGGATATGCTATGACCTTTTAGTGTAACAGCTATTCTTAAGAAATTATCACATACTATGTCATGCCGAAGAACAATCATGATGTGATAAGTATTTTATTAATATTAATCCAATTAATATAGTTTTATCATAAAGTAAAAAGAAGTTACTTTCTAGGCACCAACTCCAACACTCATGACACTATTTGTAATAGTTATAACAAGATCACTGGTCAAGCAATTGTGATTTTTGAATTTCCCTAGACACGACCCAAATTTTTTACAAGAGGATTTGCAATAAATAAAATTAATTTTCATTCTCAAAATATCATGAAAATACCCCCCCCCCCCCCCACACACACACACTTATTCATTACAAAATGTGCATCGCTTCCACCAGTCATCATCTCCCCTACTCTTATTTTTGATAATCATACAAAATGTTTAGAGCGAGGTAGGAAAAGATAAGATGGTATTGTAACATAGATCTACCTATAAAGGCTATTCATAGCTTAAATGGGATTTAAAATGGATTAATATGAGGTGTATCTCAAGATAAGGGGTAATTAATTAAATTTACATAATCATATTAAATGTGAATTTTGTACAATCATAGCTTCGAAAAGATGCAAATAAAGTTTTAGAAGTAAATATATATGAGTCTCTTAAGGAATATTCTAAAGAAATAATGGGAAATATTGGTCTTAGAGGATATAATAGTAATTATAATGGAGGGTTTGTAAAACTACTCATGGAAATTCATACAAATAATTAAATCAATTGATGCAAATATCTGAAATTCAAAGCATGTCCAAATCTCAAAAAAAAATTACAATGATTAATATGCTCCTAAAATCATGATTTTTCAAATACTAATCCACATGATTATCTCTAAAAATTATTTTCCCCGTTATTCTCATTCAAATTTATTTACAAATAAATTTAAATTCATGGCATGGTAATTATCCTATACACTTTATATCTTCTAATTCAAGTGATTAAAGCAAGAATAAAATGTGGGGCATGCAATTAGAAATTAAAATCTCTAAATAAATGAAATGTGGGAAATAAAGTTGAAAAAAATATGAATTGAAACACTTAATACCATTTTTAATGTTTCCTTGGTGTTTTATTCATAGGTTCTTCCCACTCTTAATTCACAATGTGTATTGGTTCATGATGTGTATTGGTCCTGCAGCTTCTTCTTGTGCTTTCTAATGCTTGCTACTGTAATTGGTCTTGATAGTCCTGTAATTTAAAAATAAACAAGAGAAATAACAGGGAATAATCAATGAAATTTAATAAATTGGGGTGTGTGCATACGTGCCTCTGAAAACACAAAATAAATAAAGAAAAACACACAAAAACTCAAGTTACCTCCTAGAAGCGTTTTTGTTTAATGTTGTTATCTTGACCTTAACTCCTTGCGCTTCATCTCAGGTTATAGATGATTGAAATTTTTTACCTCATCAGGTTCCATAAATGTTATCAGTTTCTTTATGTACACATAGGTTGGTCCATATCCTTCTTCTTTAAACAACTTAATTCTTCCTGATTGTAGTACTTGCTTGATCTTCATTGGACCAATCCACCATTTATTCCTCAATCCTGATGAACTAAATGGAAGGTCATGTACCATATATAACTGTTTATCTTTATCAAATGTGGTGTATTAAGTCCTCCGTTGTCAGTGGTCTTGTTCCTCATCTTCTCTTTCTTCTTATCGGCGTTTTTAAGTTGAGCATCCTCTTGCAAAACTACAGATATTTCATGTACCTATTTACTTTCAGTGACACCCTCAACATTGGTTGTTTTTTATTCTCCAAAATCATTATCATATATCATATAAAAGTTCTTCATTCCTTGGTGGATGTTGAAATTTACTTTTTCATAGCCAACTCTCAGAAAAAGTTTTACACTTTGGGCATCAATTAGTGCACACCCCATGGCTAAAAATGGTCTTCCCAGAATGAGTGGATTTTTCTCCTTTTCCACATCCATCACAAAGAAGTCGATGAGGAAGTAAAATTATTCCACTTTGGTTAGGGTATCCCCAATTATTCCCCTCATTAAATTACTTGATTTAATGAAAATAAATTAGAGTATTTAAAAATCGGTATTTTTCACTATTCACTGAAAAATCAATCATTTCAGAAAAATCACAAAATTTCATCCTAAGTTAATTTTGATATATTGATTTCAAAAATTATGTTCATTTTATAAAATACAATTTAAAAAAGTGATAGAAATTAATTATAATTTCCACACACAAAATGCAATAAAACCATTTTTGAAGAAAATGCATTTTGGAAGAAAATGCATTTTTGAAACATAAAATGACTTCAGTAAAAATTAAGAGTTTATTTTATAATCCTTAATCAATACATTTGTATTGAGTATGAAAATTGTACTTATATTTCATAATGTGGTTACTCACGTTCATATTCTTCAATTCAATGGTCTGGTTATAATGGTCAAATTTAAATAATAAAATTTCTATAATATATCTCAAACTTTTTAAAGCTCGATGTTGTGTGTTAAGCAAGCTATTGAGTTTATTATTATTTTAAACTAAATTTATAGGGTGTTAAATTTGTAGATATATCCTAGTTGTTTGGGGGTTTTAGTTGTTGTTTCCGATGCATTTAGAATGAATGTCGCCCCTCTAAAACCCTACATTTATAATATAAATATAAATATATTTATTACATTATAATTGATTTAATAAAATTATTTAAAAAATGTATATTTATACAATAATTAAATTAATAATGATAATGAGTTTTAAATTATATCTTATTCATTGATTTATAATGTATTATAAATATAATATAATTCTGAAAATATAATTATGATGATACATTATTACTGAATAATTATTTTTGAATAATTATTTTTCAAAAAAAATAATTATTTATATAATTTATTTTACATAATCATGTAAATCGATTATAATTAATCAAATTAATTATAATATCTATTTATAATATAAATAAACGATACATTATAATTAATTTGATTTATTAAATCAAGTGTAATATTTATTTATAATATAAAAATAATTCATTCTAAATAAATACTTATTATTAAATGAAATATAAATTAGTGTATAAATTAATTATATTTATTAAATCAATTAAAATGTATTATTTATTTATATTATTAATAAGTATTATAATTGATTTAATAAATTTAGTTAATTTATAGTGTATCGTATTCATATTATAAATACATCGTATAATTAATTTGACACGTATAAATGATTTATAATATTTATTTATACTACAATTGAATTATAATGTTTTTTAAATATGAGTATAAATATACATTATATTCATTAAATAAATTATAATGTATATTCCATAAATATATTGCAATCGATCATAGATAGATAGGAAATACAAAGAAAACCACACACGCACCTAAGAATGATTGAACCCGAGAACTCCCCCAACACTACAAGGGCGTAACCTCTAGGGTGCGCCCCATGGGGCTATTCCATAAATATACCAAGAATGACATGAACCATGGATTAAAATCTATGGTCCCATAAAATTTATTATTGAAAAAAGAAAGTACAAAAGCAAATAACATGGGGGTTTCAATGTTAAAAAGTAGTACCAACTACACCACCAAATCAAAGGATCATTAAAAAATCACCTTCTTTTATGTCTTTTTCCCCTTCCTTAGGAGCCACATAGACCTCTCAGGTGTTTGGATCTCTTCCACTTCTTAGTAGCTTGCTAAATATCATCACGATCATCCATGTATGATGATTTATCTTCCTCATGATGAGGCTCAATGCCTCTAGTGAAATCATTTTTCAAGACAGATCCATCTTGATTTGAGGCATTATCTTTCATATCAGAATTGTTTCTTTCCTTAACATTCTCAACGTCTGAGGTTTGTGCTTCAACTCTAAAAGGTTTATGAACATTGCCAAATTCCTCATAAAAAACTTCTATGCTGTGAGATCTGTTAAAAATATCAAGAAAAGTAAATCTATTAATGTTGGGTTCAGAGTCCAGTAGGGCAGTGACACCCTCCTTGGTTTCTACCTTCCCTTATAGAGTACCACTAGTAGCTAGATTACTCGATGCATCTTCACAATCATTCTAAGAAATATTTATGGGCAACAGGTCATCATGCCCACTTGAGAGAGTAGTTTCATCAGTTTGCATCTGAATCAGAGCGGGTAAAGCCTGCACAAACTGAGGTTGAGACTCAGATGATTTTGATTTCTAATGAGATAAATGTAGTTCCTTATAAACTTATCCCTTAGTTAGATATTTTGAGATAGCAACAGACATCTCTGTTGGTTCTCCCTAATGAGAAGAAGTTCTCAATAACACATTGTTCTAACAATGTGAACTCATAGGGGATTCAAAATAAGGTTGTGCTTATTGAGAGAAAAGGACAAATTCATTATACCAGAGTTTTCTAGGTAAGACCACTTGAAAACACTCATTATCTGCCACTATTTTTCCTTTGGAAAATGAAGATTTATGTGACTGTACTTGTTGTTCAGTCACTTTACCAACCAACTGAGGACCAGTTTTCCCAACTAATGAAGTCTCTATATCACCAGCCTACAAAACACAATCCCTCTATCATTGAGCATGTACTTATTCCTGCAATGAGCCCTACAGTGCTTGGTCATAACTATGAGGAGGTTTTCATAGCATTTCACTAGACCTCCCATCACTAATGGCTATCATATTGTCAACAAACATATCCATAGGAGTATTTTAGGCCATTTGTTCACATCTTACCTCATGATCTAGTGGAAAATATATATTCCTAGTACCCCCTGATAGTGAGTGTCCATTTCATGAGACTTCCTGTCTGCCTCCTTACTGACCCGTATGCCCCTGAGGGTCTAACATACCATTTGTCGTATGAGCCTTCTTCCAGCACCTGTTAGTTGGATGTCCCTTCATCCCATAATGGTAGCAAGTCATTTTCCTAAAACAATTCTCATAAAAATGTCCAATCTTTATACATCCCTTGAAAAAGTGAGGAACATTTTCAAATTCAACAAGCAGGTCGAATCAAAAATCAGTGGAAGATAGAACAATTGTTTTGATAAGAGGGGATCTAAGATCAACTTCAACTAGAAACCTAGAAAAGTGACCATATCTAACCCTTTCGGTCACTTTATCCATATTGATCGGAACACTGACTGTTGAGGCAATTTCCTAAAGAATTTGGGGGTTTCAAAAAAACCAACTCAAGCCACAGATTCGAATCCATGGCTGGGTAATGAAATTATTGACATTTAGAGGATTGAAAGAGGGGTCATGATCCTATATTTTAAGAAAACCAATCTTTAGTTTGATGAATCCCTATCCCCAAGCTCTAGATTTCTAATCTGTAGAGGAAAACACAATGTGGAAGAAACCTCTCCCTAGAGAAGTCACTCATCTGTCATCAAATCCACAAAATTCCCTAAGTTTCTTCATAATATCAAGGAGACTCCATTTGTGATCTTTAGCATTCAAAGAAAGTTGCGCAATAAGAGAGTGCTTACAATCAATGAGTCGATCAACAATAATTCCATGATATGATTTGACAAATTTTGTATCCCATTTATTCCTAATCCTCTTAGAGAACGAAAAGAAATCCTTATATCTAGTAAAAGAAACGAGGGTTTGGGGATGAATAGAATCCCATAATGTAGGATCTTTGGAGGTAGTCACAACATACACCTCTGGAACAGACCAAGGCTTGGACGACTCAAGAATCGAAGGATTGAGCACCGCCCGAGTAAAAAGGACGTGCTTCCTAGATTTGAGGTCAAACCTAGGGTTCAAGGGAGCTGAGACAATCACACTTGATTCACCAAGATAGGCTCAATCCCCATTAACCCCCCAATTTTCACCTTCATCATTGCCATTGTTGGAGGTTGTCAAAGCAATTAAAGCTCAAACCTGAGGAATTCATCGTCGATTTCCATTGAATCACTTGAGATCCACTCTCTCTACACTCTTCGTTGTGTTCTTTTATATTCCATAAATATACATTACTTTAAATTGGTTATAATGTAATCTATTTCTTAGTTATATTTATTAAATCAATAATAATATTTATTTATAATATAAATATAATACATTATAATATAAAATATAAATATACATTATATTTATAATCAATTAAAATTTTTATTTTATAAACATGCATTGCATTAAACCAATTATAATGTCTTATAATTGTTGGTTATATTTGTTAAATCAGTTATAAAATTTATTTATATTAGAAATAAAATTTGAAATGGCATGAACCATGGGTTTGAAACCCATGAGCCTAAAATGCACACACATGATACATGAAGTTGCATGTTAAATCTTCTGGCACAATTGTTACCAAAATTCAACAAATTGTAATCATGAAAGAGCAAAGAGGTTTTTTTAATGGGTTTTGAATTTTTTTTAATAAAAGGGATAGGGTTCCCGATATTTTAAAAAATAGGTCTGGAGAAGTGTGAACCTTGTTCACACTTCTCCACTCACCAGGAAGTGTGAATGAGGTTCACGCTTCCTATGTGAATTTTTTGAAGGAAGCGTGAACCTCGTTCACGCTTCCTCCATAATTTTTAATTTAAAAAATCATCAATATTTATAAATACTAATTAAATATAAATAAATATTAATTTAAAAAAACATAAATATTCATAAAATATCAATAAATATAAATAAATATTAATATGTATTGATTAAATAATCAAAAATATAAATAAAATACTAAAAAATATTAATAAATTTCATTAAAATATTTTTCAACATTTATAAATATTTATAAATATTAATTAAAAATTAATAAACTTTAGGTAAAAAACTAATAAATATTCATGAATATTAATAAATATCAATTAAATAATATTAAATATTAAATTAATATTCATAAATTTTAATAATTTTTTAACAGGTTGAGGGTGAAACCCTCTTATTAAGAATATAAATATTAATTAAATATTAATGAATATAAATAAATATTTATTAAATATTAATAAATGTTAAATAAATATGAATAATTGTTAATAATTATTAATAAATATTCATGAATAATAGATATCCATTAAATAAATATTCATAAATATTATTAAATATTATTAAATATAAGTAAATATTAATATTTATGAATATTTATTAACAATTAGTAATATCTAGTAATATTTATTGATATTTATGAATATTTATGAATATTTAATTGATATTTAGTCATATTTAATGATATTATTACTATTTAATAATTAATTTAAGATGATTATTTATTAAATTAATACGTAGTATTATAATCTATATTATATATAATAAATAATCATCTTAAATTAATTATTAAATACTAATAATATTTATTGAATTCAAAATAATTAATATTATTAATATTTAATAATGAATTTAAGAATATTATTTATTATACGTGTATAGATAATAATACTAAGTATTAATATGAATAGAAAATAGTAATTATTGGTATTACCAATACAGTTATTAATATTAATGTTTCATAGTTGTTCAAAATTATTTGTATAAATTTCCAATTATATCAATTATTTGATTTATGGAACATTATGTAATATATTAGCATGATTTTAAATAATGTATAAATAATGATTTCAAAAACATACAACATGTATCATCAATCTAATATCAATCTAATCTACGTCTATGCTCTGAATACTCCTATGTCCCATAGTCAGGTGTATATATAATGCATTTCACGATGTGTTTGTCTACATCTCTGTTGTGGTGTACGCTGCTTTTGTATATCATCATCAACACCACCTCTACATCATCATGTGTGACAGGTGGTGGATGTACGGTCTCACCACTTGTACCATGTCCTACCTCTAAGGATAGTGGATGCTGCCTGGAACTCTCGCCAACATATGAACATGAGGGTTATTGTGCTGCAGATGTCTGCAAATCAGAGTCTAATAAAGTATCCAGCTCAAACCAGTCAACGTCTGTCTGTGCCTCTAGTTGTGACTGAGAAGATGGAGGATCATCTAGTTAATCATGTTGAACACCCTCCTCCTGTGCAACATTAGCATTCATAATAGGGTTGTCACCCCCTGGAACATCTATATCAAGCTCACCAGCCTCAACATTGTGTGGCAGGTGAGATCAAAGAAAATACCATGATAAGTCTCATCCATGGAAGGGACCAACGTTGTCATAGCTCTATGAAAATATGTTTGGTCAAATGTGTCTCCCTCTACTGGATCAAATATGTGAAGGAGACGAGTGATACAAGCATCCTGTGAAAACAAATTTTGTTGTTAAGTAATGTTAATAAAAATATATATTCAACGGTGGAAGGAATAATGATTATCAAGTCATGAAAGCCCTATCCATGTCATGTAAGAAATATGACTAGGGACCTGTAGTACCAGTATGCATAATCCAGCTGATCAAATAAATGCATATGTACTATCCCTGCCCCTTGTAATCGGGACTCGTGCCGTCTGCCTTATAGATCAATATATCATGCATGATACCTCCTCCAATCAAAGTCTCTCTTTCCTAACATCTTCAGGGAATGAAGTAAAGGTAACTAACTGGGCAGGTCAGGAACAGGCTGAAGGAATCTGAACTGCCTCATAACTCTGTCAGTCTGATCAATATGAAAATGAATTAAAGGAACCATGTAGGTGTTGGTAGCAAGCATCATCGTACAATACTGTGGAAGACTTTGGATGATATCATCAGTATATGACATCCACATAATCTGAAAAAATGAATAATCAATTAATAAATGAAGAGATGTACAATAAAGAATAAAGATTTAACTATATAAATAATAACCACTTACATCGTCTAGCCGAAGGCTGTCCAGCATAAGTTTGTAGGTGTGGACATCGTGTCTAGTTATATTTGAATGTCGATGTGCCTAACTACACCTATAAATAACATTGTTATAATTATATTTCATAATAGAAAGTTATACAATTAAGTTAGATGTTAAAAATAATGAATAACATACCATCGTCCACGTGGAGAATCTCCTGCAATATTTGTAGGCAATGGCGCACGAGCATGTGGAGTTAAGCGAGGGATGTGCTCCCATATCCACATCAATAGAAAAATAATGCATCATGTGATCTGCATCTTATCGATGTGACATGCATTGCATAGTGCCCTGTATGTATATATATGTGTGTGAAACAAGTAGACCCAAGCTATACTGACATGTCTGGCCCAAATCCTCTAATAATGGTAAATACATCAGATATACAAATTTATTGGAGTGATCAATGAAAATCATGTCACCGATCTGCTTCAAAATGTAAGTACGTGCAAATCGCAGCACAATGATCTCGTTGGCATCCTCTGCTAGATGTGTGAAGTGATAGTCTAATCAGGGCATGCATAATCTACTACCGATGAAAGACCCAACATTTTTGTGGACCTCAATGCCCAATAATCTATAAACTAGCTCAAACCAATCTGCTCCGACTCGGCCTGTCACAGTCGCACCGTCGATGGGGATGCCCAACATAATGGACACATCCTGTAGTCTAATAGTCATCTCCCCCTCTATAAAATGGAATGTATGTGACTCTGGCATCCATCTCTCTACGAGCGTAGCAATGAGCTGATGGTCAACAAAGGTGAAATTGTACATTGCTACATCATAGAACCTAGCACGACGAAGATGAAGGATGATAGTAGGAGGTGGTGCGACATGATGGAAATGATGAGAACTTTGTATACTCAAAGGAGAAATTGGACGTCCTTCTAAGACCAGTCGTGAAATATGAGTATCCTAGGATGTTGACATGGAGGACCTGTCATCTGCAAAAAAGATATCATCGTTACTTTTTTCTACTGAATTCAATAAAAATTGTAAACTTTTTTAAAAAAAATTACAACAAAAAAAATAAGGTAGACAATTAACATGTATAATTCATCTCTACAATAATAGTTGGTATAAACTTTGCTTCAAGTGAAGAGTGATATTATGACAAGCTTGGATGTACACAAGTGTGTGGGCCTTCTAATTTGTTTATCTTCCAACATGCAAAAAATTTATCATATATTGCCCTTAATTGGAATTTATATTTTGGCCCATATTTTTCACATCGAATGAGATATTTTTTCTTCTTTGACTCAACAACCACAAATGTGAAATGTCGCTCTATGTGGTATTGTTTTTATCACATTTTTCATGGCAAGTTTACTTTCAAAATCTTTCCCGACATAGATAGAATTATCAGTAGATGCAGATCTATTCCTTGTATTGTTAGGAAATTCAGAAGTCGGTGTAATGACATCCCAATCAAAATGTTGTTCACGCGACATTCCTTCAACTAAGGAAGTCAATACTGAAAGATGATTACCACTAACTGATGGTTGTCGTGGATGTTTGTCTATCATAAGAACCTCTGAAGGTTCATTCCCCATATCACCCTCACCGATATCATCTCTTGATGTCTCAGCAGATACTTCATCCTCAGATAAACTGTCATTCAGTATATCAGGAGTACACAAAGGGATGTCCTCTACATTTCCTTTCAAATTCTGATCATTTTCTTCATTATTTGGTTCTATCACAGGAATCATATGAGGAGACAATGAATATGAGTGTTGTGAAGGATCGATTTCTAAAGAGCTCACAAAACATGGTTATGTAGTAGTAGGTTGCACCACATCAATATCAGAAATCACCACATACAATTCCATCAAACGATTACTACTCTGTTGCCTGAATAACAAAGATGCATCCATTCAATCCTCATTATCGGCCAAAGGGTATTGTGTCATAAACGTTCAGGATATTGAAGATGTTGATATGTTATTAAAGTAATTGATTGATTAGCCCTTAGTTTTAACCGACTATGAATCTTATTGCGAACTTCATACAATGTCACACAGTCATAAAGATTTGTCACTTTTGTAGGTGGAAAACTATAACTAAAACTCTGCTCGGTATAATTTACCTCACTGTTGCAATATATTTGCGCAAACATGATTACCTAGAAAAAAATAATTAATAAAATATTATATACTACATGCAAATTTTAAATTATTTAAATTGGTTATGATTGAATAATTGACTTGATCTTGATACTTTTTCTATGTTTTTTTAATCATTATTTGATAAATCAACCAAAACCTAAGGGGGCTCCTTGTGCGTCTATTATCTCAAATTTCAGCTATCATCAGTCTCTTCTCATACATGGTGTAAAAATCCAGCTTCAAACAACAATAGATCTTGACGAACACCCTTTTATTAAAATGATACTCACATGCAAGTGAGAGGGTCTAGGGGTTTCAGATACATAATATTTTTTAAGCGGACACACAGATCCTTACATAGAGAAAGGGATGACGCATGGGTCATCAATGAGAAAAACAAAATGAAATTATTACAAATTATATTACTGGAAAAAAAACACGACATGCATTTTCAATCATACATTGATCGGTCATCTCAAGATCATCCAATTATTATAAATTAAATAATCAGATACAAAAAAATAAACATGCAATTTCAATCATACATTAAACGGTCATCTGAAGATCAGTAAACATTCTAGATTGCTAACATGTTTGTTTGAGATATTTATTATGTTCTAAATCTTGTCCCTTTACGTACTATATTTAATAAATAATATATATAAATACATCTATTTATAATCAGATTGTCATGAAGATTTGTCACTGCTACATATGACAAACTATAACTAAAACCCTGATCAATATAAATAAACTCACTGTTGAAGTATATTGAAGGTGATATTATTACCGAAGAAAATTTAATAAAATGTTATGTATTTTTATACCACGTCATCAAATGTTTCATGAATTTTAATTACTTATGAATAAATGACTATGACTTGATTTTGAGACTTATTTTATTGATTAGTTTATCATTATCTGATAAACTAACCAAAACCTAGGGGTGAACTCCTATAGTCTCTATTATCGCATATTTCAGCAACCATTAGTCTCCTTTCAAACATCAATGTCTCTTGTCGAATGTCTTTTTATTACAAATTTACTCACATGCAAGTGAGGGGTCTAGAGGTATGAAATACATAACATTCTTTAGGCGAACATGTGGGTCCTTACATACTTAGAGAGGGATGACTCACATGTCATCAATGCGAAAAAAAATGCAATTATTACAAATTATATAACCACATACACAAAAAAGACATACAATTTCAATTATGTATTGGTCAGTCATATCAAGATCAGTTATCACACAATACTCTTAACATGTTTTTTGGTATACTTTTTATGTCCTACACATTATATAACTTTTGCAGTTGGGGTGTGCCGTAGTGGTAGAGGTGCTCCGTAATTCTGCATCAGACCCGAGTTCAAATCTGGGTGGGAGTGAATCTCCGCTGGAAGACGGTGTTGCAGGCATGACGCAGACATACGGTGACGCATACATAATGCAGACATGATGCTACACTAGGCTTTCGGGCCCGATTGTGGGTCTTTTGGGTCATGTAATGAGTTTTATGTCCACTGAGCCTTCGGGCCATGTACTGAATAAATAAGGCATGATGAGTGGGCTATCCCTTGGGGGGTTATGGTCTGCCTTTCCGGCCTGTGTGTGTGGTGTTTGTATGTTTAATGTAATTATACCCCCAAACACCTAATTATAACTTTACCTATAACTAGATGTAATATATAATAAATATCTACAACTGATTTCCAAAATTTTAACTTTTCGATGTGTGTATGTATGTATATATTTAATAATAACATTTATTAAATTTAATTAAAAGTAATATAATTTACATTTACATAATAACCATTAAAATACCGCGCACTTGTATTATTCTCAATTTTATAAAATTGCATATGTATATATAATATTTTTGTCATTTTTCTACTTTTCAAAATATAAGTAATTGTATTTTATACTTTATTACTTGAAAGAATAATTATTTATACTCAATATAATTTAAAATTATTACTTATAATAAACTTTTTTTATACTATTGACAAAAATTATATTACATATATATTTTAATAAATTTAAATATGATACTTAATATAACTGATATATTTTTAATAAAATATATACCTAATTACCACCCACGTCTATAGAATATATATATTTAAAAAACATTATTTCCCTAAATATAAATTACATTTTATACATAACATTTCAATTATATAAATACCTTCATTAAATTTTCTAAACATTCAACATAAATTAAATTATACAATAAACACTAATTTATACATCCACACATTCATGCATCAGTACATATTAAATAAATAACATTTAGATAATGAAATTTTTAAATAGAAATTTTAACTTAAAAAAACGTAAATATATGTTGAGAAAGAATTCTTACATACCTTCACAACAAATACAAGAGGAGAAAAATGAGATTTGGAGGGGAAACCCATTATATAAAAAACATCCAGCATCTTTTTTTGCATTCCGCGAAGTGAGAACGAGGTTCACGCTTCTTTCACGGATCAGAAAAGTATGAACGGGGTTCACGCTTCTTGGATCCCATTTAAAAAAAAATGGGATCCCCTGTCCTATTCTATGAAAAAAACCGAGAAAAGGATTGACACGTCATAAATAAAATATATATTTATATAATGATTAAATTATATCTTATAAAAAAAACTAATTATATTTATTAAAGGTGATGATATTATATTTATGATACATTTTAAATCAATGGAAACGTTATAATTTCAAAAATCTATTACTTTTAATAATTATGTAACAAATTATCATGTAGAACAATTAAAAGGGAATTTTTAAATGACTGCAAAATTAATTATTTTTATGTAAAAAATAATTATTTAATTAATCATGTATTATCATGATTATTTTTTTAGAATTATATCATATTATCATAATTACGTCACAGTCCCCAATGTTTAATTTTTTTTTTAAAAAAAAGAGAAAGTTGTGATGCGCTGCTACAAATTATATCTTTTACTAAAGCTGATTTTTAATAATGGTAAAGCCTTTAAAATTATTTTTAAAACACTTTCGTGTAAGAATAATATTTTAACATCAATTTTTTTAATTGTAATGTCACTTCATTGTTAATACTTTTAAACGTCGGCTAAACAAAAATGATCTGAAAAACATATATTAAAATAAATTACATAAAAAAGGTACTTATAACATCGGTTCTACATATAATTGACCTTCCCACATTGCTTATTAATTTTGCAATCGGTTATTAAAATAATTGATGTGACAGGTTCCTTTGAAAATAATGTTTCAATATACATAATATAAATTTGATCAAAAAACAAGATGATGATTAAAAAAAACAAGAGTTAAATATAGTTAAATATAGTTAAATATATTTTAAACCTAGCTGTAATATATAAATAATGTTTTGAAAAAACCACAAAAAAAAAATCATCCCTCTATGGATTTCATTTTTTTAAATAATGTTTGGGAAGAGATAAGATCTTGAAGGTGTGTGGGCGGTCAGATCCAGACTTGAAAAGGTCTACGCATTTATGGGTGATGTGATCGGGTGGGCCACGGTCAGCGAAATCAAGGGGGCAACCGGTCAGAGAATGTCCAAACATAAAATCATAATGTATATGAATAATTTTAGGAATAAAGAAAATATTTATTTTTGAATGTAATTAAGTAGTTCCATGAGATAAACTCGAGACCCTCGATTAAATGCTACCCCACAACACCAATCTTGTTTAGTAGGGTGTCACAAGAGACAGAAACACTTATCGAGGAAAAATTGATGAACCTAAACATTAAAATATAAACCATGGCATGTTGAATGTTGACATCAAAAAATGACTATATGTTGAAGGTCAATGACACCATTCGCATTTCCTAGCACTACTTGCATGCATGTATGGTGCAACATAACATGATAGTGTCATAACTATGTCTGTCTTGATTCCTTCTCGAGCTATCATTTATTGTATGATATATGATAACATTTAAGGATAAATCATTTAAGTGTTAAATGGTTCAAATGCAAACATTCAAGAATTACAAAGTGTTTGTAACATTTATCATTAATTGAACATTTGCAAAACATTTAATTTATATCATGTAACATCTTTGGCTCGATCTATCCAAATAGTAATCAAATTATGTTATCACGTGACTTCAAACGTGCCTCATTGCACATTGAAAGCTATCGATTAACGACGAGAGTATATCGATGCTGTCAAAAAGCTACATTCCTTGTCAAATAACCATAAATAACAACAAAATCAATTTAAATCAATCATCCAAAATGAGTATCATAATATGAACAATACAGTTACAAGCCAACCATAATAATCCACATCACATGTTATAACAAGATATGGACCCACTTTAGCATCATACAAGGCACAAATAGATTAAGATCGTCGGATAGACCAATCATAAATAAGACATAATTCAAGATATACAAAACAATGGAGACCGCTACACAAAAATATGAGTTCAGGGGTTTACCTAGTCTCTTTATTCTGCCATGTATCCCAATCATCCATTGATTGTATGACCCTTGTCTTTACCATCACCTCTGATCATAAAGCTTGCACGCCCATCAAGGCGCACATGCAGGGTGTGGGCAATAATACTGTAGGCAACCTGAAGAAGATGATATGCCCTACAACCCCTAAAGTCCATTTGTAGATGATACGGATGACCCAATCATATTTAACGATTGAAGCATGCCATAAGGGCATAAAATGCATGATTCCATGCACACTGCCAGCACAAATCATAATGTACGATTAGGGTTGTCGCAAGGCATGCATGGAATAAGATTTCACACCACAACCTAAGTAATCGTAGAGTACAATTGGACTAAGTCATAAGGGGCTTATGCCATGTACAACGTAGGGTACGATATGGCTTATTGGATGGAACTTGCATGCCACAAGCTTCAATGGTTTTGGGCCCCTAATATATTTCACAATGTTATCATTAAAGAACAATTACATGTAATGTAAAGTGAGGGAGTTTGTTGCATTCATGCATGCGATGCATGAACATGCTATGACATTAACTCATGCGTTGTAACACATGAGTTAATGCATACATTTTTTAGGAGAGTCCCCAAGGTTATATAAAGACCACTATCATAATGTACGATCAGGGTTGTCGCAAGGCATGCATGGAATAAGATTTCACACCACAACCTAAGTAATCGTAGAGTACAATTGGACTAAGTCATAAGGGGCTTATGCCATGTACAACGTAGGGTACGATATGGCTTATTGGATGGAACTTGCATGCCACAAGCTTCAATGGTTTTGGGCCCCTAATATATTTCACAATGTTATCATTAAAGAACAATTACATGTAATGTAAAGTGAGGGAGTTTGTTGCATTCATGCATGCGATGCATGAACATGCTATGACATTAACTCATGCGTTGTAACACATGAGTTAATGCATACATTTTTTAGGAGAGTCCCCAAGGTTATATAAAGACCACTATCATAATGTACGATTAGGGTTGTCGCAAGGCATGCATGGAATAAGATTTCACACCACAACCTAAGTAATCGTAGAGTACAATTGGACTAAGTCATAAGGGGCTTATGCCATGTACAACGTAGGGTACGATATGGCTTATTGGATGGAACTTGCATGCCACAAGCTTCAATGGTTTTGGGCCCCTAATATATTTCACAATGTTATCATTAAAGAACAATTACATGTAATGTAAAGTGAGGGAGTTTGTTGCATTCATGCATGCGATGCATGAACATGCTATGACATTAACTCATGCGTTGTAACACATGAGTTAATGCATACATTTTTTAGGAGAGTCCCCAAGGTTATATAAAGACCACTACTATGCGATGACAGTGGTGAGTATGCTTGCCCGATGCTTAACCAGGTTGTCACGAACCATCTCGGGTACCCTGGTAACTCGATAACCGAGTCGGCCCTGACATGACCCGAAGGGCGTTTTCGATCCCCACGAGTTGACGACTAGCATTGACATTATACAACATACAAGTGAGAACGATTTTGCCACAAGAATACTAAAGCAGAAGATAAAAGACAGTATTCATATCAATAGGAAAACTCCACTGGGAGTAAAAGCACCAGAATACAACGAGGCGTAAAAGCCAAAGTACTACAACCCAAAGTACCAAACAGGAAAAACAGCCCCAAGGCCCCCAAGGACACAACTCGCCAAGTCCAAAGCTCAACACCTGAATCTACCTCCAAGAGATCCCTTCCCTCTACTCGAGTCTGGAAGAAGAAAGTCTACAAATACTCAAAGGCAAAAGTATGGTGTGAGTCTAAGCCCAGTAGGATACTATCAACGATTCCATAACAAATGTCAAATATAGATTATCCAAAGAAAAGCTTTCAATTTTTCATAACAAACAAGTTTGGAAATTTAAAATCACATTTAAACAAAACATGTTATATATTTTCAAAATGATGGAAAATACATTCATAGCACAAACTTTACTTCACAAGAGATGAAATATTTCTAAAACAATGGTTTAATTAAAACATTTATATAAAACATTTTATATAATTTTAGCAGACATGTAAAGAAGTTCAAACAACATTGGTATACATTTATATCTCAAATATAAATAAACAAGCGGACAAGATGATCATCTGCCAAAATGTACGATAGTATTAACCAACTATAGGATTTCGTAGACTCAGCAAAATGTGTATACACACATTCCTATGACACTGACCAAAGGAGACTCGTCACCAACCCGTCGAAAATGTGACCCGCTGCATGTATGTTTTAGAACGTTATAATAGCATAGAGTGTATCCAAATAACTCAATAACTGCCTAAGGCTTGCATGTGCTCTTACATAATGGGCAAACTATTTTAAGACTGCTTAAAATACGATCAATCTCATTCTTCCATTTCAAAAATTCCAATTTCTTTCCATTTAAAATCTAAAAACAAGTTTTATTAAAAAACATGTCTTTTCACAAGATAAAACCACTGAGTTTCTATCAAATCATTTTAAGCCATTTTCATGAGTTTGAAATCCATTTAAAACCAATTCCATCCTTTTTACAATTCATTTTCACAGTTAAACTCAACAATTTAATCGAAAACATTTCCATCAAAATCCACCATGTAAATTCAACAATTTAAATCGACCAATTTCCATAAACATGCTCCAATTCAATATAATTGGGGGTTTTCCAAATTTATGTGCCATAACCATTTCAAATCTCCTAATTCACTAGAATTGGATTTTATCAAAGCAATTGAAAGCAGGTTCAAGCAATTGATTTTAAATCATCAATTGAAATAAACCAAGCAAATCAAAGTTAACCAATTTGGAAAATCTAAACGGAACCACCTACCTCTTTCCCGAAAAACAACACTCGCAATGACACCCATCGACGAGAACGAAGGTGGAGGAGATCTTGAAACTCAACCTAGAAGCAAGATCCAACACCACATGACATAGATCCATCAATCCCCAGATGATTCATTGAAAAACCAAGAGGAGAGAAGGGAATAAACTTGAAGAACAAGGGGGAGAACTTACATGGGAATCACACTACAAGAAAAGGGATGATAGAAAGCCGATCAGATCTATTTGGAAGGTGGGACACCTCTATAAATCACGTAGGGAGAGTCTAGGGTCGAGAGCCAAGAGGTCTGGGAATAATATACCAAGAGGTATTGCCAAACACATTACTTTAGGTTGGACGCGGGTTGAGTCATGACGTGTACCCAGGGGTCACTATGTGTAGGCTACGCTGGATAAGTACGCCGAAAAACCTATTGCCTCGGATTGAAAAACCGCTATTTAACCCCTACACGATGTGTAACTCAGGTACACAACATGTACCAGCTCACGACATGATCTCCCCATTCAGGACCTGAAACCAGCACCAAGCACATGACATGTACTTCAGGTACACGATGTGTACCTGTTCTGTAGTCTAAACTAAACCCAGAAGAATCACATAAAAAGGATTTTTAACCGAAATAGAACTTAGAAAAAGTGAAAAAATTACCCGATCAAGGTAACGAGATGTTACAACCTCCCCACCATAAAAACATTCTACCCCTAGAAAGCCTATGAAGAAGCTTCCATGCCAAAGAGATGAGGCCATTACTCTCTCATCAGTGCCCCGCGTTCCCATATCTCATGACTATCAGATCCATTTTTCCATAGTACACAAACCAAATTTATTGTCTTCCCACGAAGAACCTTTGTCTCAGAATCAACTATCCTGACTGGTTGCTCAGTCAAAGATAAATCAGGCTCGATCTCAAGATCACTCCAGCTCAAAACGTGAGATGGATTAGATAGATACTTTATCAGCTGTGATACATGGAACACATTATGTATCGACGTCAGCTGTGGTGGAAGTGATAGATGGTACGCAACCTTCCCCACCTACTCAACAACCTCGAAAGGTCCCACAAAGTGAGGAGAATGCTTCCCTTGCCTCCCAAGCCGTCGATGACCCAACCGGGGTGACACCTTTAAAAACACTTAATCACCAACTAAAAACTCCAAAGGTCTACGACGTTGATCATCATAATACTTATATTGGATTTTTTCCGTCAATATCCTCTAACATATTAGCTGAATCTTTGCTATCATCTCATGCACCAAGCTTGATCCAACCAAAACACTTTCACCAACCTCCGACCAACATAACAAAGATTTACAAAGCCGACCATAAAAGGCCTCAAAAGGTTTCATTCTGATCATGGACTGATAACTTTTGTTGTAAGAAAACTCAACCAGCCCTAAGTGATAATCCCAAGCCCCGCCGAAGTCGAGAACACATTCTTGAAGCATATCATCAAGAATCTGTATAGCTCTTTTTGTCTGGCCATCTGATTGTGGATGGTAGGCCATGCTCAAATAGACCCGAGAAGTGAAACGAGGATCCCTATCAGATACTATAACATATAGAACTCTATGTAAGCGAACAATATCTTTCATGTAGAGATTTCCCAACTCTTCAAATTTGGCCATATCACGAATGGGTATAAAGTGAGCCGGCTTGTTTAGCCTGTCGATCACAACCCATATTGCATTCTTCTTTCTCTGGGTTTGAGGCAACCCAACCACATAGTCTATAGAGATCTCATCCCACTTCCAAGTAGGGACTGGAAGTGGTTGAAGCAAACCCAAAGGTTTCTGGTGCTCAACTTCCACCTGTTGGCACGTATAGCAACGAGAGACAAACTCAACAATGTCCCATCTCATACCTGGTCACTAGAACCGCCACCTCATATCATAGAACATTACTGTGGTTCTTTGGTGCACAACCCACTGAGAATTATGGTAATCCCCCATCTCTGCCTTTCTTGTTTCTAACGACACAACGAAGCAATTCCTATAGCATAGAACACCCTATTTAGAGAATGACCACTAGGAAACTATATACCCACCATAAAGGGATTCTCTAATGCTACGAAACTCATCATCAAGATCTTGATCTTGAATAATCATCTCAAGAAGAGTACACATCAACTGCACACTGTCTAAAGAAACATCAGTCCCTTCCTCCTGAACTCTAATATGCAACTATGCAAAGAGAGCCATCAAATTCCACTCCTCTAAAGACTCTTTCACCGCATGGGTTGAAAGTTTCCTGCTCAAAGCATCAACAACAACATTCCCTTTCCATGGGGTATAGGTGATGTTAAAGTCGAAAGACTATAGATACTCCACCCAACGCCTCTGCCAAAGATTCAAATCTTTTTGAGAGAAGATATAACTTAGGCTTTTGTGGTCTGAATAAGTCGTAAACCTTTCACCAAAAAGGTAGTTCCGCCAACTTTTAAGCGCATGCATCACAACTGCAAGTTTTATATCATGGGTAGGATAATTATTTTCATGTGGCCTAAGCTGAAAAGATCCATATGCTACTACATGATCACTATGCGTAAGAACGCAACCCAAGCCAGAACCTAATGCATCACAAAATACCACATAGCCCTACCTAGCTTCTGGAAGATTCATCACCTACATAGTAGTAAATAGAAGTTTCAACTTGACAAAATAACTCTAAAATTTATCATCTCACGCAAACTTCACCCTCTTCTGAGTTAGAGCATTCATCAGAGAATCTAACTTTGAGAAGTCTTTCATGAACCTGCGGTAATATCTGGCTAAGCCCAAGAAGCTCTAGATCTTGAAGACATTTCGTGGTTTGTCCAAGGTCATAACAACCTCACCTTCTTAGGATCAACTAATACACCTTGTTTAGACACCACGTGTCCCAAGAATTTCACTTCCTGAATCCAGAAATCACACTTTGAAAGCTTGTCATAAAGGTGGTGATTTCTCAGCAGACTCGAAACTGTTCTCAGATATTTCACATGATCCTCCTCAGATTTGGAGTAGACAAGAATGTCATCCATAAAGACTACCAAAAAGGTATCTAGATACTCATGTAAAATCTTTTTCATTAAGGCCATAAAAACTGTAGGATAATTTGTTAAACCAAATGTCATAATAAGGTACTTATAGTGTCCATACCTACTCTGAAAGGCAATTTTCTGAATGTCGAATTCTTTTACCCTCAACTGATGGTAACCAGATCGAAGGTCGATCTTTGAAAACCACTTCCCCCCTTTCATATGATCAAAAAGATCGTCAATACGTGACAACACATATTTTTTATTTATCGTAACTTGATTGAGATTTTGATAATCAACACATAAGTGAAGAGAACCATCATCCTTATTAGCAAAGAGGACCGGCGCTGCCCAAGGTGACACACTTGGATGAATAAATCTTTTATCAATAAGATTTTCCTGTTGAGACTTCAACTCTTTCATTTCACATGGAGCCATTTGGTAATAGGGGATAAAGACTGGTTGAGTTCCAGACATTATGTTAATAGAAAAATCAACCTTTCTCACCAGTGGAAAACCAAAGAAATATGAAGGAAACACGTTAGAAAACTTGATGATGACTGGTGGAAGATCACCACCCATTGAATCTCACTCTAGGGAAAAAAGAAAACACTGATATGTCTTTCCCCAACTTTGGATAAGAAGGTCCGAATTTACTCGACCTTGAGTCCCATTCTCCTTGAAAGACAAGCTACACACCACTAGGTGTAGTAAAGTAGACCCATTGGAGATAACGATAAATTCGGGCTTTGTTGGCAATGATCTAATCCATCTCAAATATGACGTCAAGAGATTTCATATCAAGAACCAGAAAGCTCTAAGCTAGATCAACATATGATAGAGAGAAGACACAAGTAGAAATATAGAGACCCTGCTCTCTTTTTGTACCAATGTGTACAATAATATCCATTGCACAAGATAGTTTCTCTATAGAAAGATTAAGTAGGTTAACAATACAGTTTGAAATAAAAGAGTAAGATGCACCAGTATCAAAAGGATCAGTCACTAATGACAAATCAATGGTAATGGTACCTATCACAATTTTTGTACCCATGTCTGCTTCTTCTAGAGACTCTTCCACTGGGTGAAGGAGCTTTGTTATGGATGACTATGGCTGGAACCCTTTTATCATCAAAGCATTTGATTTCCCCATAGTTTTAGGAGGAGCTGATGATCCTGTCCCACTACACGGAGTAGAGAAGTGATGGTAGAACCTCTACAAGTGCCTTGAACATCTACATGAGCTACAATTATTGGGTGCCTCAGCGCAAACCCTCCTAGAATGTATTGGCTTGCCACACTGATAGCAAGTCAATAAACTTCTTCCTAAAGATGTAGGAGGTCTAGAATGACTCTTCCATCGAGAACTGCCATGAGGACCATCATGATTCTGTTTTCCTTTGAAGGAACCAACGCTGCCGCTGGGAGAAAAAGGAAATCCCGTCAACCTTGACTTTCCATCCAAGTCCATCTCAACCATCATCACCCTATCCAACACATCAGCATAAGTGGGAAACTTCAGAAAGAAAACCTGATAATGAATATCTGATTGAATTCCCAACTCAAACCATCAAGCCTTCATCCTCACATTAGATACTATCTTAGGTGCAAAGTGCACCATCTTAGTAAAGTGATTTGAATACCCAGTCATGATTTTTTCAGCCTGATCAAGCTTGAAAAACTCTACATCCTTGGACAACACCATAAAATCTAGATAAAACAGGTTAGTGAAAATAACCTTGAAGCCCTTACACTCTAAACCCTTATGCTTCCCTACCATCACTATCATGTCCCACCATCTTCTGCTTGGTCCCTCCAGTACGAAGGTGGAACACTTCACCTTGATCGCATCAGGTATCTCCAAGAACTCAAACATACGTTCTATCTTGCTCAACCATTCCTCAACATGTTTAGGGTCAATAGAGCCCTTAAAAACTAGTGGCTTCTGGCGAAGGAACTCTTGAGAATGGTTTTGAAAAACATACCCCTGAGGATCCACAGTTGGAACCTGAGCGAAAACTGGAGGTGGTGCCTATCCTAGAGCTTGGATAGTGCACACAATTACCTCAACCAGATTCAGATCAACAAAATAATTTTCTTGCTGAGTTTCAGTAGAAAACTCTTCCTATATATGATTCATATGTCTTCTAAGAGGTATGATGCTACACAACATCAGCAGATAAAAGAACATTAGATTAACACTCAAACTGAGTAATAAGAGAAAATATTATCTACAAAAGGAACAACAAGATTTGGATTTCAACATATCCAAATCTCTACAGGGAAAATACTATAACTAATCCACAAGACGTCTTTCCCAAACCACCCTTAGAGACTTAAGGTTCATTTCAGTGAGAGTTGGATAGACACTCAATCGCAACAAACTCTTAAGTCCCAACAAGGTTTCAAAAATACATACTAACTTTAAGAAAAAAGATCAACAACCTCCTTTGATACCAATTTTTCATGAACCAGCCTGAGTACCCTGGTAACCCGATAACCAATCTGACCCTAACATGACCTGAAGGGCGTTCCCGATCCCCATTGGTTGACGACTATCACCTGACATCATACAAAATACAAGCGGGAATGATTTTTCCACAAGAATATGAAAGAAAAAGATAAAATACACTATGCATATCAATAAAAAAACTTCATTGGGAGTAAAAGTACCAGAATACAATGAGGCATAAAATCCAAAGTACTAAAACCCAATGTACTAAACATGAAAAATATCCCCAAGGTCCCTAAGGACACAACTCACCAAGTCCAAATCTCAATAGCTGGATCCACCTCCAAGAGATCCCTTCCCTTTACTCAAGCCTGGAAGAATAAAGTCTACAAACACCAAAAGGAAAAATTAGGGTGTGAGCTTAAGCCCAGTAGAATACCACCAAAGATTTCCTAATAGATTCTAAATATAGATTATCCAAAGAAAATATTTCAATTTTTTATAACAAATAAGTTTGAAAATTTAAAAGAATATTTAAACAAAACATGCTATACATTTTCAAAATGATGAAAAATACAGTCAAAGCACAGGATTTACTTTACAAGAGATGGAATATTTATAAAACGATGGATTAATTAAAAAATTTATATAAAATAGTTTATATAAATTCAGTAGGCATGTAAAGTAGTTCAAATAACATTGGCATACATTTATATCTCAAATATAAATAAACAAGTAAGCAACATGGTCATCTACCAAAAGGTATGATAGTATTAACCAACTATAGGATTTCACACTCTTTAAGTGAACTCAGAAAAATGTGTATACACACGTCCCTATGAAACTGACCAAAGGATACTCGTCACCAACCCTTCAGGGATGTGACCCGCTGCATGTATGTTTTAGAATATTGTAATAATGTAGAGTGTATCCAAATAACTAACTAACTACCAAAGGCTTGCATGTGCTCTTACATGATGGAGGAAATATTTTAAGACTTATTAAAATACGATCAATCCCATTCTTCCATTTCAAAAATTCCAATTTCTTTCTATTTTAAACCAAAAAATAGGTTTATTCAAAAACATGACTTTTTCACAAGATAAAACCATTGGGTTTCTATCAAACCATTTTAATCCATTTTTATGAGTTTGAAATCCATTAAAAACCAATTTCATCCTTTTCACAATTCATTTTCATAATTAAAGTCAACAATTTAATTGAAAACATTTCCATCAAAATCCACCATGTAAATTCAACAATTTAAATCAACCAATTTCCATAAACACACCCCAATTCAATAGAATTGGGGGTTTTCAAAATTTCCATGCCATAACCATTTCAAATATCCCAATTCACTAGAATTGGGTTTTATCAAAGCAATTGAAATTAGGTTTAAGTAATTGAATTTAAATCAGTGATTGAAATAAACCAAGCAAATAAAAGTTAACCAATTTGGAAAATCAGAACGAAACCACCTACCTCTTTCCTGAAGAATGACACTCATAACGACACTCGTCAATAAGAACAAAGGTGAAAGAGATCTTGAAACTCAACCTATAAGAATGATACATCACCACATGGCATAGATTCATCGATCCTTAGATGATCCATTGAAAACCAAGAGGATAGAAGGAGAGAAACTCAAAGAAAAAGGGAGATAACTTTCCCAAGAATTTCACTTCAAGTAAAAGGATGATCGAAAACCGATCGGATCAATCCAGAAGGTGAGGTGCCACTACAAATCACCAAGGGAGAGTTTAGGGTCGATATCCAAGAGGTTTGGGAATAATTGACCAAGAGGTATTTATAAATGCATTATGTTAGGATGGGTGTGGTCCAAGTCACAACATGTACCCAGGGATCATGATGTGTAGGCCACGCTAGATAAGTATGCCAAAAAACCCATCACCTCGGGTTGAAAAACCGCTATTTAACCTCTACACGACATGTACCTCAGGTACACGATGTGTACCATATCACGACATGATCTCCCCATTCACAACCTGAAACCATCACCAAGTACACGATGTGTACTTCAGGTATATGGCATATACCTATTCTGCAGTCTTCACTAAACCCATAAAAAACACATAAAAAAGATTTTTAACCAAAAGAGAACTTAGAAAAGGTGGAAAACTTACCCAATCAAGGTAATGGGATGTTACACAGATCTCTATAACCCCAAAAATCTCTATCTCCTACCTCCTTTGCGCCATGAGGTGCTAGCATTCTGTGGAGGTGGAGTTTCCTGTACGTTTGATGTGCGATTCAAATTCATCCCACAGATACCTCCAAAGGTGGGAGTCCTTTGAATTCAACTCCATAACACCCCTTCCTGAATCACCCAGTCCAACCTGGAGTGCTACATCACCTCATGCACGCCTCCCCATACGCAAGAGACTTCCAATTAGTGGCGAAGGTTTGAATGACACTGTGGGGAGACTATACCCTCTGTAATAAAAACCATACAACAAAATCAAAACAAGTATAAATAAACATCCCCAAATAACACAACATAAACTAAAAGAAAATTATAATTCTAAAATAAATGGTATCCAGGGAATACAATATATACCAAAAGATCCCCAATGTTTTAGGTCAACCAATAATGATAACCAAAGAAAAAAAACTAAAGACGCTACAACAATAGTTTGGAGTTCATCTCGATATTGCCTCCATCCTCCAAGCTCCACCTACTCAGCTCCTCGAAGTAGGTCCCTTTCCCTTAACTAGATTCATGTCCATGAAATATGTACATGAATTGATATGATCATGTAGATTGTGCATATAAACCCAGTAGGAAACCACCAATATGTCCTTAACATAAAGTGAAAATGTATATAAAGGTGTATGACATGATGGATAGTAAATGAAAAAATAGGAAACCAATCATATGTTGAGAAATCATGCGCTAACCAGGCTTCCACGAGCCCTGGCCATACCTGCTTTAGCTCTATACTGGAAAGGACTTCTAGTTGAAGTTGGTGCCTTATAACCAACTAATTTGTACTTTAGATTACTTAAATATTCAAAGATGTGAATATTAATTTAAATATCTTATCACATATTGATTGTTCTTTTTCATAACATTGATGTGATAATGTCCCATAGTATTCGTCGCATTGATTAGGTCATAACAGTTCCCCTCTATGATGTGAATCTTTAGATTTTATGATGATACCTCTTAAATATAGTTCTAAAATCTAATAATGTACAATGATAAGGATCACGGCACATAGAATGTCAGGTGTGATTACTCACAAGCGAATGATAATTATTCTCATGAAGTTTGCATTTGGTAATCTCCAAGATAGAAGATTATGAGAACAAACCTGCCAGTAGAAATTCCGAATGTTTTGGTGTCATTAAATATTCCTATCTATGAGAATGTGTAATGGTACTTAAACTTTAGGATTATTATTAATGCATGTTATGACTCACACACTTAGATGTATTTCATAAACCATGATGATAACAGTTTATGGAGAAGTTGAGTACCTTGGGTGTGTCATGAATGACATGTTGTTAATTAATAAGTCAAGGAAGGAATTGTCTCTTTCATCTTTATGAAAATTGATATCCCAAACCTTTGGTTGAAATATAATTTCCTTATTAAATTCCATGGTCATGGTGTAACAACGTTTATTTCAGATAGTCAAAGAAAGACACATTGAGCACATAAGTTGATGACATGGATGTGCAATCTACTTAATGAGATATTGTAATAAAGAAATTATATTACATAGTGAGTGTTCATATGTGGTTATCATTGTTGCGATATTAAGTTCTTTGTCTTAGGCGTCTTGACCTATTTCTAGATAATAATCTTGGACTTTAGGCATATCCACCTAAGGTCAATGAGAAAGAATCCTAGAGGGTTACAGACTAAGTCTTTCCATTGATCTTGATTAAATTCTATTTGAATTTAATTAATGGAATAAATGTTATTCTCAATACCGAAGAATATTTTTATTCAAATTTTATTGGTCACATAAATTAAATAAATATTTATTCATAGAATTGTGAATAAAATATAATTATTATTTTATTAAATATTTAATAAATATTTATTTACCAGTTTGTGAATTAAATATTTATTTAATAGAATAAAATATTTTTATTCAGGTATTCAATAAATTCTGAGGATTTCGAATAGACCAAGACCGTGTTCGGCAATGAATATTTATTTGCAAGTTGGTAAATAATATTCATCACTGTGCAAGTTAGCGCACACCATAAAATAATAATAATAATATTATTATATGGCATGAGGTTTTATGATGGTTATTATATTATTTAAGAGATAGTATGCAATTGAATATTATTTTAACCTAAATCCTAGCTCTATAAATATATGGTTATGTCTATTATGTAGGGTAATAAAGATATATAGAATTGCTATGCACAAAAAAAAATCTCTTGAATTCCCTTTTCTCTCTCCCTCTCAAGAACGAGAAACACAAGAGAGATTCCTCCAAGATCAAAGGATGAGTGATCAACATGAATGGTACAAGACAATTGATTCTCTGTGCTAGTACTCAAAAATCAATTGGCATTGCCCAGAGATCGAAGAAGCATGTGTGAATCACCGCTAGGGGGATTCTACCCTTGGATCCTCACATCGCAATGAAGACAATCTGAAAATGGTCTTTTGGAAGATCAAAAATGTCATTGAAGAAAGGATACTAAGATAATATATTTATTTTCTTTAGATCTAAATAAATTAATTATAAATTTAATGGGAAATATCCTCACTTGGGGTTTCGAGTAACTAAATATTAAAAGAAATTTTAATATATTGCCACCATTATACACTACTACTATGCTCAGAACCTACAAGTGGTATCCGAGTGGCCACATTTTAAATTTATAATTATTTATTTGATTGTTGATCTATACACAATCATGGTTGAATGTTTTATTTCATATTATTTATTATTTAATTTGATTTGAATTAACATGTTATCGACATATTAATCATGTTCATTTAGTGTTTCATTTTATTAAAGGATTAAGAATAGATGGAGAACAACCAGAGATACCATCAAAATGTGCCAAATGTTTGGCCAGTAAAATTGGATTACACGACGTGTAGTCGAATTACATGCCGTGTACCCATGTGCACTGCACCTGGATGTGTCACAGGATACATGACACGCTGATTAGTTAATTACATCCAGTGCATTTATTGCACACCACGTATAAACTAGGCCAATCTGGCACACGAGATGTCAGATTACATGATGTGTAGGTGGCATACACGACGTGTTTGTGGTGTACACGCTGTGTAGTCTACACGGGTTAGTGGCATAAATAACTCAATCTATCTGTCATTATACATAGTCAAACCGCATGATACTAACAACCTGAATAATTTATGATATACATGATGTGTATGCATTTTACACCTCGTGTAGTTTATTATTTTACATGTCCTAAATACACGTCGAACCATTCTATGAGAACAACAAACACACAACATAAGGGATACATGACATGTAGCTGGCTTGTACAAGCCGTGCTGTCCAATCGAGATACACACCTAACCCATGCATTTATCATAGGCACACAAAAAATAGATACACGATGTGTATGTGGCATGTACATGTCATGTAGTCCGGCTGAGTTAACATGTCGAAACCCCAAACGTGTAACCCAGATACATGACAACCATGGTACACAACATGTAGTTGGATAGTACATGCTGTGTAATCTCCAAATTAATGGTAGAATTAAATTGCATTAATTGAAAATTTCAAAATCAAAACCTTATTTTATTGACTGAAACATGTTATGTTTGATAATTTAATAATGGGTTTAAAGAATTTTAAATCCTCAATTAATTTATTGTAATAATCTGTAATAATTGGTTCCACTATTTATTATCCATTAATGTCTTAACGATGGTTATCTTCAAGAGGATTCAAATGGTTATTAAGATAAAAGAGAATTAATTAATTAATTAATGAAAGAACATTTATCTTAATAATAAAAAATGAATAAGAATTGAATGTTAGCTGGTTTATTTTTGCGTATTCATTGTGGCTTGGAATTAATTTAATTTAATTTATTTTATGAGTTTGTAATATTAATTATTAAATTAATTTTATGGCTGCGTGTCATCCCTTCATTATTTTGTAGGATCTATGTGAGCAAGGTTATTTATTTAACCCCCCTTTAACCAATATTTTGGTTCCCCTCACATGCGTGTGAGTTATAAATAGTTATAATTAATGGAGTTTCCCAAGGTGCATGAAGGCGGTTCAAGAAAAAACCATAATGATGTCAACCCAGGTGTTACACAGGTGGACATGTGGAATGTCATAACTCATGCCAAGACTAGAAATAAGAGTTATTTATCTTAGGTCATAGGTTGATTTAATGTTTGCTCATTAAATTAACTGTTAGATATGCTCATGAACATTCCATTTAATTGATTATTTATTTCTGTCTTATGCATTATTTATTTAATGGATGCAAGATCGCTATCACATAAATAAAGGAATTAATGTGAAAACTTGAAATTTAAATAAATGGATTATGTGTAAATGTTTTATCCAACATGGATAATTAATTAAGTAAAATCCACTCAATATTAAAAAGTTATGTAAAGGATAAAACAAGATAAAATTTATTCATAATAAAATAAAATCCATAAACTAAATATTAAGTCAGAATTGGCCTTCCATTACTTGATTGACAATGAAAATCAATATAACTAAGTGTTTAACCAACCCTTATTGGGAAAATTACTTTTATAAGGGGAATTCTTATGAAGGTTTTGGGCTGACTTAACCATTTTACATCAAGAGGAGTAGACCTTTCTAGATTTGGTTTAATTTGGTGGAAAGTGTTGTGGAAATCCAAGTCAGGATTTATGGATTGGGAAATCCACTCAACTAATTCAGGAGTTGCAATCCCACAATTAGAAAATACATGCCTACCTAAATACCTTCAAGTAGCCTGACCAACCCTTATTGGGGTTATGTGAAGGGGCATATGGATCCTTTCCACCAGAATGTCCAAGGAACTAAATATTTCAATTTCAATGGAGAGGTTGTAGAGACTTGATAAAATAGTGGGAGAATTAATAAAATAAAATAAATATTATTTCTCACATAATTTGAAATCAAGTAAAATACTAATCATCTATTTTATTATTGTAGAAAATGGAAATAAAAACCACAAAAACAGTGAGATCATTCCTTAACTTGGGGTATGTCTTCACAAATAAAAATTTCCTGATATAGTATAATCATTTATGCGATGCATTATTATTAGAAAGTTTTTATTATGTTTTGGAACCCCCTACTCCTATTATACCACCCCAGTAGGTGAGCAAAGGTGAAAAAGATTCCTAATAGAGATATGCTGAAGATGCTTCTTATGTTCGTTATATTATATTATCAACTATGTATAGAGAGTTTATAATACAACCTAAATACATGGATTCTTACACTATAATATCTCATCTTCGTTCTCTTTATAAAGATGATTTAGGGCTTGAAATAAATAATATTGTCAATGAACTATATCAATTTAAACTGGAAGAAGGAAATTTAGCTACCAATCATGCTTTCAAAATGCTGGGGTATATTGACTAGTTAGAAAAATTGGGCTTTCACTTAGATAATAAACTATCCATTAATCTTATATTATTATCCTTACCACCAAAATTATCCTTATTTGTCTTATCTTGGATAAATGAAATGGATAACTCACTCAAGAAACTTTTTTCCATACTTCACTAAGTTGATAGGGATTGGTTGAAACCTGTTTATCCACCCCTTATGGTGAAAAGTTTGAAATACAAGGCTAAAGATACCATGGATAATCTAAATCCAACAGATCCTTTATGACTTACTTCAAAGAGACAAAATATTCAAATGTAGAAGAATGAACAAGATGCTATTTTATTCTTATGTGGAAAGAATAGACACTAGAAAATAAATTGCAATGAATTAAAGAAGAAAGCAGTTACACCCACTTCAAGTATATTCATCAAGTTTCTATTCACTGCTTGTGTATTAAATACAATATTCTTACACCATACATACATTTAAATATAGGAAACGAGCAAGAATAGAGAAGTTGTAGAGTGAACTCAAAAGGAGCCGAGAAAGGGTGATTCCTATGTCACCTAAGGGGGGATCACTGTTTTTCATTGCTAATTTGGGTTGATTCAAGTTTTTAATAAGTGTTACCAAAACATTTATCTCATTGTTCATCTAGATACAATGATACATTATTTATTTTTGGAATAAATGTTGTTATGGTAATTTAATACTAAACTAATAATTTAGTATCTCTTGAATCAATAATATCCATTACAATTAATGATGAATATAAAATATAATAATCTTACCCAATTATGGAAAGATAATTATTTATAAAAATAAAACTGAAAGTATCTATCTTGTTTATTTCCATTAAAGTATTTTTGTCTCAATTGAGCTAAAATACTGGATATACAAATAAACTACTTATCATTTTTTAGATAAAGAAACATTTTTAAATAAAGGTACATTATAAAACTTTTATAGTTAGTTTAACATAACCATGTGAACTATTCTAAAATTAATGGTAACTTCATATACTTCATGAGAAATTTTGGAAATGGTCAGTGCACTTGGTAAAAGGAATCTATGAGATAGATCCAATCAATCGCTGATCATATATATAGAGTAAAGGTTGTCCCTAACTCACATTTCCTTATATACATCAATGGCATGGTGGTAGAAAAAGGACGATCAATGACGATTCTTATATATATTGGAAATATTCTATCATCCCTTTCAAGAAATATTTAGTAAATAGAAGTGAAAAAACTAACCATTTTCCAACTATATTTTCTAATGGATATCATATAAAAATGAAATATGATAATAATCAATTATAACCCTCCCACAAGTTTTTGTTGAAAACTATTTTTCAAAAGCTAGCCTTAGCTAAAAACGAATATAAAAACACTAAGGCGCATCTGTGTTAATGATCCTAAATCCACTAATGATACTAACATCTATTCATGATTGAATATATTTACATAAAGGAATCCTATATATTTAAAGAAAGTGGGAGCATACTTAAATTCTATGGGTTAAGGATCTGGATGCACATGATTTGGCATGGGAATACTGGACTCCAATGAGCTTATTGGGAGGAGTAGTTCTAGATACACATATTACATAGGAATTTATAGCCAAAGAGGTGGTTTATGTTCACCATAAATGGTAATACATGTATTATTATTTTATAATAATAAAACCTACAAATAAGCAGTAAATGGTAATATGCTAAGGTTAAAAATTATATATATAAATTAAAGTAATGAGCTCTATGTATCAAGATTATGTGACTCCATATTTTGAATATTTCTAAGATTTTATATTGTTGGTGAGAATTCAAGATAAACTAGACATGGATAGTACAAGATGATGACAATAAAGAACGATTAATTATTTAAAGGTTTAGTCTATGAAAAAACTTATTCACCACTCATCATGACTAAAATACTTTTTGAATTCTTATTGTCAAATCATATTTCTAAGATCATCATATTGAACAATTTATTTTCAAGAACACCTCATTTAGAGGATTCCTTACGAAAGATTTCTATATGAAGTGACCAAAAAGGAGGCCCTATGGTATATGTCTACTATGCATAACTAAAAGGGTTGGTGAAAAATATTTATTCAGAAACAAATGAGTGACATATGTATCTAACTGTTTAGTGGTAGAATTATTAGTTTTTAAGATAAAATTGTTGATAAAATATGGAATTTTTTTTATGTCTTACCAATTTGTCAAGACTAAGGAATGATATTTATCCATGTATGAATTAAAGTAGAAACTATGTTATGGTAAAAAAGATATACAAAATAGATCTATGAGTTTTCTGAATTTAGTCATAATACATATATCAAAAAATTATTGAAAAATACAAGTTTAAATAATTCAAGATCGAATTGTTATTAGCATATAATCTTTCTAGTAGAGCATGCATGGACATAGGAAGAGATTATAGAGATTAAAATAATTTCACAAGCTTAAGTGCTAGGAATTAATCTCATGTTACATGATATGTACTGATGTTTGATATTAATGATGCACAAATAATAAAAGGTGAATATACAATAGATCTAACATAATTGTATAGACTTGCAGTTAGAACTATCCGATAGTACTTGAAAGGGAAGAACTGGATGAGTTCATGGAATCAGGAGAAGTGGGAATAGTAGCGATCAAGGGAATTGAACTCATGTATTTTTTTTTCAATTTGATCTAGTATCATAACAAATGGCTAATGTAATATGCAAGAAAAACTTATTTTAACCATTGGTTGTCATATATACAACATCTAAGTTCGTTGAGACATCTGATGCATCTTAAGAAGTGGTTTAACAACGTCCTATTCCAAGTTTGGTTTATACCAAAAGAAATATATTTTTAATTTTATGATAATATTTGAATATGTATTTAGTTAGGATGTAAGGATTCTACAATGGGAATAAGAGTTGGATACTTGGTTATATTACCACTTGAGGTATTTTCTCAATATAGTAATGTTACAGTAAACAGATTTTCCACACAAGCATATGGATTTTCCAACCCTATCCACAAAAACATGGTAGGGATAGCATCTATAGCCATACATAGTTGAATCATGTTTAACATGTGAGGACTAACCAGTCATTAGTAGTCGCATCTAGTGAAAGTGGGAGTTTATTGGATTTGGTTCCCTAAAACCATCTAAATTGTACTTTATATTTCTTGTATATTCAAAGAAGTGAATATTAATTTAAATATTTTATACATATTGATTTTTCTTCTACATTACATTGATGGGATAATGTACCCGATTATCTGTTTCATTGATAAGGTTATATAAGTTTCCCACTACGACAAGAACCATTAGATGCTATGATGTTATATCTTAAATATATTTATATAGTTGGATAAAATACCATGATAGTAAACATAGTACATACACTATCAGTTGTGAGTACTCATAAGTGGATATGGATTTTTATCATGAAGTTCACATTTGGTAATCTCCAAGACAAGAGATTATGGGAACATACCTGCCAGTGGTAATTTCACATGTTTTGGTGTCATCAAATATTCCTATATGTGATTATGTGTAATGGTCCTTAGAATTTAAGATTATTATTTATGCATGTTATGACTCACACACTTAGATGTATTTTATAAACCATGATGACAATAGTTCATGGAGAATTTGGATATGTTAGGTGTTTCACTAATGTCATGTTGTTAATTAATAAGACGAGGAAGGATTTGCATCTTCTATCTTTATGGAAGTTGATATCTTGGCCCTTTGGTTGAAATATAATTGTCACATTAAATTCTATGGCTATGGTTTAACGAAGTTTATTTAAGATAGTCAAAGAAAGATGTATTGATCACATAGCTTGATGACACTGATGCGAAACCTTCTTGATGAGATATTATAATAAAAGGATTATATTACATAGTGAGAGTCCATATGTGGTTGTTGTCATTGTGACATAAATTTCTTTCTCTTGTGTGCCTTGACCCATTTATAGACATTAATCTTGGACTTTAGGTGTACCCGCCTAATTCCAATGAGAAAGAATATTAGAGGTCCACACACTAAGTGTTTCCATTGATATTAATTAAATTATATTTTTATTTAATTAATGGAATAATTATTATTCTCAATTCTCAAGTTTTATTGAGCACATAAATTAAATAAATATTTATTCACTAGATTGTGAATAATATATAATATATACATATATTTATTTTATTGAATATTTAATAAATATTTATTTACTAGTTTATGAATGCAATATTTATTTAAGATAATAAAATATTTTTATTTAAGTATTCAATAAATGCCAAAGAGTTCTGTTGGGACCAAGTTGGATGGATAAGGAATTAAGAAAAGTTTGCTGTTATAGAGTGTTGTCTTTTGTTGCCAAAAAGGCAAATCAATTCACTTTGTAAAGGACTTGAAAATCAGACGATGCTTTGCTAATTTGTATTTTACAATCAACACAAGTTTGGAGAACTTGTGGTGCAAGCCGTTTGAAGGATAGAGAGAGTAAAGAAGTGTTTTTGGAAAAACACATTTCAAATATCATACCATCCAAAAATGACAAAGGCAAGAAGAAGGCGCGCAAGTGGCGGCACACAAGTGTCGGCGCACAAGTGCTATAGAGGCGCGCAAGTCATATTTCAAATAGAATTATTTCAGAAATATGGAAAAGGAAAGAAAGTGGCACGCAAGTATTGGCGCGCAAGTGGTGACGCGCAAGTGGTGGCGCGCAAGTATTGGCGCGCAAGTATAAGTGGCGCACAAGTCATATTTCAAAGATCATCCAATAAAAATATGAAAAAGGAAATAAAGTGGTGTGCAAGTTAGAAAGTGTCGCACAAGTCAAGAGTGTCACACAAGTATTGGCGCGCAAGTGCATGTTGTGCGCAAGTCATATTCCAACATCATCATATCAAAATATGACAAAGGAAAGAAAGTGTCGTGCTAGTGATGGAAGGGCGCACAAGTGGTGAAGTAGCGCGCAAGTGATGGAGAAGTGCGCAAGTATTAGCGCACAATTGTATGGGTCGTGCAAGTCACAAAAATGCCTATAAATAGATGACTAGCCTCCTCATTTTTTAAGGCTCAATACTTGAGAATTATCTTTGAGCTCTGGGCGCGCAAGTAGAGAGTTGGGCGTGCAAGTTGAGGGTTGCTTAGAAGGCATTCAAGTTGGGGACGTGCAAGTTGGAGTCGTGCAAGTGTTAGTTGGCGTGCATGCTGCAAGAAGGCAGTGCGTCTGAAGGGCAGTGCACACGTAGGAAGCGCGCAAGAAGAGGCACACAAGTTGTAGGCGCACAAGTATAGGCCGCGCAAGTGGAAGTCGGCGCGCAAGCTGTTTTGCTCCAGGGGTTCCTGTCAGCTTTTGGGTAGGAAGGTGAAGAATTGATTTGAAAGATTTGATTTGTGTAAGCTCATTAAGAAGCACTGATCCATTGTATTGTAGGTTCCGGGCACAACGGAAGCGCGTTGGTGGGTTTTACCAACTTTAATTTTAACGTTAAACAACGTTCAATCCGAGATCCGTCACGATTTAAAATGCCAAATCTTCGGAATAGAACAAAGAACGAAAAAGAAAAGAAGAGTCCCAGAACCCTTGAGATAGGATCATCATATGTTGGTTATAATTAATTTAATTAATTCATAAGAATTACCTCAATGGAATTCTTTCTTCGTTGGAGTCTCCAGTCACGATCCTGTGATCCGTCGTTGCGTTGTAGAATCCAAGTACATGATTCCTCTAGCGGTGATCCACACATGCTCCACGTATCTCTGGACGTCGCCAAAGGGATCTCTGGGTGCTAGCGTGGAAGAGCATTCTCTTGCGATGTCCGCCTTCAACCACCTTGATCCGGTGGAGGATCTCGCTTTCGTAACTTGAAAGCATTCTTGGTGGAAAGGGAATTCTCTCTTGGCTTGAGAGTATTTCCAGATCCGTTGTACACAACAATAGATCTCTCTCTTTGAGAATAATCTAATTGGGATTATAATACTTAGAATAATAAAATGAATTAATTTCTCGAAAGCATTTAATCATTTCATTTAATTATTAGTAATACCCTATGTCTTAATAATGACAGTTAACCATCATTATTACTTAACATGCGCCCAACGTATTACATTTAATATCATTTAATTAAATAAACAATATTTTTCTCACAAATCCCGAAAAACAAACTACACGGCCTGTATATAAATATACACAGCGTGTACTTTTATTTTTAATTTTATTTATTTCTTCCACCATATTTATTAGACCTTGAGTAATGGATATTTAATTCTTAAATAAATGTAACTGCATTACTCGCTAATAAATATATATATTATTTCACCCACAATATATTCTCTCGAATAACTAGTGTCAAAATAAATGCGACCGGGCATCCTTAAATAATTATTAAACCACAGTCGGGAATAATATTTATTCAACTTATTAAATTAATATTTAACTGAGATACATAGACACACTTAGTGTGTGACCCTCTAGGACTCTTTCTCAGTGACATTAGGTGGAGCCTGCCTAAAGTCCAAGGTTAGCATCTAGAAACACGCCAAGGCACCCATAGAAAAAGAAGTTAACGCCGTAATGACGTGTCACCTCCTACGAATGCTTACCGTGTAATATAATCCCTTTGTCTCGATATCTCAAATCAAGCGGGTTGCATGCTAGTGCCATCAACCCATGTGGTCGATTATTCTTTCTTTGACTTCCCAGAATTGAACTCACCCATACCTTACCATGGCCATGGATTTATTTAGGCTATATCAATTCCATCAAAGGGCCTGAGATATCTACTTCCATTATGGAACAGAAGGGACAAATCCTTTTTCGAATTATCTATTAATGCAGTATTACTCGTGACGCACCCAACGTATCCTACCTCACTGCGAACAGTGTGTCGTCACAGTTTTCATCAATACATCTAAGTGCGCGAGTTGTAATACCCATTAATAATAACCTTAAAGTATAAGGACCAATACACACATCCGCAGATAAGAACATCCAATGACACTGTGAAATGTGGATTTCCTACTGGTGGGTCTCGTTCTCATAATATCCTCCTGGATATTACCAAGGGAGCACACCATGAGAAGGTGCCTCAAAGTTTTATGAGTCCTCACCCATAATGACCTGTATTATTTATGTCTCTCAAATTATATCATCCGGACATAGAAAATATATTCAAGAACAGTGTTATGGCACTTCTAGGTTCTCATCATATTAGGGATCCTCTATGACCCATTAATGCAACAGCTATCCTTAGGACATTATCACATGCATTGTCACGCAGAAGAACAATCAATATGTGATAAGGCTTTTATTAATGAATAAAGTACAAAGTAGTTGGTTCTAGACCACCAACTCCAACAAACTCCCACTTGGACTAGAGCCAACTGCTAACAACCTTTAACCCTCTAGCTCTCACATGATATTCATGCTTCTGCTGAGATAGGCCTTTAGTCATGGGGTCCGCCACGTTCTCTTCCATGGACACTCTGCTCACTACAACTTCTCCCCTTTGATAGAAATCCCTCAATAGGTGATACTTCCGGAGTATGTGCTTTGTCCATTGATGTGACCTTGGTTCTTTTGCAAGAGACACCGCTGTAGTATTATCACAATATAATGTAATTGGATCTTTACTGCTAGGCACCACATTAAGCTCTTGGACAAAGTTCCGAATCCTGACGGCTTCCTTGGATGCATCATAAGACGCTATATACTCAGACTCCACTATAGAATCGGCAACAACAGGCTGATTTAAACTCTTCCAGCTCACAACTCCTCCATTGAGACAGAAAACATATCCAGATTGCGACTTCAGATCATTCTGATCTTTCTGAAAACCAGCATCAGCATACCCTCTGATGACAAGCTCCTCGTATCCTTCATACACCAGGAACATATCCTTAGTTCTTCTCAGATACTTAAGGATAGTCTTAACAGCAGTCCAATGCTGTTCTCCTGGATCTGCTTGATATCTGCCTACTATGCTCAGTGCATAGGCAACATCAAGTCTAGTACATAACATAGCATACATGATGGATCCTATAGCCGAAGCGTATGGGATTTTACTCATCCTATCTTTCTCCTTCTATGTCTGGGGACACATTTTCTTAGAAAGATGTAATCCATGTGACACTGGAACCAATCCCCTCTTGGATTTTTCCATACTAAATCTCTTTAGTATCTGGTCAATGTATGTACCCTGACTTAGTCCAAGCAGTCTCTTGGATCTATCATGAATGATCTTGATCCCTAGAATGTAGGCTGCTTCTCCTAAGTCCTTCATGGAGAAAAACTTGTTTAACTAGTTCTTAACTGACTGTAAGGATGGTACGTCGTTTCCAATAAGCAATATGTCATCAACATATACCACTAGGATAACGACCGCATTCCCATTAAACCGCTTATAAACACATGGCTCACATTCGTTCTTAATGAAACCAAATTCCTTTATGGCTTCATCAAATCGAATGTTCCATGACCTGGATGCTTGCTTCAATCCATAAATGGATTTCTGCAACTTTCAAACCCGTTTGGCTTCACCTGGTGTCACAAAACCTTATGGTTGTGTCATATAGACATATTCCTGAAGGTTCCTGTTAAGGAATGCTGTTTTGACATCCATCTGCCAAATCTCGTAGTCATGGTAAGCTGCTATGGCAAGTATGATTCTTATGGATTTAAACATGGAAACTGGCGAGAAGGTTTCATCATAGTCAATTCCTTGACGCTGTCTGAATCCTTTATCCACTAGACTTACTTTATAGGTGCTAACTTGACCTTCCATGTTCATCTTTCTTTTGAATACCCATTTGCATCCAACAAGATTTACATCAACTGGCTCATCGACCAGAACCCAAACTTGGTTCTAATACATGGAATCCATCTCAGAATTCATATCTTCTATCCATGTTGCATATTCTAAGCTTTATACTACTTCCTTATAGGATAGAGGTTCATCATTGTCCAACAATAATGATTCACCATCCTCAGTGACTAGGAAACCAAATCTGGTTCCCTTACCTCTCTTGAGCTCTTACGCAGTACTTGTGTTTATGGAACCTCTTCCACGGGGACCTGTGAAACTTGTTCCTGTACTAACTCCTGTGTATATTGAGCATCAACTTCGTCGAAGTCAATCTTACTCCCACTATCCTTCTTGAGGATGTGCTCCCTCTCAACAAAGACGGCTTGTCTGGCGATAATCACTTTCTTGTCTTGAGGGTTATATAGGTAATATACTTTCATTTCCTTAGGATATCCTATAAAGATACACTTCGTGCCCCGGGGTTATAGTTTGTTGCCTGAGAAGGCCTTAACAAACACCTCACATCCCCATACACGTGTGTGCGACAAAGTGGGTTTCCTTCCATTCCATAACTCGGATGGAATTCCATTTGCCGCCTTAGTTGGTACTCGGTTTAATGTGTATGCTGCAGTTTGTAATGCATATCCCCAAAAGGATAATGGAATATCCACATGACTCATTATCGACCTCACCATGTCCAACAAGGTACGATTACTCCTTTTAATAACACCATTCCACTGTGGTGTATAAGGAGGAGTGAGCTGAGATAGAATCCCAGACTCCCGTAGAAGATCGATGAACTCTTGGTTCAGATATTCTCCACCTTGATCCGATCGAAGCTTCTTTATCTTATTACCAAGTTGATTCTCTACTTCATTCTTGAATTCCTTAAATTTCTCTAAGGACTCTGACTTATACCTCATTAAGTAGACATAGCCATATATACTCAAATCATTAGTAAAAGTAATGAAGTAAGAATATCCACCTCTAGCTTCTACTGGAAATGGTCCACACACATCCGTGTGTACCAATCCTAGAAGATCTGTGGCCCTTTCACCTTGTCCACCAAAAGGCATCTTGGTCATTTTTCTTTGTAAACAAGCGTGACATCTATCAAGTGGTTTTAGCTCAGTAGAGTCTAAATAGCCATCTTGGCAGAGCTTTGTCAAGCGGTTCTCATTCACATGACCAAGGTGGTGATGCCATAACTGGGTGATGTATGAGTCATGTGAGTTTGTTTCGTTATCGATTTCCAACACTTGGTTTTCATAATTTAGTACATACAAACCATTATTCAAATGTTCCATACCATAACATACGTTGTTCTTATAAAAGACACAACCCTTATTTCCGAACTTGAAAATAAATCCATCCATATCCAAACAAGATACATAAATTATGTTCTTGGTAAAACTAGGCATAAAATAATAGTTTTGTAAAACCAAAATCATGCCAGTTGGCAATGAGAGGTGATAGTCGCCAATAGCCAACGCAGCCAACCTCACGCCATTGGCTGCTCGAAGATCCACCTCTCCTCTGGCGATATTTCTAAATCTACTTGGTTCCTGCATTTGAATACAAATGTGAGCCACAAAATCCGTATATAATACCCAATGTGTAGAAATAGAAATATTGCACTCGATAACGAATGCACATTTAGCGTCCCCACACTTCTGGGTGCAATTCCTCTTCCAGTGGCCCTGCTTTCCACATGAAAAACACACCGCCTCCCATTCCTTGCCCTGCCTCTAGATCTTCCCCTTCTTGGAGGGACGATGCTCGAGGGCTTCAGACCGTTTATAAGTCTTTGGCCCCTTTGCCTTGTCCTTATTTTTCTTGTTCACCATAAGGACCGCGGGTTTGTCATGCCCCATGTCCTTATCTACCTGGAAAATCAAGGTCATAAGTTATGATACACTCTTCTCATTGCCGCTCATATTATAGTTGATAATGAAGTTAGAGAAGGTCTTGGGCTGTGATGATAGGATGAGATCTGTATGTAACTCATCCGAGAATTTAATCCCTAAGATGTATAGGCGTTCAATGTAGCCAATAATCTTGACTACATGAGGCCCAGCTAGTGTAGAATCTCCAAGCTTCATGGTAAACAAAGCATTGGAGATCTCATACCTCTCCTGTATCGCCTTCTCTTGGTAGAGATCTTTAAGGTGAGACATCATGCTATACGCGTCCATGTTTTCATGTTGCTTCAAGAGCTAATTAGACATGGCTGATAGCATGAAACACTGGACATCTGTGGGATCATCCATGTGTTTCATGTAGAGAGATAATTCCTCATCACTAGCCTCTTTCCCAGGCGCAACTGGAATAGGCTCTTCCATCACATACAATTTCCTTTCGTGGTGAAGGAAGATGCGTAAATACCTCTGCCACTCTTGGAAATTGGTTCCAGTGAAAAGGTTTTCCTTCTCGAGTATGGTGCACAATGATATGTTTGAAGTCATTTTCTTTCCGTTTCTACAAATTAAGATGATCAAAGGTTTAGTACTTTATTACAAAAAATTGAGACAAATAAATAAATTAATACTTATTAGTCTCCCACTATTTTATCGAAATCCAATAGCCCTCACCATTGACTTCGAAATATTCTGTTGCGTGAATATTCTAGTGGAAAGGATCCATATTTCCCTTTTCATTACCCCAAATAAGGTTGTTCAAGCAACTTTAAGGGTTTTAGGTAGGAATTCTAAATGCTAAATGCATTAACTTGCAGCTCCTTGATCCGCTGAGTGGACTCCCCAATCCTGAAATCCTTTTTGGATTTTCTCAACCTTTGCCTCTTGGTCACACCAAGTCCTGATGTGGCAGTCAAACCTTGATGCGAACCAAGTCAAGTCAACCCAAAACATTGAATTAGAATTCCCCAATAATTGAAATCACCCCAACTAGGGTTGGTCAATCACTTTGAACTATGGTTCGATTCTAACCAAGATTATGGAAGGCTATGCTGACTTAATATTTATTTTGAGGGATTTTATCCTTATACATAAATTTCCATTTTATTATCTTTGATTACATGCTTGTTAATATTAAGTGGGATATACTTAAGTGATTAACCATGTCTAATATAATTTTTATGTATAAGACGGTTTTATTTTAGTTCCATCTTTCATGCTCGTTTAATTCATTAATTGTGTGATCGTGACAACACACCCATAATAAATAAACCATGAAACTGACAGAAATAAAAAAAATGGTATGATCATGAGCTTTTCTATTGGTTAGTTTATCTAGCAATTGATAAAATAACCCAAGACCTAGGGGAGAAACACCTTGAACCTTTCGGGTTCGTGTTTACAACTTTCCACCTATCCACCTTTGTATCTCCTTGGATTGGTTTCACCTTGGCTCCTGACTTGAGTTGCCTACACTAGCTTGGGAGCTCCATCCATTACATATGCATTTATCTCACACGCAGGTGAGGGGTAAAAGGGGTTTTTACATAAAAGAATACTTGGGCGTGCATGCCCTACATGTTAATGAGGAGATGGCTCGCATGTCAACAAATTTAATTTAAATAAATAAATTAAAAGAAACCATTCACATACAAAGGTCTCAGTCTAGCTCATGATCATCCATACATGAAACGATATTTACGTATAAATAAAACTAGCATTCAATTCTTTAATCGTTCTTGTTTAAGATAAATCATGCTCGAATCAATTAATTATCTTTAATTAATCAATCATTTTATCTTAAATCACTTTTCTGAATTTCCTTGAGATTCTCATCCATCATAATTTTAAACAAATAAATTCATTTAAAATTATCCTTGTACGTAACTTGTACCTTGGAGGCAACCCGGTGAATTCCCATTTATTACGAAGATGTTAAATTAAACACTTATATATAAAACACCTATCACGTGTTGTGCCTCAGCTTTACGCCTGCACCATGGTACACGTCTCAAGGGTTTGTATAATATAATAATAAATTTTAATAAATCTGCATAATTTGGGTGAGTACACGACGTGTAGTTTCGACTACACGGCGTGTAATTTTCTTCACCGTCCATCCGAAGTACATGCCCGGGGACATGGCGTGTTTATGTACTTTGGAAATTTTCGGAGTACACGGCGTGTTCTGTGAGACACACGCCGTGTAGTTTCCGCGTTACACGGTTTCCAGCCGAGCAAGCCGTGTACGGGGTACACGGCCCAACCCTAACTCGAAGGGACTACACACCGTGTTCATTGGACCACACGGCGTGTGATCCAGAAACTGTGTTCCACCTGTTTCTGGTCAACACACGGTGTCTTAAATTCTTAGAAAGAATCCAATACACAGACTGATTTGGCGGATCAGTCAATACATTGAACCTAGACTACACGGCGTGTACTTCCGAATACACGCCGTGTACTCTGGTGTTGTACGACCAGAAATGTTTGGCTCCTCCGGATGAGTTCCTCTAATTTATTTTAATCAAAATTAAAAGAAAAATTCATTTCTGTGAGGTGAACGAGAAATGAGGGAGGAGGAACGGATCTCGATATTCAGATTTCTAGAACGATTAAACTTGAAGTGAAATAACTAAATTATTAAATGCGTAAATTACCAATGAAAAACTAAATAATTATAATCAACGATATGACCCCTCTGATACCACTTGTAGGTTCCGGGCACAGCGGAAGCGCATTGGTGGGTTTTCCCAACTTTAATTTTAACGTTAAACAACATTCAATCCGAGATCCGTCACGATTTAAAACGCCGAATCTTCGGAATAGAACGAAGAACGAAAAAGAAAAGAAGAGTCTTGGAACCCTTGAGATAAGATCATCATATGTTGGTTATAATTAATTTAATTAATTCATAAGAATTACCTCGATGGAATTCTTTCTTTTTTGGAGTCTCCGGTCACGATCCTATGATCCGTCATTGGGTTGTAGAATCCAAGTACAGGATTCCTCTAGCGGTGATCTACACGTGCTCCATGTATCTCTGGATATCGCCGAAGGGATCTCCGGGTGCTAGCGCGGAAGAGCCTTCGCTTGCGATGTCCGCCTTCAACCGCCTTGATCCGGTGGAGGATCTCTCTTTCGTAACTTGAAAGAGTTCTTGGTGGAAAGGGAATTCTCTCTTGGCTTGAGAGTATTTCCAGATCCGTTGTACACAACAATGGCTCTCTCTCTCTGAGAATAATGTAATTGGGATTATAATACTTAGAATAATAAAATGAATTAATTGCTTGAAAGCATTTAATCATTTCATTTAATTCTTAGTAATACCCAATGTCTTAATAATGACACTTGACCATCATTATTACTTGACATGAGCCCAACGTATTACATTTAATATCATTTAATTAAATAAACAATATTTTTCTCACGAATCCCGAAAAACAAACTACACGACGTGTATATAAATATACACGATGTGTACTTTTATTTTTTATTTTATTTATTTCTTCCACCATATTTATTAGACCTTGAGTAATGGATATTTATTTCTTAAATAAATGTAACTACATTGCTCACTAATAAATATATATTTTATTTCTCCCAAAATATATTCTATCGAATAACTAGTGTCGAAATAAATGCAAACATGCATCCTTAAATAATTATTAAACCACAGTCGGGAATAATATTTATTTAACTTATTAAATTAATATTTAACCGAGATACATGGACACACTTAGTGTGTGACCCTCTAGGCCTCTTTCTCAGTGGCATTAGGAGGATCCTGCCTAAAGTCCAAGGTTAGCGTCTAGAAACACGCCAAGGAACCCATAGAGAAAGAAGTTAACGCAGCAATGACGTGTCACCTCCTACGAACGCTTACCGTGTAATATAATCCCTTTGTCTCAATATCTCCAATCAAGCAGGTTGCATGCTAGTGCCATCAACCCATGTGATCGATTATTCTTTCTTTGACTTCTCGGAATTGAACTCGCCCATACCTTACCATGGACATGGATTTATTTAGGCTATATCAATTCCATCAAAGGGCCTGAGATATCTACTTCCGTTATGGAACAGAAGGGACAAATCCTTTCTTGCATTATCTATTAATGCAGTATTACTCGTGACACACCCAACGTATCCTACCTCACTGCAAATAGTGTGTCATCACAGTTTTTGTCAATACATCTAAGTACGCGAGTTTTAATACCCATTAATAATAATATTAAAGTCTAAGGACCAATACAAACGTTCGCAGATAGGAACATCCAATGACACTGTGAAATGTGGATTTCCTACTGGCGGGTCTCATTCTCGTAATATCCTCCTGGATATTACCAAGGGCGCACAACATTAGAAGTTGCCTCAAAGTTTTATGAGTCTTCACCCCTAATGACTTGTATTATTTTTGTCCCTCAAATAATATCATTCAGCCATAAGTTATATATTCAAGAACAGTGTTATGGCACTTCTGGGTTCTCATCATAGCAGGGATCCGCTATGACCCATTAATGCAATAGATGTTCTTAGGACATTATCACATGCATTGTCACGTGGAAGAACAATCAAGATGTGATAAGGCTTTTATTAATGAATAAAGTACAAAGTAGTTGGTTCTAGACCACCAACTCCCACATATATTACCCTATTTGTTCTAAGAGGGAGCACACACACTATTGGATTGTTTTCAAAGTGCTGCACGAGTGTAAGGGTATATCCTACTAGTTTTATTCCACATCAAAGGATTGTTTTCTTGTGGATTGTATAGTACTGGATTGTTTTCCTACCATACCAAGGACGTAGCTACTCTTGTTGAGCAGTGAACCTTGTAAATCTTGTGTTCCTGTGGTTGTGTTTTTTCAGTAGAGAAGAAAATATTTAACAGGAGGTGAAGGTTGTTTCAAAAAGGGGAAACTTAAAAATAAAAAGATATCACTGATTCACCCCTCCCCCTCTCAGTGATACTTGGATCTTAATTGAGAACTTCAATTGGTATCAGAGCCAGGTTCCCTTCGTTTATTCTTTGCTGAAGTGGTTGAAGAGAAGTTGTGATAGAGAATCTAAATTGCGTGAATAGTAAGGGGATTTCGATGTTTTATGGAAATAAATATCACATATGGAAGGACAAAATGATTCCTTATCTTATGTATCTTGGATATGAAGTTCTTGAAACTACAACCGATGGATTTCCTACTATTGATGACAAGGTTCCTCTTACTCCTGTCGATAAGAAGAACCTTGAAAATGATGGAAGATCTAAAATGCGTTACTTTGATATCTTTCTGAGAGTGAATTTTTAAGAGTGAAAGGTGTTGCTACAACTAAAGTCATCTGAGATAAGTTGAAGAACATCTATGAAGGAAATACAAAAGTGAAGAAGGAAAAACTACAAATCTGGAGGCTGAAGTATGAAGACTTGAAAATGAGAGAATCTGAATCTGTTGGGGACTTCTTTACCAAGATTAATGACATTGTCAGTACAATCATATGTCTTGGTGAAACGTTGGAGGATTCTATGGTTGTCGAAAAGATCTTGAGAATTCTGCCCGACAAGTTTGATGCTAAAGTGTCTTCATTATAAGACAGAGACCCTGAAACATTATCTTTGGATTATTTTCATAGCACTCTCATTACTTATGAAATGATAAGGGAGAATACTATGAAGAGAAAAAAAAATCTGATAGAGAAATTTCATTCAAGGATACAAAGAGAGAGAATTCAAAGAAGACCCTTATTGAAGATGATGCTTGTGAATCCGATTCTGAAGATCAGGTATGCAAAAATTTTGATGAAATTTTATCCTTGTTTTCTAAAAATGTGAAAAGAGGTACAGGGTAATACAAGGGGAAACTTCCCTTGAAATGTTTTGAGTGTGGAGCGGTTGGTCACTTTGCGGCTAATTGTCCTCAAAAGAATAAAGAAGACAATTATGACGATGAAAGAAGGCCAAGAAGGTCGTGGAAGAATCAAACTGATAAAGAAAAATATTTTTCAAAGGGTAAGGATAAAAAGTTCTTCAAATCAAAATGAAGAAGCTTTTTATCTAAAGATGAAGAAGAAGAGGATAACGAAGATGAATCTGAGAAATCATTTTCTGAGAAAGATAGAGAGAATACCTTTATTGCAGCTATGAATAATGAAGAGTACGAGAGCAACAGTTCAGAAGAAGAAGAAACTCCACTTGAATATCATCTGAAAGAAGAATTGAAAGAATGCTTGAGGAAGATCAGAAGGCTTGAGAAGGAAAACAACAAGCTGATAAATGAAAATTCCACATTAAGCAATCAATAAGGTTTTATTGATGAGAAAATCAAGATGGAAAAGAAGATTTATGATCTGAAAAATTCTCTTGAGAATTCAAAGAATCATAATGATCATCTTGAAGTAAATATAAAGGCAAAAGAAGAAGAGTTGAAACTTGTCCAACAAAAACTTTATAAAGCTCAAGAAATGAATATCAGTTTCAAAAATTATATCTCAGAAGTTTGTGAATGTTCTAGTAAGAATGAACCAAACAAGGAGTCGCAAAATTTACCTTCAAAGGTTGAAATGAAAGACAGAACTGGTTTTGATAAGAACAAGGATAGAAAGACTAGGTATGTGGTCAAAGTCAGTAATGATGAAAAATCAGAAGTGCATAAAAATCACGAGTCAAGAAAGACTTATAATACTTATGGTGATGTTAAATCTGAACCGGTAAAGGTAGTTACAAATGAAAACATGAAGGTTTATGGTCATCATAGTTCTATTAAGAAGGTTGTTGAGAAGCATGTTCACAAATCTAGTCAGTATAAAAGTTTCAGAGGCAAATATTCTTTTTATGGTTACTGCTGGTATTGCGGTGGATTCAGACACATGCCAAATATGTGTTGGTTCAACCAACAACATTACAACTATTCCACAAGTTTTCAAAGACAAGGATTGAGGGGGAGTCAAACCTTTCAAAATATAAGGTCTCCAATTAAATTTTAGAAGATATCTGAGAAGATTGATGTGAAAGTTGAGAATAGTTTCCAACCACTGGAAACTATTTGTGAAAGATGTGATCGACCTGGACATCTTGCCAAAGGCTACCTTAGTGTGTTACCAGAGAAACAAAAGATTCTTAATAATTCTCAAAATCCATAGTTTTTAAAATCTAAAAGGGACAGGTTTGATAAGTCCGAAAATAAAGAGTGCATGGTTGTCTATTCAGAACACATTGACCTGGCTAAGAAATTGGAGGAAGCACAATAGAAAGTGAAGGAAAAGGAAGAACAAAAATCTCTTGTTGTCGAAACTGCTTTGAAAGCTAAAAAATGAGAATGTCCATGGATTCTTGATAATGGGTGTTCTTCTCATATGATAGGAGACTTAAAGTTGCTGAAGAATGTGAAAGAATTCAAAGAAGGAACAATGAAATTTGGAAATGATGAATCTCTAAGGATCAAAGGTGTTGGATCAGCCATCATTGGAAAAGAAATGATGAAATTAAGGAAAACACTATATGTTGATGGGCTGAAACATAACCTGCTTAGTGTGTCACAACTATATGATGAGGGAAACAAAGTTATCTTTATAAAATATGAGTTTTTTGTGAAAATTGAAAATGATGGGAATATAGTTACAAAGGGCCAACATACAAAAGGGATTTTTTTCCAAGTTGGTGAAGTGTAGAACTCTTGTTACATGGGTGTAGTGGATGAAAATCAGTTATGGCATAAAAGGCTGGGACATATGTGTCAAAGAAATATATGCAAGTTATCAATGTGAGACAGTGTCTGAGATATGCCAGATTTATCAAGAAGAAGAGATTGGTGCCGCACTATTTGTGAAAAAGGAAAGATTACAAACTCTTTTCATAAGAGAGTTGAAATTCATTCAAAACAACCCTTGGAACTTATACATTCTGATATACGTGGACCAATGAGAAATCAATAAAAAAATGGAGATAACTACTTCATTAATTTCATTGATGACTTTACTCACATTACTTGTGTTACGTACATGAGACATAAGTCATATGCTCTGAAAATGTTTAAGAGTTTCAGAAGGAAAGCAGAAAAAGAATGTGAGTATTCAGTGAAGAACTTGAGAACTGATAATGATGGTGAGTATAAGAATAAAGAGTTTGAATGTTATCTTGATAAGCATGGAATTCAACATGAGTTTAGTTCACCATACACACCTCAACAAAATGGGGTTGCTAAAAGAAAGAATCGAAGTCTGGTGGAAATGGGAAGAACTATGTTACTTGAACATAGTCTTTCTAATTATTATTGGAGGCAAGCCATGAGCACTGTTGTTTATATTCAGAACTGATGATTCTATAGGACAAACTTAGATATGACTCCATATGAAATATTCTATGGAAAAACTCAAAGTCTAAAACATTTAAGAGTATTTGGGAGTCCATGCATTATAAAGAAGAAAGGTGGAAACCTTGGAAAGTTTGAGCAAAGAGGAGATTATGGAATTTTTCTTGGATATTCTCCAGAAGGAAGAGGATATATATGTCTAAAAAAAGAAACAAGAAGAAATATTTATTCTTCAGATGTAAAATTTGTTGAAAATGTTGATAAAGAAAAGCAGTCATATGTTGATGTGGAAGTTGAGCAGGATAGAGAAGCTTTTGTTAATGATTCTGATAATGCTACAGACTGTGTTAATCCTACCTATGAAGAGGAATTCGACTCATAAATCTTGAGTGATGAGGATGAAGTTTGAACAACTCATCCTAGGTTGAGGAAACAAGTGGAGGCTCAGAATATTATTGGAGATAAACATCAAAGGGTTCAAAGAAGAACAAGAACAAATGCTATATCACATACATATCTTTATTAGAAAGTTGAACCAAATAATGTAAATGGAGCATTTGAGCATCCAGAATGGGTTCATGCAATGAATGAAGAACTTGATCAGATAGAGAAGAATGATACTTGGGAACTTGTACCCAATCCAAACAACAAGAATATCATTGGTACAAAGTGGGTTTTCCAGAACAAGCTGAATGAAGAGGGTAAAGTAATAAGAAACAAAGGAAGATTGGTTTGTAAAGGGTATTCACAAATTGAAGGCATTGATTTTGATGAAATCTTTGCTCTGGTGGAAAGATTAGAAACAATCAGAATCTTTCTTGCTATTGCTGCACAATGAGGTTACAAAATTATTTCAAATGGATGTAAAATCCGCATTTTTGAATGGTGACCTTGACAAGGAAGTCTACATTGATCAACCTTTTGGATTTGTTATTGTAAAGGATGAAAGTTATGTGTGCAGGTTGAAGAAGGATTTGTATGGGCTAAAACAGGTTCCGAGAGCATGGTATTCTAAATTAGATACTTGCTTAAAGAAGATGAACTTTAAGAAAGGGAGAGTTGAAAACAATATCTACATCAAGGAATGTCAGGAGTTTTCACCGATCATTATTGTTTATGTCGATGATATTATATTTTCTAGAAATGATGAAAGATCATGTGAAAAATTTGCTGAGGAGATGAAGAAGTTATTTGAGATGTCCATGCTGGGAGAAATGAAGTATTTTCTTGGGCTACAAATTTCACAGAAGAAGAATCACGTTTTTCTGTACCAAGAAAAGTATGCTAAGGAAATTCTGAAGAAGTTTGGCATGGAAAATTCGAAACCAGTTTCCACACCAATTTCATTGGGAACCAAGTTGTCTAAAGATAGATAAGGCAAGAAAGTTGATTAGAAAGAGTTTCGAAAGCTGATTGGAAGTCTGTTGTATTTGACTGCCTCAAGACCCGACATCGTCTATGCTGTCACTTTATGTGCAAGATTTCGGAGTGTTCCTAAATAATCACATTTTATTGCTGGAAAACGAATTCTCAGATACATCAAAGGTAATTTTTTTTTTGGAATCAGGTATGATGGATCAGGAAATATTGATCTATTTGGGTATTATGATGCTGATTGGGTAGGAAATGTTGATGATCGAAGATCCACATCTGGTGGAGTTTTCTTTCTGGGGAAAAGTTGCGTTAGTTGGCATACCAAGAAACAGAATTCAGTAACACTTAGCACAGCTAAAGCCGAGTATGTTGCTGCTACTCAAGTTTCAACTCAACTAATGTGGATGAAGACTCAGTTAGAATATCTACTTGTTGAAGTAAATATACTATTTCTCTTGGGTTGTGATAATCAGAGTGAAATCAATCATACAAGAAATCCAGTACAACATTCTTGTTCAGAACACATTGATATAAAGTACCACTTCATCAAAGAGCAGGTGGAGAAGAATGAATTGAGGCTGGAGTATGTTCCTACATCTGAACAAGTTGCTGACATATTCACAAAATCATTACCAAAGGAACCATTTGAAAAATTGAGGTTGAACATGGGTGTCCAACCTCCTTCTCATCAAGGTTAAGGTACGTGTTTCTTACCCCTCTCTCATCTTACCTTTGGATAGTGTTTTCAAGTGGGATAATTGTTTCATAAATCTATCCTTATGGAAGCATGCATAAAGGGAGAGTTGTGGGTAAGCTTTGAATCCAGCATGTATGTGAGTGAACTATTCTAAATGTTTGTTGGAGTGGTTGTAGGAAACAATGTTGTTTTCTAGGAAAGTCAACGAAGTGAAGAATCATGAGGTAGAATCTTGAAAGATGATCTGAAGAAGGTTGAGGAGGTACGCTCATGAGATTTCATAGTCACTGCTTTTGGAAAACATGGTTTTGGCTATCAATAATTCTTGTTTCCTACAACGAGTTAGCTCACGTAGGCTTAGAATTATTGATAAGTAATACATTTCTTAAGGTTACAAAGTTTAGTGATTTATGAATCATGTTTGACAACAAAATCCAAAGGGGGAGATTGTTGGGACCAAGTTGGATGGATAAGGAAGTAAGAAAAGTTTGCTGTTATAGAGTGTTGTATTTTGTTGTCAAAAAGATAAATCAATTCACTTTGTAAAGGACTTGGAAATCAAACGATTCTTTGCGGATTTGTATTTTACAATCATCACAAGTTTGGAGAACTTGTGGTGAAAGTCGTATGAAGGATAGAGAGAGTAAAGAAGTGTTTTTTGAAAAACACATTTCAAATATCATACTATCCAAAAATGAAAAAGTCAAGAAGAAGGCGCGCAAGTGGCTACGTGCAAGTGGCGGCATGCAAGTGGAGGCGCGCAAGTGTCATCATGCAAGTGCTGTAGAGGCGTGCAAGTCATATTTCAAATAGCATTATTTCAGAAATATGGAAAAGGAAAGAAAGTGGCGCACAAGTATTGGCGTGCAAGTGGTGGCGTGAAAGTGGTGGCGTGAAAGTGGTGGCGTGAAAGTATTGGCGTGAAAGTATAAGTGGCGTGCAATTCATATTTCAAAGATCATCCAATCAAAATATGACAAAGGAAATAAAGTGGCACGCAAGTTAGAAAGTGTCACGCAAGTCAAGAGTGTCACGCAAGTATTGGCGTGAAAGTGCATGTTGTGCGCAAGTCATATTCCAACATCATCATATCAAAATATGACAAAAGAAAGAAAGTGTCGTGCTAGTGATGGAAGGGCGTGCAAGTGATGAAGCGGTGTGCAAGTGATGGAGTGGAACACAAGTATTGGTGCGCAAGTGTATGGGTCGTGCAAGTCACCAGAATGCCTATAAATAGACAACTATCCTCCTCATTTTTTAAGGCTCAATACCTGAGAATTATCTTTGAGCTATGGGCGCGTAAGTAGAGAGTTGGCCGCGCAAGTTGAGGGTTGCTTAGAAGGCACGCAAGTTGGGGATGCACAAGTTGGAGGTGCTCAAGTGTTAGTTGGCACGTAGGCTGCAAGAAGGTATTGCTTCTGAAGGGAAGCACGCATGTAGGTAGTGCGCAAGAAGAGGCACGCAAGTTGTAGGCGCGCAATTATAGGTCGCACAAGTGGAAGTGGGTGTGCAATCTGTTTTGCTCCAGGGGTTTATGCCAGCTTCTGGGTAGGAAAGTGAAGAATTGATTTGAAAGATTTGATTTGTGTATGCTCATTAAGAAGCACTGATCCATTGTATTACCCTATTTGTGTTAATAGGGAGCACACACACTATTTTATTGTTTTCAAAGTGCCGCATGAGTGTAAGGGTATATCCTACTCATTGTATTCCACATCAAAGGATTGTTTTCTAGTGGATTGTGTGGTACTGGATTGTTTCCATACCATACCAAGGACGTAGCTACTCTTGTTGAGTAGTGAACCTTGTAAATATTGTGTTCCTGTGGTTGTGTGTGTTTATCAGGGAAGAAACTCTTTAATAGGAGGCGAAGGTAGTTTCATAAAGGGGAAACTTAAAAAGAAATAGATATCACTGATTCACCCCCTCCCCCTCTCATTGATACTTGGATCCTAACTGGGAACTTCAAGTTCGAAAAGACCAAGAATGCATCTAACGATGAATATTTATTTGCAAGATTGTAAATAATATTCATCACTTCACAAGTTATAACATGACATAAAATAATAATAATAATAATATATTAGGGAGTGGGTTTTTATGATGGTTATTATATTATTTAAGGGAAAAGGAACAATTAAATAATATTTTAACCTAAACCCTATCACTATAAATAGATGAATATGTCTACAATGTAGGGTAATCAAGATATAGATAATTTTATGCAAAATTAATTCACTCTCAAATTCCTTTTTCTATCCCCCTCTCAATAACGAGAAACACAAGAGAGATTCTTTCAAGATCAAAGGAGGAATGATTAACACAAACAAAGAAATATAATTGATTCATTATGATAGACCTAAAAATCAATTGGTGTTTCTTGGATATCAAAGGAGCATGTTTGGATCACCACTAGAGGAATTCTACCATTGGACCCTCACATCACAATGAAGGCAATCCAAAAAGGGTCTTTTAGAAGATCAACAATGTCATCGAAGAAAGGATCCCGAGGAATGGTATTTATTTTCTTCATATAGAAATAATTTAATTATAAATTTAATGTAAAAAATACTTGCTTAGGTTTTCATGAAAATAAATATGAAAATAAATTTTAAAATATCGCCCACCAACACATGATTTTGATGCACTTGGAACCCACATGTCTCATACATCATCACTTGTCGAATCAAGTAGTAGGGATAACACATGTCTTAGATCAAGTTCCATAGACAATAAATCCCTAAGTGAGTCTATAAGGTCATTAGACCCTTGGATTAGCTTCTGGATAGGTCAAAATCCCATCACGTCCCTACCTTCATTAGGTCGGGCCACATGGCCATCATACCCCATGCTCTCTCTAGGGTAAGGCTACAAGGCCATCATAAACCATCCTCTGTCTTAGGTCAGGCCATAAGGCCATCATACCCCTTTCTTATCTCTAGGACCCATCATCATAATCATCGTATGTGGTTCTATTACATGATCCACCTCTAGGGGATAACCAATCCATGATGATCCCACCTATCACTTTGATACTAGATACAAACCTCCAGAGACAAGCATTCATACACAATAAGGTATAACACAGAAGGGAAAAATCACAGGACATAATGCATAGGTCTCATGGGCCACACACACAAACACCATATAAAAATAACAAGAATAAAATATCACACAATGTTTCTCATGGATAAACACACATTCACACACAATCTAATCATTCCAATCAAATTTATACAAAGGCCCTATGTGGTAAGGGCCTCCCACCTCAGGTGCGCCGATGCTAATTACCAAAATCCGTCACCAAATCACACCTACACAAAAAATATTACTTATAACAAATTCCAATTAATCAAAAACTATATTATAGAATCAAGATTCAAGAAGAGAAACATAACATGGTCTTAGAGGTGGATCAACTTACCCAATGAGATTCACCGCCAATGGTGGATCTCGATATTTTCAAGGGAGGGATGAAAATTCTCTATATCCAACTTCTATACATCAATAAATCATGATGGAATCCATAGATATATCTAAAATAGATTAAATATCTGATTCATCTCAATATAATAAGAGTATTTAGACTAGAACAGATGAAAATTATCGTTTGAGATCCAGCATATCAATCCAAGCTTGAAACACTGAAGAGAGGGGAAAGAGAGAGGTAATTTCATTTAAAGAGAGATATTAGGGTCATTATATATGAATTAGGGTAAAAAATAGAGAGATATATATCAAATAGGTGCGTTAGAGAAATATTATGAAAGTTCCCTTAATGACTGGGTTGTTTGGTTCAGTGAAGGAATTTGTCCACTATAATGGTCTTGGAAATGAGGCTTAGATAATATGGAAATTATTTTCTATGTTTATGTATTTTAAAAAATTACATGTTTTATGCCAATGATATTTTCTCATGGATTGTGTTCCTTTATGATTTATGCCTTATAAACTACCAATATTTATTTCATGACTCATTATTTTGATATATGTTACACGTGGTATGATTTTTCAAAAGTTATGTTCATGTTTTTAAATGATTATGTTTATGTTTTGTTTGATATTTTACTTTTTTATCCTTAGTGAGAATCTGATCTCATCCTTTACATACGTTTTCTTTTCCCTATGATATAAAGAAAGGTTTTATGTAGGAAAACTAAAAGGGAAGATCTTTATGGGAGATATTTCATATTTTTCACCAAATTAGAAGAACATGTTCCATGTTTCCAATGGAACTAAACTAATACAGTATTTGAGAATATCTTTGTGTAATGTATTAAGTATTCCTCAAAAGTAATTTAATGTCCATGTACATCAAGCTTGGGTCATTAGTTATATTAAATTTCAAAACATAAGGTATAATATAAATATATTATGAGAACATGATTAGACCTTACATTGTATCCCTGAAAAATTACACATAGTCCTCTTTGAGGTTTCTTGGGTAAAAGAAAACAAATAAGGGTGAGATCAGATGACCAGTAAGAGGTAACATATAGTGGGAGATTACATAACATAAACATGACATAAGTGATATATCAAGAAAAAATTAATAACATGAAACCATAATCAACTGAAAATGATGGCATACTATATCCATGATAACAATGAAAACATGGATAATAATAATCAATGATCTTATACTGATGGAATATATAATGTTGCACCTCAAAAACTTACTTTCAAGGCCTTATTCCAAGACACTTTCCTATGATGGGAAGATGAACACACTAAAAACCAGTTTGTTTTATTTCATGAGACCCGTCAATGCATTGAGGGGCTATATAATTTTGAGCCCCACTCATCACCTAATTAAGTCCAATGCATTCACCATAAGAGTCATCAAGACCCTTCTTAGCATTCCCTAAATAGTTATCCATATAATGAATAAATATAAAAATCAAATACTTCCTTATTCAATAGAATAATGTGTATGTCTAGTAGAACATCCCTTAATCAACTTGGAATTCGTGGGGTATCATAAAAGTAACATGAAGAACCCTTATCAAAGAAATATAATGTTAAAGGTAATGTATTAGGTTATCCATGGAAGATATTAATTGGATTCAATATATTTCATTGGTATGAGACCAAGGTAATGGAACAAAAAGTCCTTCGTCATGGTTCATTAAGAGCGTGTGAATATTTCAAAGCATATCTCCTGAGTTTATTTCACCTGGTGTGCAGTCTTAGGACCACTCATCATGCATTAGGGTGATGATTGAGTCAATAATCAACCAAACTTTTTGGGGTGATTACCCATAGGTGCATCTGTTCCACAACCACATCCACTTGCCATCATCTATACAATGATGTATTTGAAATGAAATTATACACACTTTTACTTTACCAACACTCAAGACTATTTATCCACCCTGGAAAAGGTAAATCTTGAATAAAAAGAATAAAAGAGAAGGATAAAAATATAGACTTTTAAATCCCTTAAATTTCATGAGTAACATAGAAAATTTATTTCATGAAAATGTATGCACCACACAAAAGAGAATAAGTGTTGATTATAACATGAGTCCCAAAGAATAAAAATTGGGATCGAAAACTCATCTTATGGATTGGGTAGCAATTCAATCACATACTATTGAAAAAGGGGTCTTAAAATTGATCTTAAAATATTATGAATAAATGAATTTCATGATATAAAATCTCAAATAGGCAGTATATACACTACATAAATGAAATTAGGTGTACATTACAAAATGTAAACTACTAGAAAAGTGATTTTTTTTGATAGACTCTATTTTGTCTCAAATAATCATATGTAATTAATATTGTTGACGGAAAGTATTATCCATTTCAAAAAAAATTTGATAGTTTTTTGTGAAAAATAATACTTTCCTTAGATATTATCAATTTTGGTAGGAGTTTTTATGACATATTAACTAATTCGTCACAAAAAACCATTGTCGACATGATTTTAGTGAATGAATGTCTATCGTGATTAATCCGTCACAAAAAAAAAACTTTAATAAAAAAACACCTGAACCCTATTCCCCCACCTTTTCACTTCCCCCCTATGCATCCCCTACCGTTGCCGTAACCCCCCTGCCTAACTATCGCGCACCCCCACCTCCCATTCCCCATCACATAGACCGCATCCCCGATCATCACCGTCATTCCCCCCATTCCTTATCACGCAACCCGTACCTGCAGCCATCCTCATCGCACACCCCACCTCCTGTTCCTTACCACACAAACTGAACCCCCCGATTGTTGTCGTCACACAACCCTCCCATCCCATTACCCATTGCGCAACCCCCCTTATCCCTTTCCTCATCACGCAACCCCTCCCCTGTCGAGTACCTATCATCGTACATCCCCCATCACACACCCTTCTTTATCACACCTAGTTTTTTGATGATCAAGATTTGAATCCCCCAGGTACGAACTCCTATTTCTCTACAATTGGTTCAATTGAACCCTAAATCAAAATATTTACCTGATTTTATAGTTTATTTGGTATTTAGGGTTAGTGAAAGTTTATTCTTCTCTATTTGGGTTCCAGACATCGAAGAAAACAAGTTTCAACTTTACACAGGTTGATTCCACTTGATTTGAGGTATTTTTCCTAACATTTAACCTTTAGATCTAAGAGATTTTCCCTATTTGGATGTCCGTATTAGTTTATTTTTAGTTTAATAGATATTTTCAATCAAAATTTAGTTTGGATTTTTTAAGTCTAGTTTATATGTTTTTAAATATTTCATTAGAATTAGAAGCATGTTTAGATTTTTTTAAATGATTTATTATCATAAGGTACATGATGTTTGAGCCTCATATTATTATTTTCACATATGATCTTGGATATATTTTGAGTTTTGAATGTTTATAAATTTATGATTATATCATTCGAAAGTGGTTACTTATTACTTGATTGATATGTTTAATGATGTGTTTTTTTATGTTTGAATTATCACAAAGCATGATATATATGTAATATTTGATTTTTTTTTACATATTCATGTTTATTGATTGTATCATTTATTTTAATGCTACATATCCCTTTTCAATGATATTCGATTATTATTCTTATTGTATTTGATGTTTTCCCATGTTTGAGATTAGTTATCATGTCTTCGTAATATTTATTAAAATTTTATTTATAATTAATAAATAATTAGTATTACATATTATATATTTTTAATAATTAGTATTTTTTTAAATTGTAAAAAAATATAAAAAATATTAACAAAAATTAAAAATTTGCAATAACCAGTAAAAATATCTTAATAATTATAAATAAAAATTATTAATCATTAATTTTTTAATAATTTATAAATAATAAGTCAATATTAATAATAATTAGAAACAAATACTAATAATTATTTTATATTATTAATAATATATAAATGTTAGTAAATTATAATAATTTTTAATAAATTGTAAAAATATATATGAAATACAAATAATTATTAAAACTTAGTAATATTTATTAAAAATTCAATTATAATTAATAAATAATTATAATTACATAATAAATAATCACAATAATTAATAAAAATTAATAAATATTAGTAATAGTTAGTAATTTTTTTTAATAATTTGTAAAAAATATAAAAAATACTAAAAAATACTACAAAATTCAAAATAAAAAATAAAAAATTTACGATATTTACAAATATTAGTAATGATTATTAAATAATATACAATAATTAAATTGGACGTGGAGAAAAATACCTCATTTTTCCTGTGCGAAAAAACATGGTGTGTCCATGACCACCAAGATTGCACATGATCCACAACGTCACGATTATGGTGCGACTGGTGTGATCACATACTACATCACATCTCAACTACTAGGAGCAGCGGTGCACCACTCCATGTTGCACCAACGTGATCGCGACCGCTCCAACGCAATTTGAAAACTATGGTAATAATTAATAAATGATAGTAATACTTAGTGAATTTTAGTTATAATTTGTAAATATTAGCAACTTATGATAATTTACAATAAATTAATGGAAAATATATGTAAAAACTAATAATTATTAAAAAATTTCAATAATTTGCATTTTTTTGAAATAATTAAAAAAATTATTAGTAGTTAATAACTAAATTGTAATAATTAAGAAATAATCAGTCAATATTAGAAATTTTTTGTCACTATTAGTAATAATTAGTAAATATTATTAATAATTTGTAAATATTAGTAAAAATTAAAATAATTTATAATTGTTTGTAAAAAAATAAAAAATAAAAATAAAAAATAAAAAATAAAAAATAGTAATATTTATTAAAAATTTAGTTATAATTAATAAACAATTAGTATTAACAAATAGATATTTGTAATAATTAGTAATAATTAATAAATATTAGTAATAATTAATAAAATTTAGTAAGAATATTTGTGATAAGTATTCATAATTAGACATAAATAAAATTTAGTAATAATTTTTAATAATTAATCACAATGAGTAATAATTTGTAACATCTAGATTTTTTAAAAGGAAAGAGTATGTTCAACAGTGTACAAGATATACAACATGAAGCTTAAATGAACAATTAAATATTGTTATTATGTGACTATTAAAACATAGCTATTAAATTGGTGGGAATGAACAATATTAACTAAATTATGAAATATAAAATGGTTATACTCATTAATAAGGTATTAATTAATGCTTAGAAAATTAAGCACTTAATTTTAGTAAAGCCATTTTATTATTCAAATACACTTTCTCCAAGACTGATTTTTATTGCTTTTGTGAGCGAAAAATATAATTAATTTCTAAAAATTATAAAAATTTTATTTAATAAAATAAATATAATTTTTGAAATTATTATATCAAAATAAGATTATCATGAAATTTTGAGATTTTTTTGAAAAGTTTTATTTTTAATGAATAGTGAAAAATACATATTTTTGTTGAAAATTGTATTTTATTTTTAAGTATTTACAAATTAAAATTAAATTTTAGATTAGTTTTAAAATTTAATTTGTTTTTTTTGATTAAAAATGACATAATTATTGTTTTTAAAATTATTTTATACTTAAATTTATTTTAATTTTTTTTATGTTTAAAAAGGGGCATTTTTCCGAAAAAATGTTTTCCGTTGCGTTTTTGCGATTTAATTTTATATTAAATGCCAAAAATTATATGTTTTAAATTTTGAAAAATGGATTCAAATTTGGAATTAGTGGATTTAATTTTTTTAAATATTTCTGTTTTATTTTTGGACAATATGAATAACAACTTTAGTTAATTTTGTTACTATAGTAAAGGGGTAAATTAGGTAATTAAGAGTAAAAATAATACGATAAGGACTAGAAAAGGACCATAACACTTTTATGAATTTTATTGGATGATTAATATTCGTCCATAATAAGTCAAGGATTGGTTATATGACCATTTATGACCACTTGGTTTAGATTACGACATTTATAATATTTTATTTAAGGAAAAGTCAAACATGTCACACATTTGTTTTTAATAAGTATAATATTTTTAACACAATTTTAACTATAATATATGTTCGACTATAAATTTTATTTTGAAATATAATAGATTTATGTTCCTCATTTTAATTTATTTTTAATTTTTAGTGAATAAATAATTACCTTAACTGCTTGCACAACACTGATGTAACAATTATTTAATTAATGTAAAAATCAAATAAATGATATTAAAAATATTAAAATAAATATAATATGAGATAATTATGTAATCCATGAGTTTTTTAGATGGATTTTAAATGTTAGGTATGCATTAAAATATTTTTTTATTGATACTTTTAAAAGTCAATGTAATGAATATTGTCAAAATTAACATTAATGATATTTTAAAATAAATATTATTTTATTAAATGATATAAAATTATTAATAACATGAAATTATGGCCAATTTATTAGTATAAGGTTTAAAATATCAACCATGATCTAATTATGGGTCTTTTTGTATTTTATAGTAAAAATATTTACCCTTAAAGAGTAAAAATCAATGCTGTCACGGTAAGAGTTAAATGAGTTAAATAAGAGTTAAAACTAAATTATATGGGTAATAAAGTGACATAAAATTATCTAAAAATTATTGTATGAGAATATTTAAACCCATAATCATCTTATATTTTAAATAACAACTTTGGATCCATTTGTAATTACAAATTATTTTATATTAATTTAATATTTTGAGAAATTCGAAGAGTGCCCCTCCCCTATCATATAAAAGGGAATCCATTATTTTATATTAATTTAAACCCATTTTTTTCAAAAAATATTTCCCAAATACCTTCCCCTAATTCTTAGAGGCATCCATTTAGGTAGAACACCAACCTTAGTGGTCTTAAGGTGCTAAGCAAAGGAGGTTTTCCAAAGAACAGGTATAGTTTTTATCCACTTGTTTTAGTTTTGTTTATTCTTCCACTTCCTTAAAATCTTATTCAACCATGATAAAATAATAACTACAATATAATATATATACTAATATGTTATTATGTTATTTTTATTATCCATATCCATCTCCTCTTTCATCAAATATTAAAAGAATTCATCATTAATGTGTACAGAGGACTACCGCCTCGCGAACCGATGTAATTCATTTTACATCCCCATATCTTATGATTGGTTATAATGATATAATTAATATTTATATATGATATTAATGAAATATTTATTATTATTAAAATATAATATATAATTTTCATTCTTACCTTTCAATACATAGAAAAATGATAACATCATTTGTGCATACGTGTGAACTGCCACCTCCACGAAGCGATGTGATTCATTTTTCATCACCACATCACATAGATGATATATATATAATTATATTTTATGAATTAAAATTATATTTATGATATTTTTATCATTCTATAAAGATAAAATATAATTTATCTTATTCTCATAATGATCATTGAAAAATGGAAACATTATTCACGAGTACGTACGACCTACCATCTCCATAATTATAACGTAGTTCATTTTTCATATCAATGTTTACTAGATGGATTTAAAAGTATAATTTATGTATAATAATGATACTTATTTCATGATTATTATTTTTTATATGATTTAATAATGATCACTTTGACTATATATATCACACCAAAGTCATTTTGGACTCAAGTACCGAATATCATCAAAACATTCGTCTTGAACTTAAATGATTAAGTAATTGTTGTAACATGGTAATAAGTGATATAAAAGGAATAATAAACTTGAAAAAAGTTTCTCAATAAAGTAAATAATTAACATAATTTTATTATTCAAGAAGATAAAGTACATACGCGACAAATCAGACTTGAGGTAAGGGACTTTCTTTTAAAAATTATCTTTTAAAATTAATCTTTTAATTTTTTTTAAAAAGTAAAAATGAATTTTTTTAAACTTATATGGTATGATAATAATTTATTGATTTAATGATGAATTAATGTTTTTAAAATTTATTTAAAATATTATAAGTTTATTTTCAAAGAAAATGTTTTCATTTATAAGTGAATAATTTTTCTTAAAAAATAAGCGTTTTCAAAATGAAAATTTTATTTTTCTAAAAAATGTTTTTAATGGTATTTTATTCAAATAAAAACCTTATTTACTTTATTATGGGCGTTTTTCTATTGAAAATGAGTTAAAAAGTGCATTTTTATACCATAAAGTGTTCTGCATATGGGTTTTAAAGAGTTTTGAAAAGGTTTTATGATGAAAAGTGAAAGAATAAAGTGTTTTATTCATGATTTTGTAATTGAGAATTATATGTGAAATGTGTGAGCCTAATATAGCTTATATGAAGGGTTGAGCCCCATTATAGATCACAGGTAATCCCGATACATCTTATACGAAGGGTTGAACCCCATTATAGCTCAAGTTGATCCTGACACAGCTTGTACGAAGGGTTGAGCCCCATTATAGCTCATGAAAAATGGGTGAGCCCAATATATATTATATGAGGGTTGAGATATATTTTTTCCCTATAATGCATTGGGTAATGATCACGTTATCTAAATAATTATATCAGAAGTTGCCCGTATAGTTATTCCAATTTCAAGGTTTTTTAAATGGTTTTATTAATGTGATTCTCTAAGTTTCCAAGAAGGGTTTTTATTTTATTATTATGGGTTTTAAAGGTTTTTTTGAGATTTTTTTTGTGTTTTTCATTTGGAAATGATTTATAAACTCTAAGAACTTTAAACGAGTTTTCATGTTTTCATTGGATTAACGGTTTTGTTATTTTATGTCCCTTATTGATCTTTTTTTTCTCATCACACATTTTTAAAATATTTTTCACAATATTTTATGAAATATTAGGGACAAGGATGAGGTAAAAATCAAATTTGTGAATATATGTCCTAAAAATAAAACATTTTTTATTTTAAAAGGTTTTCTTTTAGTGAAAAAATGCATAATGAGTATAAGATTACACTTGTAATGTATGAGTTTACTATATAAGATATTTTCCTAATTCTCTAAAACTCTAAACATAAAATATCTTTGGGAAAAGGAAGTGATTTATAGTTTTAAAATAACTAGAAATTGTATTGTTTAAGTTCAAGTCCTTACAATTAGTATCAGAGCTGGGTTTAGATAACTTTATAGTTTATAATGTTTTCATGAGAAGTTATCTTAATAATTATAGATACCATCATGGGTATATAAGTCCATATGTTAAGAGTATTATACACCCCTTTTGAGGTTTTAATTAATGAAAATTTTAAGGTGACTAATGATATTTTTAGAGACATTTACATTTTAAGGTAATTATGGGTTATTACTTTTTGGGATGAAAAAAATGAAAAGTATGAGATAACCTTTAAGGAAAAAACATTTATTTAATATTGAATATATTAATGTTTCTTTGAGGATTTTATCATATTTTTTGGGAATGTTATAAGAATTATATAGTTTTATAAAATGATAACCCACATATCAGGTGACAACCTGTTGTATCTGGAAAGCCCATGAGGTTTGAACCCACAACCAAAGAGAAAAAATGATGTAAGGCCTACCACTGGCCTACATGAAGTGAAAGTTAGTGTGAATTTTTTAGTTAAATTATTTTATGGATCAAGATTAAGTTTATTTTGAGAACATATGTATTATTGTATAGAATACCATGGGATTAAAAATTTATTTATTGATTAAGTGATTAATTTTATTTTAGAAGAAGATTACTATAATTTTGGGAAGTATTATAGGAATAAGTTAAACATAATTCTATAGAATTTTATTTTTGGAATATAGGATGAATTATATTTTTGTGGATTATGATGTATGTAAATGATTAACATATATTGGAGATGACATGATTTGGATATAAACTTTTTGGTATGAGAGTAATTGATGTTATTTAGAGATAAATATTAAAATTATATTGAAATACTATGTGATAAAATCTTTATGAATTTTGGGTTTCAATCTTAGTTTAGACTATTTTGAATAATTTTAAGGATAGTTATTTATCGAATGATCTATGTTGAACTTTGGGTATTACTATTAAATTTTGGAGATTAAATTAATTTTCCATCATATAATGGTTTATTATTTTTTGGGAATTATATTATCTTATTCTAACAATTTTGGGTTTGGTTAATGCCTAAATAAAAGAGGAATATATAAATATTCTTTTTTGTATTTTTTTTGATATGTAGAAGTTGATTCTAATGCTTTAGACATGAAAAATTCATCTTAAATACTCATCATTTGGAGCAAAAATGTGATTGTGATAGAAATTGATTAAAGGATAAAAATATACTTTTCAAGTAAGTATATTTACTTATATTCTTAGACCAATTAATAAAATAATTCCTCAACTCTATGAAAATTATCTTGAAACAAAAATGTTATCCATTTATTTTTCTTACCCGGATATTAATGACCTTTTAACCCATCAAAAATTTATGGGTTTGCGACTGTTCAATTTCTCATGACCATATTCTCTATGACTCTATATCAGTACATGGGTGTTATATTTTCTCTTCCATTTTCATGTTTTTATATAAGGAAACATAGTTATATGTTATTTCAGATGACCTTCGTACTTTCTTTTCTTTATTTTAAGGTGGAACTTTTATTAATCATTTTTCTAATGTGGGATTTCAAAAAAGGTTTCTTGAAAATTAAAACTGTAGTTACCAAGCTAGAATTTCAAATTATGAGGTCATAATTTTTAAAATGGATGGGGGGGGGGGTTTATAATGTATCATCTCTAGTTTTCAAAATGAAATACTTTGTTTGATAGCGTATAAGATATGCAATACCAAGTTTAAAAGAACAACTAAATATTTTTATTATGTGAACGTTATAAACTATACATTAAATTGGAAGTAATTATTAGTATTAACTTAATTATGAAATATAAAATGGTCCTACTCCTTAATAATGTATTAATTAATTCTTAGAAAATTAAGTACTTAATTTTAGTAAATTCATTTTATTCTTCAAATACATTTTCTTCAAAAATGATTTTTATTGATTTTATGAGGTAACAATATAATTAATTTCTAGAAATTTTAGAAATTTTATTTAATAAAATAAATACAATTTTTGAAATAAGAATATAAAAGTTTTCTTATGGTGAATTTTTGATAATTTAATGAAAGGTTTGATTTTTCAATGAATAGTGAAAATACCGATTTTTATTGAAAATTGTATTTTTTTCAAGTATTTACAAATTCATATGTTATTTTAGATTAGTTTGAAAATTTTGTTTGTTAATATTAATTTAAAATAATACAATTATTTTTTTAAATTGATTTTAAACATGAATTTAGTATAAAAAATTATATGTTCAAAAAGGGGCATTTTTCCCAAAAAAATGTTTTTTTGTGGCATTTTGCCAATTTAATTTTAAATTAAATACTAAAACTTATATGTTTTGAATTATTAATAATGGATTAAATATTTTGAATCAGTGATTATAAATTCATTACATAGTTCCCTTTTATTTTTGGACAATATGGATAATAACCTTGGTAAATTTTGTTACCACAGTAAAGAGGTCAATCAGGTTGTTAAGGGTAAAAATAACATGATAAGGACTATAAAATGACCCTAAAACTTTCCATAATTTTATTGGATGAGTAATATTCATCCATAATCATTCAAGGTTAGTTTATATGACCATTTATGGACACTTGGATTAGATTATGACCTTTATAATATTTTATTTAAAGAAAAGTCAAGCATACCACACTTTTGTTTTTAATAAGTATAATATTTTTAATATGGTGTTAACCAGAAGATATGTTTGACTATAAATAGTATTTTTTTTAAAATATAATAGGTTTATATTAAATTTGGTAATTTATTTTTAATTTTTAGAGAATAAATTATTACCATAAATGCATGCACAATACAGATGCAATAATTATTTAATTAATTGAAAAATCAGATAAATGATATTAAAAATATTAAAATATATATAATATGAGACAATTAATATAATAAATGTATTTTCTAGATTAATATTACATGTTAGGGATGTATTAAAAAATTTGGTTCAATGTTATCTTATTTTATTGATATTTTTAAAAGTCAATGTAATGAATAGTGTCAAAATTGATATTTTTAATATTTTAAAATAAATAATATTTTTTTAAATGATATAAAATTATTAAAATTATTAAATCTAGAAAATTTATTAGAATAATTTTTAAAATATCAACCATGATCCAATTATGGGTCTTTTTGTCATTTTATAGTAACAATACTGACCCTTAAAGAGTAAAAATCAATATTGTTACGGTAAGAGTTAAAAGAGATAAATAAGAGTTAAAAATAAAAGATAAGGGTGAGAAAGTGACATAAATTTATCTAAAAAATATTGGATGAGAATTTTTTAATCAATAATTATCTTATATTTGAAATAATTTTCTATGTATCCATTTTTAATTAAAAATTAATTTATATTAATTTAATATTTTAAGAAATTCCAAGAGCTCCCCTCCCCTCTCCTATAAAAGAGCACATCTTCTTCTCATTTCAACACACTTAAAAACCAATTTTTTAGACTATATATACCCAAATACCTTACTCTAATCACTAATCTCATTCTAGAGGCATTTTTTTAGGAATAACACTAACCTTAGCGATCTTAAAGTGTTAAGAAAAGGAGGTTTTCTAAAGGAGAGGTATAGTTTTTATCTGCTTGTTTTAGTTTTGTTTCTTATTAAAATTCCTTAAAATTTTATTCAACCATGAGAAAATAATAAATTAAGTATCCTAAATATACTTATATGTTATTATGTTAGTGGAATGACCCATATTCATATTCTCTTCCATCAAATGGGAAAAAAATTCATCATTTGTGTGTACGATGGACTAGCGCCTTAAGAACTGATGTAATTCGTTTCCCATAACCATTTTTTAATACTAGTTATAATGATAGAATTAGTGTTTATATATGATATTAATGACACATTAATCATTATTAGAATATAATATATCATTTAAAATCTTACATTTCCATGCGTAGAAAAATCATATCATTGTTCGTGCGTACGTGTAGACTACCACCTCTATGAAGCGATGTGATTCATGTTTCATAACCACATCAAATGGATGATATATATAAGCATATTTTATAAATTAAAATTATATTTATTACATTATTATCATTATATAAATATAAAATCATATTTATCTTCTTTCCATAATGATCATTGAAAAATGGAAACGTTACTCATGTGTACGTACGATGTACCGTCTCCATGATTGAAGCGCAGTTAAATTTTCATATCTATATTTAATGGATGGATTTAAAAGTATAATTTATGTATAAAAATTATAATTATTTCATTATTCTTATTCTGGAGATAATGGACTAATGGCCACTTTGACTATAGACATCATACCAAAGTCATTTTGGACTCAAGTACTGAATATCGTCAAAAACATCTAATGTGAACTTAAATAATTAAGTAATTGTTATAACATGGTAATAAGTGATATAAAAGGAAAAATAAACTTTAAAATTTTTATAAATCAAGTAAATAATTAACATAAGTTTATTATTCAGGAATATAAAGGACATACGCGACAAATCAGACTCGAGGTAAGGGAATTTCTTTTAAAAATTATCTTAAAATCCCTCTTTTATTTTTTTTACAAAAGTCAAAAGGATTTTTTTTTAACTTATACAGAATGAGATAATTTTATTTATTTGATGAAGAATTAATGTTTTTAATCTTTCTTCACAATATTAAAAGGTTGTTTTCAAATAATCTTTTTATTTATAAGTGCACAGTTTTTTAAAAAAAATAAGTGTTTACAAAATGAAAATTTTATTTTTCTCAAAAATATTTTTAATGATATTTTCTTCAAATAAAAACCCACTTTAATTTTTTATAGGTATTTTGGAATTGATTTTTTTTAAAATAAAATGCTATTTTGATACCAAAAAATGTTTTACATATGGTTTTTAAAGTGTTTTGCAAAAGTTTTATGATAAAAAGTGCTAGCACAAAATGTTTTATTCGTGATTTGGAACTTGGGAATTATATATGAAATGAGTGATCCGGATACAACTTATAAGAAAGATTTATCCCCATTATAGCTCATGGTTGATCCCAATACAACTTATATAAAGGGATGAGTCCCATTATAGCTCACCATTAAGCCCGATACAACTTATATGAAGGGTTGAACTCCATTATAGCTCATAAAAAATGGGTGAGCCCAATATAGATTATCAGAGGAGTGATCCCCATTATATCATTACAATTAATTGGATAATTATTATCTTATTGGGAGAATTATATTAAAAGTTGGCTGTATGATTATTCCAATTACAAGGGTTTTGAAATGGTTTTATGAATGTGATTATCTAAGTTTCCAAAAGGGTTTTTATTTTTTTATTTTTTTAAAGATTTTATTTAAGAAAAAAGTGTGTTGTTATTTTCATGTGGAAATTATTTATATGCTATAACATCTTTAAATTATTTTTCATGTTTTTCACTAGACTAATGGTTTTCTTATTTTTTGTCCCTTACCAAGATTTTTGTGATCATCACACATTTTTAAAATGTTTTTCACAGTATTTTAAGAAATATTAGTGACAAGAATGAGGTAAAGATAAAATTTATGAAGATATGTATTTAAAATGAAACATGTTTTATTTTAAAAGGGATTACTTTGGTGGAAAAAATAGATACTGAGTATAAGTTTCCACTTATAATGTATGAGTTTACTATGTAAGAGATTATTCTAATTCTCTAAAACTATAAACCTAAAATATATTAGGGAAAAGGAAGTGTTTTTTAGTTTTAAAATAACTAAAATATGTATTTTTTAAGGATAATTCCCTATATAATTATTCTTATTTTTGTTGTTGTTTAGATAAATATGGACTTAGGTAGTAGGCACCAGTTTCTATTATGCGATCATGATTGGATAAATCATCACAAAACACAAATAGTTCTAGTATAAATACTTTCATCATTGATGGTGTTTAAAAATTTATATTATTTGAATCATAAAATTAAAAATTTTATTTTGAAGGAACAATTAAATTTCCATGTAATAAACACAATCTTAAGAGATTCAAAACTTTTGATAATGTTGGAATTCATCTACTACATTTTGTTTTTCATAAATATTATATTTCTTAGTGTCAATATAGTAAATGAAATTTACTAGAAAATATAATTTTTTTGGTTCCTGATCCTTCATTTCATAATTTAGTACATGAGGTTTCTAGATTACCTATTCAAGAATAAAAAAAATAGAATGATATTCCAAATCCTAAATTAAAACCATCTTAATTTTACAATTTTTTGAAATTTATTGAGGAAGACTTATATCTAGGATGTAAAATAAGAAAATTGAAGTTGTTAAAAAATTTATGACTTTTAAATAATATTTTGTAATTTCAAATAGTTTTTTTGATCAAATATTTTTGTTGGTTAAATTTTTGTCGCTTGATGAAAATACATTACCTATAATTTTTTTTAAAAGTAAGAAGTTAGTCCATAATGTGGTTCTTAGTTTTTAAAAGATCCATGCATGTTCAAATAATTTCACTCATATTATGGTGATTATGAATCATTAGCTAATTGTCTAACATGGGATAATCAAGGTATAAAGAGACACAATAAGGAAATTCCATATTTTCTATGAAAAAATTGATGTATTTTCCAATTACACCCCATTTACAATGTTTATTTATGTCTCACTAAACAACTACATTGATAAAATGACATAAATAAAATATTTTTCATTAGTAAAATATGAAAACATACATGTGATGGTGATTCATGGAGACACTTTTATCAGACGAATCATTATTTTGCTTCAGAACCTCATAACATTCAATTGAGTTTTTCTACTTATGGGTTTTTTCCATTTGGTGATTACGAAAATCAATATTCTTGACGGTTTATTTTCATAACTTAGTACAATGTATCTCCCTATATTATGATGTAGGAACCATATTTATATTTGGTGCTATTTATTCTAGGAAATCTGAATAATAATATTGATACTTATTTAAATCCAGTGATTTATGAGTTAATTTTATTATGGAGCAATGGTATAACTACATATGATATAGTTTTAGATCATAATTTTACACTAAAGGTTGCATTAACATGGACAATTAGTGATTTTTTGGAATATGATATATTATTTGGATGGATTACACATGGTCTAAAATCATGTTCGTACTTCATTACTGAGAATAAAGAATTTATATTTTTTAATGGATTTAATATTAGTCTTTTTGACTTTCATCAGATATTTCTTCTTTAAAATAACCTTTTTGAAGGAATAGATATAATTTTACAAAAGGAAAAATTAAAAGAGACAAACCTACAACAATGATCTTATGTATTGAGGGAAAATATATCATATCTTCATTACCAAATTTTAAACCACATACAAAATAACCAAGTTATTCTATAAAAACATTAAAAAGTTTAAATCAATCACCCTATATAATCTCTATGTGATAGAGGTTACATATGTGTCTGGATCATCTTTGATGAGATCCTCAAAGTGGTAGCCTATCTTGTCCCAGGTATGGGTACATTCCTCTAGATATATTATCTCTCAGTTGATTCCACATGCCAATATCTAATATTATTTGTTGATACAATTGGTTTTCTCATCATTAAGATCAACTCAAGTCGATCTATCATACATTCTATCAGCATCCTCTTTTGAAACATTGATATTAAAATCTTCCTCCAAAATCTTTTCCTTACAATGTAGGAGAAGTATTAGGTCTACATCCTTCTTCCTTGTATTCTTATGGACACTAAAAAATACCTAAGGTTCCAATATCTAGTTAAAATATTCTAAACTACCAACTTGAAAATACTTGGTCTTATCACTATCAACCTCTACCTTATCAACAGTAGGTATTGCTTGCATCACTATAATTCCACCTTCCTAAACTACCACTATAGCATCCTCGACCTCATCCAACAATGTTGAAATTTTATTTCCCAACTTGAAAAACTCTTGAATAAATCCTCATGCATGTGTCACCACCATTGGCCTTACCTTTTCCTCGACATTATTTAGTTTTCCTACTGAACAGGTGATGATGGGATTCAAAAAATTTGATTAGTATTTACGAGGTCTATTTATTTTCTCTTTATAGACTAGAAAATTCCAAAATACAACATTAAATTTCTTCCCATTCCTCAAACCAAACCCAACGACCATTATTATATGGTAATCCTTCTCACATTCTGAATCCATTTCAGAGTATGTTTCTTTGTCACTCTAATCAAGCTCCACTTGGGTCTTAGACCCGGCCTACTTCCTCTTCCATCTTGGGATGACTGACTGCTAACCTTTATGATCCAAATCCTCTTTTGAATTTACATTCAATGATGATAATTGGTTATGAAATTTCATTTAGGTTATGAGTTCCATCAAGGTATAAGAGACCCATGATTGAGAAACTTCAGCATTTAGATCAGGAGCAGCCTGTAGTGATGTGATCAATCTAGAACTAGAAAAATTTAGATTACTCTCGGCCCCAGTGTCATAAGAAACATGACATTATGCATTAGCATAAAGATTATTTCCTTTTCCATCACCCACAAACATAACTACCTAAGAAAAGGATAGATAAATAATAGGATAACTCATCCCAATAGCTTCTTATATAGTTGGCTTCGAGCCATTTAGGTCACGCCTCAAACTAGAAAATATGTCCAAAACCCTCAAGTCTGGGTTTAAAGACATCACCTATTTTTCATGAAAGTATACAACAAATGGAGAAAAAATGACCAAATGATCATCTTAGAGGACTGTAGAAGGACCCACCTTCACCCCATTCCAAAAAATTGGAGGATTCATGACCCAACCACCTACAAAATGAACAGAAGGAAACCCAGGATTCATAGTATACCTTCTGATTACAAAAAATTTCACCTTCACCCTCGATACATATGAACTCCAATGGATCCCTTGATATGTACACTTCAATACAAATTTTAGGAGAGATGGGGTGTCATAAAGCTTGAGTGCGAATATCTAAATATAGAAATTGACTGACCATATTACAAATCATAATTAGAAGTTCCAAAGTCTGGAATAGTAGAGGAATCTCTGGTAGAGAAATTTAGATTATAGTGGAAGGGTGATAATTTTTTAGGTTTAAGTAAAACATTCAAAGAAACAGGGAGAACCGAACACTAGAAACCAAATGAGGAGTGTTCACCCAGGAAGAGATGAGATCTGCTTTATATAAAAACTAAATAAAAAAATTTCATGGATCCAGAAGCCCAATAACCACCCGACTGAGTAAATAACAAGAATTGGTGATGTACCTATCGAATAAAACCATCAAGGGATGAAACTTACAAAAAGAACCACCAATGAGAGACCCAATAGTGAAGAAGCATGCAAGAACTCTAGGAAAGAAATTGGGAGTTAGATAAGACCATCGTTGTATGATTTAACTTTAGGGAACACTTCACATTTAGGTAATCTGGGGAGAATTCGAGGGTCAATGAAAGGGTAAAATGGGCAATGTTGAGATGAGGGAGGGGTTGGGGAATATCCTCTATCCCACAAGGGCAGGGGGGAATGGAAGGTTGGTCATGCCACCGCCCATTCCATCGATGGGAGATGGGAGGGGGAAAGAGGGAAAATCACATATCTTCATTATATCCTATCAATTTTGGATAAACTATAAACAAACAAAAAATATATAGTTTTGGGAGAGATCATAATTAGATAAAGAGAAGTATTTTTTAGGACCTTCCATATTGGTCTGATTTTTCAGTTCATCACATATTAAATGTAATTAATATTGAGAATAATTTTTTTGATAAGATATTCTATACCTTATTGGACACACCTAGTAATACAAAAAATAATGTAAAAGCATGATTATATATTCTCCAAATTTGTAGGTGTCCTGAACTTGAATTATTTGAAGATGAAATATCACACAATTTAATGAATCCAAAAGCATATTATGAAATTTATAAATAAAGTAATTTATTATTCTATCAAAATATTAGATATTTGAGGATACTATATAGTTATGATTCTAATTTTCCTCATTACGTTATAAATGTACATAATACTCAGTTAAAAGTCATGAATTTCATGTCATAATAGAAAGACTACTTCCTGTTGAGGGTTGATGAACTATTCAATCTCGGATGTGTTAATTGAAATACCATATTTATTATGAGTTATTTGTGCAAGAACATCATATTATGATGCATTGAGTTTGTTTCATAAAGATATTGTTTTAATTTTAGGTAAATTAGAAATTTTTTTCCTAATTAACTTCTTTGAATCAATGAAACATTTAATATTTCATTTTCTATATGAAGATAAATATAAAGGGTTGTTACAATTTCTATGGATGTACCCATTTGAGATATGTATGAAAAAATTAAAAAATAAAGTACATAACAAATCTTCAGTCAAAGGGTCAATTGTAGATGCGTACTTATAGGAGGAAAATCCAAATTTGTGCTCTTATTATTTGAAATCTGAATATCCTTCAAAACATAATCAAATGGATCTCAATGAGGAAAATGTTAATAATTTCACCGACCATAAATTTTTAGTTTTTAATCAGCCCAAGATTGGTTTTGGTGGTTATCATGAACAATAGATTTTAAATGAAGAAATGCACAGAGATTGTACATATATTCCACTCAATTGTGAAGAAATGAAATGATTTTTTAGAAAGTAAAACTTATTATTATTAATTTTTTAATTTTATTAAGAGATAAACTTATTTGCATTATTTTTTTAGACTATATAATGACTATATCAAAAAAATAGTTTATAAAAGTTACCTTTACTGCTCTTGAAGAACGTCAACAATAAAAATTTTCATATCGATTTCAAAGACTGGTAAGTTAAGTTTTTTATGATGGAACATTAAATCATTTTTTTGTATTAATATATATTATTAAATTTTTTATTATTTTTAGGAAACACAACAAGAAATTAAAATTGATAGTCGATTATGTGTGCTAAAAAACCCTCCATCGAAATTAGTAAAACATTATAATGGGTATGTGGTTAATGGATTTCTATTTCATACATGCATATATGGTGAATCAAAGAAATCAACTAATAGTGGTGTTTTTTTGAAAAAATCACATAATAAAGAAAGCGATGTTGACTTTTATGGAATTAAAGATTAAATAATTGAGTTATGTTATCCGAGACTAAATTATGTAACAATGTTTAAATGTCACTGGTTCGATACTGATTGAGGGTTGTGAGTTCATCCATGATATGGAGTGATTGAAATTAAATATAAAAGTCTTCTTTCCAAAAATGAAACATTTATGTCGAAAAATCAAGCACATCAAGTTTATTATGAAAATTATCGTGCTATTTCAAGTGATTTAAATGACTGGTGGAGTGTAATAAAAATGATATATCATGATAACCAGTTTCTTTAAAATGAAAATGGTTTTGTGGAAGTGCAACATATTGAACATTTTCAAGAAACAACCCCAAATACATATCTTACTTTATGAGATATAAATATCAATGATGAATCCCTCTAGTTAAGGGGTGATGATATTGATAATGTTGATGAAGTAATAAGGGATGATGAAACAGAAATTCATATAGAAGTTGATGCAGAAGAGGAAGATGAAGAAATTTCCATCAATCAAGATGAGGATAAAGATGTTTAATGATGTATTATATTATAGTATTTATTAGTTTTTTATATTTTTCATATGTATTAACTATTATTCATAGGTTAGATTTTTTGTTTTATATGGCTAGAGATAGTCCCGATGATCTATTTTTTTCCCTCACTGATGTTTGTATTTTTTAGATTTTTATATGTGGTATATGTATTAACAATTATTTATAGGTAATATTATATTATTCTACATGATGTTTATTAGTTATTTATATTTGGTACATGTATTGATAATTATATATAGGTAAGATTATTATATTATGGTATTTATTTATAAGTAATTATTATATTTTGGTATTTATTTGTTTTTTATATTTTATATCTGTATAAATAATTATTTATAGGTAAGATAATTATTATATTCTGATATTTATTAGTTTTGTATATTTCATATCTATATTAACAATTTTTTATAGGTGATATTATTTGTTTGAGATGGTCAAAGATGGTGTTGACAATTTATTTCATTCTCTCACTAATTTTGGGCTTCTCGATGATGGGCCTCATTCATCTGACCTAGATGATGCAGCTACAACACCATTTTTCAGTAGGGGGAGTGACCTTTCTAGATTGATGATTCTGAACCCCATTCTAGAAATACTGCTGTCTCTTGATTTTTATCCTTATTTATGGAGGTGTATTCAATTTTTTATTGTATTTATTTTATATTATGTTTTTATATTAATTTTATTAATAATATTCTGATTATTTGTTTTTATTTTCAAAGTCTTTATAATTTACCTATTGGTTAGGCTAGTGCTATTTTATGAAATTATTTTTCTATACCATGGTTGTCATGGGATTAGGTTCCCATTATTGTTCGACATTAGATGTTTGAACACTGTATTGCACATTAATAAATAATATATTTTATTTTAAATTAATTTAAATAGTAACATATTGTTTTTAATTGTATTGAAAAATTTATGATTCCCATTAAATGATAACATGAGAGTTTTTATCCAAGAGGCATGAAAGATTTGTATACGTGCATGTTTTTTCCCAGTTTTTACATAACCTAAGAAAGCGAGCCATTGATAGAGCTTCCATTACTATTTTTCACCAATCTTTATACTCTCATAAATCTAAATATATCTTATCTCAAGTATGGGATGGAATATTATCCTATTAGATAAGATATACTTTTTATGGGAGTTCATCATCTAGGTGTCTAAATCGAGGGTGGAAGGAGGTCACACATAGGGATGAGAGTCCAATATTTGGTATACATCGATCATATGGTAAGTAATATTATTTATTAATGTATATACACTTAAAATGTAAAATATTTTTTATATTATATAGTTCGCTACTGAACCCTATATTATGGAATTCTATGTTTATGAGAAGATGAACACTGATACCATTATAGAATAGCTTGTCAATGATAGAAAATGCCATATTATAGTAAATTTTTTTTTTATTAAAATAATTTAATTTTTATTTTAATATATAATTATATTTTAAGGAAACATATGAGATTGATACTTCTCATTCATGAAAGATTTAATATAATACTAAAGTAGATTCCACTTGCGATTCACGTTTTTGATGAGAGAGCTTGGATATAAATGACTATGTATGGTGACGAGAAAGGACAGGTGATCAGAATTGGTTCAAAATTTATCGCTACTAGTTATTATGGTACTTCTATGATATCATTGACTAGATCAAAGGGAGATCATTTGAATTCATCATTATCATCTACTGCATAGTATGAAGAGATGCTGCGAGCTTAGGATGAGATGATATAAAAGATGCAGAAAGAGTGGGAGGAGGAGTAAGAGCAGCAGCATTAGAGAAATGAATATATGTTGGAGTATATGTGACAGATTATACATGGTGATGGTATGAAGTTTACCCTTGACCCTTTGGGTGATCCTCCTCTCCTTGATATCAGTTGATGTTCACATGTTTTTGTGACTATTATGTATTTTTATTCAATAAACATATTATGTGTGAAATGGTGTCATAATGTAATATGTATGTTTTTATTAATTTTTAATTTTTTATATTTTTTTATATTTTTTTTAATTATTTAATGTTTTTTAAATACTTAAGTAATTGTGGAGAATTTTTTATTCTATCATAATTAGTTTTTTTAAAAAATTTCCAGACTTTGTTGCGATATGAAGTACTTTCTATCATAACTAATAATTATCTGCGATGGACCATCACAAATAACCACGTTTTCAGCCAAGTATTTTGAGAAGGAGTTTTTGATATGTAATCACATAACTAAAAACATAAATTATGGTAATCCATCATAAAAAAATCATCGTAAAAGACCGTAAATATAGCAGTGATGTCTCAAAGAGAGGAATTAGTGATGGAAAACCCATACCTTTTGTCCTGAATTCCTTGAACATACTTTAAACTCCTATAACATAAAATAATATATTAATAAATTAATTAATAAACTTACTGATATCCATTATCATTCAAAATATTCATAAATAGTCATTCTCTATATGAATTCCCTCTATTTTCCACATCAGGTTTTTATAGTTTTGATCTATTGGACCAATTTCATAATATCAATGTTTATATTCATTATTCTTAAAAATTACATTATTAATCAATGATTAAAGGTAGTTTTATGGATTTTTTATAATAATTTATTATGTTTTAAATTCCTTTCATGATCATTTTAGATGTTATACTTGAAGATGAAGTCTACAATAAGCATGTTTTGGTGATTTTTGAAGAATAGAGTGTGTTTCCTTAATTGATGAATTAGATATTGATATAACATCTACAGAACCAAAAAAATTCATTATTTACACATTTATATCATATTATACCATTAAATATGTTTTCATAGTCATCTTTTATATAATGCATCATATTGTTCAATTAAGTGGTTAAACCGACCAAAACATGAACATACCCTGATTTAATGAATGATTATGAGCTAGTTTTGTTATAATATAATAATAACAGGAAAATAATGATATTGTTAGGTCCACAAGGATGAATACCCTGAGAGGGGGGGGGGGGGGGTGAATCAGGGTATGACTAATTTAAAATTAAAGCCCGTTCTAATCTTGTTTCAATGTTAAGAAAAACACTCTTCTCGCATTCCTGTTGCACAATATAAACAGAAAGTAAAGAAAGCACATGACACAACAAATTTTACTTGGTTCACTGATAAGGTCTATGTCCAAGGAGCATACACCGACAGGTTTTCAGTCGTACCAAATTACACTAAACTTCACTAGCTGTGGATTACAAGGTTCAGGCACAATCACTTTGTCCCAGGCTCATTGCCTTTACAAGGTTTAGGGTCAGATCACTACTTTCCCAAGGGTCAATCCCTATTTCTCTCTCTCTGGATCACTGCCAGTGGAGAGGATCACCTTCTTCCTCTTTCTTTTCTTACTGCACTGGAAAGGATCCACTCACAGTTTATAGACCTGTAGGTCTCTTCATTTGCATGAAGTAATGCATCTTCCTCTGTATATAGATGCTCTGTTGAAGCCCAAATTTTACCCGTAGATGAATATCTCTTTGCACTGAAGGTATTGGGAAAACTTTCAGCTTCAACGCAGCACGAAAACACTACCGGGGAATCAACCTTACTTGGCGCGCAAGTCTAATCCGGCGCACAAGTATAGGCATGCAAGTCACAACTGGCGCGCAAGTCACTTCAAACACTTGCGTGACACAATCTTCTACAACTCCAAACCTACGCGACTCACTTCCTTCCTCACCTAAACCACCTCAGGTGCGCAACTAACACTTGGTGCACAACTTCCAACACTAGCATGCGAGTCTCACTTGCGCGACACACCACCACTTGCGCAACCACCACACCTACGCGACGGGAGCTCTGAATCTTCTAAGTGTTGAACTCTGTTTGGAAATGAGGAGGGGTGGTCCAGTATTTATGGGCATTTTGGACACCCTGCGCGACGTCGCACAAGTCACCCCTCGGTGCACAAGTCTCAGCGCGCAGGTCTCTTCTCCTGCAAGTCACTTGCGTGACCCACTTCCAAACTTGCGCGACCCTATTTCCTTTTCCATATTTTTAAGTTCAGATCTTGAAAAATATATGGCGCGCAAGTTTCCAATACATCTAGGTACCGGCGTGTAAGTCAATTCACGGCGCGCAAGTCACCTACGCGACCACACCAATACTAGTGCGACCCACTTTCCTTTGCCATATTTTGACCTCCTGATCCTGAAAAACATTAGGCGCACAAGTTTCCTCTACTTCAAGTACACAGCGTGCAAGTCTCTTTGCCAAAACCACTTTTCTCCTTTCATCAATTTTTAGGCCCAAAAATTTGACAAACACCGGAAAACGGCGCCACCTTGTATCTGTTCTTTTTGTACCACCTCCAGATCATCCATTCGTTTTATCGAAGTTCTTGAATAAAACATGGATCATTGACCACAACTCTTGAACTCGACATTCCACCATGAAATCCCCTTTGTCAACAAATTTATATGTCATGGTTTTCTTTGTCAAAAATCAGAGCACAATTGTACACTTTGTCAACAAACACAATCACCTCAAAAATGATTCAATGATACCTTGAGGGATGTTTTCCCAACAATCCCCCCCTTTGGGTTTGTCGACAACTCTTCCATAAAAAGATACATCCTTGATTCTTTAGCCACCATTCGCCTCATTGCGATTCTGATAGCGATCAAGGATTTACTCAACACATACTCTAAGCCCACATGAGCAATGCTCGGTGTGAGAAACAAGAGTAAATGAAAAGTTAGTCAATGAATCACTTCATCTCTTACACCCATTGTTGACACCAAACTGATACCAATTTTTGGAAATATTCTTCCAACACCACTCTTCTGCTTTTATCACGATCCTCAGCTGTCGTGATATCTATTCTTTGATCGATCACTTCTAGCATCATCAAATTTAAAACGCTCCCCCTTTCTCATAGCTCTCCCCCTATCTCGCTGCTCCACCTATCAGCTTCTCCACATATCATTCATGATTTATCAAATTTCCACACTGTATCCCCCTTGAAAAATCACTATTTTCTCCCCCTTTGTCAACGAACCCAAAGGTCACTCCTTTGCAGTCTGTAACAGAGTAGAGAACACATATAAGCACAGTAGGGAAAAACACATCATACCTCGGGGAGAGGGGGTGGGGTCCACATCCACACTATTTTAAGTGTGGGGAGTCGACTGAACTCCCAAAGCCAGTCAATGTCTCTCAAAATATTCTTTGGGTAAGGCCTTTTTCTGAATGTCTGCAACCTATAGTTCTGTAGGCACATACTCTAATTTCACAATTCCTTGCTCAACCTTGTCCTTGATGAAATGATATTTGATCTCAATGTGCTTGGTCCTTGAGTGATGGACAAGATTTTTGCTAAGATTTATAGCACTTGAGTTATCACACTAGATTCTGATCGGAGACTTCACTTTAGCTCCCATATCTTCAAGCTGCTGCTTCATCCACAATTACTTTGTGCATGCTTGAGTGGCCGCAATATACTCAGCTTCCACGATGCTCAATGAAATGAAATCTTGATTCTTGCTAAGCCAAGAAACACAAAATCCACCAAGATAGAATGCACCACCTGACGTTGATTTTTTGTCATCCACTGAACCAGCCCAGTCTGCATCAGTATATCCCAATAACTCTATCTGATATTTGTCAGTATATGTCAAGCCGAAATCTACTATGCCCTGGATATACCGAAGTATTCTTTTCACTACAAGCATGTGGATTTTCTTGGGATTACTCTGATATCTCACTGCTTGGAATGTGGCGAAACCAATATCAGGACTTGTCGCGGTCAAGTACAACAAACTTCCAATGATTTGCTTGTATTCTGTAATATTAACTGCCTTTCCATCCTCATCTTTCAATAATTTCATCTGGGTAGCAATCAGAGTTTTCATCTCCTTGGAATTATCCATGCCAAACCTTCTTAAAACCTCCTTGGCATATTTTTATTGAGAAATGAATGTTCCATTCCTTCCTTGTGTCACCTGTAGACCAAGGAAAATTTTTATCTCTCCAATCATTGACATTTCAAACTCATTTTTCATGAATTTAGAAAATTGTCTGCACTGAGCTTCATCTGATCCACCAAATATTATGTTATCAACATACACCAACACCATCATTCTTTGATTACTGTCGTTTCTGAAATAGATATTGTAATCAACTCCCCCACGCTGGAAGCCGAGCTTCTTCAAGTACTGATCAACCCTTGAGTACCATGATTTTGGTGCTTGTTTCATCCCATACAATGCATTCTTCAGCCTGCAAACTTTGTTCTCATCCTCATGAATGAGAAAACCATCTGGCTGCTCAATATACACCTCTTTTTCCAGAACACCATTCAAGAATGCGGATTTTACATCCATCTGGAACACTTTGAACTTTCTTTGCACTGCTGTGGCAAAAAAATAATCTGATTTTTCCAGCCTTGCAACTAGTGAAAATATCTCATCAACATCTATTCCCTCTATCTGGGAGTATCCCTTGCACACTAGCCGTGATTTGTTCTGAATCACTGTGCCATCTTCATTCATATTGTTGCGATAGACCCATTTAGTCCCGATGACATTCTTGTCTGCTGGCCTCAAAACAATCTCCCATGTATGGTTCTTCTCAATCTGATCAAGCTCTTCATTCATAGCCTGAACCCAGTTTTCATCTTCAGTTGCATCGGAAAAACATTTCTGCTCCACCTGAGATAAAAACGATGTTTGCTATAATGATTTCATTCTTCGAGTCTTAACAGGAGCAGTCTGATCACTAATGATATTCTGCCTATCAATTTCAGCTCGACTCTTTGGCTTCCTTGCTGACACAGACTTGACACTTTCTTGTTCATCATTAGTATCTTCTTCTGAGTCATCCTCTGCCACTTCTTCTCCCCCTGTGTTGCTTACCTCATCATCACTTTCATCCAAAAACTGATCACTGGGTCGTTGAGTATTCTGTTCATTTTCAACTATAGTGACATCATTGCTCTCAATAATTTTTCCCAGCCTTTTGTTGAAACATTTATATTCTTTTCTTTTCCCTGAGTAGGCAAGGAATATTCCCTCATCTCCTCGAGACTCGAACTTCCTGTGATTTTATTTTTTGAGAATGAAACACTTACTTCCAAATATTCGAAAGTATTTCAATGTTGGCTTCTTTCCATACCACATTTCATATGGAGTCTTCCCTTGCTTCAGACACAACAGAGACCTGTTCGAAATATATACCGATGCCAAAATTGCTTCCTTCCAAAATTTCTCTAGTAGGTCCTTTTCAATAAGTATTGTTCTGGACATGTTGTTGATGATCTGATTTCTCCTTTCAACAACACCATTCTATTGGGGAGTTCTCACTGATGAAACTTGATTCCTTATCCCGTGTTTCTTGAGATAGTCTTCGACTTGACTATTTGTGAATTCTGTACCGTTATCAGTACAGAACTTCAGAATTTTCTACCCAAGCATCCTTTCTGATTCCCTCCTATACTGATTTATGAAACTGAACACCTCTATCTTATGGGAAATGACAAATACCCATACCATTCTACTATAATAATTAATGAAAATAACATAGTACCTTTTTTCATTTATAGCTCGTGGTGAGGTAGGTTCACATACATCAGCATGCACCAATTCGATCACTCTAGTTGATTTCTGTTCCTTTGGCCTGTATGTCTTTCTGATGATATTTCCTTGTTGGCAAGCATCACTCATATGAGTGCGACCACGTGATAGTTTGGGAAGGTCTCTAGCTGCATCACACTTTACCAGATCTTCCATGGATGGTTGGAATAGATGACCAAGTCGCTTATGCCACAACTGGTTTTCTTTCTCTCTGGATAAAAGGCATGTATCTTCTTCCCCACCTACAAGTTAAAGATTTACCTTTGTCCTTTTTCCCTGTAAAACAACTGCTCCATATTTTCCTTTCACAACACATATCTTCTTGGTAAATCAGATAGAGTGCCCAGAGTCACATAGTTGACTGAAACTGAGAAAGTTATGACTAAGACCCTCTACTACCAAGACATCAACACGTCTCATTTCTTTGCCCCCAAAATTAGATTTCCCTGAACCAACAATCTTCAGGCCTTCATCATTTCCAAATTTGAAAACTCCTTCTTTGTCATATTTTACGCCTGTAACAATATCCTTATTACCTGTCATGTGAGATGTGAAACCACTATCAAGGATACATACACCCAAACGATCTGATGCCTTAAGGGAAATTTCTTCCACCACAGACTTCTCAGTTTTCTTCTTCTTGGTCCATACTTTTTCCTTCACACTCAGAATGGATTGAGACTTCTTTTCTTTCTCATAGTATGATGTACCGACTTCATCTTGCAAAGCTTCAAATCTATTTTGCATTTTTAACCCACTTGTGGGTTTATTGATCTACTGCTTGCGAATGTTTTGATTTTTTGGAAAATTTCTCTGTATGGTCGAAGTACAATACCTATCCACGTGCCCAAATCCTCCACACCAAAAACAGTGTCCTTCAAAATATGTTATAGAAAACCGTTCTCTGTTTGGCTACCACCTATGTTCTTGTTCCCTTCTATATCTCTTGGCTATGGAACACACATACTGAGAATGTCCCATCTTCCCACAACAATAACACCTCATATAAGGTGCATTCCTTCGTGTTACTTCAGCACTATGAGTTTCACCTTGGGATCTCTGAATATTCTGATTCTACTTTGTGACCAAATCAACCTTCAATTTCAGGATGGGTGCTTGCAGTCTGACTTCAATTGCCATAGATTTTTGCTTCTTATCAAGACCTAAATCAGTCTTAACATCTGAGCTCAATTGATGCTTCTTTCCTGATGAACTACTAGGCTCCTCTTTCATCTTTTTAGTCTTCGTAATAACCTTCTTTCCCAAAAATGTGTTAGGAATCAAAGGTTTTTCCTGGTCTTTGACTTTTCTCCACAGACTGACAACTTCCTCTTCAAGATCTTCAATACGCTTGATGTGATATTTCAATTTTCCATTCAAGCCATCGATCTCCCTTTTCTGTTCTTTAATCTTGAGCTTATGCTCATTAACCTTTTCTGTTCTCTCTGGCCTCAAAGATTTAAGTTTTTCTATTTCTTTTACTAGCTCAGACTTCTCTTCTTCTTGCTGTTGCATGTAGAGTTTGACATCATGTACCACCTTGTTGGCTTTCATTGTTTTTTCTATCCAAATATCTATCTCTTCAAGAGCTAATTCTAATTCAGCCTCCATGTCAACTATCCATTCAATTTCTTCTTATTATTTATCAGCGTCGATTTCTTCCTTTTATTGAGCACTACCGACAACAGCCACCATTTCATTTTGTCCATGATCTTTACAATTTTCAAACTCCTCAACCTCTTCATCCTCAGACTCTTCTGAACTGTCTATTTCTTGTGAAAGAAGATTCTTCTTCTTGAAGAATCTTCTCTTGAACTGCTTCTTACCTTTCACATAGGCTGAAGATTTCTTCTTGGGATTTTCAACTTCATCTTCATCATTCTCTTCTTAAAAATTTTTGGGGCATCTTGCAGCAAAATGACCAACTTTTCCACATCTAAAGCAAGCAAGTGGAAGTTTCCCTTTGAACTTTCCTTTTCCTCTTTGAAGATTTGAGGAAAGGAATGACATAACCTCATCTGTCTCTTCTTCTTCCTGAGAATCTTCAATGGTGAGCTTATTCATGGACTTAAATGCCATCTCTTTGGATTTCCCCTTTTCCATAGCCTCATTATCATCATTCCTCATCTCATATGCAACCAAGGTACTGTGCAAATTGTCTAGTGTCATATCTTTAGGATATTTATCTTCTAGTACTGAAACTTTCGGATTGAACCAAGGTGGAAGCTTCCTCAAGATACGCTTTACGATATTTATGTCTTCAATGACTTCACCAAGTCCTCGCATATCTTCTACAACAATATTTACCCTGTCAAATAATGCATCAACAGACTCATTCGGGTTCATCTTTAGATCTTCATACTTATTCCACAACACTTGCAGATTTTCCTCTCTTACCTTTGTATCTCCTTCATATATATTCAATAGTTTTTCCCACATATCATGTGATGTTTTTCATGACATCACCTTTATATAGATGGGATTGGAAAAGGCTCCCCCTAAGGCATTAATTGCTTTGGAATCAGCATCCAACTCTCTATGCTCAACTTCTGATAATGAACCACTATTAATATCAGCTATGATACCATGCATAGCTGCTGAAAACACATCCATTCTAAAGGATCGGAAATAGTGTTGCATTCGATTATTACATATCTGAAAATTACATCCATCGAAGATTGGAATGCCTTTATGATTAGTGACCTCCATTTAGAGAAGAACTAATTTAAACCTTTCCCTTTAATACCAATTGTTAGGTCCACAAGGCTGAATACCCTGAGAGGGGGGGTGAATCAGGGTATGACTAATTTAAAATTAAAGCCCATTCTAATCTTTTTTCACTGTTAAGATAAAAAATCTTCTCTCTTTCCTGTTGCACAATATAAATAGAAAGTAAAGCAAGCATAGTACACACCAATTTTTACTTGGTTCACCGCTAAGGGCTACGTCCAAGGAGCATACGCCAATAGGTTATCGGTCGTACCAAATTCCACTAAACTTCACTAGCTGTGGATTACAAGGTTCGAGCACATTTACTCTGTCCCAGGATCACTGCCTTTACAAGGTTTAAGGTCAGCTCACGCTTTCCCAAGGGTAACACCCTGTTTCTCTCTCTCTGTCTCACTGCCGGTGGAGAGGATCACCTTCTTCCTCTTCCTTTGCTCACTGCACTGGAAAGGATCCACTCACAGTTTATAGACCTGTAGGTCTCTTCATTTACATGAAGTAATGCATATTCCTCTGTATGTAGATGCTCTTTTGAATCCCAACTTTCAACCATAGATGGATATCTCTTTGCACTGAAGGTATCAGGAAAACTTCTAACTTCCACGTAGCATGAAAACACTACCGGGGAATCAACCTTACTTGGTGCGCAAGTCTAATTCGATGCTCAAGTATCAGAGCGCAAGTCACAACTGGTGCGCAAGTCACTTCAAACACTTGCGTGACACAATCTTTTGCAACTCCAAACCTGCGCGACTCACTTCCTTCCTCGCCTAAACCACCTCAGGCGTGCAACTAACACTTGGCGCCCAACTTCCAACACTGGCGTGCAAGTCCCACTTGTGCGACACACCACCACTTGCGCGGCCACCACACCTGCGTGACGAGAGCTATGAATCTTCTAAGTGTTGAACTCCTTTTGGAAATGATGAGGGGTGGTCCAGTATTTATAGGCATTTTGGACACCCTGCGCGACGCCGCACAAGTCACCCCTCGACGTGCAAGTCTCGGCGCGCAAGTCTCTTCTCCTGCAAGTCACTTGCACGACCCACTTCCAAACTTGCGCGACCCTCTTTCCTTTGCCATATTTTAAAGTTTTGATCTTGAAAAATATAGTGAGCCTTAAATTGGTGAATATGTTACCCATTTATAAGTGAAGGGAAGGGTAATTTTGGGAGTAACCCTTACATTTTCAATAATGTAATGTTACTATTCAAGTGTCAAAGGAAACAAATACAAAAAATATAGGGGAAACATGTATTGGTCTATAAAATTCTGAACCATTCAATAAAACATACTTTTTAAAACTTTTTTAGGTCTTTACACTAGGTTAAACTCAATTTATATATTTTTTACTTTTATCATGATAATTAATTTTTAAGATTAGTAATTAATTTTAATGAAAAAGATTAAGATTGACCATTTTAAATAATATGATAATTATATTTTGAAATTTAAATATCATTTTATCAAATAAAATCTTTAAATTTGTGAAAATTTAATTTTAAAATAAATACACTTAATCACATTAAAACAAATTTTAGAGAAATATCATTTTAAGATTTAAATTTATATATAAGATAAAATTATATTTTATACTGATTTTAATGACATAAATTGATTTATTATAAAAAAATAAAGGGTATGAGGATTTAAATATAAGACAAAATCGAACCTCCCTTAAAAATACTTGATTTAATGAAAAGATCAAAATCATTTTTATATTAAAGTAACTTTTTAATTAGTTCTAAAAATGATTTCCATAGGTTTTCTAAGTTAAAATAATATTTTAAAATTTATAATGTTATTAATTAAATTAATATTTTATTACTTAAAAGTTTTTATAAATTCATAGGCCATTCTTATATAATGGTGAATTTATACAAATTATAAGTTTCATGAAAACCGTATTTTTCAACTAAAAAATGACTTTTTTTAGAAAAAAAGATAAAAACTGTATACTAAAATAATTTTGATACGATGAATTAAAAAATTTAATTAGTTTAATCAATGTATACTTATGAAATTTAACTAATAAATAAATCCTTGAATAAAGGCTCCTTAAAGGGTTCCTTGGTTTAATAGTTTTAGGATATGTTGTTTACCTACTATAATGCAGTCTTGGGTCTTATATTCCCCCCTTAAATAATTTCATCCTCAAAATTAGGTTATATATCAACTATTGAATATATGTGTATACACCTTCCTTATAGATCCTTCTATATCCCAGGTTTCCTCTTCTAATTTGTGATTTCTCCAAAGTACTTTCACTAAATGAGTTGTTCCAATATGCAATACTTTCTCTCTCATGTCAAGAATCTAGACAGACACCTCATTATAAGAAAAGTCAGGATATAACTCTATTCCTTTAGATGTGATCACATTAATTGGATTTAACATGTATTTTATCAGTAATAAAACATAAAAGACGTCATGTTCTTTAGAAAGGTTGGATGTCATAACCAACCAGTAAGCTACAACCCTGATTATTTCTAATATTTCAAAAGGCCCAATATGCATAGGGATTAAATTTCCCATGAAGCCTTACAATTTCATTGATATAGAGATGGTAAAGGTGCTCAAGGGGTATATATTATCTTATCTCTACGAAATGAGTAGACATTATAAGATGATATATGTTGATCCATATAACATCATTCTTCCCACTGAGCCTTCAGGCTATGTAATGGGCCTCCCTCTACTAATCCTAAGTATATTTTTATCTTAGTTAAGTTCATCAATTCAGGCCATTCTTTGACTACCATTATCTTTCAAGGGTAAATAGTTATCCCATCCTTAGAGACAATATGGACAAGAAATGAAAATTCAATGAGCCAAAATTCAAACTTTCTATACTTCTCATATAATTTTTTTTTTTCTGAGGGTCTTCAGAATTATTTTCCAATTAATCTCATGATCTTCATATCTCTTAGAGTATATAAATATATCATGAATGAAAACCCCAAAAAAGTTATCAAGATACACCTTGAATAATTTATCTGTCATTTCCATAAATATAAAAGGTGTATTAATTATTCCAAAAGTCAATATTGTAAACTCATAATGTCCATACTTTTTATGGAATTAAATTTTTGGTATATCATCATTTTCACCATTAATTGATGATAATTAGAGCGAAGATCAATCTTTGAAAAATATTGGTTTCCTTAAAGTCGATAAAATTAATCATTAAGGGATGGAAAATGATACTTATTATTTATATTAATGGAATTGATATCCCTATAATAAATACAAAATCTCAGGGATCCATCCTTCTTTTTCATGAATATAATAGGGGCTCCCCATGGTGAAACACTAGGGTATATAAATACCTTTCCGATCAATTCCTACAGTTGTTTATTTAACTCTACCAACTCCATTGGTGCCATTTTTTGAAGGAGTTTTAGATATAATCCTTGAATTAGGAATGATTTCAATGGATAACTAAACTTCACGATCTTGTGGATGACCAAGTAAATATTATAAAAAAAACATCATTGATTTTTTGTACCATGGATACATCTTCTATTCTTAGGATATATTACATATACATTGATCATTCTTGATCTTATTCTCTATTTTTTTGAATTAGTGACCATGAGTAGTCTATATATCCCTTAAAATGATAGACCACCACAATGAATTTTCCTTTTCATGACTTCCCAAAGTGAGAAAAATATTCTCTAGGGTCTAAATCCATTGTTTAATTACCAATGTATTAGTATTTCCACTAAATTATATATGTTATTTCCACATGAAGTAGTCCAACATAGTTAGACTATGTTTTGGATCAGAAGGATGCTCTATATGGGAAATATTATTTGTCATAACCTAAGTAAACCACCCTAATATGATTATGATCTGATTAGACTAAATTTAATATTCATTAATTTTCTTAGGGGGAACATCCCTACATTTAATATGAGTGCTGACACAGTTATAATTAATTTCATTATTCACCAAATTTCTACCATGTCATACACATAATTGGATCCTGATATTGAATTGTAAAATAAAATTCCTCTGAAGTTTTCTAGAGTGTTCCCTAGAAATATTAAGGGTTTTTTCATAGTACTTGTACTATTTTACTTGGTTCATCTTGAAGAACCTTTGTGATGTTTTTATTTTTAACAAAGTTTTGTATCTATTTACAAATAACCTTTTTGTAAAAGATTTTTTTTATTCTTCAAGATTGGACCTAGTCCATCAGAATGAGTTTTTGTAAGAAATATGAAAGTTTGTAAATGCTTTAAACCAAACATAAAGGGGGATATTTTTTTTTGTTTTTAAGAAAGATGTTTTCCAGACATAGATGTTTGGAATGAGAAGTACCAGATGTAGAATATCGAACCAAGATGCACCAGACACTGAAGTGGTTAGAAATATGATGTTGTTGATCAAATGCATCATCAGTCTTAGGTACATCAGTATAAAGTTCAAGATCCATCAGACATGATGTTTGTTAGAAAGTTAGAAGTTTCTGAGTGAATAAGTCAAAATGCCACAGAATAATTTAAAGGAAGACAGTGAAGTTAAGAGTTCAAAAGTTTTTCATACTTTCAAACCTAAGTTAGACAATGATTTTACAAACTTGAAGTTCTCGTAAATCCTAAATACTTCCATAATAAAAGATTTTTAAGAATGGAGGCTATTGAAGGTATTTGAATAGTTTTATCGGTTCCAAAAACCTAGATACATAAGATCATATTCATAATTATCAGACAAAGAGGTTGTTAGAAGAGATAATGTTTAAAGATGATGAAATTTAAAGAATTTAAATAATGATGAGTGGAGTTATCATCGAATGCATAACATTATAATGATAATTCCATTATAATGAGAATTCCCTTATTATGAATATTACATAAAACTAGATTTGAGAAAGAAATATGATCATACTAACTCTGACGAGGATAGTGAGATTGTAATAAGCAGTTCAAGATAATTATAACGTAACAAGCAGTTCAATATAGTCAGATCATGGTGAGATGAAGAAGTTTCATCATAATGAATCTAAGGAAGTTACATTAGATTGAAGGAGAGAAATTTATATCAAACTAAAGAAAATTTAGTTTGTTCGAGAAGAGTGATCTCAGAAAAATCCTAAGAAGGTTTAAATAATTTAAAGTTAAAGTTTAAAATGTGAGTGTTTTTTAAAGTTTTAAAATTTGAGAAATAGGGAATTTTTTTAGTTTCCCACCTTTAATATTATAAGAATGAATTAAATATAAGTATAGTACATTCATACTTTGCAATTTTTTCTTGTACGGAAAATTTGGAGTGCTGCATAATTATTGTTAAGTTTTTCTTTCCAGACTGAGATCTCAGAGGAAGGCCTACCACCTAAACATTTTGTTTACTTGACTAAGGATAAGTATATTAAAAATTTGAGTTGATTTTGAGTTTTTATGATATAAAATGGGTTCATCACACTGATTCCAATGAACTGAATTCATCAAACTAAGTAAGATGGAATTGAGTTTGAGTAGTTTTTGAGAATCACAAGTTTTGTTATCTAGATAGAACCTAAAGTTTTTTCAGTAGTAGATTGAGAAAGGGAGAATTGTAGACTGAGAAAGGGAGAATCATATTGATTCAATTGATCTAAGTCAATTGAACTAGGTTTATTGGACTGAAGGCTATTGGACTTAGGGTCATCAAACCTAAGAAATTTTGTGGAATATATTGTACATTGTCTTTATTCTTTTTTTGGATCAATTGTTTTGTAAGTAAATTTTTAAACTGATGGGATTCAGTATATTCATTTCTATTAGCATATAGAAGGTGTCTAATGGGAGTTGGCATAAGTTTTATTCATTTATTCTTTATAGTGAATTTATATAGACCCACATGAGTGGCTATGGTAAGGATGTAGGTTCTCACACTGAGGTCAAACCTTGTAAATATTGTGTGCTTTAATTTCTTTCCTATAATTGTATGCATGAGTATTTACTAAAATATGATAAGGATATGAAATTTAATAGGTTACATGGGTTAAGATTTAAAAGTATTGAACCTTACAAAAAGTGAACAATTGATTCAACTCCCCTTCTCAGTTGTTATTTAGTCCTTTGGAACTTTAATTGGTATTAAAGCCAAGGGTCCCTTATTGAATTCTTATCATGGATAATCTCAATTATATCAATAGTAAAATAATTCCTACATTGTATGGAAAAAATTAGTATGGATGAAAAAAATATAATGATTCTTTATCTCATATCTCTTGTCTTGGAGGTTGTTTATGATACTACAATTGGTTTTCCACCTATTGAGAAGGATGACCTGACGAATTTTGATGATAATATAAATATCTAAGTTAATGGAAAATATTAAAATTATATCCTAATATCCTTATCAAAAAATGTTTATATGAAGGTGATGGGTCTCAAAACTTCAAAGAATATGTGGGAAAATCTGGAAAGTATTTTCAAAGAGAATAATAAAGTAAAGGAATTAAAGCTACAAATATGTAATAATAAATATGAAGACATCATAACGAGAGATCAAGAAACCATTGATGAATAATTTACGAGAGTAAATGAAATTGTTTGAAACATCAGAGGATTCATAGATGCCCTGGAAGATTCTATAATTGTGAAGAAACTTATGAGAATATTTCTGGGCATGTCTAATTATAAAATTTACTCTTTAAAAGATAAGGATGATTTATCTCTTGATGAATTTAAAAAAATTACTGTTGCTTATGAAATGAGAAAATCTCTAATTTTCTAAAAATAGATGAAAGACAAAATGAATTTTGAATCCATGGGAAAAATGAAAATACAAGATATTGAAGATGTTGATCGTTGTGACTCCCAATATAAATAGTAATATGAGTTGAATGAAAAAATAATGTCTCTTATCTCTAAGAACTATAGAATAGGAAGAGGAAATTATGGTGGTAAACTTAATCTCAAATGTTTTGAGTGTGGAGGAATTAGATAGTTTTCTTTGAATTTCCCCAAGAAGAAAGTTATAGAATATCAAGATGATTTTGATGAAAAACCTTGATGGAACAAGTGGAAAAAAATTTATAAATAATAAATATCATTTAATAAATAACTTACTTAGTGTAAGTAAACTTTGTGATGATGGAAAAGAAGTAATTTTCAAACAATATTCTTATATCATCAGAAGTATGAAAGTTCAAAAATTTATCACAAAAGGATAAAGAACTAGTGATAATATTTTTCAAATTAGAGAATTTTATAACTCTTATTACTGAAGATGAAAACAAATTGTGGCACTAAATACTTGAGAAACTAAGGCGAAAAAACATGAACAAAATTTCTAAAGTTGATGCTGTCATTATTTTCCATAATTGAAAAGAAGAGATGAATATGTTTATGTTACTTTCGAGAAAGGTAATATGACTAAAAAAAATTATAAGAGAGTTGAGATTTAGTCTACTATACCTATTGAACTTATTCATTTGGATTTATGTGGTCTTACGAGACATCAATCAACAAAAGAATATTTATACTTTATCAATTTTATTGATGATTTTAATCAGATGAAAAACATCATGTTTATGAAATATAAGTTAGAGGCTATGGAAATGTTCATGTTTCTTAGAAAATAAGTTGAGAAATAAATGGGGTTCTATATAAAGAAGTTGAGAATAGATAATGGTACCAAATTCAGAAGAAATAATTTTGAAAATTATCTGAGGAAATGTAGTATCAAACATCAATATAGTACTCCCTATACTCCACAATAAAATAGAGTAGCTGAAAGAAAAATAGAAGTTTGGTGTAAATGGGAATAAGTATGTTAGAAGAATATAAAAATTCAATATTCTATTGGAGAGAAGTTGTTAGTACTGTTGTACATGTTCAAAACATATGTTTTTTGAGACTGGAAACCAACACAACTTCTTATGAAATATGGAATAACAAAAAACCTTCATTGAAGTACTTCAAAGTTTTTACAAGTCTATGTTTACTTAAAATAAAAAATATGGATTTTGGAATGTTTTATGAGAAATATGAAGAAGGAACATTTATGGGTTATTCACCAAATAGAATAATTTAGAAATGTGGGAATAATTTCTTTGAAAATTTGGTTAATTTATATGATATTAAAGTTATTAGAAATTAAAATTCCTTAATAAAATTTGTTGAGAATGATGATGAGGATAAAATGCAGGTTTACAACGAAAGTGATAATGATACAAAATAAACTTATCAATATTCAGAAGAACCATGTGATGAGGAATTTTTTCTGGGAAATAAACTTTAAATTTACTACTTTACAAATACATGTTGAGTCTAAAAACATTATTATAAATCATAAGGATCTAGTTTAGACTGGAAGAAATTTGATATTAGAAAATTAGACTTCACTTATCTCAAAAGTTGAACCAGAATGAGTTTTAGATGTTATGAAACAAAAATAATGCATGGATTCTATGAATGAAGAGTTAGATGAGATTGAGAAAAATGAAACATTTGAACTTGTTCTATGGAAAACAAATAAAAATGTTACCGGAACAAAGTGTGTTTGTAGAAAAAAATTAATTAAGCATAGAGAAGTTTTATGAAATAAATAAAGACTTGTTTGTAAAGGAAATTCATAGGTGGAAGGTGTGGATTTTGAAGAAATTTTTTCCTCAGTTTTAAGATTAGAAACTATTAGAATGTTTCTATCAGTGGCTGAACATATAAATTACAAAGTTTATCAGATGAGTGTAAAGTCATCTTTCTTAAATGGTAAGATTAGGGAAGAAGTTTACATTGAACAACATTGTGATTTTCAACTTGATAATGATGAAAACAAGGTTTTTTTTATTGAAAAAAAAAATCCTTTTATGGTTTGAAAAAGTCTCACATTCCTGGTATTCAAAACTTTATATATATTTGAGAATATTGAATTTTTATAAAGGAAAAGTTTATAAAAACTTATATGTGAAAAATGTTGACTTTGGAACTCTAATTTTAATTTTTTATGTGGATTATATATTTTTTCTGTGGAGAAATAAAAAGTTTTAAATATTTCTCTAAGGAAATGAAGAAGAATTTTGAAATGTAAATGTTGGGAGAATTAACTTTATTCCCTATCTTACAAGTTAAAAAAAATTACATTTTATTATCTCAAAAAAGTTTCCCAGGGAATTGTTAAAGAATCTTGGGATCATAGAATCCAATGAAGTTTCTAATGCTATATCAGTGAGAAAAAAATGAGTAGAGACGAGTTCAGAAAATGTGTGAATCAAAAGGAATTTCAGAAACTGATAGGAAGTATACTTTACCTTACAGCCTCAAGGCCTGATATTTTTTATGCTATGACTTTGTGTGATAGGTATCAAAGTAATCCAAAATAATCACAAATGTAGGAGGAAAATAGAATTCAAAGATATGTCAAAGGTATAACTACAAATGGGTTATTGTAAAAAAGAAATTGTGAGATGAAGTTTTATGGTTATACTAATACCAATTGGGTTGGATATTTTAATGATAGAAAATAAACCTTAGGAGGAACATTTTTCTCCGGAGAATGTTGTGTGAGTTGAAATAGTTAGAAAAAAGTTCAGTAACTTTAAGAAAAGTGGAATCAGAATATGTTTCCGCTACATAGGATTTTACTTAGATGTTTTAGATGAAATTTCAGTAGGAATATTTGAAAGTAAAAGTTTCTAAACCATTGACGGTACCTTGTGGTAATCAGAGTGCAATTAATCTTTCTAAAAATCCTAAACAACATTCAAGATCAAAACAAATTGATATAAAGTTTCACTTTATAAAAGATAAAGTTACTGCTGGAGATGTTTTTCTGGAATATATCACAATGAAGTATCAAATTTTTGATATCTTCACAAATCCAATTCCAAAAGAAAGGGTTGTTGAGTTGAGGATTCAAATTCATGTTAAAACTCCTCCAATGACTTATCAAATATCACAAGGAAGTCTCCCACCATGATTTGAACTATGTTGATAAAGGGGTAGTGAGAGTAACAACTTTTTTACTTTGTAATATTTTTTTTACTTATCTTTATTTTATAAATCTAAAGTTGTGGTTATCAGATAATGTGGGAGATGAAAAGAAAAGTGAGAGAAAAATAAAAGTGTAGGAATATAAAAGTGAGCGGGATTTTATCTTTACATGGATGAAAAATTTTACTATCACCAAGGGATGTAATTCCTTCAAAAACATTAGTTTATCCAGTAGTGTAGTGTCATTAAAATCTCTTTCTGCAAAAGGATTTGTTTTGGTAAAAGTTAAAGAACTTGAGTTGTTTACAAAATCCGAGTTGTGAAAAATTTCCGAGATTTGAAAAAGTTGTTAATGAGTGTTTTCAACAAATACAAAGGGGGTATATTGAATAAACTTTTTTATTTTTTTGTTTTTAAAAAAGTTTTGTATTTTTTGAAAACTAACCTTTTTGTGAAAGAATATTTTTGTTCTTCGGGATTGGACCTAGTCCATTGGAATGAGTTATTGTAAGAAAGATGAAAGTTATTTAATTATTGAAACCAAACATAAAAGGGGAGATTTTTTTTTAAGAAATTTGTTTTCTGGATGCATTGGATCAGACTAAGAAGCACCAGATGCATAGTATCAGACCAAGCAACACCAGATGCAGAATTGGTTCTAAAGATGAAGTTATTGATCAGAAACATCATCAGTATAGGTTCCATCAGTAGAAAGTTCAATATCTATAGGACATAATTTTTGTTAGAAAGTAATAAGTTGTTGAGTAAAGAAGTCTTAATTTTGATAAAGAGTTTGAAGTAAGTTAGTTAAGTCAGGAGTTAGAAAGTTTTTCATACTTTTTTACCTAATTGAGATGATGATTTTCCAAATTTAAAGTTTTAATAAATCCTAAAAACTCTCATGATAAAATATTTGAAATAATGGAGGTAGTTTAAGGTCTCTGAATAGTTTGTATCAGTTCAAGAAACCTAGACACAGAGGATTGGATTCAGATGTATAAGAAATAAAAGTTTTCAGAATAGAGAATGTATAAATCTAATGAAGTTTGAACAATTTCAAAGATTCTGAGTGGAGTTATCATTGGATTCATAACATTGTAATGATAGTTCCATTGTAATGAGAATTACCTCATTATGATGATTCCATTGGACTAGCTCTAAGAAGGAAAGATGATCATACTAACTCTGATGAGTATAATAAGATTATAATAAATGGTGAAAGATAGTCATAAAATAAAGAGTAGTGCAATATTGTCAAATCATAGTGCAATGAAGAAGTTTCTTCATAATGAATCTGAGGAAGTTACATCAGACTGAATCTATGGAAGTTATATCTAATAGAATAATAGTTAGTTTGTTCAAGAAGACTGATCTCAAAGAAATACTGACAAGGTTTTAATAATTCAATGTTGAAGTTTAAAATTATAGTATTTTTTGGAGTTTTGAAATTTGAGTAAGTGGGATAAGTTTTTCAGTTTTCATCCTTTGATATTCTAAGATTCCTATATATAGAAGCACAATACATTCTTACTTTGAAACCTTTTCTTGTGCAGAAAAGGTGGAGTGATGGATAATTATTGTCAAGTTTTTCTTTCAGGACTGAGATTTTAAAAAAAGGCTAGACACCTAAAAGTTTTGTTTACCAAACTAATAAATATTTCATTTTAAATTTTAGAAGAGTTTGTATTTTTCATATTGAGAATGGGTTCATTGTACTAAGTCCAATAGACTGAATTCATCAGACTGAGGAAGTTCAAATTGAGTTTTGAGTAGTTTTTGAGAATCACATGTTTTGTTATCCATACAGAACAAAAAGTTTCTTTAGGTTCATATTGAGAAAGTGAGAATCATATTGATTTGATATAATTGAGTTAATTAGACTAGGTTTATCGGACTGAATTCCATTAGACTCGGGGTCATCAGACCAAGGAACTTTTGTGGGGAAGATTGAAGAAAGTATTTATTATTTTGTTTTGGATCAATTATTTAGTTAGTAAATTTTTAAACTAAAGGAAGTCGGTATAATCATTCCTATTGGGAGATAAAAGGTTTCTAACTAGAGTTGGCATAAGTTCTATTCACTTATTCTTAATATTTAATTTCTATAGACCCTTGTGAGTGGCTATGAAAAGGATGTAGGTTCTCACACCGAGGTAGAACCTTATAAATCTCATGTGCTTTAATTTCTTTCCTACTTTTTTTTCATGGGTTTTTAATAAAATATAATAAGGCTATTAACTCTAATAGGTTGTAGGGGTTAAGTTTTAAAAGTATTAAAAATTAAAAAAAGTGAAAAAATGATTCAATCCCCTCCTCAGTTTTTATTCGGTCCTTTGGAGCTTCACATCTAAATCTAATCCTCTAGGTTTTTACTAAAATTCCTTCAATACCAACTGTAACATATCAAACATTGGAAACCCAGAGCCGGTAGTTATATTACATTATAGGTAAAAAGTATAATAGTTCTTAAATGATTGAACAATTAAGTAGTCTTGGAAGTCTAGATAGAGATATAAATTAAATTTCAAAACAAAAGATACAATGTGAACATATTATGAGAACATGATTATCCCATCCTTCACATCACTAAAAATTACAAATAGTCATATTCTAGGTTTTATAGGGAAAAGAAAAAAAATAATGGTGAGATCAAATGATTAATAAATTATAACATACAATGGATTCTTACAAGATATAAACATGGAATAAGTGACATGGAGAGAAAAAATGAACAACATGAATCCATAATCGACTGAAACTGAGTGAATTCTATATCTATGAAAATAAATGAAAACATGGATAACAATAATCATTGATCTTATATTGATGGAATAAATAATTCTAAACATAAAAAGTTTAATGTCAAGGATTTATTCCAAGACACTTTCCTATTATGGGAAGAGGAATACACAAAAATACAACATGTTTTGTCTCATGAGACATGTTGATACATTAAGGGTCTATATAATTATGGGTTCCACCCATCACCTGATTAAGTATAATGCATTAACCATAATTATAATCAATAAATTTATTACAATTTTCCAAGGAACTTATTACTAAATAAAACTTTTCTATTCATATCATTAAGAAATACAAAATCAAATATTTCTTTATTTAATAGAATAATGTGGATGTTTGGGATATCATACCTTAATTAACTTAGAATACATGCGGTATCATCAGAGTAATATGAAGAAACCTTATCAAAGAAATATAGAATTGAAGGTACAAAAAATGTTCTAAGTTATACATGGAAGATGCTAATTTTATTCAATAGATTGCATTGGTTTTAGACCAAGGCAATGGTAGAAAATATCCTTCATCACGGTTCTTTAAGAGCATGTGAATATTCCAAATCATATTCCCCAAGAGTGACTCACCAAGTGTGAAATATTAGGCCCACTCATCATAAATCAGGGTTATGATTGAATCAATGCTAAACCAACCGTTTTTAAAGTGATTAACCCTAGGTTAATCTATTCTATATCTATATCCACTTTTTAGTATCCAGATAGAGATGTATTTTCTCAGAAAATTGACACACTTTTACTTTACCAAAACATAAGATGATTTTCCACCACGGAAAAGGTAACTCTTGAGTCAAATGAATATGAGGGAGGGGTAAAAATATAGACCTATAAATCCCTTAAATTTAATTAGTAACATGTAAAATTTATCCAATGGAAATTTATGCATCACATAAAATAGAATAGGTGGTGATTACAACATGAGTCCCAAAGAATGAAAATTGATACGGAAAACCCCACTTATGGCTTGGGTAAAAATTCAATCACATTCTTTGGAAAATAGAGGCCTTAAAATTTATCTTCAAATACCATAAAAAAGTAATTTTATGATATAAAATCTCAAATAGGTAGTATATACACCACATAAATTAAATTAAGTTCACATTACAAAACATATCTCAAAGAGAAGAATTTGAGATGGAAAACCCTTGCCTCTTGTCCTAACTTATGAAAAAGTACCTTAAACTCTTGTATAATAAACATAAATATATTAATAAATTAATTCATAAAATTAACTGTATCCATTTCATTCACACTCTTCATAAATATTCATTCTCTATATGAATTCTCTCGATTTTATACATCAGGTGTTTATAGTTTTAATCATTTGTACTAGTTTCATAATAGAGGTGTTCATATTATTTATCCTTCCAAATTACATTATTAATAGGTTATTAAATTTATTTTTTGGGATGATTTATAATAATTTATGATGTTTGAAATTCCTTTAATTAGTGTTTTATACTTTACCCTTGAAGAAAAAATTTATAATAAGCATGTTTTGGTGTTTTTTATGAACAATGTGTGTTTCCTTAATTAATGAATTAGATACTAATATAACATCTAAAAAACCAAAACTAATAATTATTTACACATTTATATCATATTATACTAGTAAATAATTTTTTATAGTCATCCATGATATTAATACATTATATTGTTCAATTAGTGGTTAAACTGACTAAAACATGAACATAACCCGATTTAATTAATGATTATGAGGTGTATTTATTATAATACCATTAGACCAGAAACATAATGGTATTATATAGTGTTTATTAGTGTAATATATCATAATTATATGGAAATAGAAGAAGAATAAGTAATGGATATTAAAATATTATATGATTTGAACAAAATATTATCTTCTTGGCATGCTTATTTCAAATGATTAAACTAACGATGATTATTTGATGATTATATAATTAATATATTCTCTAATTTAATATACTAAAACCTTAATTTTAGTATAAAAATTATATTTATCCTTAAATTCCATCCTTAGATCCATCCTTTCAAGACAATGAAGGAAAAAAATAATACTGAAGTGGACAAATAAAGTTTGGAAGGAATTTAATAGGTGGTTGAATAAACTGATAAGATATTAGACAATACTCCTACATTAAAAATATCAATGTATTCAAGTGATCATGAGGTATGTGAAAATTATCATGAAAAATTTCTTAAAAAATTTTCAAGCATCAATGGGAGTGATCATATATCAATGAATATTTATGTTGATTCATTAAAATAAACTCTACATTACTTTAAAAAATAATTAGTTTCTTTGATTTGTGTAATTTTTAAAATCAAGCAGGAAGAAATCACTCAACTTAAATAAGAATCTTGATAATTTGAGAAAGATTTAAAAAATAAATTTGAAACATGTAAAAATATATCTAAATAGGTTGGATCCATTGAAGCAGTAAATATTAATCTTAAAGAGAAATTATCTAAGTTTGAAAATGAATGGATAAAATAATTTCAAGGGAAGAATGAGATCAAGAAGTATCTTGAAGATATGGTCTATGAATTTGAAACAAATTGTATGAATTTAATTGATGTCAATAATGAAAATTTAGAGATGAAATCCAAAATAATTATGGATCTTGACACATTGTTATAAGAAAAGGTTTTAATTCATGAATTTGGTATTCAAAATATGAGGTTTTATTATGAAGATATAATATCACTCATAAAATATCAAAATAACTTTTTCAATATGAAGTGTCTCGATCTTGAGTTTAAATTTGAAGATATAAAAAAATAATCAAGTTATATCTTCACAAGAAGTTGATGGAATAAGTGATACTACCAAAGGATGTTTTAAGGAGGATTCTTATGTTAAAATACCTCTTTTGTATGACAATAAGATCACTATATTAACAAAATTTAATTCTCAAGTAGCCTTGAAGGAGAAGTTACTTTCCATACATGAATATAAATATTTCACTAAACATTTTTTCACAAATGGTATTGGTTTGAACACAAAATCTATAAAAATATAGATAGAGAATAATGAATAGAATCCTACCAACATGTCTATGGTGGATAAAAGAATGAGTATGAGTGCTGGTTCCCCAAGAAGAGTTTAACCAGTGATGGAGAAGGGATAAATATAGTATGCTATTAGTTCTGAAAATTATAGAGATCATGTAGTGGAGAAATGAAGATCAAGATTTATGGGACATTTATGGTGTTGTAATAGTTTTATACATAGTGAATTCTATTTTTGGTACATTACATCAACTCTAGTAGTAAAAATAACTACAATTTAAAGGGGAAGAAATACTAAGAAGTGAAAACAACTATATATTAATAAAAATATTTATAAACAAACATGTTGGAATTTCTTGAAGTTTTCTATGGTATGTGAAATATGTGTAGTCAAAAAAATGATGCATGTTCATCTCATCATGTATCAAATGTATATGATAAAATAAGTATAAAAAAGTCGAGGAAGAAAGAAGAGATAACCCTAGGACAAAAATAAATAAAAATTTAAACTAGATTAATCTTAAGAAGTTTTAAAAGAATAATGAGTGAGCCTTAGATAATAAGTAGAAGGTAGATCATACTCAAATAAAGCCCAAGAAGTTTAAGAGAATTGATACATTTAAAGTGACTAATTTAAACAAAAAAATTCAATAATCCATTTAGAAAATCTAAATTAGCTATAATTTTACCCATATATTATTTTTGTATATTTTATAAGATGTAGAGAAGGAAATAAAAATAGAATAGACATAAGAAAAATCTAGTAAAAAATGGGAAGATTATGGTCCACATAAAGAGATAAAATTTCAAAAGAGGTTGTAAACAAATACGAACACTAATGTTAATGTAGAACTTTATGGGAGGTGAAAAGAGTCTGGACACAATACATAAAGACATTTAACCATTCTTTCAGTATAATAATAATCCTTAAGAAGGATAAATACTATACTAGGAATATAGGTTGATGAAAATAAAAATTCACTACATAAAGAAAATGTGGAAGTGAAGAGACCCATGACCACTCAAATAAAATCATATTTAAATATCATATGTGTAAGAATGAATAATATATCAACTAGGATGAGAAAATCCTATGAACATTTATATTTACTTTGAAAAGAAAAAGGATCCATCTTATTCCCTTAATCCGTGTTTGTTATTTTTGTGCCTCTAATGCAGAGAATTAATGGCGAAGCATGATCTCAAAGGGAGAGCCTGAGATAGACTGAATGTTATCAATAATGTAAAATAAAGTGAATAAGGAACCATCCTAGATTTATATCATATATGGTATTATAAAGAAAATGTATTAAATATGATCATTCTTGTTGAAGTTGTGGAAGTTGTCAAATTTGGATTACCATATAAAGAAACATAGTTTAGTGTATTGTCTACTTGAAATATCTTGAAATATACATTTTAAAGAGTTTCTCCATGATGAATACCATTTGGATCATCTTCTCAAGGGGAAGGAAAGTGAATAATATAGAATAATCTGCTATAATTTTCATTTAAATAAAATCTAAATATTCTATTGTGTACTTGAAAAAGTGTCATTGAACAAGGTATGGTTTATTATTCTCTCATTCTTGGTAACTAAAATCATATCTTAGCATAGGGAGATAAAAATTCATTTATTCAATGATATAAAATGGTAAGTTTTTTTTAATAAGATTCAAATCTATTTTTATAAATATCATGCTTATTTTATTTGAAATTTTTTGATAAGTGTATTAATGTGAGTGAAGGAATCATGTTGATATATTTCATGAAAACTTTATATCTCAGTTGGTATCCATCAATTTTTTTATCTTATTCTAAACATAGTTAGAGAAATCTTAAGATAATAATGATTTATTATCAAATTATTTTTGTAATGGAAAAACTTTATTAATAAATAAAACCCTTTTATTTTCTACACATAGAATGGATCAAGTAGACTTAATGTATAATAGTTATTGAAAATTTCTTATGAATTAATTGATACCACTTTCACAAGTACTTTGTATTTATTTTCAATAATGGAGATAAAATGAAATGAAATATTGATGAGAAAAGTGGGGGGGGGGGATGAATGGAGAGTGCACATATTGACAAATCATTTGAAGGTATTAATGATAAATACAAAGGGGGATGTTATAAAGACCACATTGTGATTATTTTATTTATTTTCAATATTTAAAGAGTATCAATGATTTTTGATATCAATATGTTGAATAAGAAATGAAAGATCTTGGATGGTTGGTTGAATAACCCAAAATTGAAGAAGGAGATCCCAAGTGAGTGTCACTTTGATTAAGTTTCAGTTTTATTAAGTGAATAGATATTGAGAGAAATATCTTAGATGTTTGTTTTTGAAGTTTTTTGTCATTATTAATATGAAAAATGATATTTTTGAGACAAATTATTAATTTAAAGAAAGATAAATAATATTATAGGAGATTGATGAATACCTAAAATGAAGATATTATGTTGAGTGATTGAAGATGTTACTCTAGATTGTGGTGTTCATATAGAGAATAAAGTTTTCATATAGTTGAATTAGGTATGGTTAATGTGATATATTTTTTTTCAATTCATAAATCATATTCAAAATTGCATAAAATAGTAGTTTACATGTAAGGGGAAGTATTTGTGGGTGTTTTAATCAGTTTTTATTTTTTTAGAAAAGATCTAGAAGCATTTGAAATTTTTGAGTTCAATTTGATATTTTAAAAAGTACAGATCTACATAAGCATCATCTCTAGCACCACACAAGTATGATCCTTTTATTTTTGTAAGAATCATTTTATCTTGAAGAGTTTGAAAAAATGGAATAGTATTGGATAGTTAAGCATTTTTATGTTCTATATAAGCATCATCTAGTGATGTGTGCATAGAAAGTATTCCTATATAAAAATCACATTCTACTATGTAATAGCCATATACTTATATATAAACGTCATTTAATCCATGTAAGAATCATGCGTAGTCTATGAAAACATCATTTTATTTGAGTAAAAATTATGTGTCATATACCTAAACATCATTTAATCCATGTAAGAATCAATATTTGGTGAAATTTTTGAGTATGTTGTATACTGAAGATTTAATTTTTCCAGAATTTATATATTCTAAAGAAATTTTAAAACTAGACAATTCTAAGTAAGATATTATTCACTGTAATAAATATCATGATATGTTTTATCCTGATTCTAGTAGGTTATGAATAAGATGAAGAAACTTTATAGTGATTTCTTCCGCAAATAATGAATCCACAACCACAACTCAATTATGTATTAATACATGCATGTGTGGATGATGAAAAATGATTACGTATTTCATTTTTTTACTTGAGTGTATGACTTTAACAATTAGAAAATTTTGAAGAGTATGAATGTAATGTCTCATATTTTCTATGTATTATTTTTAAATATTATTTGGAATTATTACAAGACCAAAACTTTTGACGGCGTGTGATTCCGAGGCCCGGAGTGCCAAGAATAAATGTTTGAAATAAATTGAAACTTTAAACAGTGCGGGCAAGCAGTTTTCTTGAAAAATTAGAATAACTTTTAAATGGGTTCTCAGATCAGAAATATGAGGGCACCGTTGCATTCAGAGAAGCGACTTTACCTTCGGTGGGGAATAATTTAGATCGGTGCGGGTCAGCTGCGAGAGTTAGTTTTTGGACATTTAATGGAAATAAAATAAAATAATAATTTATTTTATTTAAAAGTTTCCTTTTTACGCAGTAACCTAATTCATCCCTTTTTAAATACCTGCTTATGCAAAGTTCACAGGGTTAGCCTCATAACCTTGAGAAATTAGGAGAGAGACTCTTGGAGATTTAGAGGAGAACCTGTTGGCGAACGACAATGATGCATCTCGGATCTGACGAGCCTCACCGACGAACACGACTCAGAAATTGTTCTTAAACCAGATCATGGTAGGGGTTGTTATTTCGATCCTCCTTTACTCATTTTTTCATTTAACGATGAATGCAGATCAACCACAAACATGTTGATCCACTAATCGTGCGTTCTTGCGGGAGGGTGCTATTTTCCATTCCTTTTGGAGTTTGATTTAGGAATTATAATTGTGATAATTGTTGGATTATCATTTTTATTTGCCTTGTTTAATCCTTCTAATGAGACGGATCAACATAGTGACAAACTGTGGTGAAGGTTCATTCCTCTTTTTGGTTTATTGGATTTCTTATTATTTTCTTCGTGTTCTTCGCGGGGCGATGAACAAAGGATCGATGCACATCTATTTTGTGATGCAATGATCCCAAATTGAAGATCCGACATCACAATGACCTAGTATAGGTGTGATGATGATGGCAGATGACGATTCAGATTGGATCGGAAGATACCATTCTTCGATTATTCTTCACACAGGTGGATTAACACACGTTTTCGAGGCCAATCGAAGGCCCGAAACTAATGGAATTAGCTCCAAAAGGTAAAGGTGACCTAAACCATGGAGTTTTAGGGCGATCGGATCGTCAGAACAAATATTGAAGCATCACCGAGGCACGGTGAAGTAGGTTCGCGATTCTGGAAAATTCTAGAATACACGGTGTGTAATTCCGAAGAACACGCCATGTGGTAGCGGCGACTGCGGCTAGGGTTTTGGGTGTCAGACGGGCATCACACGACATGTGACCCCTGTCACACGGCGTGTTGGACCATCCTCGAAGCTTGGCGTGTATTCTGGGAAGTACACAGACACGTGATGAACAACACGACTTCGAAGGTACAACGTGTAGACCCTAAACGACATGACAGAGGGAATTATGTGGGACACGACGTGTATCTCGGGTGATACAAGGACACATGATAAAGCTATGTATGGGAACACGACCGCATACATGGAGCCGAACCCAGTTACTTAGACATGGCGTGTGATCTGTACTACACACTGTGTACTAACTTTCATACATGACCAGCCTTGTGACACAAGCTGTTGTACACGGGTAGTACCCGAGGTCAAAAGACACGGCGTGTAACACTTCTACACGCCATGTACTTTTCAATACATGGATTGATCTTCTTGTCCAATGTATCTTGGACATGTTTCATTTGGTTTAGTGCCCCTTTTTATCGTTCTCCTAAATGTTAGGTATCGTTTCTTACAACAGAAGTATGATCCCTTCAGCAGTACTTTTTGGGATAGAGTCAGGTATCCCTATGAGAGGCCCGAAGCGAGATACTCTATCCATTATTGATCCTAGGTAGATTCAAGCATCGATGTGACCAAATCCATAGGGGCGTCGATCCTCTACCTAGTAGGTGAATCCAGATGAGTTGAGGTATCCGCCAAGGCCCTGACAGTGATCCTCATTTGTGTATAGTGATCTTTCCCACTCAAGAGTATGTTCTCTCAGAATGAGTGTATCTATCTCTTGTGACCTTTCCCAATAGACTTCTCAGACAAAAATTATCAGAGATATCGGACTTGTGGAGTGAGTTCTCCTAAAAGAGTGCATCATGGAATCTTTGAACTGAATCCCTAAAGGGGGTATGCGGTTGTGTGACTTTTCCATAGACTGGGGGTCTGGGTTTTGAGTATATCTGGATATTTATTGTGTTATCCTATTATATGTTCAATAGACATGTATTGTGTATAGAAAACTATACCTTTCCTTTGTTTATTTCTTTTTGGTTTTTGGGGTCCTCTACTGAGTATTGTTATACTCAACCTTTCATGGTTTTTGCCCGCACGTGTTGTATCTTATGCAGACAAGCAAGATTTTGACAGAGTCCAGGGTGGAACAGGACAAGACTGAGTTTTTTGATTTCCCTATAGGCCGAGGTGATCCTATGGCTATGAGGATCAGTCCCAATACTTCTTTGTGTTTACATGTTGGACCTTGTAGTTTTTAGACTCTTGTTTTTGGTGGGCTTGTATTTTGGCCCAGTTTACTTTCAGTGCTTTACTTTCCATCGTACTCTGTTGGTTGGGTTTAGCTGTATGCATGCATTTTGTCCCCTAGTGGTTTTTACATTTCAGCATTATGGGCTTGGATATGTGTGCGTGTGTACAGGTACTTAGGTAATTCCTCTCATGTTAGTAATATGCCTACTCGGTGCTAGTCACTAGCCCCTGGTCTATTGGAGGCGGGCTTGGGGAGTCGTGGTGCGGGTCCCACTAGGACGGGTCGTGACAGAGTGGTATCAGAGGTGGTCGGTTCTACCTTAGAACCAAGAGTCTGTGAGATTGGTTTGGGGAAACAATGTTAAGTGTTTCGAGCTTAGATTTCAGGCTTGTGACTCCAGTGTTGGTGCGAGCGGCCGACGTATCCATACACCAGGACTCTGATAACCTTGTTTTCGACTCATTACATGAAAACACTAGTTGCGGGGAAATAAAAAGAATGGTACATGCATCATATAGGAATGAGTTGTGTTTTCCATGTCCTTTTGTTTAGCTATCCAGATATACTCGTTGACCATGGTACATCTTGTTTCCTTATAGGATGCCTCTGTGACGCATACCCATTGGGATTCAGCAACATAATCATGAGGATGACCCCCTCAGTGTGGAGGCTTCTATATAGGGACCAGTTCCCCAGGCATTACCACCAAGTGGTGCACCTGCTATACCACCACCAGTGGAGCGGCCCGTGGTACCCGCAGTACCGACTGATGAGGAGTGCAGGTTGAGTGCGCTCCATGAGTTCTAGAGACAGTGACCCCTCAGGTTCCGAGGCGAGTCCGACCCTCAGGCAGCTAAGGACTGGATTGAGGCGGTGACCAGAGTCTTCCATCTAATGAGGACACCAGTGGACCAGATGGTGATCCTAGGAGCGAGTATTCTTCAGGGTTCGGCAGGACGATGGTGGAGTCTGACCACACAGACTTAGGACGAGGAGACTCTTTCATGGACGGAGTTTGAGTGACTCTTTATGGAGGAGTTATCTTCAGTTACACTAAGAGCAGTACACATCTAGGAGCTCCCTCATCTCCAGCAGGGCGATTTGACAGTAGCTGACTATTCATCGAGGTTCACCAACCTTGCTAGGTACATGATGGATATGGTCAGAGATCAGTACTTCAGAGCTCGGACCTTCGAGCAAGGCCTATGACGGGGGATCCGAGCTAGTGTCTTGCCTCTATGAATTTCGACTTTTGTTGGAGTGCTTGAGCGAGCCTTGGTGATCGAGAGATTCTTAGCGGAGCAGAGACAGTTGATGGTAGTTAGCAGAAGGAAGAAAAGTGCGTATACCTTGGCAGTAGGGAGCCGATGTCAGGCACAGGGATCAGGACATGGGAGATGTCATAGGAGGATCCAGGATAGGGGATCGATAGTCTATGGCTCTCAGGCTGGGTGTAGTCAGCCTAGGGAGAAGTGATGCTATACTTGCGACAGTAGAAGACATCTCGCTAGAGATTGTTAGACCCTTCAAGCTATTGAAAGGGAGGCGGGTGATGGACCACCGAGGTAGATGTAGAGAGTGGAGCAGGCAGACCCGCTAGGTGGCAGACATGGAAGAGGAGCAGGGAGAGATGTAGGTGGTGGAAGAGGCTTTGATTTACTACTACCACCACCCCCTAGAGGTCCGAACCACGCTAAAGGAGCTGGGGGAAATGGGTGGGGACAACTGCATGTGGTCGAGGCATATGACCTAGGGACTCCAGGGATGATCCAAGGTATGATCTGTGTCTTATCTACCTTAGCTTTCGTAATTATAGACACAGGTTCCAGTCATTCCTTTATCACCACATGTCTTGTGAGAAACCTTGAGATTCTAGTAGAGCCGTTGACTCGATCCTTACACTTGGAGACACCTACGGGAAGAGACTCAATGATTATACACCTTTCCAAACAGTGTGATCTTACCCTTGGCGGCGATAGTTTCGGTTGGAACCTCTTGTTGGTAGCGTCCATGCCTTACGACTTCATTCTTGGTATGGATTGGTTATCTTTAGTCCATTCCCAAATTGACTGTTTTAGGCGAAGAGTGCAGTGTGTCCGAAGTGATGGGACGAGGTTTTTCTTTTGTCGGAGAAAAGGAGACCCAGGAAGCACAGAATGGGATCATGCATAGAAGGGTGTAGCCGATCACTCATGAGTTGGCTAGCCTTACCCTCGGAGTTGTAGATGTTTTGAGCTCCCAGTTCCCAGCAATAGTGGCAGAGTACGAGGATGTATTTTTTGAAGATGTTCTAGGATTACCTCCCCACCGGGAAATCAATTTCTGCATCGACTTACACCTTGGGATGACTTCGATTTCCTCATTAGCATATCGGATGGCTCCCATAGAGCTTCGCAAGCTGTGGGTGCTGTTGGAGGATTTTTATAGCAAGGGTTTTGTAAGGCCCAAAATTTCACCATGAGCGGCCCCAGTCTTGTTTTCTAAAAAGGAAGATGGGAGTTTGAGGTTGTGTGTGTGATTACTGGCTCCTAAATCAGGTAACGGTAAAGAAAAAGTATCCACTACTGAGTATCGACGACCTCTTCGACCAGATGAGAGGGGAATAATGGTTCTCAAAGTTTGACCTTCGATCAGGTTATCACCAGTTACAAGTACAGGATGAAGATATACCAAAGACTATATTTAGATGCCGCTATGGTCACTATGAGTATTTGGTGATGCCTTATAGCGTGAAAAACACACCCACAGTGTTCATGGGACTGATAAATTGGATCTTCTAGCCGTACTTAGACCGGTTTGTAGTGATTTTCATCGATGAAATCCTTGTGTACTCGGCGTCAGAGGAGGAGCACGTGAGACACCTGCGGATGGTTCTAGACGTATTCCAAGAGCACAAAATTTATGGGAAGCTCTCGAAGTGTTGGTTATGGATTCAGGAGGTCCACTTTTTGGGACATGTCATCTCAGTAGATGGTGTAGATGTAGATCCAGCCAAGGTGGGGGCAGTGTTAGCATGGGATCCACCTCGGAGCGTGACAGAGGTGCGGAGCTTCCTTGGGTTGGCAGGATATTACCGGAGATTCATTCATGATTTCTCTCGAATATCAGCACCTATGACATCCTTGAAAAAGAAGGGATACAACTTCATATGGACGGAGAAGTTCCAGCTGGCTTTCAAGCAATTGAGGTAGAGTTTGACGAGTGCCCCTATCTTGAGATTTTCGGAGGAGGGTGTTAGGTTCGTAGTTTTCTGTGATGCATTAGGGACCGGGCTTGGCTATGTCCTAATGCAGAGATAGGTGGTGATTTCTTATGGTTCGCTCTAGCTTAGTCCACATGAGCAGAACCATGAGACCCACGATCTTGAGTTGGCAGTGGTAGTCTTCGCATTGAATATGTGGGAATACTACCTTATGGGCGAGTGGTTTATCGTCTACTCTGACTATAATATCCTCAAGTACATCTTCTAGTATAAGGATATGAATTTGAGATAGAGGTGTTGGCTAGAGTTCCTCCAAGATTATGATTTTGAGATCATATATACTCTTGGTAAGGGGAACAAGGTGGCATATTCTCTTAGTAGAAGGTCGAGATCGTAGTTGTTGAGTGAGGCAACAGAGCA